>OX411550.1:785000-1442500 GCA_948146395.1 Fragum whitleyi
TTAGCACGGAAAATATAAATTTGTGTAAAAAAAACCCAAAAAGCAGGAGATGCTATCTGGTCACGGCTGTTAGAAATACGCGAAATCAAGGGAGTTATTTTCTCCCTTGCTAATTTGCTTATGATTCACATATAAGGAAAATAGTGAAAATAATAAACATTCTAGACGATTCTAAATTTGGGACGCTTTAATTGTTTTTTGTGTTTGTTTTGTGTTCAGATATGTATATGTAGTAGTCGCATGTTACTAATCTTATCAACTGAGGGGGTACAGTTCAAAAAACCGTAAAATTGACAGGATGAATGATTTTGGAATGATTTTGGAATGAAATCGAATGAGTGTCTGAACGAGATTTAATGAATTTAAAGGGAGCTAATTGTCTTGAAGATGACAAAAATAACGCTATTGTTTAATAATTAATACATGTTCTATAAGTAACTTTCTCTGGTCTCACACACCAATTAAACGCTTAAAGAATTAAATAAAGTCAGTGAAATCTTGGATTAGCCATATAGAATTACTTTCCGTTAATTTCACTCAATCATCGTATTCATTCAATTTCATCCCAAAAACATTCCAAAATCATTCACCCAGTCAATTTCACGATGTTGTTAACTGATACTCAGTTGTACATATATATAGAGGTATTATGGTCGTAAATATTAAAATCTTTGTACCTGGAGCAGACTGAATAAGAAATTTTCTTTTGAATTTAACGATTGTACAATAGCAATCTTAAGGATTCTAAGCAATTACCATTAGTAGGGCAAAGACGGAGTTTCTGCCCTATAATTGGTCCTCCATAGTCCAATTAACGGGGAAAATTTAGAATCTGGCCCATTTTAAGACTTCTAAGCCATTGGTAATGATTGCAGGGTTTGGCAAATAATTACCGCACGTGGATTTTCTTTTAATCCGGATTGGTGAACAAAAAGGAAAAGGAAAAACAAAAAATAACTCGAAATTTGAAAATCGTTTTATATTTGGACGACATGAGTTGAGAATTTTATGAAAGTCATCGATCCTGTGCAAATTATTAAAGAATAATTGCAGTCATAATAATTTACATCTATGATTTATCTGTTCTTTTGATTTCCAGGTACAGTTTGAAACATATAAAAATTGACAAGATGAACATATTTTGAATGCGAGTTATGATTGGAATTTTAGGGAAGAAATCCAATAAAGCAATTTTTGTTCATGATGATCAAAAATAGCTATATTTATTACCTCCCTTTAATAAAATATACGTACTTTTCTGTTTGTGTTTCCTGGTGGACCAATCAGAGATTTTAAAACCCACACCAGCCAATAAAATTGTAGAGTAATTTACTCAATTTGAATTAAGTGCTAATCGTCTTTGCCGATTTCGAAATGTATTTAAAGATTTCGGAGCGTTTTTTATCGATTTTAGTGAGTGCTTGGAATGAATAAATGGAGCTGTGAGTGAACTATTTTGACTGATTTTGATAGGAATGGGTGTCATTTTCAAGATGTCTTTAGGTGTATTAGCCCTTCTCCTGCAGTTACAACATTTACCGGTGTGGTGTACTATTGTCTTTGACAGGTATTGTAGACTAAGATCAGCCTTCACAGTCTGGATTTTGCCTAAACTGTCCGATTTGTATGAAATTTATGAGTCAAGTTGATTAAAATGCCAAGAAAAATGGAAATGTTTGAAATGAAAATAAAAGTTAGTCATAAAAACGTAAAACTAACAACAAAAACGCTATACTTATTGATTTACACTAATTTGAACATATGTAGTTCACATTTATAATACAACTTCATCAATTAAATCTTACTATGTAAAATTTACTCCTGTTTAATTCCCCGTTTTCTAAATGACTGCAGATGGAAATTTCACGAAAATATGTCTCAAATCACGCCCTGACTATTTCGAATTGCAATTGAAATGTTTCATATTCGGCCAACTTATTTCAGACCCGGGCGGGGCCCGTTGTTGTTGTTTTTTCAGCTTGAAACTAGCCCTGCGTTTAGGATGTCATAACGGTTCAAGTTATACCCTGCTTTACTCGTGCACTTGCGTGTAAAGCGGGGTATAATTTGAAAACAGTGTGAAACATATTTTTAGCCTGAACGCAGAGCTGGTTTCAAGCTGAGAAAACAACAACAACGGGCCCCGCCCGGGCCTGAAATAAGTTGGCCCATTGTTTCATAGTTTGAATGAGACACATATCGTGGTTGTTAACATTTCCAGGGGGTAATTGTTAAAAATCGAAGGATCACCGTCGTAGACTTCTGATTCATTTCAACACTACGTCAAATGAACAAAAGTGAAAAAGAAAAACGGTTCAGTGTAAAAAAATTGACATACCATTATAAATTAATTTTCTCGGTTACAAAACGTAAAATTGACAAAAACGCGATAAATTTATATAAATACTCAATTATAGCTGAACTTTGGGAATTAAGGAACGTTCGTTGTCACTGGCGACGTCACTTTGACGACGTTTCGACGTATGAAAATTACATTTATTGAATGTAGATCACCTTGCTTTTGAATTGACATCCATTGCCAGATTCTGCCTTGCAATATCTTATGCCCCGCTCGAGGATATTTAAGTAAAAAGGCCGGGCACGTGGATTTTCTTATTATCCACATTTTCTCTCGTTAACGCCCGAGTTATGTCCGTTAAAGAATGCCTTAAAGAAAACCTATGTTTTATGGAATAATTAACATTATCGAGTACAATACTGAATACTCTTGAACGAGTACCCTGCAGAACAGTCTATATTGTCAGAATATAGACTGGTTCTGCGGGGTAAGCATACAATGAAATCAGTAATGAAATCAACTATGTTAAATGACATCTTTATTTCACACAATACACTGAAAGCTCCACAATTTACTTTTTACGACATTTGAGAGAGAGACAAAAGGATTAGATCCAAAATGGTCTGAAAAGGGTGTCAAATACAAGTCACAATGAATAAGATGACATTGAAACAAACTATTGTTCTAAAAATAGGAAACCACAGGAAATATTTATTTCAAATGTCAAGTTAGTTAGTGCTTACTGATTATAATATCTATTTAACATAAAACTGATTGAATATCCGTCGTCGCTCGAAATATACATTTTCATATTGACAAACGATATTCTAAATCAAGAAACAACATTTTTGTGTTTCTTAGCGTCATTTTCGATGGCGTAAACACATGTATGAAATAAAGAAGAATTACATAGAAATTTATCCGCAATAATTTCATATGTCATGTGTTTTAACTGTGCACATAGATAGCTCCACCCATTTATGACGCCATACGTCATCTTTACCGGGAACGTTGATGCTTTTGGCTCATTTAACCCGCGTACTAAATGACGTGCTTCATTTTCAGTAAAATTCTCCCAACTTCAAAGGAAGGAGTTATATGCAAAGCAAAATTCTCGGGCTCCGTCTCGGATTTAACCTTTTGCATATAACTCTTCCTCCACCAGACATTATTCAAGGAGACATCAACGCGAAAATGAAATTAATTCATTAATAAAAGTTGCCTCGTTTTGGGAAAAAACGTTTTGCACAGTAGCCTCATTCTTGTTGTACAGGATAGATCTAGTTATTTCACCCTCACCTGATGTAAATAAGGGCTGTCATTGGTTTAAATTGTTGAAATAAAAGTTGTTGCCAAAAATACTTTTCTATGTTGTCAGCCCGACGGTAGAGCACCGCACTTCAAAACAATGTAACAATTAAAGGTCGATCGCGTGAGTTCGATTCCCGGGCTGGCACACTAACAAACTAATTGAGCCTATGCGTGAGATTTCCAACGATTTCATATATGTACATAGCAAAAGACTCTGACCAGCCTCTGCATCCGCACAGACCAGAGTCTTCACTTTTCATATATTGGATAGATAAGATCCCAAAGTACTTGTACATCATCAGATAAAATTATGTTTAAAGTATGGGACTGTCTACACTGCACAATGATTGCACCTCGAGCACAGTTCAAATCGTTGTCACACAAAGGCCAAATTGTCTTTCTTCTGAGACGTTAAACCGAGGTCCTATGAGACGGTGCTTTACACCGAGCACGATAAAGAACCACGGCGGATCTCAGCAGTTATTTGGTAAAGTATCCTTGCACTATCCCCGTAGCAGCTAACAGTTTTTTTGGGGGGGAAGGGGGGGGGGGCGTCGCTCATCTGGACATATGCCATGGTAACGACGATAATTTAACGGAAATTAATAAATAAACTTTTCTATGAAACTGTTACCATTTTCACTGTAAGGTTTATTCATATAGGTTCTATTGATAGATTTTTAAATCTTCACGAACCAATCAGACATTTCAAAATTAAAGCAAAAAGTGAAATCATAGATGATTTTTGGAGCAATTTAATTGTAGTGTTTGAGTCTTTATAGTTGTATTGGAGCGTATTAGATTGGTTTCAGAATTTGTTTGAGATGAACGAATAGAGCACTGAGTGATTATTGTTTTTTTTTTTGCTATGTTTGAGCGTTCACGAAGCTTTTTTATAATTGTGATTCGCAACAAACTATTTGTGAGAATATTTTTGGACTCGGGTTTTCCAAAATTCAGTGGTTTACATAAAATACGATTCTTCGAAACTATGTGAAAAAGGGACATCAAAGATATATTTAACAAAGATATATATAAATATATATATACACCGGACGCAGCCGTACGGACGCTTGAACAGACATAAATCTATTGATCTAGACTGTTCTAGTTTGGACTGTAAACTGCCAAATTTGCTTATTATCAAGATAGAGAAAATGTGAGAAAAAATGCAGATAAATTAGAAAAGCCATATGGAATAAGTCAACAGTTTCCTCGTGAGATAGTGTTAAAAAGAAAACAACTGTATCCTGAGTTAAACAAGAGTGCCATCGTCACAAAATACGCCGCCACATTGCTGCTGTTTCACAGAAATAATTGTAGACACTACTTATTTTGACAGAACCAAATTGAAAATGACCAAGTTTCATTTAAAGCAAGACAAAAAGTTAGGAGGAGTTGCCTTCACAAGGCTGCAATTTCAATAAGCCCCAGGCACTAAGTTTTAAGGGGGCATAATTCAGGGAAATAAATGAGCCATAAAATCCTTGATCCATGTACATCTTCAAATTATGGTGATGACATTGACCAAGTTTCATTTAAATAAAGACAAAAAGTAAGGAGGATTTGTCTTCACAAGGCTGCAATTTCAATAAGCCCTAGATACTAAGTTTTTAAGGGGCATAACTCAGGCAAAAATCAACAAACCATAAAATCCTTCCTTCATGCACATCTACCAATTGAGGTGATAACATTGACAAAGTTTCAAGAAGATCCAGCCAGAAACTTAGGAGGAGTTGCGTTGACAAGAAAAGTGGACCCAGAGACTAAGTTATCAAGGGGCATAACTCAGGCAAAAATCAATGAACCGTAAAATCCTTCCTTCATGCACATCTACCAATTGAGGTGATTACATTGACCAAGTTTCAAGAAGATCCAGCCAGAAACTTAGGAGGCGTTGTGTTGACAAGAAAAGTGGACCCATAGACTAAGTTATCAAGGGGCATAACTCAAGCAAAAATCAATGAACCGTAAAATCCTTCCTTCATGCACATCTACCAATTGAGGTGATTAAATTGACCAAGTTTCAAGAAGATCCAGCCAGAAACTTAGGAGGAGTTGCGTTGACAAGAAAAGTGGACCCAGAGACTAAGTTATCAAGGGGCATAACTCAGGCAAAAATCAACAAACCATAAAATCCTTCCTTCATGCACATCTACCAATTTAGGTGATAACATTGACCAAGTTTCAAAAAGATCCAGCCAGAAACTTAGGAGGAGTTGCGTTGACAAGAAAAATGGACCCAGAGACTAAGTTATCAAGGGGCATAACTCAGGCAAAAATCAACGAACCGTAAAATCCTTCCTTCATGCACATCTACCAATTGAGGTGATTACATTGACCAAGTTTCAAGAAGATCCAGCCAGTAGTTTAGGAGGAGTTGCGTTGACAAGAAAAGTGGACGGACGTACGGACGGACGGATGGACGGACGGATGGACGGACGGACGGACGGACGGATGGACGGATGGACGGACGGACAGACGGAGAAGATGACGCCAATATACGTCCGCCTCCGGCGGCGTATAAAAAGGCCAAAGATCAAGGAAAAGAAGCCTACATCTCATATGACAAACTATATATAAATGGTCGGTTATACAGGGAACCAGCACGTAATAACTACAATAATCATTAGGATCAATGCGGGAGAAATCCTTCATTAAAATGCCTATTATGGAATATCGAGGGTCTTCCAAAACAAAAATTACAGTCCAATGACTTTTACGACATGGTGAATAATTACGACATTTTGCTTCTAAACGAAACATGGACATCGAAAAATTCACAAATTAAATTAAACGGGTTTAAATCCTTCCATTCTCATCGTAAATTTCGTCACAAGCGAGCCAGGCGAGACAGTGGTGGATTAATTGCTTATGTTAAGTCTACAATTTCAAAAGGTGTTAAACTTGTCAAAAATTCAGTCGATTCGATTTTATGGCTTAAGTTCGATAAAACTTTTTTCCAAACAGCCTATGATTATTTTCTTTGCTTGGTGTATATACCACCAGATGGTTCACCTATTCATGCTTACTATGAAAATGATTTATTTTCAGAGATCGAATCGAATATTTTAGATTTTCGAGATAAGGGTAATATTTTTGTTTTGGGCGATTTTAACGCACGAGTTGGTACAAATTGTGATTACGTGGTACATGATAGGCCGATATCGGATCAAGATCAGTATGACACCGATTTCGACTTACCACGGGCCACTTGTGATAGCGGTAAAAACCGGTTTGGTGAATACTTGTTAGATTTATGCAAATCTTGCAATTTGCGCATAGTTAACGGTAGAGTTGGCCGCGATGCGTATGTCGGTAAAACCACTTGCTTTACGCACAATGGTGAGAGCCTAGTTGATTATGTTTTGACGAACTATGAAAATTTCAAAAACGTATCGGAGTTTAAAGTTGAAGATTTCAATATTCTTTCCAACCATGCACCAATAAGTTTCAATCTAAAAACTAACACGTTTATCAAAAAGCCCAAAGCGAAATATTTTACCATATTTAGGTGGAACGAAAACCATAAGCAAAATTTCACAGACGAAATATCACGTGATATACACGAGCTGACTGATCTTCTCCAGAAAAATATTGAGGAAAATTGTGACTCCGATTTGCTGGTCGAAGATTTCACAAATTTTCTTACGAAAAGAGGGGAAAAATACTTTAGCAAACATTGTTCAATTAAAAATTTTAATAATAGAAAAAATGAATCATGGTTTAACGAGGAATGCAGGAATAGAAAAATATTATACGAAGAAGCTTTGAGGCACTATAATCAAAACAAATCAGACGAAAACCGCTTTAATTTCCTCAAACTTAGAAAAGAATACAAAAGATGCTGTGCTAAAGAAAAGCGAAAATATAATATGAACACAGCAAATAATCTACAAAATTTAAAAAACAAAAGCCCAAAAGAATTCTGGAAAATGTTTAAAGGGACTCAAAATGTTGAATCTTCAGAAGATTTAGATATTGACGCGCTTTTTAACCATTTCCAATCCTTATCGTCTCATCCCCCTAACCAAAACAAAAATGATTATTCCAACTTAACGAATGGATTTCTCGATGCTAATGATAATACCTTAAAGTTTGAGGAATTGGATGCACCTTTCTCACAGCAAGAGATAAGAAAAGCATGTAAAACATTAAATAGAAACAAAGCTTCTTCGTTAGATAATATATTTTATGAATATTTCATCGAATGCATAGATCTACTTGTTTTACCATTACAAACTATGTTCAATTATATTTTAGAAACACAGCGTTTCCCAAAATCGTGGTCAAAAGGTTTAATTATCCCAATACATAAAAAAGGGGATACTTCAGATCCTAATAACTACAGAGGTATAACTCTAATAAGTTGCTTCGCAAAGCTATTCATGTCTGTTATAAATGGACGTCTGAAATTATGGTCAGTTGAAAATGATATAATCTCAGACGCACAATTTGGTTTTAAACAAGATTTCAGCACTGTTGATGCAATCTTTATTATAAATTCATTTATCCAAAAGCAGTTATCACATAAACAAAAGTTGTATTGTTGTTTCATTGATTTTCAAAAATGTTTTGACACGATAGACAGAAATGCACTGTGGCACAAGCTACTGAGAAACGGTTTGAAAAGTAAATTATTTAATGTTTTACGGTCAATGTATGACGATATCAAATTGTGTGTAAAACACCTTAATTCGCTCTCAGCTTTTTTTGATAGTAATGTGGGGTTATTGCAGGGGGAGATAAACTCGCCCTTCTTATTTTCACTGTTTGTAAATGACATAGAACTATTTCTCCAAGATGAAGCTGACTATGGATTATCAATAGACCAATTTGTAATTTGTTTATTACTTTTTGCAGACGATTCTGTCCTTTTCTCGGAAACCGCAGAGGGTCTGCAGCGATTAATCGATAAATTTGAAATTTATTGTCGTAAGTGGAGTTTGACCGTTAACGTTGAAAAAACAAAAGTCTCTATTTATAAAAAAGTGGTGCGCAAACTACCAAAGAAATATTTCTATTTTCTGGAAAACAGCTAGAGATTGTCAACTGTTTTAACTATTTAGGTCTAGTTCTTAGCAGTGGTGTGATCATTTACTCATGCTGTTAAAACTTTGGCGGGAAAAGGTCTCAAGTCAATGAATGCACTTTTTTCTTTAACCAAAGGAAAATTGATACCGATTAAAATTATGTTAGATCTATTTGATTCTTTCGTGTCATCAGTCTTACTGTACGCCAGCGAGGTCTGGGGGTTTTCGTCCCATAAGCCCGTTGAACGAGTTCATAGAAAATTCTTAAAAAAAATAATTGGGGTGAAACAAACTTCATCGAATTCAATTATATATGGCGAGCTAGGTAGATACCCTTTGCATATAAATATAAAATCTCGAATTATTTTATACTTCCTTAAATTATTTAATACCAAAGGTAAAAATTGTATTTTGTCATCGGTGATCGCTTACCAGTGCAATCAAGTATATAAGGAACCGATTGTTACTAATTGGGCAGGAAAAGTTAAACAGTTGCTCCAAAACTTGGGTTTTTTTGACGTCTGGCTTTTTCCCGCTTCGGTTAACATAAATATTTTTAAACCTCTATTAAAAAGTAGACTGAGAGATACGTATATTACAGAATGGTTCTCAGACATAAATGAAAGATCATCTTTGGCTTTCTACAAATGTTTAAAGCCTAAATTTGAGATTTCCGAGTATTTAACTAAAATAACTAATATAAAAAAGAGAAAAAGTTTGGCAAAACTTCGAACCTCTTCCCATCAACTTAGCATTGAAACTGGTCGACATAGAAAGATCGAACGAAATAATAGAATTTGTCCTGTATGCGACTCTGGTGAGGTGGAGGATGAGTACCATTTTATTATGGTGTGCACATCCTTTAAATCACACAGAGATAAATATATAGATCGATATTTTACGCAAAGACCGAGCATGTATAAGTTCATTTCCCTTTTAACAAGTGATAACACAAAAGTACTAAACAGACTTGCATCTTACTGTTTAGAAGCTTTCGAACTTAGAAAAACACTCCTAGATAATTAATTTTACAAATATCATCATATTTTTGTGATTTAACATCATTATCCTACATCTTCCGCATTTATATCCTTTATTGTTACTTTGCACATGTATTTGTTAATTTTGTATGACGGTGATGGACTTTTTAGTTCAAACCAATATTGAAATAAAATCTGTTCTGTTCTGTTCTGTAAACAAACAAGCACGGACGGACAATGAGTGGTCACAGTAAGTTCTGTCCTTTAGATAAACACAAGGAATTTAAACGACTGTATTTCAATAATTCATATTTAATACGTATTCAAATCCCAAAATATTTATAACCCTCAACAAAAATTAAATAGGATAGAACGGGGACGAAAGAGAGAGTTTAGGACAGAGAAGAAGCTGCTCAGTGAATAGTTCAAAAGTAGGCACTACCTGTATAACTTCTCTCACTGAGAAAGTTACACAGTTTCGATCGGCTTATATAGCCTAGCTAGGGTAAGAAGAACGTGCAGTGTGTAGCTTACGCTTTTAAATACTATGACGTAGCTTTATCCTGGCAGTTAAATTAGCGTTACGGAAAATCAAGGTTCTGCTTAGAAAAGACACTGCAATTGCAGAAAGAAGATGAAATATTTCCAAACGGACACGTCTGCAAGCGAGGATAAACTCGTAAAAGCGGTTTAAAAGTAGATTTCTGCAATAAAAAACATGTGCATATTGCAAGGTCAAAGAAATGGTAGAATACATTGAAACATATAGATTTAAACTACAAGTCATGAGAAAATGGGATTTAGTGGCAAAATAGATGTTCTGACCGGCCGATTAAGAGAGTATCAGAAACAGGGAAAGTGGTTCCCGTTACATATATAAAATATTTAACGAGGTTGGGGAATTTAGCTTTTTCGAGGCTTAATTTCTACAACCGAGTCAGAAATCTTTTCATACTATACACTTAGTACGTATTATATTATCTTATAACCTTGATTTGCCTTGTTTTCGTCGATGTTCCTAACAAAAATGACAGTTTCTAAAAATAACCACATTATGTCATTGTTTTAAAAAATTGTGATATCATAAAAAATATCATATAGGATGTAATCACACGGATATTTGTATAGTTATAAAAAATTGCTTATACATGTGTAGATGGGGCAACCTCATTCAAGTATAGATCAAAAATCTATTTGGTCAACGTCCAATATTGCATGAAAAGCTGATTCCACTTTCCTGGAGTAAACTGAAGTCTTTAAATACCATGGCCATATTCCTTTTAGCAATTTTCAGTTTCGACTTGCGAATGACGCAAATAGGGACTGGCGCTAACAAGCTGATAACGAAGGCAGTCCTTTTAAGAGGGATTTTTTGGTATGTGGTGATTTTTTGAAACCTTAGAATCCTAGATGCAAAATACAGGGTATCATATGAATATTATAAAGAGATACTCACTTCAACTACATTGTTTCGTGACAGAAAGTGTTTCATAGGTATGTCATGCTTATTTATCATTCATTTAAAGTTTATTTATTATTATTTGTATAATTAGAAAATAACATTTTTATGTAGAAACAAATACATGGCAAATAAACTTGCCTAAGCATGGTATATTTATTTACATTTTATTTCCCCTTTAAATGGATTTAATTCACTGAAAAACTTTTTGTAGATACTGCTAAAGATTTATACAAATTTGCTTCATTTATTCTAAACATAAATGGGTGATGATTGTTTAATTTTCGCGCAGTATTCTTTAGACATTTTTTTTTATAATACGAGGGTTGTCCCAGAAAAAGCGAGAATACGTTTGTCATTCAGAAAGTAATTTACGAAAATTGATCCAAGCGTAACAAGGTATTGTATCATATGTTGCTACGCGGCGATAAGATTTTAATCGCTTAGCTTCACTTATACTAATAAAAAGAACTCACTAGTGAGTACATGACGGCTTACGGTATCAAAACTCCAAAGCTTTTCGAACGACAAATTCACAGATTCATTCTTTTCATGAATACTGACCTCTTGAGCCCCATTCCCTTTCTGTGGCGCATTTTTATTCGTCGCCTTTCCTTAACTAAAACCACTAGTTCAAAACCTACAGTTGGAAATTGAAAACTTCCTATGCGAGTTGAGAGCCGGTAAGACGAAAGACAAAAACGCGTTTTGCGGGGTTTATTTTAAAGAATATCGTGAAATGACAAGATGAATGATTTTGGAATGATTTTGGATTGAAATTGAATGGGTGTGTGGAGCGAAGGTAATCCAATATCACTAACTTTGTTCGAGGTTTTACATCCCTTTAATGCAATATCGTACTTTTCTATTTGTGTGTCTTCGTGGACCAATCAGACACTTTTAAATCCACACCAGCTAATGAAAAGTAGAACAATTTGATCGATTTGAATTAAATGTTATTCGTCTTGAACAATTTCGAAATGTTTTCAAGTGATCAAGAAGCGTTTTTGATCGATTCGAGAGAGTGATTGGGATGAATGAATGGAGCGCCGAGTGAATGATTTAGAAAAAAAAATAATTTGAATATGTGTCAATTTCACGATGTTTTGAATTGTATGATGAGCTAATTGCATATTTGATTGTCCGTCATCCAGGGTCCGTCGTCCGTCGCCAGTCGTGCGTTGTCAAGTATTAGTCTTACCACTCTAGAGATCACAATTTTGTCTCAATCTTTCTCAAACTTGCTCTGGATGATGGACTGGTCATAAAGACGAACCTTATTGATTTTGGTGACTTTCCAAACTTTTTCACGGGAAAGGAGCCTTATAGTCAATTTTCTTTGTACCGCTCTACAGGTCACAATTTTGGCCCAATCCAACATAATTATGTTCATAATGTATGTATATTCCTAAGAAAAAAAATCCTTGAGATTTAGTGGAATTGGGACATATGTCATGGGAAAATGAGCATTATAGTGATTTTCTTGTACAGTTAGTTACATCGTGAAATTGACATTCGCCTCAATCAAAACCATTCTAAATCGCTCACTCAGAGCTCCATTCATTCATTCCAAACATTCACTCAAACCATTCAAAAACGCTCAATCCATAAAAAATATAGAATCAACAGCGTCATTCATGATTAATTTAGACAGAAAAAAATCGCGATTTCACTGATTTAATTCAAATTGTAAGCGTCTAATAGGTTCTTGGAGAAATAGGAAGCTATCGATAGGACTTAAATGCATATTTTATTAAAGGGAGGTAATCAATATCGCAAACTTTGTTCATCCTAAATAAAATTTGCGATGTTGGATAACCTCCTATTAAATCCACTCAAAACTCGCTCCATACACTCATTCAATTTCATTCTTAAATCATTCAAAAAATGATTCACATTGTCATTTTCACGATGTTGTGAACTGTACCACTGTAGAAGTCACCATTTTTCCTCAATCCTTTTGAAATTTCGACAGAATGGTTTTCTAGTCTCGAGTAAGAATCATATTGATTTTGTAGCATTTGGACATATGTCAGGGGGGGGGGGGGAACGTTGGTACTTAAAATAATAATAAGATTATACGTGTTGTTGTAGTTATTTTGAAAATTATAGTAATTGACTGTAATTTAGTAAAAAAAAAAAATGATATTGCGTTTTGATTATGATATTTGTGACTCTGAGGGTATTTAAAGCCCATTTATATTATGACTTGATAAATATAGGCCTTATAAGCTATGCATGGGAGTAAAATATTTTACATTTAAATTTCAATCTAATGATTTCAAAAGAAATGTTATATTCATCAATGCCTCACTGAATGTTTTGTTTACTGTTGTTTTTTTTCTAAAATCTTGTATTTTTTTGTAGATTTTATTTTTTTTAGGCTGATTCATATGTCATCTGATTGCAATGGTTGTATTACCATCAATTACCATAGGCTGATTCATATGCCACCAGATTGCAACTTATAACTGTTTAAAGTATTTTTAAGGTATCAATATAAATTTTAATCAAATCAAGACTCATTGCGGTTTTTAAAGCGTGCAAAATACGTAACCACTTATTTATAGGTATAATTATTATTTAGCCACTATCATTTTTTAAAGAAATGCACCAAGCATAATGTTGAGGCAGCTTATGTTTTCATCTATGTTTGAGACTTTTTCACTTTTTAGAATAAAACACAAGTTATATACGTTACTTCTGATGATAAGAGACAGTTTTCATTGTGAAAAATGATGACTAAAATAGATGTCCCTACAACATTTTAAAGCAATATTTCAATCCATTTAGTACAGAAAAGTTAAAAGTATTTCTTAGAATTGATCATGATCGTAGACCAGTTGGTAGCACATTTGATTTGGTAGGGCATTTGACTCCGTATCAAGGGTACTAGGTTTCATCAGCCTGTACAAACGAGTTGATTATCATTAATCTTAGTTGTATGAGCAGCTAGAGGCTTTAAAAGGGTGATGTGAGGAATGTCTTGATATGTACTATACAAGGAATCCATGTTTAGGTGGAGAAGTAACCTTGATAAGAGTGTTATACTGTTAAATGGCCTGAAATTTCCTTGAGGCAGTTTTAGCTTTCTATTGTTTCCAATTGAATGCAAAATACATTGCATACAAACCTGGTTTTGCCCAGATCTTTAACTTTTGAAACTGCGCAATTCAGCTCAATACTGAAAATTTACAAGAGTATGACTATATTATGTTATATGAATAGAACATTTCCATATACATTTTGATTTAGCTATCAAAGGGTGTAATATATGCTACGTTTAATATACTTTTTTTTCTTTTAAAAAATCAAACATAATTGCTGCTTCCAAAGGACTCACGTCCAAAACGAAGTTATGCAAGCAATTAATTTTGATTTATTTTATTAACATATATGTCATATATGTCATTCTAATTTTGTAAACGTGTATATCTGTGTAAGGTATGGTGTGTTTTCACAACATACGTGGACATTTATAGTTAATATATCTGTAAGGTTCTTTAGCATTATATCAATCTATTTCACAAAATGATAAATATACGGTTATTTATTATAGATCATTGAATAAAAAAAAACTATATTTTGAAATAAATCGGAGAAAAAACTGTTTAATTATCAACTATTTTTCGTTTTTCTATTTTGTCCATCGTGAAATCATCATCCCACTAAAAATGACTTATTGTGTAAGCAACTGTGGTTAGATCACATCAATAACGTATGTCGTACGTGGTTGTTCATAGTGGGGGATATGTTGCATGTCTATTTTAAGAAATGATAACTCCATATGGATTCAAGATAGCGGTAAACAATTAATGTTTTTAGTTATTGACGCATCTACACATAAAAGTACGTATTTGCGATAACAAGCCCTGCGTTCAGGATCACCAAACGGTGCAAACAGTTTTCCAATTATACCCCGCTTTTCACGCAAGCGTACGTGCAAAGCGGGATAAAGTTGGAAAACTGTTTGCACCGTTTTGTGATCCTGAACGCAGTGCTGAAGAATTGGCATAAAAATCAAGAAACAGGTATGACCACGACTTTACGACAGCTATGTTTCACATCTTTTATTTAAAGATAGATCTTTGAAAGTTTATTTATTTTTGAAGTCAATGTCTTGGTACAAATTATTCAGTTATTTTATTGAATGTCTTTGAATAATCCAACAAATATTATAAAACAATAGTCTAAATATCTTTTCCATTTCTTTCTTAAGTGTTTCCAAAATCTAGACCATATATATTTGGTCTAGTTGCTCATAACGTTCTTAACCCAATATAGGTATACAAAACATCTGAAAGCAAACACATTTTAACTGCAATCTAAAAATTGCATTTCTGTCCTTATTAAAATGGCTTTTTATGTAGACCAATTTACAATTTCACAATTCCAAAAAAAAGGCTTACGATCCTCAACTTCTTCCATTTATTCTTTAACAGGACAAAATAGATCAGAAACGCGGGGTCGTTTTATTATAGGACCAATATTTGTGATGGGGGGTGTAAATAGATAAAACAAAATGATGAAACGTAAATCTAAAAGATCATTGGCGCCATAATGTCTTTGATTCACGAATGTGTTCGTTTAATGTTGTAATCAAGAACTATTTTAGCTATTCGAACCATCCGAGTCATTCCACAAAATGTGATTATAATGTGTCACTTGTAACGTCTGTTGGATCATATTTGTAACAAATCATATATGTAACACCTGTTACATATATGATCACATATGTAACATGTGTTACATATATGACTCGGAAATCATATTTTGTGACGAATATGATCAATGCCGGTTTTTGATGTGACATGAAATAACATATGTCACAGGTCAATTTTGATTTAAAAACAGTACATATTACTACCACACATGCCTGCTAGTCTGCCAACTTAAAGCCACTAGGCTGCCACCTTCACGCCACTACACTGGCAACTTCGCAAACATTATCAAGACGGGACATGATCACTGATCACCTACTACTGCAGATGCGCAGGCTGATCTATATGATGTGTGTTTTGCCTTGAGTTCCAATCTGCAGATCAATTTTCATGCTGTTTGGATGTTGCTGGACACACTCACGTGCGCGCTCGAGATGGTAAATTGATTTACGAATTAAGTGTTTACTTGCGGCGAGCAGTACAATCAAACCGGTGGTTTTCTATACCTTAGGCAAAAAATCATTATTTCATACGTCCCCCCTCTCTCTCTCTCTCTCTCTTTCTCTCTCTCTCTCTCTCTCTCTCTCTCTCTCTCATTCCCTCTCTCTCTCTCTCTCTCTCTCTCTTTCTTTCTCTGAGGTTGATTCAAGTTGGAGTGAGTCTCAATCGCTCTGATGTGCTAACTATTGTTTTGCAATCGAGAATAAAATCAATAGTGTAAAGACTACAATGATGTTGCTATTGCTGTTAATTGTTTGAATACAAATAGACAACTAAACCTGTTACATATATGCTTCTCATGTCAACCTCCATTTCGGACAAACACATTTGTAACACACTTTATCTGTTACGAATGTGATCATGTACGTAACAAATGTGTTACATATATGATTTGTTACAAATATGACCAAACAAACGTCAACACTCTATGTTTTGGTTAGTCACCATGTGAAAGCGTTAATTGCTAAGTAGTATTTTAGGTAAAAATGTTTTCTTTTTTTAAGAAAAATGCTTTTAGTCTTCGACACGTTTCTTGAATAATCGATATTCTGTATGTTTGTATCGTGGTGGTGCTTTTTCCGTCGGAAATCTATTGTAACGGCAGTAAATGCTGTTGGT
Source organism: Fragum whitleyi (assembly GCA_948146395.1). NCBI lineage: Eukaryota > Metazoa > Mollusca > Bivalvia > Cardiida > Cardiidae > Fragum > Fragum whitleyi. The sequence goes on from OX411550.1 coordinate 801,863, forward strand.
GGTATATTCAGTTCCATCAAATGTATATGGCTTGGCTAATTTCGCCTGAGTCTCAGTGCATATTCCATATATCTTCGGAAGATTTCCGAGTTTTTATTGCATTAACCGTAAGTAATTTATTAATAAATACACAATTTAACCAGTATGAGAGCAAGAAAAGATAGCTCAGCCGATTAAGGTGCGTACTTACAATCATACATCTATAAGTTCAAAAATCCGACACGATTTTTTTCATACTTTTTTTGTTCCTCTTAAAGGTCATATATATCAGAAACAACCACTTCAAGTTTAATCCTTTGCAACATCTCAGGTGCAAAGAAGCCTTTATCATTGTATAAAAGTAAATTATTAACTGAACTAGTGTATATTCAATCGCGAAGAAAACTGTTTCCCATTTTTTTTAAAAAAAGAACATAATTTTCATTCTAAGCCTTGTTTCGAGCCACTGAAACCACGAAGAAGAATAAAAACACTGCCAAAGTAACCACATAGGTACTCGAGATCAGCAGAGCTTCATTTGTTGTTGCTGTTTTATCATCCTTACAGCCAAGAACATCGCTGAATTGACAACATAAATGGTATTGGAATGATTTTTGAATGAGATTGAATGAGTGTGTTGAGCGAGTTTTGAGCGAAATTAGAGGGAGGTAATCCAATATCGCTAATTTTGTTCAAGATGAACAAAATTAGCGATATTTATTACCTCACTTTAAAAAATTATACTTCCTTTTCTGTTTGTATGTCTTCATAGACCAAAAAGGCACCTTAAGGTAGTGGACCTGCAATAGTTGCGCAAATGTTTGGAAGTAATGAACTTTGACAGTGTTAGCCGAGGTGTTTCTAATGATTTTCATTAGGAAACTTCTGTCCACATTGTGAAAGTTCATAATTTCCGAAACGTTGCGAAACTGTTACGGTTCCACTACCTTACGTAAAATCCATATCAGCCTATAAAATCGTAGAATAATTTGATCGATTTAAATTAAATGTTGATCACCTTGGACGATTTCGAAATGTTTTTCTTTGTGATTTCGGAGAGTTTCTGATCGATTTGAGTGAGTGTTTGTCGTAAATGGATGGAACGCTGAATGAATGATTTTGAATGATTTTGATCGGAATGAGTGTCAATTTCACGATGTTTTTAACTGCATTATTACTTTTGGAAGTATAAGTAGAATACGTATTTTTGTTTGTATGTGCTAGAAAAAGCTGAAGAGACTATAGACTATGAGCCAGTATACACCCCCCCTCCCCCCCCAGGGGGAATTTTCGGGACTATGTTTTTTTGAAAGCCCAATGTCTAACGAGTATATTCTGAAAGTCTGCAACTTGGCTGTTGGGGCTTTTAGGAGTTATTGAGGTCAAAGGTCAACAAGTGCACTTTTTCTTTGAAAGAATAAATGAGCTGGATTTGAAATGGTATATTCAACTATCTTTTCATGAAATTGAGCAGGAAATGGTTCTAGATGAATCACTAAATATTTTTCTGCTAGAAAATTTAATTTTAGGGTTATTTAATGATAATTTTTATGAAATCAAAGTACTGAAAGTACTGAAATCGGTTCATATATGAGAGATTAAACCATAGACAATAGGCCATTTCAGACCAAAGGAGGATTTTTTCGTCATATTTTCCCATCAACTTAAACAATAATTTGCCTGAAGGTAATTTGTATCATTTGTCATTTGATTTCTATTGTATTTGTTGGTTTTAAAGCTTAAGTCAGCCAGTGCATTTAAATGAATATCATATATTTACGTAGATAAAATGAAAGGAAAACTTATTTTTTCAAGTTTCTGCGAATAAAATGCATTTTGAGGCAACTTTAACAACTTAAAATTATTGAAAGTATCAACTGTGGCACCTTTGAGAGTAAACTGCATCTTCATAAATTTAATCAAAGAACTGAAATGACTGTATATCTTTGCGTATATACATGTTTAAACATAGGGAATACCCTTTTTCATTCTTAAAAGTGGAACATCCCTTTTGCTTTCTTTTATATCTTGTGTTCCTTGTAAAAGTTCATGTTGGTGTCAGATTGTGTCCACTGTAGTTGTGCTTTATATTAGTTTAGGTATAGATATAAAATCATTATATATTTACATGTATGTATAATGAAAGTATAGATAAAATGGGACAAAAGCTAGATTTTGCGTTTTTTTTGTTTGCATAGGCACTTAATCACAGTTTCTTATAATTAAAACAGTTACTCACTGTCATTTAAATATTGAATGGTTTAAGCTTTAAAGCACATAACTATTAATTTTTTTTCATAGATCAAAGTACTGAAAGCACTGTATGTCAAAGATAAAAAAAGAGACCAAATTTTTATCTCTCAAGAGTCAATTCCATTTTCTTTGGTCCAACAACAGTTATCACAATTGTGTGAGTCTAGAAGGGAGCCATGGGGCCATGGGCTTTCTTGAATGTAAAATGGAATTATTTCTAACCAACTATTCGCCCATTAAGTGAACTTGATTTACAATATTCAAACCTTAATGGAAAAAGTTATGTTTCCAATGGATATTCACATTGTTACATTTTCCAAACTTGTTTCTGATGTACTGAATGCTATTTTTTTCTTCAAAATTTGTTTTGTAAAAACATTTCATCAGAAAATTCATATTTTGTTTCTCTGTCTTAAGGCATATAGCCAATATTTTTGGAAGATGATCACCCTTTCCAGCAGATAAAAAGCAAGGGGCCTGGTAGATCCAGTAAATTGCATAGCTAGACTGAATATCAGTATTCAAATTTAAGTTTATATGAATCCTTTTGTGAAACTTTTTCATGAAAAATTATCATTTATATAGAAGCTGATCAAAATGATAACTACATCAGCTATAAATTAATACTATTGATACTTATTACAGAGCTCACAAACAATTTTTTTAAAAAGTCACATGTTTATCTTAAAATGTATGTGCAGAAATCATTTTTTATCAATGGCTCTTTGAAGATTTTTTAGATTACAATCCTTTTAATATGCTTTGTGTGTGGACATAAGCACTGTTAGCATAAAGTTTTTTTGGTTTTTTTTTTTTTGCTTACATTGCACACTAATCACCCCAATTTACTCTTCAATCTAACAAAGATATGTTTATTTAATTTCTGAAATAAATTATCTTGTAAGATGAGCATAAACATTTTCAGTTTGGTAAGTGTGAAAGAGATATATATTTTAGGCTTTTTTTCATTCAAAAATTCTATAGCGAAATCTAAAACTCCAAATATAAATTTTTTGGCCTCCCCACACTCTCTTCTCGCCAGATTTTGACTGCAAAATACTGTAAAAATGTCTATTAAAATACGATAAAGCTCTCTTCCAGGATGTCCACCATGATTTGAATTTAACATGAGTGTTCGTTTTCTCTGTTTTTTTACCAATTCTGATAATATCATTAATGTATATATAAATATGGATCATACTGAGTGCAAATTAGTAATCACTTAAATTTTGATGAAATTCTCTAAGGTTATGTTGCAACACTGTTGATATTTTGAAACTGATGAAACGGAATACTTGATAAAATAGAATTCTTGTTTTTTTACCTGCTTGACTCATTGCTCTCACACAGGTTTTTTTTTTTTCATTTTCAAAATTTTTAACTTAAATTTCATTTCATTTGTAATTCTAATGCAATTTTTTTATGGAAACAAAGAGAAGCTTTGGAAAAGAGATGTTTACAGAAACTCTAGATGTATCTTTTCTCTAAGACGAAGGAAAATTCATTGACCATATTCCAATATCATTTTACAAACCACTCTTATAAAAGAGTATGTGATGACCATCAGTTTGAATTAGCATTAAGCTATGTCAACTGGTATCGTTATAAGGTTATAATGTTAACAGATTGAATAGTTTACTATTTAGCACCCATTTCTATATCAATTTAAATATGATGCCCATTTTGTGTATGAAAACCAGTCATAAAATGCTAATTGTATTATGTCAATCCTCTTTGATCTGTTTCACTAATTGATGTATGATATTTTCATAGTGGAAAAAAAATCCTTGGTAGAAGACTTTTTTGCCAGATTTCAAAGCTTCCGGTATATTGCTTTGTAAAAAATGAATCTAACAAATATACACAAATCAGTTCAAATCTGAATAACTTTTTAACTAGATTTAATCATGATGTTCAGAATATTGAAAAAACAACAGAACTGACATTACTGACAAAGGGATGAGATATGTAATTAGGGTATTTTATATAAGGAAATAAAAGTAATTGAAAAAGAAATTCAAGATTATAATATGCAAATCATGTTTCGGTACTTTCAGTGCTTTGAATTTCAACAAATAAGCCTGTTATCTTCAAAAATGTCATGAAACTTTTATGAATTTGAATCACCTGTTCATTGAATTGAATCATGACGTTCAGAATATTGTACAAACCAAATAACAAATATTACTGGCAAAAGAGTGAGACATTACTTAACAAATGTAGTGAATTTGTCACAATAGCTCCCCTTTACCAGATTTTTTTTATCAATTATGGAGAAAAGCTAAGGTAAGCAAAACTAAAAAATTCACATATGATAGTTTCAAATCATCAATTGTATAACAATTGTATGTAAATTTGAATGGACTGGAAAATAAATTCCTGTTTATATTGTGTTAAAACCTTTATAATATAAAAGTCATATTTTGGTACTTTCAGTGCTTTAATTAGCTAAAATTAACCAATATGTTTACAGTTGGCTTGAACCTTTTTCGTAACTGTGTATTTTATTGAATGATTACATGCTGAACATGATCATTCCAAATTATAAGCATCTCATGACAATAAGTTTTACTTATATTTTAGTATAGTTATGACACTGGCATACTCAGGCCATTATAGTAATCACAAATTGGGCATATTTAAGCAAGCAATGTTAAAAAACTTTGTTCGTATGCTTAAAGGTATCCTCCAGCATGTCCAGACTAATATAATTATTGGAAAAGGAAGCAGAAAAACTTTTTAAATCATGTAAAATCTATATAAGCAAAAAACGTCGGTTTTCAGTACTTTCAGTGCTTTGATTTGCTCAGAATAAACCTGATATGTGCTCAAATGCCTTGAAACTTTTCTTTTTTATTTACCTTTAAGAATTATGTAATTCAAAATATAATTAACATCAAATAAAAACATATATGGACGATTGGTGAAATATGAATAATAGTATAGTTATAGCTTTGGCTTGATCATGCCATGGCTTAAATCAGATTTTGAACAAAATTCAAAAAGGAAATGTCTAAAAAACTTTGCTTGTAGGCTTCAAGGTATCCTCTAGCATGCTTAGAATAAAAGAAAATGTTATTAAAGACAGAAAAAATCTTTTTAAATCTTGTTAAAATCTTCATTAGCAAAGAAAATTGTTGATTTTCGGTACTTTCAGTGCTTTGATTTGCCCAAAGCCTCTCTGAAAATCACACAAATGTGTTTAATCTTTGTAATAATGTTTTGGGTATTGAATTATGTTGAAAAAGGTCCAAAGAAATTATCAATTCAACAAAATAAATATAAATTTCTGACCAAAGGTTGAGATTTAAATTAGTGTGCACTGGGTGACCTTTGACCTCAATAATTCCTAAAAGCCCCAACCGCCAAGTTGCAGACTTTCAGAATATACTCAGTAGACATTGGGCTTTCAAAAAAACATAGTCCCGAAAATTCCCCCTGAGGGGGGAGGAATCACCCTACTGGCCCATAGCCTACTAGTAGGTTACATTCACATTGGAAACGATTGTTGCAATCATTTTTTCGATGAATTTAATGAAGTGGTAAGTAGGTTAAAAAATGATAACTTTAAACATTCAAAATATCAAAAAAATGTATTCTTAATTTAATTGGCCAAAAAAGTGAATAACGCCACCCCTTCCATTGAGAAAAGTCATTAGTGATAGTAAGACAGAAAAAATATAGAAAATTTGTGTTAAAAACTGAAATTTCTATTTCTCGGTTCGAACTCGTGGTCTCTCTAACCAGGGGCATATGTCTTAACCTCTACACCACCGGTTTGATTGTTCTGCCCGCCGCAAGTAAACACTTAATTCGTAAATCAAATTAGCGGAAATCGTCGACTATCGCGATTTTCCGATTTCACTCACGGAAAATAAACAGAGTCTCAGGCGAAATTAGCCAAGGAATACTACCATGACATGTTTATATATAGATGTTATGGTATTCATTGGCTAAGTTCGCTAAGTATTTGCTGAAGCATACTCGCTTTTCAGACCTATGGTGTCGAGGTTTTGTCATCCGCCTGTGAAACAATAGACCACAAGTACAAACCGAGCACGAATGAGTATAGTTTTACCGAATCAAAATGTCTATTTTTTCTCTCTTTTTATCACAAATGTTTTTTTTAAAATTCTGAAGACATTTTTTTTCTTCAATTATTGGGTTTATTTTTCATAAACAATACAACAACCAATTAATGTGTTTCCGCTTATACCGGGTGTCTTTGTGATAAATTTGGCTACGCAGTTGTTGTTTTCCTTGGGAACGGCTTATAAACTACAGTTAAAAACATCGTGAAATTGACACTCATTCCGATCAAAATCATTCTTAATCATTCGCTCAGCGCTCCGTTCATTCATTCCAAACACTCACTCAAATCAATCAAAAACGATCCGAAATCATTAAAAACATTTAAAAATCGTTCAAGACTTTCAGCAATGAATTCAAATCGATCTATTTATTCTGCGATTTTATTAGCTGATGTGGGCTCTCAAGCGCCTGATTGGTCCACAAAGATGCACAAACAGAGGAGTGCGTTTATTTTGTTAAAGGGAGGTAATTAATATCCCTAATTTTGTTCACGCTGAAAAAAATTAGGAATGTTGGATTACCTCCCTTTAATATCACTCAAAACTCGCTCCACACACTCATTCAATTTCATTCCTAAATCATTCCAAAATCATTCACCTTGTCAATTTCACGATGTTGTTAAATGTAGGCTAAGTTGGTAAATTGTGCATTTTCCAATTTTTCATCGCGGTTTAAGTAAGATACATGAGTACAAAGTACAACACACTTTTACAAAACGATAAAGGATCCATTGCTTCTTAATGATCGCGAAATGATTCAACTGAAAGTACTCGTTTATTGATTTTTAAAAAGGACTATTCTCTTAGAGTAAGCTTGCATCGAAAAAGAATGTAAAAAAGCACGTGGGAGATTTGAACTCATATATGTATGGTTATGATTGACGCATCTTATCCGATTGTGCTATTACTACATTCTCTCACTCAATTGTTAAATTGTGTATTTAAAAATAATTTACTAACGGTTTATGCAATTAGAACTCGGAGCTATTCCGAAGTTAAACGGGATAAACACAGACTCTTAGGCGAAAATAGCCAAATAATATACACTTTGCATAAACTCCATGTTAACAAACTTAATTGACATTTGGCTACTTTCATAATCTACACAACGTGTTTATCAAAATTTGATAATTTGATATTTCAATTGAAAGGTCATTGAACAATCCAAATAACGATGCACGTTAAAATAAAGGCAGTTAGATCAACCTTTTTTATAAACAATAATCTTTTTCTGACATTTCAACTTGCAAACATTTTCTACTTAAAAGGTGCGTTAAAACGTACCAAACTGCATATGGTATGTTGAATATATGCATTTGAAAAATAATTTCTGGAGAAAACTCCTCGGAACATAGCCTGTTACCTTACACGATTAATGCTTACCTACTTACTACAAGGTCAATAACTAACGCAGTATATATTAGATATTCAAGGTGACTTATACGCCCATGGTGCCGGGTGTTCATTATTTATATATATATATCTTTATTTCCTCCATTTTCTGAAGATCTCAAAGACACATTGTATAAAGTAATAAATGATAAAAGAAGACATTAGTGCATTGGGCAATCATACCTATGCTAATATATACACCCATATCCAATACCTCGTATTTACATATACACCCACATGGACACATACATACACACATACACACGTTCACACACACCTTCATACATACATACACACACACACACACACACACACACACACACACACATTCATACATACATACATACATACATACATACATACATACATACATACATACATACATACATACATACATACATACATACATACATACATACATACATACATACATACATACATATAGGTAAAATATTAATTTCTTTGAATTACAAATTAATGAAGATTACAATATAAACATCAAAATACAACTTTGTTACAACAAATAATGTGCATATACAATACTGAAATAGACAGGCAAAAATACCGAATTACAAGATATAGGTATTTTATACAGAAGAATAAACATTAAATGACGAGCCTCGATCAATTCTACTATGAGCCTAAACTCTTGTACGAAACGAAAGAGAAAGACATCACAAGCAAGGCAAGGATCATGTACACATGAAGATCAATATATTGACAATTTTCAATTTTCAATTTTCTATATAGAGGTCAACAGCCCAAAACCAAAACCCTTGCCCAGTATAGTCGAAAATACAGTGCGAGCAGAAAGAGACACGCCCCGAATGGGCCGTAGTCTGTTATGGCACCTGATTCTGGAATGAAGTATCAACATTCTGTATTCCAAATGAAACTATATTGTCACCAAATGGTGTTCGGAAAAATGTACAACCCTGTTAAAAAAGAGTTTGTCTTTTTTTCTGAGAATTGAAAGTAATACTGTGTTTAGAACATAAAAAGTCCTAACTTGTTCCAAGATGCGATGTTATAAAATTATGAACTTTGGGACCAAAATGAAGAGAAACATAACTCGATATACATGTACAAAAACGCACTTTGTTGAAATATGTTCAGCTAAACTCCAGCCGATTTCTTCAATACCAAATCTGTAACAATATCTATCAAAAAGAGAATGATTGGCAATGATTTGTGCTACGGAGAAACAAGCATTAAACTGGTGGGGGGATATTTCTGGCGAACGTCTATTTTGGTTGATTGTTAAAATTAACCTAAATTTGTCTCTACCAAAAAAATCTTGACAAGACGATCTTATTTCCCATACATTTTTATAGAAACCTGTTATGTTCGTATAAATACATCTCTGAATCCTGTTCGATTGGCTGACCATTCATGCATTAAGATAGACCAAAAGGGTCCTAATTTATCTCCTTTAGAGAAAATTGTTTTATTTACATAAAAAACCCACACATTTATTTGCTTATAAATGAAAAAAAAAAAAATGATTTCCGAAAGGTTTCATATTTCTTACAGATTATAGTTTTTGTAAATCGGTGATATATTTACTTCGCTGAACTAAAATGCTTTGATGGCCAGTGAAAGTGAGCTGTTGGGTTTAGGCTTGTTACATCAACTTATACAATGTACATGTTTTGCACTTTTTTAGTATTCTAGTTTTCATTAGCTAGTCCCGCCAATATCGACAGAATGCTAAACATTATTTTTGTTGTCCGTAGAATAAATTATGTTTGAATTCAAAATTGGTATCAAGTACTTATGTTGTGATCTATTTTCTTTTTCAATTGTATTAATTATTTCATCTTTCTTAAGATAATCTTGGAGACTTCTCAAGTCGTCTGTAAAGCCGTTTATCACATAACATGTATTTTTTCTTGTAAAAATCAATCCATATTAACTATCACTGTTCGTTATGATATTCGCTATTTCTTTCTTTTTCTTGAAAGGAATCTTATATTTCGATTTTGTTTAGACTCTAGTTGATATTGTTGAACCGTATGAAAAAATGTATCAAGTGCAGTTTTTGACTCTAAGGTGATTCAAGATTGAATTGTTTTCACTCTTAGATTCGTCTGTAGTTGTTTGTACTTATTGCATAATATCTAAAATTTAATTTCCTAAAGAATTCGCAAAATCTGTTTCTATGTAATTCTCCCTTTCAGAGATTGAAGCGACGCCTTTAACAAGACATCTCATTCGTCTTTTGTACCTTTACTCTTTCTCTTATTGTTGTTTGTGTTCAGTTCTAACCAAGAAGTTTTCCGGTTATGTAACAATCTAAGAAATAATTTGGTTGTATTACAAGTGTGGGAACTCTCGACATGTGATTTTAATGGAAACAATTATGGGAACTCGTGTAGATTCTGTCGCTTTTTCTTTTTTTCCCATTATGTTTCTCGTCATAGATTCATTGTTAATTCCCGAGTTTTCTTTTAATTTGACTTCTTAGTATCTTTATCCATAACGGAAATGGGCCTAGTGGCTAAAATTGAAATCAAGGGGTCATAATTTCGGAAAACCTTGTGCGCACTTCTTTCAAGATGAATGAAATTATCGATATTACATGCCCTTAAAAAGATATTCATACACATTTTATAGTATTCCGTCTACACGAACCAGTCACACTCATTCTAATTAGTTTTCTTGAAGCGAGTCCATTGTAGTTGTTGAGCTTTTTGCATGCATTGGAGCGTTTTTGGTTGGGTTGAGAGAGTTTTTGGGGAATGAATGAATGGAGTGCTTAAAATTATTTACCCTTGCCATGCTGAACCCGGAATATTCCTGCCTTGGCAGGAGTTATATACAAACATCAGCCTGCACATATGTGCAGTCTGATCTTTGTATATACCATCTGTTTTCCTTTTTTGAAAACAAGAAAAGCCTACAAATATGATTTCTAAAATTATTAACTTCTCACATATAGAGCATGCAGTGCTTTGAGCACTTTGATTTTAATACAATTTTATCAAGAATTCTATTCAGCATGACAAGGGTTAAGAATGATTCTGATCACAATGAGTGTCAATTTCACAATGTTCCTAAACTGTATACAGTTAACAACACCGTGAAATTGACAAGGTAAATGAAATAATTTTGGAATGAAATTGCTCGAGTTAAATGTTTGAGTTTTGAGTGAAGTTAAAGGGGTGGTGGTGGAGGGGGGGGGGGATTGGTAATCTAATATCTCTAATTTTGCTCAGGATTAGCGATATATTTTTATTACCTCTCTTTAATGGGATATGCATATAAGCTCTATAAAAAAGCTAACTATTTTTCTACCGGTTTTTATTTTGAAATGTAATTGCTAATCTTATCATTTAAAGTGATTTTGGAGCGTTTTTGAACGGTTTAAATGAGTGTTTGGACTGAATGAAGGGGGCGTTTATTGAATGATTTAGAATGGTTTTGATCACAATAAAAGTCATTTTCACAACGTTAACACAACGTTATTAACTGTACAACATGTAGGACTTTACAGCACCATGTCACTAGATCAGATTGCTTAATTATGCGTTGTCTTGCTTGCAAATATGATTCTCACCTTCCTTCGGAGTGGTTGGCAGGAGGAATATTTTAAAGGTTTTCAAATCTTTGTGTTACCATGGCAACCAGATTTTTTTATAAAGTTGAATTCATTTATTACTTTTGGTAGAAAGTGTTACAATGGCTACCATATTTTTTATGAAGTTAAATTCATTTATTACTTTTGGTAGAACTTTAAATGACTATCCCTGCCTTGATTGGCCAAACGGTTTGGGAGGAGTAGCTGTTTAAAGAAACTTTGTACGGGGTTTGATGACGGACGACGGGCGGGCGAGGACCAATTACAACAACTGAACCTTTGAGCTTAAAATTTTATAGACCTTTATTAAGTTCTTATTTAATTGCCTCTGTAGCTTACCAGACAATTTCATGAAGCTCTCCCGAAATAGTTCAGAAAAATAACAAAAAAGGGGGAAATGGAAATATTTAAAAACTCTCTTCTCTGAAACCAGAAGGCGTACACCTATATCTGATACGTTTGTAGTTCCACCTTGTGGACCTCCTAACAAGTTTCTTCATATCATAACCCTAAGATCATATTTGAGCTCCGATCGGGCGCATCCCATTTAAAGTAGTTGTAGTTATAAAAAAGGAAACCTATTCTGATAAACCATAAGACAGACAATTTTCATATTTGATATGTAGCATCATCTTGTGGACCTTTTTAAAGTTTGTTTATATCATGCCCCTCGGGTAATACATATGTTTTTTTTTTTCAAAATGTTCTTTGTAACCAAAAGGCAGTAAGCTTTTATATTTGATATGTAACATCATAGAGTTGATCTCTTCCATGTTTATTCATATATGGCTCCTTGTGTCATATTTAGGCTCCACCAGGGTGCATCCCATTTCTTAAAGAGGTAAAAATAAAAATCTCATCTTTTATTAACGTGATGTCACAAGGGTCAAGGAGACTCAAGCTTGCGGTTTTCGGATTATCATGGTCCTCTTGTTTACATTTATTGTTAAGAGAATCATTAAAAAAAATTCTTATTCGTTCAAAAGGACCAACTCCTTTATCTAAATCGAACATATCATTGTACATTTTTATTGGTTGGTTTTGATTTTAAAGTGTCTTAATGTTCATCGAAGAAAGAAAGAAAAAGGAATAATAATAATATAAATATCGATTTTTTTCGTGAATTGAGCGAAATTTGCGATATCACGTTAATTTCTGTTAATTCCATTCAAAACTCGTTCATCCAATTGATTTATTCTCATTTTTAAATTATTTCAAAAGCATTTACGTTGTCAATTACACGTTGTTATTACAGTTAACGACATCGTTAAATTGACAAGGTGAATGATTTTGGAATGATTAAGGAATGAAATTGAATGAATGCGTGGAGCGAGTTTTGTGAAATTAATTGGATGTAATCCTATATCGCAAATTTTGTTCAGGATGAACAAAATTAGCGATATAGATTACCTCCCTCTGATAAAACATGCATTTAAGTTCTATACACAGCTTACTATTTCTTCAAGAACCGATAAGAAGCTAACAATTTGAATTATGTCAGTGAATTCTGGATTTTTCTCTGTCAAAATTTATTTTGAATGACGTTGTTGTTTCTATATTTTCCAATGAGTTTGACCGTTTTTGAATGGTTTTAGTGAGTGTTTTGAGTGAATGAATGGAGCGCTGAGGGAACTATTTAGAATGGTTTTGATTGAGGTGAATGTCAATTTCACGATGGAACTAACTGTAGAATACAGTGACTCTTGATAATCATGCAAGAGTATTTGTCATTTTATCTAAACGCCCTTTCATTGTATTACATTTAGCACCATAAGAAACTGTAATTTCCGTTTTCACATTATTCTTAACAAGAAAAGTCGAATACCAATAAACCGCCGTTCTGTCAAATCTCATTAAACCGTTCTGGGCATTAATAATGAATTAGAAGCGTCAGTTCACAATCAAAAAGCAACAAAATAGGAAATTGGATTCTGCAAATTAAAACTACTACCTCGAAATACACAAAACACTTAACCTGTGATACTGTTAAAAACTTCGTGAAATTGACAAGGACAATGATTTGACATAATTATCGATTCTTTTACCTCCCTTTAGTAGAATCAAGTTAACACAAACAAAAAAGACGCTTTAAAATCCATATAAAAAAGGAATCATGGAATAGTTTGATCAAAATGAATGAAATGCTGGTCGTTTTGAATGATTTTGAATGTTGTGAACGATTAAGGAGCGTTTTTGAATGATTTTATTGGGAGTTTTTTCATTACAATTAAACTAAAGTACAGTTATTGTAAATATGCACTTCTGCCTACAGATAATATTGACATTCACCTCGACCAAAACCTTCCTACATCGTTCGCTCAGCGCTCCAATCATTAATTCTAAACTGTCGCTTAATTGACTAAAACACGCTCCAAAATTGATACAAAAGGAGATATCGTTCTAAATGGTCATCATTTTTATGAATTGTTCTAATAATTCCATCATTTCATTGACTTGTTTGGAATTTTAAGCGTCTGATTTATTATGAGTCTTGTCAATTTCACGATGCTATGAACTTTAATCGGTAGTAATATATATTTGAAAAGAAACCCTTTATGCACCACTGATTTTGGTGGTGGAATCGGAGGTCGAGAAATTATTAAGAGGATAGGCGTATATTTCACTGTAAGATCAATCTTTTACCTCATTGTGGAATAACAAAAGCTATATAAGTAAAAATATAGCTTTTGTTTTCTAGAACTGAAATGTCGATTGATCTTACTCGAAAAACAAATGACTATTCAATTCTTTAATACAAACAACAGCCAAAATGTTAACATTTTCGTCAATTTTTTTTCAAGCGCCTCGTTTTGCACATGATTACTATACAACGTTTACGATTGCGTCATTTATTGGGCTCTGCTTAGATAACATCAGGGCCCCAGGTTATAAAATTTTTCTCAGGCTCAATTCAAAATTTCTCAAATTTCGGATTGAGATTATAGCCGAAATTCTGTTTTATTACTCTTTTTAATGTACTAACATAATCAATGGTATTAATACGTTGTTACAAATAACATCTTATCAATATCATCTTTTATTTTCATACATTTTTTTCGATTTTTAATTTGAGAAAATTGAGTCTCAGTCTGAGAAAAGTTTTATAACCTTGGGCCCAGATAGGGTGAAATTAACGAAAGCAGGGTATAAGTTTAAGGCGGCGAGTTTTTTTTTATATATGATTATCTTCCATTATTTCTCGATAACCGACAGAAAAGCTTTACACAAAAATACCATTCGACCCTTAACACCAAATGACCAAAAATACATATCATTAGCCTTCAAAATATTTTCGAAGAGTGTATATCTTTTGTGTTACTCCTCCCTCTCTCACATTATATCCATGAACTAAATAGAGTATATTGAATGAGTGGTCATGGAATATCGAATTTATCAAAAAAAAAAATCATCTATAAACAGATAAAAACGAGGATGCGCTGAGTTTTTATCTGTTTTGGATGACGAGTTTGAGAAATTCGGTACTTCATGAGCACAAATTTAATAAATTTTTATACTATGACCTGATTTTTTTGTGATAAATCGAGGAAATCCCAGATATTCAATGATTTAAGTTATTCCGCGAAAGATATGACGCCGTTTTCGTAAAGACGTCAGCAATACAATATGACGTCAATTTCACAAGGAAAGTATAATGTTGCAGTCCGTTCTTAGCTCATTTGCTAAGCTAATCCACTAGTGTAATAACAACCGTGTAATATCAAACATATTCAACGGGGTTATTTCTCTCTCGCGACGTTGGACATATACAATCAACACACACACCAATCAAATGCTAATACAATAAAAAATACAGTTAACGACATCGTGAAATTGACAAGGTAATTGATTTTAGAATAATTTTTGAATAAAATAGAATGAGTGTGATGTGTGAGTTTTGAGCGAAATTAAATGAAAATATTCTAATACCGCTAGTTTTTTTTTATTCAAAATGAACGAAATAGGCGATATTTATTACCTTCCTTTAATGAAAAACAAGTACAGAATCTATAAATAATCTCCTTTTCTTCAAGAACCAATCAGAGGCCTACAATTTCAATTGTGTCGGTGAAATCGCGATATTTTCTAATAATATTTATTTTTAATGTAGCTGCTTTATTTATCTATTTTTGTAATTTCGGGGCGTTTTTGAGTGGTTTAAGTGCGTGTTTTGAAAGAATGACTGTAGTGCTGATTAAAGGATTTAGAATGGTTTTGGTTGAGATGAATGTCACTTTCACGAGGTTGATAAATTGTAGTTAGTTTTTTTTCTCAGCGATTTTCATTTTGAGTGTTCTTGTTGATCGTTGTCATTTTTAGTGATTTTGTGCGTTTTTGAATGGTGTGAGCAAGTGTATAGAATGTATGAATGGATCACTGAAAGGGTGATTAAGATTGATTTCGTTCGCGCTGAGAGTATATTTCACAATAATATTAACTGTAGATGTAAAAGCACTTTATATTTAAGTTCATGTTATACACGAAGCACCTTTGAGTAGCCCAGAATGTTGTAAAACTGTTTTGAATCCAGGGAAAAGTAGCAAGTAATTACGGGATTGTCTTATAATGTACATTGTTTCATTTCGCGCTTATGCATCCACAGATAGAGTCTGATGGGTTGGGTGGGCTTGAGATATTATATGCCCCCCACCCACCCACCCACCCACCCAAAAAAATAAAATCCGCGGGCTTCGACCTCTGATTTTACCTTTGCATATACCCCTACATCAGACTTTATTCGTGGACACATCAACACGAAAAATTAGAATATTTCATTAGCAACCAATGAAGTGATTCAACTTGGGGGCACTCGATTGTGCATTCTTATTCTGAACGAAGGGTTGAAATAACTGCTTTAAAGAAGAACTAATCGAACTTTTTTTTAAAATTTACCAAATAAAAGTAGATAAGATGAAAAAATTTTAAGATATAAGCCTTTGCACCAGAAATTATTTAGGTCACTCGAATGGAAACTGCCTAGTTTCATTTATCACTTGGTGTAACAAAATTAGCAGTAAGTGGTTACTTAAGATATTGCAAATTGGTTGACGTCATAAAAGACGTAAATCAAGGAAATTCCTTCGAACTTTTGACCCTGATTCTGTTATGTAAAATAAACCACTCAAAACGCTCCACAAAAGTTTTCAAATCCCCACAAAACCACGTATTACCGTTCAATAATTTCATAAACTGGTTTAAATTTAGAAGTATCGGATATTCCTTGAAGACACACGTCCATTCATAGAACAGAGAGTACCGGTAAGGGAGTTATGGTATCGCCTATGAACATCGTAAAATTGACTCCCATTCATATCAAAACCGTTCCTAATCGCTCACACAATGCTCCATTCATTCATTCATTAATTCCAAACACCCAGACAAACCATTCAAAAACGCTCCAAAATACTTAAAAAGATAAAATCAAAAACTTTATTCAAAATAATAATAATAATTATAATAATAATAATAAAAAAACGAAAATAGAAAAAATCGCGGTTTCACCGATATACTTGAAATTGTAAGCGTCTTATATGTTCTTGAAGACAAAAGTATGCTATCTATAACATATATGCATATTGCATAAAAGGGAGGTAAATTAAGAGATATTTGATTATATCTTTTTAATTTCACTCAAAACTCACTTAATGCAACCGATTTTATTCCAAAACCATTCTAAAACCATTCACCTTGTCAATTTCAAGATGTCGATAACTGCATAACGTTTATTTTGACCCTGCATTTTATTTCATTAAAATGCCACCCAATCATTTGATTTCATTCGAAAATCATTTCAAAAGCTGCCACCTTGTCAAGTTTGCGATTTAAAGCATAATGACCACGAAGTATTTAAACATTTGCTTAAAAAGATATAAGATTAACCACAATTAAGTAATTTTGGAGGAAATGGGAATATCTTATTTAAATTTTCTTACGTTTTCGCTTAAAAAAAGGACCCTCATACACTTGATATTGCTTTTGCAACCGTTTCGGGCGCGGCTAAAACGTCCGTCCTTTTCATTTCATAGGATAAGTACATATGGGAAGCGGTATCAAAGTTAACCCGGTTCCCTTTCGAAAGACACCGGTTTCGACATTAGTGATGTCAAACTTAACTTTTCGACCTCAACGCTTCCGTTCCCGGGTCAGGCCGGTGCTACTTGAATTCGATATGACTTCAAAAAGTAGATCTAGTGCACAGCAGTTCAAATATATATATATATATATGTGTGTGTTTCTTTTGTAGAATGAATGATTATTACTTTTGATCTTTTTACAATTGTAACTTTCATGGGTTTATCAATAAGTTACTGGAATAAAGGAATTCTATCAAAGATAATCAATAATTTCGTTGTTCGCTCCCATCAGAAGATAACTCCGTTCACATTTTTGTCCGCTCTGCGCACGCACTGTAAAGTTATTTCTAAATCATTACATCACTTCTCTTGACTCAGGGGGTAAGATCATATGGGACTATGTATCGATCCAAGTTAACTCGGTGCCCATTCGAACGACCTCGGTTTCGACAATAGTGCCGTAAATTTTACCTTTCGAAATCGATGCTTCTGATCCAAGGCCAGGCCGGTAATACTTGGATTTCGAATGACATCAACAAGTAGTGCACAACAGTTCGATAATAAAAAAAATCTGGTCATTCTTTAGATTAAATAGAACCTCCTAATGTTTTCTGTTACAATGTGCTTTGCACGGATTTATCAATATAATAGAAGAAAGGCAGTCTAACATGCTAATTGTTTACTGTAGCGGTGTTTTAGAATTACGTTTACTCCCATCAGTAGATAACTCCGTTCACATGGATGTCATCTCTGCGCATGCATATTACAATTATTTTTTAATTCATTACATCATCTCTCTCGACTGCCGGGCTCTCATATGAATTTCCCCAGTTAAAAGAAGCTTTAATAAAGTGAAGTATAGTTAAAACATTGTGAAATTGAGAACGTAATAATGAATAACTCCTGAATGATTCAGGAATAAAATTGAATGAATGAATTTAAGGGAAGGTAGTATGATATATGTAATTACGCCCAATTGGAAGAAATTATCCATAGTTTATATCCCCCTTTGACAAATCTACGTAATACTGTATATGTGCGTCTGAAAGGAACAATTTGAATCTTAAAAAAAAAACAAAAACGACACCAACCCATGAAATCGTAGAATGATTTGAACGATTTGATCTTTTATAAACTATCTTTTATAAATCAGACGAAACGTTCTTGAAAAAGATTCGTACGCCTGCACGAACAAATAAGTTATGTCAAAACGCGTATCAGCGAGATAAATCACGGAATGTTTTGAACGACATCAATAGAGCGTTTTGAGTGATAATTAAGGATGGAATTAATTGAATAGATTGGCCACCTACGTTGTTGCAGTTAAATCCCCCGTTAAATATTTTCCTTTATATCTCGTGGATGTTATTATACTAGAGCAAAAAGCTATGCAAAGTAGCGTAGAGTGTTTAGCAAAGCTATTTTGTTACATTCAAATTGAAGTCATTATCGGTGTCAATTCCATCTGTTGTTAACTGAGGTCACTGGATAGTGTACATTAAAGTATCTAGAAGATAATGACATCAAAATTCACTGTTTGCCATAACAGAATTGATACTACGCCCTGCAAAGAAATACGAAAAGTGATATACGCAAAATCGCTGGTCACCAAATCACCTTTATTTTACACGTGACGCAATTTCCGTATCCTTCAAGTTGATAATTCGTAAAAGATTTGGGAAGAGTGTTCATTATTTAACGTATATACAAATGTTTTTCAAATAACCAAAGATAGATATCTACAGTGGTTACAGTTAAGAATTGTCCACAGAATCCTACCCACAAATACACTTCTCTTTAAAATGAAATTGTCAGAAACTAATATGTGCAGTTTCTGTGAATTAAGTGTTGAATCCCTAATCCACTTGTTTTATGAATGCATTAAAGTTAAACCTTTGATCATTGAAACAATCAGATACATAAGGCATTTTTACCCTAATTTCCATCTTATAAGTCAAGACGTCATGTTAGGATGTGGTGAAAGACTAGTGAAAATCGATATCACTTTTCTCTTATTTAAGAAATATATATACACTTGTAAACAGAATGGAATAACCCCTTCTATAGGAGGATATAAAAAAAGTCTAACACTGGCCTGGACTATTCTAAATCATACCGAAGCTAACACAGCAGAGAAAGAGACTTGGGCAATTGTGAGAAACATGGCTGAGAGTCAATAATTGGATGAGGTTTGGAGCAATCCTATTCAATAAATAACTAAGTTAGTTCTTACTTAAAACATTAACATATTGTACTGTGGAATTTCTGACATATATCGGCGGGATACCCACTTATTTTCTTTTTTTCGATGTTATTTGTTGTTGTTATTTTGGTAAAAATCCAACATTATGAAAGTATGTATGTATAAACCATGTTTTACTCAGTAAATAGTATATATAAATCTATGATTTTACCCATAAGACATGTAAACCCTTGTTTTATACATGGTTATAATATGAACTACGTCGCAGGAGCGTAATAACTCGTTGAATATTTTTTTTATATTAAACGGGTGTTATTACACTAGTGGAATAACTATGCAAATGAGCTAAGAATGAATAGCAACGCTGTATGGTAACAGCGAAAATGACGTTATAATATGTTTATTGTGACGCCAGTTTTAAACGGCGTCATATGTTTCGCGGAAAATTGAAATGTTGAATTTTAATAACTTTGACGATTTTTCGCGAAATATAGGGTCATATTATAAATAGAATATATATTTGTGCTCATCAAGTACCGAATTTGTTAGACTCGTCGTCTATAAACAGATAAAAACTCGGCGTAGCCTCGTTTTTGTCTGTTTGTGGATGACTCGTTTGGTAAATTCGGTGTTCAGTGACCTCTCATTCAATATCCTCTATGTATCTATTCATATAAAATTTCTTTTTTTGGTGTACCTTTTATAAATTCAGAAAACAATCTCTACAATTCAATCTCTGACTTAGTCAATTTATAATTAAAGTGATGAAAGGCTTAGAACTTGATGTAAAAGTATCTTAAAAAATAATGTTTATGTATTGATAACTGATTGGTATGAAAATAAAAATTGAAATAGATCAAAGAGTGAAATACATTTCAAGCTATGATATAACTGAAATCCTGTTGAAAGTTCTTGCTAAATTGTTCTCTATGGACTGTTTTTCATCACCAAATGGTCACCAAATCACCTTTATTTTACACGTGACGCAATTTCCGTATCCTTCAAGTTGATAATTCGTAAAAGATTTGGGAAGAGTGTTCATTATTTAACGCTTTTCGGTGGATTATCGAGACATAACGGTAGATTATCATTTGATAACTCACTGCCTAACCACTTAAATTATCAAAAACTTATACCCTACTACGTTGATTTTACCCTATCTGGCGTCATCTAAGCGGAAGCAAATAAGGCATCAATGAACGTTGCATAATAACCCCGTGCAAACTTACTCGCTTTTGGAAAATCTGTCTTAAAATTTGACATTTTGTCTCTATTTTGCATTAAAGAAATAGAAAGGTCGTTTGTTTTTTCGAGTAAGATCGATTGATATTTGATTCCGTGAACAACAAAAGTTATATTTTCACTCGTGGCTTCTAAATCATATACATGTATAGATCGATCTTTCATTGAAAGAAACGATTATCCTATATTTATTGGTTTGTTTTAAAATTTTCTACGTACATGTATAATTTATTCATAAATATACTTGAATCCAAAAGTATCCATGAAAGAGTCTATAAAATATTTTAAATCTAGAACGAAAGAAAAAAAATATCATCGACTCGAAAGTGAGGTATACATATTTTGTTTGCTTTTTTTAATCATAGTATAAATTTAATTATAACTTTACCTTCGTCACCGGAGTGAAATTGTCCCGTTGAATATTTTTTATATAAACATGTGTGATTACACTAGTGTAATAGCTATACAAATAAGCAAAGTACGTTAAGCAACGTTATATTTTAGTTGTCAAAATGACGCAATTATTCATTTGCTGACGTCATTTCACAAAAGGCGTTGCATGCTTCGCGGAATAACTTGAATCGATAAATTTCTGACATTTTCTCCATTTGATGCAAAAATTCAGATAATATTATAAAGAGAATATCAAATTGGTGCTTGTATAGGACTGAATTTATTAAACTCGTCATCTAAAACAGATGAAAACTCGGCGCAGCCTCGTTTTTATATGTTTTCAGATAACTCGTTTGATAAATTCGGTATTAAATGACCCCCCTCATTCAGTACACTCTAATCAAAAACAAAAAAAATCTGTCCTGTTACGTGGTCTCTCATAAAGCTTAATTTTGAAAGATAATGTTGGATTAATTCACGTTTTTTTAGGGCGTTAACATGTGCAGAGACCCGAAAAATGGTCTAACGCCCGAGTCGGGAGTTTAAGCACTTTTGAGGGTCTCTGCAACTGTTAACGCTTGAAAAACGTGAATTAACGCTATTATTGCATAACATTTAATAGAAATCGCAAAATAATTCATGGGAACGCTCTAAAACTAGCTCTAAAACCGTTTATGTGACGGAAAAATTGCGCATTAGACATTGCGCCGTCACTTTTGTTTTTACCGACGTTGCTTGGTAAAATTATGATGTCACAAAATTTAACGCGGTTATTAGTTCAACGTCTTATTTATGTTCTATATTAATGTTAGACATGGAAACTGAGAAAGTGTATAGGCTCAGACGGAGGATATTAAATTGAAAAAGCCAGGCGTTAACAGAACGTGAATTTACTTATTAATCCATGTTTTCTCTCGTTAACGCCCGGGTTTCGTCCGTTAACGTATGCCTATAGCGACCCGAAAAGGCTCATTTTATGCAATCATGTTATGAAAATATTGCTGTACAATATCGAGCCTTTCTTCAAAACGTAGTAACTTATTTCATAAACATTATATCATAAGTTATTGATTCCTAATGACGTTGCCATGTAACGGTGCATCCTTTTTCTAAGCAGTTTTAGGCCATTAAATAGTGCATTTCTATTCCATTGTATGAGAACCCTTTTTTACATACAATCTATTGGACAACACAAAAATTGTGGATAAATTTATTAAAGAAACGTGAATAAAGTTCTTAATGCATCGTATGTGGCTTTACATTTTTTGTGTTGCAGTATGAAATGAAGAAAACTTCTGTAATTCTCATGTTAGTTTCGAAAGCATCTCCTTGTTTCAGCCATTGTATATGAATCTTTTTCTCTACAACTCAAGAGCCTACAAGGCCGCTTTGTTGACGACATAAGTTTGAATAGTTGGAATCACATTGTTTTGATGCGTTTTCATTTACAAAAATCAATGCCTTAAATCACTCAGATGAATACTATGTATAAGAATACACTGTATTTTGTCCAAAAGATTTGCCCTTACCCATACAAGATAAAGTTTGATTAGCAAATGCAGTATATTTGGCCTTTCGACGTTTTATCTTTTAATTCTTTGGTAGTATATGAAGATCGTTCAAGTAAATCGAAGCTTTGTAAATCATTAGAGAGTGAACGGTTTAAATGGCTGCTTTACAAATGAATGACGACAACACAAATTCCAACTTAGTTAGGAACAAGGAATATACATGTACTTATATAGGTTAGATTAATAAATATTCATAATCTGGTCCACGAAACCACATAGGTTCTAAATTCCGAAGAGATTGACTATATTTGCGATTTATTGTAGAGGATGTTAGATAATTTGACCTACATAGTGTGAAGTAATATTATTTATCTATAATCTATCTCTTTCAGGGACTGGTCGATTTAGTCTCGCTGGAAGAAAGACAGTGATCCAATATCGGTCCAGAATTCTCCAATATCCATCGTTACTGTACGTAATACCGAGAACGGAACACACTGCCATTAGTGGTTTCATTAGTAGAGAGTAACGCTGTGTCTTGGAGCGCGTTACCTGGATTCAGGTGCATTAAACCGCTGAACTCATTACAATATCGCTCTGGAATTGTATTCGGATCATTGGATTTATTAGGAATTGTACGAGATTAGAGCTCAAATCAATTAACGATTATTTGATGTTTATAAAAAGACACATAGATGGACGTGTGCAAATATCATTTCAGTTTTTACTTATGCACACTTTTTTCCATCAATTAAGTACCACGTGTTAGGAACTCTACGATGATCTATTTTGCTCTTATGGTGAGAAGGATTTTGGATAGATCTGCACATTTTTAACGATGTAATAAACATAAACAACAGCATGTCGGTAGAAAATCTGACAAATTTAGGCTCAACAACGCCTGGTGTTGTGAGCTTAACGTCAGCTTTATACAGCTTCAATACAACGTTACCAGAAGATGCAAGCCCCTATGATTATCACGATGTTGGATACGATTCAAAGTATGAGACGATCAAGGATATATTACAGAAATACATCGTTCCTATCATCATTCTAACGGGGTTTATTGGCAATACGATCTGTTTCATCGTGTTTATAGCCTCTCCATTGAAAAAGATTTCAACAAGCGCCTACCTTGCTGCACTTGCATTCTCCGACACAGGGTTTCTAGTGTGTTTAGGTATAGGCTGGCTTGAAGCACTAGGAATACGTTTCTTTCACAAAGAGGGGATATGCCAGATAACGGTGTATGCGGCCTTTGTCTTCAGTTTTACGTCGATTTGGTTCGTGAATGCCTTCACAATGGAAATGTATGTTGCAATATTCCATCCTTCTAAAGGAGCCAAACTGTGTACGCCACGAAACGCAAAGAAAGTCGTTTGTCTCATATCGGTAATTGCAGGGTTGCTATACATTTACGCGTTTTGGTTGGCCAAGTTAGTGAAGAGTCCAATGGTCGAGCAGGAAATTTGTCAAATGGTGCAGGAGGATGAACAGATCGCGATCGCCCTGTCTATAACAGATACGATCCTTACTCTCATAGTGCCTTTCACAATGATAATGTTTATGATCTCCAGGCTGTGTATACACATATCAAAGTTCTACAGAACGGAATTAGAAAGCATGGCCAACTCCGTAGTCAGCGAATCTCACGTGGACTCCACGGATACTAGACAAAATGGGACAGTACCTACGTCAAATAATTCAGCTGTTCGACAAGCGAGCGAGTATCAAACTAAGCTCACACGTATGTTAGTTGTTACAGTTGTCGTGTTTCTGGTCCTCAATCTGCCAAGCCATGCCATCAAGGTTCAGTTCCTATTTCGATCCATGTTATCGGAGAATGTGCAATTTACCGAAACTGAAGGACTCATTCAGGTTATATTCCAAGTGCTCTATTATGCCAACTTTTCTGTGAATTTCCTTCTATACAGTGCGTGTGGTAAAAGTTTTCGGAGCGCCCTGATGAGGGTTTCAATGACTCTGTGTTACTATAACTGCAAGAAAGTGGTGGATTGCCGAGCCCATCTCAAAAGACTAACAACGAAAACGAAAATGACGCACGGGTCCGGTGATCACAATCAGAACATTAACGAACAACAACACTCCAGGCTTGTGGACATTCATCTAAATGAGATTCGATTCTCCCAGTTGCCCTCCATGGGAAGTCAGTTCGTTTGTCAATCTCCCCCGTGCCTCCTGCAGTTCGAGTCTGAGCATCTCATCGAAGAATGAACATTACAGTGACAGGTGTCTTTCCGAGGATTTACGTAAGGCTTTAACTTGTCGACGGTGGGTGATAAAATAGATTAGTAACTATAGGTTTGTTCAGGTTGTGTTTATGATTTTGGGTTTCTTTTCGAAGTTATATCAAAATGTATATATACGATCCGTTCTCAAGAATAACCTGTCTATATGGCGTCACTAATCAATCTCAGCTTTCCTACCCGGATTATACAGTTAACAACATCGTGAAATTGACAAGGTGAATGATTTTGGAATGATTTAGAAATTAAAACTGAATGAGTGATTAGAGCGAGTATTGAGTTCAGGATGAACAAAGTTAGCGATATTGATTACCCCCCCCCCCTTTAATAAAATATGCATACAAGTTCTATAGATAGCTTCCTATTTCTTCTAAAACCTATCAGACGCTTACAATTTGAATTATGTCAGTGAAATAGCGATTTTTCTCTATCCAGCTGAGTGAGCGATTTAGAATGGTTTTGATTGAGATGAATGTCAATTTCACGATGTAATAAACTGTACACGATAATAATTTTTAGACTAATCCAATGTCAATGAATTTACAGTAGTTAATTCAATGAGCGTTAAACTTGATAAAAAGACTGCAAAATATTAAAAAAATCATTTTGAAAAATAAAGACATTTTTTGAAATAAGTAATATCTCCTTTATTCTCAATGTTTTCCACTTGATTTATTTCGGTGCATTACAAATTTGGTTTATGGAAAAATGGTTAAAAAACCGATGTAAAGGTTCTTATTGTCTTTGAAAATAACATCCTTTTTTTTATTTGTGAACAAGAATTGTGGCATTTAAATATAATTGAAGATCAAGCCTTTTGTAAATTTTATTGCCATCTAGCAGGTTTTTCTGGAGAACGGATAGTATCTATCTTTAAACATGCTGTTTGCTAGTCTATAATAAATAATAAAACGGGCCTGCGCGTACATTCCCATTCGTGTTTAGGTACAGGCACTAGCACCCTTGTAAGGATAATACCGAGTAAGGAAAATAACTTTGCTCAGTCTTCAGAACGCAACGTGAAGATTCTGGTCAGACATTTTGGATTGATAGCCTGAACCGAGCCTTTGCAATTGATTTTTTTTTTTTTTTTTTTAGAATTACCAAACGAAGGATCATCTGATACTAGGAATATCATGCAATTTCATGAAAGAAATAAGCCATCAAAATAGAGTAACTTTTTTACCGTCACAGGAAACGCCAAGTCGGCTAAATGTTAGTAATTCGAAAAATTCCTATCAATACAAAGGCCTAAGACTATAAGAGATAACGCTAGTCTCAAATATTTCGCTATATCTTTATCTAGTCGAAACTTTATTTTGTGGATACTCTTTCGAATCGCCTCGAAGAGATGCTTCCAACGAAAAGTTACAGCATAAAGTTTGATTGAGAATTATTGAAATGTTCGCATACTAAATTTTTAAAAAAAATCTTCTCTTTATCTTTGGCTTGCCTTTCAAAATAAAAAAAAACAATCCTCTTCGATCTCGTATATATATATTTTTTGAAACTAGTTCATTAAATTCGGATTGAACACAAAAAAGAAAAAAAAGACAATTTCCCATTAACGAAGGCAATAATGGAAATTATTTTTGTTATCTTGCGAGAAATTGAAAGATTCGAGCTGATTTTATTTAAATTGATTTTTGATACCTGAATAATAATCAGAATATACATTTAATGCAAGTTAACTTGATAAATTGGCTGTATCTGAAAATGAAATCTCTGGTAAAGTTAAAAAAAAATCATAACTTAAATCTAAATGGAACTGTACAAATAGATTTTTTAATGAATTTAACTTTTAACGTTCATACAAAGTGATAAATAGGCTTGAATGAGTGTAAAATGATCATATTACATACAGAATGTTATATCATTTGTCAAACATAGGACGAAAGTTTAGCCGTCCAGATACTACTTGTAGATAGACGGCAGTTGTTTTTTTTTTCTTTTTAAGGACTTATAGCCGATCATTATTATTCACGATTCCGTCGCAACCGTGACTTATTCAATCTCCCATATCGATATGCATTCAGGAATTATCGAATTATACTACATGGGCAATAAAATTGACAATAATAATGGTTTCTTACGAAAGATATATAATTATATTCGTTGGATCAGCGCAACAGTAAATTAATGGGCACTTACAACAGTATAGCGCTGACCCCGCGCATTGTCCACAATATTGATTTTGAAGTGTTTACTTTCAGCTTTACATTATCTTCCGCTAGTAATCTAGAAGGAAAAAAGGACAACATCCCAGAAAACACGAATCATGCCGATTTCAACTTTTTCATTTGAGGTAGACAGCCTTAAGTATAAATTATACCAAAAATATCTCTTGGGAAACGGTTTTCAGGGAAAACAAGTTATTACTATAAGATGACAAAACTAGACTGGAATCTATTGCGTGAGGTGACATACAAACGAAATGCCCACTCTATAATTGATAAGCAATTGGAGGTCTCCCACCAATGGTGCTTGGAGAAATAATTTATAGTTTCTCCGGAAAACACTTTTAAGGTCGACCGAATTCTAATGTCTGTTTCTCCCCACTTTCGACAAACACCTTTGTTTCCAAAATATTATAGGAAATGGAATTTTCTTACAACGTTTAAAATCCTATTTCCGTGAAGATAAGAAATTGTGTCGCGTTGAAACCAGACGTGTAGTTTATTACATCGTGAAGTTGACTCTCATTCCGATGAAAACAATTTTAAATCACTCACATGCATTCATTACAAACACTCAATCATACCATTCGAAAACGTTCCACGAACCTATACCATCAGGGCACCGACACAGTCAATTGATCCAACCTATTAATAACCGTCAACTTAAACAACAATAACATCAATTGAAAATTGACTGTTTTTATAGATGCTTAAGTTGAAGTGACTTTTCAAAGTTTATACACAAAATTGATAAATGATCACTCATTTTCACTTGTGCATCCATAAGTTCAGAAGGTGGTATGAATTTGATATTGACCATTTTATACATCTAAAAACACGTTCTTCTCTTTTTAAAAGTTCACCTCAATATTCCATCTTTTTTGTATCTTTTACAGAAGCAAATATAAATGCATCTTCAAGTCATACTTGAATTGATCACTCATTCACATATTTTATGACGAGACACAGCAAACGCTTCATGTGCTCATCGCATCTACACCTTAAAGAAGATGGAGTTCTACAGTTAACAACATCGTGAAATTGACAAGATGAATGATTTTGGAATGACTTTGGAATGAAATGGAATGAGTGTGTGGAGCGAGTTATGAGTGAAATTAAAGGGAGGTAAACCAATTTGGCTAATTTTGTTCAAGATGAACAAAATTAGCAATATCAATTAAATGATTAAATGAGACTTACCTTGGTAAGGTGAAATTTGGTCATAATTTCATCCGTCACAAAATTCCCTCCGGGCTCACACAGATTAGACCAGCATCGTCCAGGGGCTAGTTTATCATATTTTAGCGTATATACACGAAACGCAATAGTTTGAAGAAATTGGAGTCTAGGGTGGTTGTGGTTGGCGTGTGAGCCCGGAGGGAATTTTGTGACGGATGAAATTATGACCAAATTTCACCTTACCAAGGTAAGTCTCATTTAATCATTTAATTTCATCCATCACATAAATTCCCTCTCGGGCCTCACAGATGAGTTCAGAGTTATTTCTTTAAATATTGCGTAGCCAATCGAGAACAAATATAGAAATGTAAGATAACTGCCTGTAAACATTATTTTTAACATTCGATTGAAGAACGCCCACATACCATACTTATAATGAATGGTTACCAAGAACTCAACATTTTGTTATGTTGTTACCTTATAAAGTAAAGCCATTCTTTTTGTTTAAAGAAAAATGCATCTTTGTGCAATGAGATCCTAATTGCATCTTATGCTTGAACATTGGCTTGAATTTTTCAAGAAGTTCCAGTGTACTTTGCTTACCTATAGGTAGCGTCTTTGTGTTTTTTTGCCATTTAGTACACTGAGTATGGATTACTTTTTCCAGTGATAAATCCAACTTGATGTTGGAGTGTCTCTTAAAAAATGATGTATAGGCAGGTCCGTGTTGACAAACAACTGACCAAATCGTAAGGAGAGAAAAATTAAACACTATTACCACGTTCTCTCTTGTACGCCGAAAAGTGTATATGTAGCCGGGGTTTCGGCGCTGCCCCCTCTCCTGGAGTGAGGAGTGACAACTAGTGCTGCCAAGCTTTCAGTACATTCAATAGTTCCTATTATTTAAAGAGATTGGGACAATATACTCATAGGAAAAAATAGGCTGTGAATTCATGTGGGTGCTGTAACAGTGTAACTTAATGTACATTCACAATCAACAATCTATTTAATAACTAATAAGTAGATGAAAAAACTGTCTCACTTTAATTAACTACAATTTTCCTAACAATAGACAATTCTTCGAGAAATATGTGCGGTGATAACCCAAAGTCCTCATGGACGAAAATAGTAACTCAAGTAATTCAACCAATCCGAAATCAAATTCCCTTGAACAATGTCAGTTAACCATAGACAAGAAGGATCCTTAAAACACATTACATATATTATGCTACTTCCAACAAATTCCTGTTGGCTGAAGCGTGTTCAGTTTATTAACAGGTTTGCAACTACCAATATCGACTGCAGAACACTGGCTTCAACAACCAGAATGTTTGCGTTGTTGAAAGATATAATCCCGTTTAGCATTCAGATAGTTACGCAACTATTCAATCAGATGGTTACGTAACTATTTAATATCATTGAAAAATGAGACGTGTTGCGATTTTACCTATCGCCTTTCCCTAAGTTGTCGTTAGAGAACAGTGAAATTCTGTCCATGACTCCAATGGTTTCACATCAATTAATCTATCACTTAATGAAGTGTATAATCACCCATGCTTTTATTATTGTATTAGATTTTAGACCAGCAATCATATTTTAATCTATGGATCTAACTTGCTATATTTTTCTGAGACCATATGTCTTTGCTATTGATACGTTGTTTTTTTTTTTTTGTTTTTTTTAAGCAAATCAACGAGAAATAGATAATCGATCATAGTTTATCAATTCTCAACATTTCCACAGTTTTAGATAACAATCAGTCATCTACATATTTGGAAGTAGTATTCCTTCCATAACCCTACGTTATCGTTGATGAGAAATGTTATTCATGTCATCATTCTTAATGATTTTGAAACAAAAGACCTGTATTTTATACATGGGTCAAAAGTTGTATCCTCACCATGACCCTACGCCATTGTTGCAGAGAAGTGTTATCCTTCCCATTATTCTAACAGTTACGTAAAGATAGATCATTATTATACGAGGGTCGAAAGTGGTATCCTTTCCATGACCCGACGGCATCGTTGGTGAGAAGTGTTATCCTTTCCACCATTCCAACGGTTACGTAAAGATAGATTATTATTATACGTGGGTCGAAAGTGGTATCCTTTCCATGACCCGACGGCATCGTTGGTGAGAAGTGTTATCCTTTCCACCATTCCAACGGTTACGTAAAGATAGATCATTATTATACGTGGGTCGAAAGTGGTATCCTTTCCATGACCCGACGTCATCGCTGGTGAGAAGTGTTATCCTTCCCATCATTCCAGCGGTTACGTATAGAAAGATCATTACTGTATAAGGGTTGGAAGTGATATCCTTCCAATGACCCTACATCATCGTTGGTGAGAAGTGTTATCCTCCTCCTTATTCCAACAGTTACATAACAATAGATCAGTATTACAAATGGGTCAAAGTGATATCCTTGAAATGACTCTACACCGTTGTTGGTATTAAAGTGGTATCCTTTCATCATTCCAACGGTAATGTTATGCAGGGTGAGTGTTATTGGTACCCTCACTGTTTGAATGAAATAAAATAGATCCTACCTTAATCGCCATGTCTAACTTCTAATTCAAATAAATCTGTGTTACACTTAAACACTACCACTGATCACTGTTGTTTTATTTTCTGCTAATGTCAATGATTCCATGAATAAAACACAACATTATTCTCCGAGCAAACAAATCAGTTACACATAATAAAATCGCCATTAACAGAACCCCAAGAGTGGTACGTCTAGCCCCTTTCACGAGTACCTTGTCAATGATAAACTAGCCCCTGGACGATGCTGGTCTAATCTGTGAGGCCCGGGAGGGAATTTATGTGATGGATGAAATTACCCCCATTTAATAAAACCTACGTAATTTTCTGTATTTGTGTCTTCATGGGCCAATTAGACACGTAAAAATCCACTCAGGTAAATAAAATCGTCGAATAATTAGATCGATTTGAATTAAATAATGAAAGTCTTGGTCGATTTTGAATTGTTTTCTAAGGAATTTTGAATGTTTTCGATCGATTTGAGTGAGTGTTTGTAGTGAATGAATGGAGCGCTGAGTGAGCGATTAAGAATGATTTTGATCGGAATGATTGGCAATTTCATGATGTCACTAACTGTAACTTTCAACATAAGACAATGCCCTTCATCGCATCTCTTAGTTAAAGGAAATATCACGTTTATGACTGCGTGTTTAATTAAAGAAAATCCTAGATCATTATGTCTTTTCTAACATCGTTATAGAGCTTAGTTAATATCATCGTGAAATTGTCAAGATCATTGTTTTTGGAATGATTTCGGAATGAATCTGTGTGTATAGCGAGTTTTGAATGAACTTAAAGAGAGGTTATTCATAATCAAGATGAAGAAAATCAGCAATATTTATTACCCCCCCCCCCCCTCCCTGAAATCGTCGAATTTTTCTAGCGATTTACATTTTGAGTGCAGTTGTTAATCTTAATAATATTTATTGATTTCGAGAGTTTTTGAGTGGTTTGAGTGAGTGTTTTGGAAAGAACGAAAGGAGCGGTGAATGGGCGATTTAGAATGGTTTGTGAGTGAGTTCGCCCGAAAAATGTCAAATTGCCTCGAGTCTTTGGTCTAACTTGTCTTTTTACGTCTAAGTTGGACGAGCATCTGGGCCCTAGGTTATAAATCTTTTCTCAGGCTCAGGCTCAAATTTCAATTTGAGATTAAAGCTGTAATTGTGTTTTACTACTCATTTTAATGCATAAATATAAAAGATGATATTAATAAGTTGTTATAAATAACAACTTATTAATATCGTCTTTCATTTTTTTATACATTTATTTCAATTTAAAATTTGAGAAAATTGAGTGAGCCTGAGCCTGAGAAAGGTTTTATAACCTCGAGCCCTGGTGGTTGTACCGATATCAAAAGTGACTTGAAACCGCAAGCACACCAACAAACTAAAGCAAACGATGACGACTTCATCCTAAGAATACCGAGATCGAACCGAATGTATTATTCTAATGAAGAGTGTATCGCCACAATCCAATGTATTAATAGTCACTCCCGCGTGTGTTCCGTCTATAAAATTTTTACCTACCGCTCAAAATTGTGGAAAAAAAATCTCCCTAAGTTTTCAAAAACGTTCTGAAATTGTTAAAAAGCGTGCATCTTTATCAAAGTCCGATTAGTCCAAGCAGACACATAAATCTTAATATAGAAATATACGAAAATTCTGTTAGGGGAGATAATAACATATTAATTTCGAACGAAATAAGCGATGATATATCAATCTAATGATAAAAAATCCAGGAGTGGAGGTCTGAATTAGAAATTTGGAATGGTTTTGGTCAGGATAAGTGTCAATTATACGATGCTACATGTAACAACTATTTTCCCAAGAACAAGGGCTTTTTCGAGTGTCTCGACACAAATGTCAAGCATCAAGCTCCAGTTGGAAAGGTTAAGAATTGTCTCATATTTCGACTTTTTGTGACAATTTAACGTTTTGCTTGAAAATATCAGTAACTGTCATCACCATGGAAATATCTTATATCGAAAATTAATAGCATTGCACGACGCACCTAGATTTCAACAGGTACGCCATTGAAAATTGAAAAAGGGACAATAAACTAAGATTCATCAAACAATGGAGACTTTTGTAGCAATGTGGACCAAAGTATTCGTTTTTTCCAGTAAATGTTATAAAGGACAAGGTTCGCGAACATTAGAAATTGGCCTTGTAATATCATTTTTTTTTCATTAAAAACAATTAAACCTAGATTTTTATACTAAACAATACACAATCTCTCAAAGAATATATAGAATATTTTCCAAGACACAGTTGTCTAAAATTAGAATAGCCCAAATCCACAGAAATGCTTAAAAATGTCACAAAATAGTTGTTTAAAACTGAAAAAAAAGGAAGCTTTTCTTGCCACACTTGCAAATTTTAATTAAGTGATAGCTATGACTTCTAGAAGGTCTTAGTGAAATATTGAGGTGTCGCAATTAAGGCTTTACATTTTTAGCTTCTTAAATTTTAATTGCTTTATAAAAAAATAGACAATATTACAGTTTTAGGGCTTTTTCAAAGATATTTTCATCAAGAAACGGCGAGATTATTAAAACTATTATTTTTACAATTTGAGAGAATGGGAAAAAGGTAACCTAGAAAATTTAGTTTCACTGAAAACATTAGAAATAAGAAAAAAGCCCAAAATCTATAGATTGTGAACAATGTCCTTTATCATAAATTAAGATATTTTTTTTTAAAGATTTACGAATCTTAGAACCTTATCACTCTTATGAATTTACACCATGGCGTGCTCTCTCTTTATTGAAAATGAAAGTTAGCCCAATTTCAAGTGACGTGACTTTAATCATAAATCTAAACACTTATTGTTAAGAGAGAATTATTCCTTAAGTAATGGACCCATAATAGTTCCGCAATGTCTTGAAAGCTATGAACTTTAACAGTGTTAACCGAGGTTTCCTAATGGTTTCCATAAGGAAACCTAGGTCAACATTGTGAAAGATCATGCGTTCCGAAATGTTGCGGAAGTATTACGGGTTCACTACCTTAATATGCAGCCTCTAACCTGACCTTTGTCTTTTTTCCTTTATTTAACTAGACCCGGAATATCTCCGCTTTAGTAGGACGTAAAGAAAAAGACCGACATGCACTACTTGATTTTCACTTGTGAATAATATTATAAAAAGAATAATATTTTCAAAAAATTCTGACTAAAACAAATAGGGCATCCAGTGATTTTGTATTAAAAAAATACGTTTGGAAACGTTCAGAATTGTGCCGAACTTGTACATGAAGACACGAGTATTGAGTAAACTTTCTCAAGTCTTAATCTTTAGGAAAGGTTTTCTCGAGTATTGATTTCTTTTTTTCTCGGGTTATTAGCGGATGGTTTTCAAGTAGTGGTTACCTAATTCTCACTTAAGCAAAACTGTCAAGCCGCAACACTAAAAAAGGTCGAAATCGTTACTCTACTGAATATCATTTCCTCTAGGTAGTGTCTATTTCCCATATGCCGCGGCACAATATTTTCTACCTGACTTAGACCGCGTTTTTCTAGCATTGTATTTTCCGCGAAACCTATTGAAACTTAAAATAAAGGATAAAACTCGTCATCATTTGATATCATCACCCAAAATAATATCACTTTTGCGCAAATCCACAAATAGCTGCGTACAAAAATAAATATAGAATATAAATTACATATGTGGCCAAATTGACCGTTAATTTTTGATAGTCAAGACACAAAAATAAATCAAATGTAAATGAAGAATAAGATTGGTCTGTTATACCTTCCACTGTGTTCTTAAAATGTTGAGAGATGGAAAGACCGATTAAACAACAGCAACACAAACACCAGCAACAAAACAACAACCACGCGCGAATCCATGTCGCTTTGAGCATCAAAGTAAAGAAAAAATTGAAATTGACCAATGGAATGATTAAGGACTGGGTTTGGAATGAATTGAATGAATGGGTTTCGGGAGGTTTTAATGACATTAAAGGGAGGTAATATGATATCGGTTATTTCGTCGAATTTGACGTAATTATTTCTGACATTCCTTTTAAAAGTACGTGGTTTTTTCTATTTTCATGCTACAAATTTAAGAGCAACAAAACAATCGTAGGATGATCCTATCAATATAAATGAAGTTGTTTGTAATTTTGAACGATTTCTTACCTCTTTTTATTTTTGGCGAGTATTTTGGAATCAATGAATGGAGAGCTGTTTGATTAATTTAAAATATCCTTGACCGGAATGAGTGCCAATAAAATTTTGCTTTCACCATGCTTTTAAATTCTACTAATCACTAAAAAAGGGACCATCTATGAAATGCAAATATTTTTGACACTGGTCGGATTGAACTTCAATCAGAAAGTTCTAAAATGTTTTTAGACTTATGAATTTACGATTATTGTAAAATAAACGGTTAAATTATCCATTCGACGGTGCTTTTGTATTTTTTGTATAAGGTCTAAGAAAAAAGACACAGTAACAAGCACGTTTGATTGTCTCATTAACGACTCGTTCTAATCCAAGGCAAACTTAGATGAACAAAAATCATGCATACTTGTACACTGCCCTGTGTTAAAGATAAAAAAACGTTTCGCGAGCGCTTTGAGATGAATCCCCGCTTTGCACGTGCACATACGTGCAAAGCGAGATATCATTTCGAAAGCGCTTCGCTAACGTTTTCATCCTGAAGGCAGGGCAGTATCGAAAGAATTTAGGATTACAATCGTGCAGTTGTTTTTCTGAGCCGAAGTAAACTTAGAAAACAGCGAGTCGACGAAGACGAAGACCATCAAGCAGCCCTCTTAACTAAGACCGACCGCGCCGTTTTCGTGTAAAAATACAGACTAACTTGGCAGAAACAAGTTTTTTGTCATAAGTACCTCTACGAATGTCAAAGTTGTCGTTTATTTGTGTATCATTTGTTTTACTTTATGACATTTCACTTCGGAAGCGAGAAAGTGTAATCTTTATGCGCAGAAAGTAGACTTGAAGCTTTAATGTTTGGCCGAATAGTTTAATAGTTTCTTCGATCTAGAGGATTGCAATTATAAGGAACGTGTGTCTTTTTCACTGCTTTTATTGGGGTATAAAGTGCAATTGCCTTAGCACATGGCTTAAACATAACGCCCTACGGGTATTACTTGCCATGTGCTAAGGCAATTGCACTTTATACTCCAATAAACGCAGTGAAAAAGACACTCATCCCTATACAAATACGTTTGGCATGGAATAACGTTGTCTCAACTTGCTTACACCGATCAAAAGGCGGCCTTGTGGACCCCAAAAAATCAGAAAGACGATGCCATTCTTCATAAACAAAATGAAAATAACGTTTCTGGAAGGCAACCAATTTTCTATCAACTTTTTGAGTGTTTTTCTATTGGGTTATCAATACAGAATGGCTATTATACAAATCTTTACTATGCTAGGTCGTATGAAGCTTGAAAACACGTCGTTGGGACTAAATCAACGCCATATGTGATCCGAAGCCGATGAAAATTGAAGATATGGCCGATATTACTGAGCAATATTTTCAAAACATTATCTTTCCAATTAGAAGCTTAATTGAACAAAACAGAACCGGACTGAACTTTTGTCCATAAGTTTATTTTCGGTTGATGATGTTACATGAAAGGAGTTTTTTTCTTTAACTGATGGAAGTATGAAACTCAAATCCTAACTACACATCCATAGTATTTTCAAAACACTTGATTTACTTTCTTAATCCACACACATTCAATTATGTTTTTTAAGTGTATAATACATTGCATGGCAAGAGATTGAAGCGTTGCCTCGGGGACTTGTAAGTGTGCCATGTCACTTCAATCAGCCTCGTTCCAATTCCTTAGTTTGACCTATATTTAAAGTGTCTTTCAAGAATGCCAGTGGTCCTAACAATAAAACCCGGTTAATTAATTATGGACATGGCGGTGTTCACTAGTTTATCTCCCACCAGGGAATATGGGAATCTTCCATAACTCCAAGACTATTAATGAATTGTCAGCAGAATTAAGAATGTGTGTCCACTTATTGTAAATATTCAAAAGTTGTCGGTACTGTTTTTATTTGCAGGGTGACCAGAAATCACTGTCTTAAACGAATGGTTCGATAAAGAAATGATGAATCCGCAAATAATTTGTTGCCTGCAGAAAATCAAAGTTATAAAAATATAATGTTTCGCGCAGAAGACATATAATATCAATGAAATTTGATAAGTTTAATCCTACATCTGACGACACTCCTTCATTTAGAATAGGACAGTATTTGTATATGGCATTTTAAAATCTGATCACTAATAAATAAATGAGAAAAATGGATAATGAAATGTCATATAAAATGATATGCTACTTGGGAAATATAAAATTAATGAAATTTGATACAGTTTAATCCTGCATCTGACGACACTCCTTCATTTGATTTAGAATAGGAGAATAGGACAGTGGTTGTATATGACATTTAAAATTCGTTTGTTAATAAAGAAATGAGAAATAATTAATGAAGTGGTATATAAATTGATAAGCTACTTGGGAATGACTTGACACTTCTTCTGCTATTCACGGCGTTTATATGGTGTATAAATGACTTTGGCAGACAGTCTTGAATAAAACATGAAAATAGGCATTTTTAAAGAAAATTTCAGTATGTAGTCGAAAAAGTGTTAAATGATATCTAGCGCTCCTTTTCTTGTTAATAAGTAAAGGCTTAAATTGATCTGAACCAAGCGAAAAGTGAATTCTTCGTTGGATCTTCATTTTTTCCATAAAATAAATCCAAGTGGTTGTTTTCACCAAGATACGTACAATCTGTTTGGCTGAAAATTTTGTTTTATTCCTCAATGATTACAGGTTTTAGGTCACTGCTGTATAGTAAGCTTGGAATCACACACAGTAGCCTCTTGTATCTATACAGCGTAACTAGGCTTTTAGTTTCATACCTCCATAAAATCAAAGAAAAATCTTTTTATTTCATTGATTCATTTCAATTTAATGATCAATTTTAAGAATTATAATATCAATGTTTCAATAGCGCAAGTGCATGTTTTGACAAGCTTTACAGTTAACAACATCGTGAAATTGAAATGTACATCGATCATATCCATTTGTCAACGCTTTCTCAGCGCTCCACTAATTCATAATGAATTCATTTCAAATCCACACTCAAACTATTCAGAACCGATCCAAAATTTTCAAAGACATTTCAAATTCGTTCAAAAGGATCGACATTTCATTCAGATTGGTCAAATCTTTATATATTTTTTTATTGGCTAGTGTGGTTTTTGAAATAGCTTGGTCCTTGAAGACACTCAAGCAGAAAAAAACGTATATTTTTTACACGGAAGGCAAAACAAATCGATTTTTCGTTCAATTGGACGAAATTAGCGTATTTTATTATCTCTCTTGAACTGCAGTCAAAACCCACCCATCACACTCAATTTCATTTAATACAGTTAGTTACATCGTGAAATTGACATTCGACCCAAACAAAACAATTCAGTATCGCTCACTCAGCGATCCAATCATTCATTCAAAACACTCACTCAAACCATTCATAAACGCTCAAACCCATTGAAAAAATATAGAATCAACAACGTCATTCAAAATAAATTTTGATACAGAAAATCGCGATTTTACTGACATTATTCAAATTGTGAGCCTATCATAGGTTTTTGAAGAATAAGGAAGCTTCCTTTACAACTTTTATGTACTTTTTATGTAAGGGAGGTAATCAATATCGCTAATTTTGTTCATTCTGAACAAAATTTGCGATAATGGAATTCCTCCCATTAAATTCACCCAAAACCCGCTCCACACACTCATTCAATTTCATTCCCAAATCATTCCAAAATCATTCACCTTGTCAATTTCACGATGTCGTTAACTGTAGACATTCCAAAATCATTCACACCGTCAATTTGACGAAGTTCTTAACTGTAACTCGTGTCACATTGTAAACCATATCATAATATGACTTACGTCGCCGGAGTGAAATAACCCCGTTGAATATTTTTGATATTATACGGGTGTTATTACACTAGTGGAATAAATATGCAAATGAGCTCAGAGCGAATAGCAACGCTATATTGTAACCATGAAATTGACGTCATAATCTATATATTGTGACGTCAGTTTTAAACGGCGTTATAAGTTTCGCGGAAAATTGGGACGTTGAATTTCAAGAATTTTGACGACTTTTCGCTAAAATTCGGGTCATGATATAAACAGAATATAAAATGTGTGCTCCTAAAATACAGAATTTATTAAACTCGTCATCTAAAACAGATAAAAACTCGGCGCAGCCTCGTTTTCATCTGTTTTTAGATGTCTCGTTTAATAAATTCAATATCCTCTATTTAAAGCTACGGATATCTGGAAACGGCTCTTGTGTTGTCATTTTTCAAAGTTTTAAAAATGTTAAAAATGATAAGATTTCTTGCGAAAGTACCCCCTCAAACTTTATCATATTATTTTCTTCAGAGTAAATACATGAAGTATCTACGTACTATAATTCCGACAAAAACGACTGCAAGTTTACATTGATAAGATATTAAACAATTAAATGAAAATAAATAAGAAGGTAAATAAATAAATTCATCTAGACTAAATACTCGGAACTGTACTGATTTATTCACCCGTACAGTATTTATCTTCATTTCGTTCATCCATGTTTTAAATAAGTTGAATTAATTAGTATTAAGTTATTTAGTAGATTGCCCCTTTTCGCATGACGGGTATCATTGAAAACTAAGTCGTTCTCGAGTTTGTTTTTATGGAAACACATAAATATTATTTTCAAGCGATGGTCAGCAAATTCTCATGATTGTATATCTAATTACTGATCAGCCCTTTGAAACGATATCGTGTCTATAGGTTTACCAACTACTCTTTTCTTTTTAATAAAATACATATACAGACATATACAGTTTCGTCGAAAAATGGTTCGGATGTTACTATTGAGAAGAATTTTCCTATTTGCCGCAGTTTTATTGCCTATGAAACAAGTTTATTTCTGGCAGAATCTATATTAGTCTGTGATTTTTCAATATGGCTCACACTCACTGAAGTTTTTATTTCTTTCACTTAACTCGTTTCATTTTCGTGACGCCGTAATTTCCAACAGATCCGATTCAAGAGATATTGCTAAAAAACTCACGGAAAAATGCTCGATCTATCTCCGATCTGAGTCATTGAAAACACTCCTTATGTTGAATAAACATCAATGTAAATAGCTAATAAAGGATCAATGCTATTGAAGGAATATATTAGCTTATCGCCTATATACATTCAATGGATAGTTTCAATCACGTAGATTTACTTAGAATCTCGTATCTATAAATGAGCCTGTGCATGACATTTCCAACAATTTCAAATGTGCATAGCAAACACTTTGGCCAGCCTGTTCTTCCACTAAGTAATTACTACGCACTCTTGATATCGATACATTCATTATCCATCTACAGGCTGCCAGAGGATATCCTTATTGTATTGTGTGGATGTTCAGGTTACCAAGTGTCTGTCAGTTACACCGTTATAAAATTGCTGGAAATGCCACAAGCTCAAATAGTATTAAAACATTGATTTGCCCTGCGTTTAGGATGAAAACGATTGTGAAACGTTTTACAAATAATAACAAACTTTGCACATAAACAAAGGTAGGATATCATTTTTAAACGTTTGCAAAGGCTTTAACATCAACAACAGTATTGATACATTTACTTGGATCTTTTTTACTAAACATGCTATAGATCTGGTTACTTATTTAAGTTGTACCACAATCAGAGTTATAGATCGATATCAAATCAATGTGGATACAATAGGTATGATTGGAATTTCTTTTTTTGTGGCTGTATGCCTCACATCTGGGCGATTACTTCGGGAAGTTTTAATTATGTAGTAGAAGAAGTAATTATTACATTCTTTTTTCTATGCGCTTTATTGGAACAGTACCGAAACCAAATTTAGATAAATGTTGTTCAACCAATAGTGCACTCTAGCTGCCAAAATGACATAGTGTCATATTTAAATAACTCTAGAAATACCGATAGGCAAGAATCAAGCTAATAACGAGAAAAAGCCCCCCCCCCCTCCAAAAAAAAAGAATATATATTGATCCTATGTGAATTGGCTAGCTGCATTCTCTTTATCAATTTTGTCTTGGCAAAAGTGGCTTGTCTTGAGAGCCACGTATTCTTATGGAAGTTCTAGAAAATCGGCACGATTCGTTTGTCATAGATGAAGTATTTTCCTTTTAGATTGCTAGAGAAAGAACATGACATAGTACTTCGGTAATTGATTACTTTGTTGCACTGCAGAAATAAAGCAATGGCCTATATATAAAATATGCACTTATGTCATTTAATATTATCTTATAACTATACAACTATCCGTATGATAACATGCTGTATGATATTTTTTATGATATAGTTGTTTTTAGAACATGATATAATGTGGTTATTTTTAGAAAGTTGCATTTCAGTTAGAAACACCGACGAAAACAAGACAAATATAGGTTATAAGATAAATATAATACATACTAAAAAACATCAAACTCGGTTGTGAGAATTGATAATTGTCTCGGCAGAGCCTCGACAATTTTCAATTCTCCGTACCTCGTTAGATATTTTTTTCATATAATACACTAAGTACGTATTATATATTTATTATGACAATGGCAAAAGTACCGGAAATAGTTGGCTGAACTGAAATAAAATGATTGAAGGGAGCTTTCCGATATCGAACGGATTTCAAAATTTCTCAAATTAGAGCCTGTGCGTGACATTTCCAACAATTTGAAATCTTCGTGACATGCAAACAATCAGTAGCACAAACAGCCACATACTGTAATTATAAAGTTACCTGGTGTTCTACAGATACTAAATGAGACTTTACCTATTTACTAAACGCATAGTTAAGACTGTGGTCAGACTGTGCGGATGCACAGGCTGGTCAGAGTCTTTGCTTTGCGCATATTTGAAATTGTTGGAAATCTCATGCACAGGCTCATTTAAAATTATGCATTTCTAAAGGAATATCGTTGACTTAAGGCCCGGTCCCACTGAAACTTCGTCTTCATTGGGTATGTTAAACGTACAAAAATATTTACATACGTTGAAAAGGGGGCTTTGTATACGTTTTTCTACCCTGAACAAACGCTTTGCATACACTCTGTCCGTTCATTGTGATTTCGTCCTTGCCATAAGTTCTGAGCTGCACAAAGCTTGTTATTTGGTTTTATTGTGTTCAGTGACTTTAAGTGTCAGCATTTCTATACACTATATTTCTAAATCATAAAACCCATTGAAAGGATCTTAGACTAATGTACACGAGAATTTAAAAGGGCTAAATGATATCTCGCTATTGATTGGCTATCAATATAATAACGATTTGAGGCATGTATGAAGCAGAAATATACGGTTTTTTTATAAAGTAATGCAACTTTCAATACAATACAATACAATACAATTCACTTTATTCACTCCGTTCCTTTTGGGGAAACAGGAGGTAAATGTACATGAAATACAAATGTTTGAGGCATAGAATTACAATATACAAAATGCATGTAAATAGGAGTTTAGATAGAGAAAATGAAAGGGAAAAGGGAGTTAGAATTTGTCCATGATTATCTTTATGAATTTAACTAAATTTACTATTTCTGCTATATTTTTGGTATTCATGGGTGATTCGAATTTTAAGATATTACATCTTTTAATGTAGGAGTGTGGTATCAGACGTTTTCGATCAGTATCTAGGATAGAACATTTAAATATGTAATGGTACTCGTCACCTATATCAGTGTTACAGAGTGTACCAATTCGGTCAGATATTTCAGTCCTACACCATCTTCCTGTTTCGATTGGCAGTTTATGATTGTTTGTTCGAAATTTAATCGCTGTTTTTAGGAGTGCAGACACTTAGATATTGTCTGTTACAAATTTCCTTGTCCATGATTTAAGACGAAAGATTGACGATTCGTATTTCAAATTAGACGTAATCATTCATTTGCAAAACCTTTGAAATCTTTTTTTTTTCTTTTTAAGATGGTCAGTTTACATATTTGACCCTTTTAATTCCATAACACATTTAAAGCGATAGGGTATACGAACGAAAAGCCATTGAATGTATAGTTCCTAACATTTGAAATTTTGCCAAATTTTCTCTCTATTTGGAAAGCACAGAGCCAAATAAAATTCCTTAAACTTGTCAAAGCGTTCTTCTGAAGTTTATGTTTCTCTAAAATTTACTTAATTATTGGTGTTTGCCTACAGAAGGTGTTCCTGGCGTACAATGGGGGAAATTTGTCTACAGTGTGTGTCTTTCAACTAATCAAATAATAAACTCGAGGTTGTTAATTAAAAATGTACAAATGCTTGTCTGCATGTGTATTTCGTTGTTTTGCGTGATGCAGAGGTCGATCTCTGTCTTAACAGTATAACTTAGCATTTAAGATGTCATGAGTATTGACCAGGTACAGTTAGTTACATCGTGAAATTAACTGATATAATTCAAATTGTAAGCGTCTTATTGGTCCTTGAAGAAATAGGAAGTTATCTATAGAATTTATTTGCACATTTTATTAAAGGGTGGTAATCAATATCGCTATTTTTTTCAGGTAATCAATATCGCTAATTTTGTTCATCCTGAACAAAAATTTGCGATATAGGATTACCTCCCAGTAAACTCACTCAAAACTCGCTCCTCACACTCATTCAATTTTATTTCTGAATAATTCCAAAATCATTCACCTTGTCAATTTCACGGTTGTTAACTGTACAATTATATTTAACACGCATCATTTGAAAAAAAGAAAACTTCGAATTTAATCAGATGATTAAATTGAAATGAATGAGTGCAATGGGTGAGTTTTGGGTGAAATTAAAGGAAGGAAATACAATATCTCTAGTTTTGTTCGAAATGAACGAAAAAGGGACATTTATTACCTCTCTTAAAAATATTAATACAAATTCAATAAAAAGATTTGTATATCTTAAAGAAGCAAAAAAAGTTCACAGGTAAAGCAAGTAAGGGAGTAAGTGAAATCATTGATTCTGTGGACGAATTTGATTGTATTTTAGATATTTTCAGTTGTTTCGGAGCTTTTTCGGTTGAGTTGAATGAGTGTTTGGAATGAATGAACAGAGAGCTAAAATTAGAATTCTAGAAATTATAATACCTTATCGGAATGAGTGTCTGCCTTCGAGGGCTTAAAAAGATATACACATGGTTTTGATTGATTGTTTTTTATAGAGTTCGTTCACAACAATATTACTTATAGTTTAGTGGTTTGACAAATATTTATCATGCAACATCGGTATAAACAAAGGTTACCCGTCAGTGTATAATTATATAATATTCGTGGGTTTGGAGATAGTTTTAATGCGACCAGTTTGTAATTTCTGTTATATAAATAATCAAATCTTATATGCAGTTATTGCGCCATTTACTTTTTTCTAGCCTTCACATTTGCAGAGAAAGGTCTACTCAAACCCTTGTGCTTTTTACCCGGGCGTTAAACCATTATTCGGATCTCAAAAAAGTGAATTGACCCTATATTCAAGAATATTTTGGACAAGTAAACTACTTAAACAAAAGCCTAGCTACTATTATCATAGACTTATTCATGTTCTTTTCTTTTTCTTTCTTTTTTTTTATTATGTGTTTTTTGT
This sequence comes from Fragum whitleyi, assembly GCA_948146395.1. Taxonomy (NCBI): domain Eukaryota; kingdom Metazoa; phylum Mollusca; class Bivalvia; order Cardiida; family Cardiidae; genus Fragum; species Fragum whitleyi. Next base: position 846,381 of record OX411550.1, read on the forward strand.
TTGTTTGTTATTTAGATATTTTTGATTACTTAGATTTACCTGCATTCTAATTTGTTGAAAATTCCATTGAACACATTTTCAAAATTTGAAAAAAAGGAAATGCGATGTCAAGTAAATAATACAAATCTAAAATTGAAAAATAATAAAATCATTATAATTATAAAAAATAAAAACTATTAGGATATTGATTGGACTGCAAAGTAAAGACACACTGACCAATTAAAAACATTTAATAGTGTTTTCCGAATGCTTCATCCGAATGATTTCTATCTTATCCGATCCTATTTAAAAATCTGTATAAAAAATCTTAAGAAGTCCTTCTTTAAGTAATTAGTTATATTTGTGCATGTCTTATAAATGAAATGAACAGTTTAAGTCTGTCTGTAAATATGTATATAGAAGTGGGATAGTATGGTTCAATTTAATTTTGACATATGAGCCCGTGCTTGAGATTGCCAAAAATTACAAATTGGCGCAATGCAATGACTCTGACCAGCCTGTGTATCCGCACAGTCTGACCAGAGTCATCACTATGCGTTTTGTAGATGGAAAAGGTTCAAAATATCTGTAGACCATCAAGCAACTCTATATTTTCAGCGTGTGGCTTTGTACACTGTAAGATGATTGCACCTTACGCAAATTACAAATGGTTGGAAATGTCACGCACAGGCGCATATTGTTGCATTCCATTGAGTTAAGGTAGAACATGTCAAATTAGAAATCTCAAAAGCGGAAAACAGCGAAGGATATCGTTATATAATGTCATTTTGCCAGGGATTTCCTTTTTTGTTTTAATGAGTTTTTATGTCACTTTCAACATTCATTTATTTATATCACGGCGACTAGAGCGCCCCCAAAAAGATTTATTGTATTTCTCACACCAGTACATCATTTCCTAGCCCCAAGCTGCTATCCAACATAAGTCTACGATTATCAACTCCAGTCGCCGCGATAACACAGAAAAATGATGAAAACGGCGTTAAACTCCATTCAATCAATCAATCATTAAAAACCTCAGGTTAGTGTCGATCCCTGATTACTATGTTGTTATTTCCCGAACTGAAATTAAAAGGAAAAGGCAACATCAGAGAAAATATGGACTTGCCGATTTCAATTTACATGATGAATTGTTCTTCGTTCAATTTCTTCATGAGTTTTGATTTCTTCGAATCAATTTCTTGGATTTTGACAAATACAATCAAATATACAAACATTTCTTGGCTTACCCTGAAACTAATGAAACTACTGTCGGAATCTATTTCTGCGTATCTTTTTCGGAAGTTATTGCCACCAATTACCAAAGGTTGATTTTATTGATTCTCCGTTTTCTGTAACTTCTTTCGGAAATTCTTACATAATAAATACGTTCAGTTAAATTTGATTTAGCTACGATCATGATTGTTAATTACTTGTTAATGTACATGAATACATATCAGTATTGTTTTACTTGTTTTTCGTTGATTATTAAAAATGTAAAAACTTTATAAAGACGTTGTGATATTGTTTAATGTTATGTGATGCATATGTGAATCCACTAATATTCATTTATGCTATTTTATTGAAATAAAATGTTGATTTGTGCACGTGTGTTTGTTCCTTTCATTTGGGTCAAATTAAAACGCCCTTTTAAAAAGAATTTTACCCCTGTTTCATCTATTTGATTGAAAAATATAGCATTTTGTTTAGACAGAGCTCACCAAGCAAGGTGAGCTCGACGACAGCTTTTGTGGTTGCGTAATGTCCGTCGTCCATTGCCCGTCTTATTTTGTCAACTTTGACCACATAGACACTCTAGGGACGACATTTCTTCTCGATCAATTCGAAAACGGATAGGCGTAAATGCTGCCTTCATGGATTGTAAAACTAGTTTTGAAATACCGGATCGTTGGCTGAAGCTCTGGACCTTCGTCTAGGCACATCCACGACATTTACCTGCAGTACATACGCTCACGGACATAAAACAAAGATAAAAAAACCAAACAAACAACAAAAACAAAAAAACAAACAAGAGAAATAGTGGGCGACCCATACATCGTAAATACAAAGCATTGTCTTTAATGTAGTGGACCTGTTATAGTTACGCAATGTTACGGAAGTAATCCCTTTAACAGTATTAACCGATGTTTCCATACACGTTTCATTAGGGAATCAGTCAACATTGAGAAAGATCATGAGTTCCGAAACGTATGGAACTATTACGGGTCCGCTACTTAGATGACAACATCGATATGATCGAAAAGGTGTATAGATCTACAAGTTTAAGTGAGTGATCAAAGGTTAATTTTGTCTATATCTGTATAGACAAAAAATGACCTTTGACCACTCACTCTAAATTGCGGGTCTATATAAACAAGTTGATTACATTAATTGTCAATTCTGTTCAATCAAGATTTTAGCATAATCAGAATAATTAGAATAATTGATAAGTGGCACATTTATCAGACATGCCGATGCAGATATCGTGATACAGATTGAAATTTGGATTATCTAGGTAGCGGGAAAACAAAGCTAAAGTCATATGTGACCCGTCACGCGAAACGGGCCATTCTGGTAAATCTTTTAGTGTCGATCCTAGTCAGACTGCGCGAATTGCACAGACTGACTAGGATCGAAACTGATCGCACTTTGCTAATTTTCTGAATCTAGAATGATCAATCTACCTTCTACCTAAAGAATGATTGAAATGCGACCTCTAGTTGACCTACATGTATGCTGGACAAAGTCGCTTTTTCTAATATTTTTTACAGGGTTCCCAGATAGTCCCTTATTGCGTGACGTTTCACATATACAATAAGGAATGTGTGGATCGGTTCGTTGCTCTATTGCATAGTAATACATGTTTTAATATGCGTTCTTTCCATGTATAAAAAAATTTGACATTTGTCCAAATAACTAAAACGTGTACATCTACAGTGTGTTTTCTTCAAAATACCTACATTTTTTCTCATTAAGAACCAAGTTTTGTTTTTGTATCTTTGTTCAATAGATGATAATTATGTAATTATTATAAGAGATCATATCATTGTCTTGAAGACCCGTTAGTGTACCGTGTTACTACGAGAAACTTCATGTCTATTATTTAAAAAAAAAAAGACTTTAAATTGTGTTTCCAAAACGCCGGTTGTCGTTACAATTAAATCCCAGTAATGCTATGGCAACTGCCGATCCAATCAAGCGATCAAGATGTGATCGAGCTTGTTCGGAATGAGTGGTTGGTAGAGGTCGGTACGGTCGAGTGTGATCGGCATCGCTCGGGCTTCCTACCCGAAAAATGTTGACATGTAAAAAGTAATCGTGTATAAGTAGAATTCGCTATTTTGACTCGTCGATTGTATACAAATCTACTGTAATCACAAGTCACAATACCGTATTCGAGTTATACAGTCGAGTAGAACAGTTGATCGAGAAGAGGTCGGGAAGCGATAGGGTATCGATCCATTCGGAACACCACTCGGCCAATCTCACGATCAACCTCGGATGTACATAGACGAACTATTTTCAAAAATTACGGGAAAACATTGAAAAAAACTTGATGACGTCAGTTAAAATTGCGTTAGCCCTCGAAACTTTGAGTGAAAACATTTGACGTCGCCAACGCTACTCGTTTAAGTCACTGACGTTAAGCCACCGTATACTTATATAAATATCTTAATTCTTGAATAACGACTGAAAAAATCTTAATTTTTGAGAATGATTCGTCATTCTCAAAAATTAAGATTTTTGAGCCGCTATTTACTGTAAAGGCTATAAATCCACAATCCTAGTTTTTCTTACACTGTTTCCGCCCAACAAAATGCACAATTTTGTTACATACTCATCCGCCTTACATACATCCGAGGTCTGTTGCAGTTTACGGAAATGACCGAGTGATGTTCCGAATAGGTATTGATCGGGTGCAAGATCGAGCTGATCGTGAATCAGTCGTGTAGAGATCGAGTGTGATCGGGTAGATATCTTTTAACCGACCTTTGCACGACACTTCTCGACCTGTTATCGAGCGCTTTCCGACCCAGCCTATTTTAGATCTGTTCACATTATCAAGTCGTTCGATATCCCACCGCACACGGCCATCCCGAACGCTATTCGACAAAATACGAGCTCACATGGCCAAAAAGACTTAAATGATTTGGACTTTTACAAAAGACAGAATTGATATTATATCACATCAAAATATTTCTATTCACATTACGCGTGATATTAACTTGAAGCAAACGACAAGCCGCGAAAATCACAAAGATTTTCATTCCGCGAACAATTCCAGTTTAACAGTAAGTTAAGTACTATACTGAACACAAAAAGTTAAGAAATACCTTTTAGGTGTTGAGGCCAGTTGAATTTGACCATTATTGACGCTTTTGCGTCCATTTTTTCCTTGCTCACACCTGCCAAAGGACAGGATTCGTTGTGTAATAATGTTGTGCAATTTGTTTTTGTTTTCGCCATCTCAGTAAAGGTGAAAAGTCGCTCAGCACGTTAAACAAGATTACTGTTAGCGACATTTTGAAGATAGTCATTACATTGTAGTAAAACCTATTTCGATTGATCTAAACCGCTGAAACACGCTAGAAAAATGGAATTTTTTTGACGCACGTGAATAACGGTATATGATTAAATTGGAGCTGTTTGAATGGTAAATGCAATGGTTGTTTTTTAATCATAGTACTTCAGTAACAAGTGGGGTTTTATTATTACCTATAAAAGGCAAACGTTATGGCGTCGTGTTTTAAACACGTTATCGGTTATGGGACATTTCTTCAATCGTGTGTGGACTGAAAACAAGAAAGGATAGATTATGACTTGTCTTTTTTCTCATCGGTACTGTCCCGTGAGACGCGGTGTTGATCATCTGTATGCTTCCATACATCTGACGTCCAGGGAAGAGTTTGTGTACTATCGGCGAATATCTTCGGTTCGTTCAGATCGACTTTGTCAAATGGATGATTAAAACAATATATCAAAGCAGAAAATCCAGTTTAAATAAATTTTGTCGATTACAGGTTGCCGATTACAGGTTGCCGATTAACCGGAGGTCGTGCAGCGTGAATATGGAAACGCAACAGAGATTCATTTTCAAATGCTTTCTGGCGTTCAAAGCGATTTAATGTGAAGAGTAACTTACAATTTTTTCATATAGCAAAACTATACACTAATTTAACTACATGTGTATTTTTTTTATTTCTAGAATTCACAAAGAAACACCCGGCCCCGTATTTTCTTTTTCTTTTTTTATGAACCCTCTGTTCTATTTAGTAAACAGGCTAGCCTTAATTAAGAATAATCTCACAGAAAAAGGATTCCCGAGCTGAATTAACCAAACTGAACAATCTTTATAAGTGGATATGATTTAATCATGTCGAAAATGATTTCCTTAACTTTCTACGCTCAGTTCAATTATAGACAAAGTAGGTATACATGTACGCCTGTTATAAGACTTTATTTGTAGTTTGAAGATAACAATCTGTCAGACATCTTATTGATTTAAAAATATATCTACCCATGCTATGATTTGGATAGATTCCGACTCTTTCTGAGGTGAGTGATTTTCTTCTTGGTGATACACATTCAAGATTTTCTCCAAATGTGAGCATAGACTCTAAGAATGTTTTTGCATCCTTTCGCGATTTCTCTGTTCAGCTTTTGTGGTAGTTTTTCATATTGTTCATGAAGGGGTCATGGTGTTAGTCATAGTTTTACCCAAACTTGTCTGCGTTGTAGCCTCCTACGACTATGATGTCGCCCCCCCCCCCCCTGACTCATTCACGGCCTTGAGTCTGTCCCTCTATCAACCTGGCCTTCGGAACGTTTGTCAATTACAAGATGTTAATAACTCCCTCGGCCTTTTGACGCGGTCACCCCGCCTTAAGACACAGTCCCTCGGTCTTTTGACGCGGTCCCTCGGCCTTTAGACGCGGTCCCTCGGTCTTTAGACGCAGTCAGTCGGCATTAAGACGCGGTCCCCCGGCCTTTTGACGCGGTCCTTTGGCCTATGCTGGATGTTGTGTGCTCAATTTATGTGCATCCTACCACACAAAACCTGACCATCTAAGTTATGCGTTTAGTGTCGACCCTAGTCAGAGTGTCCGTATTGCGCAATCTGAATTGGGCCAACTATTTTCTAACTATTCTGATTTTCCTGATCTAAAAAGAGTTCTTCTACCTTCTTGTATTATAATTTATTGAAATGCGACCTCCTGTAGTCCCCTAGTAGAACAATTCTCTCATTTAAATGCATGAATCAATTTTACCGAGGCATATGCTTTTTACTGATACTCGTGGTCGTAACGCAGCTGGTAACGTATGTTGGTCGCAAATTAAGGAACTTTATGTACTCGATGGCCGCAGACAGCAAATATACCTCTTATCATTTTTATACGCCGTCGTAGGCGGTCGTATATTTGCATCATCTTTTCCGGCTGTCTGTCCGTCCATTCGTCCATCAGTCCGGCCGGACGTACGTACGTACGTCCACTTTTTCCGTGAGCGCAACTCCTCCCTCAATTTTGGACCAATTTAGATGAAACTTTCACAGAATGTTCATATTCATCTGAACTTGCGCATATTGTGAAGGCAACTGCTCCTTCATTTATTGACCGAAACTTTCACAAAATGTTCCTAGTCTTTTGACAAAGCGCATATTGTCACAGTTTGGTAAATTTTAGCAGTGTCATCGGAAAAGAGACCTAAACTCTCGTGAACGCAAATTCAATCCATTTAAGTAATGATCTAGAGGAAACGTTCACAAAATGTTTCTAGTCACCTATACTTGCCTATATAGTCATGGTTTGGTGAATTACAGCTGCGTCACGGAAAAAGTGCCTTCTTGTGAAAATTCCTGTGAACGCAACACCCCCTTGTTTAATGAACTTATCTTAAAAGATTGAATTTGTGCACGTTGTTGCAGTTAAGTGAATTTCTGCCGCGTCATGGTAAAAAGGGGCATTCTTGTCATGTCTTTATTATTATTATCAGTTGCAGTTTTAAAGAGGCGTTAAACACCATTCATCAATCAACCATAACAAACAGTTTGAACTTAACAATTGTACACATACCAACGAAACGAACAAGCAGACTAGCATTTGCACATCTTTTTTAGTAAAAACCTCGAAATCCCTTATTAGAAACGTTTACAGACACACACTGTAGACGAATTTTCCCATATAACAGACAAGTCTTGCACGCCAGGAACACCTTCTGTCGGCAAACACCAATAATTAAGTAAACTTAAAGAAACATAAACTTCAGAACGCCGTGACAAATTCAAGGAATTTGATTCAGTCACGTGGTTTCCAAATAGATTGAAAAGTTGGCAAAACTTCAATTTTTAGTATATATATATATATATATATATATATATATATATATTCAGTGGATTTTCTGGCGTTCTAGCCTATCGCCTATAACTCAACATAAAATTATGAGAGACAAATATAGAATCATAATCAAGTTAGTTAGAAATGATAGAAAAGTTTTTGCAACTAAAGAGATACGTTTAATTTTAAAAACGAATCGTCAAAAGTGCATTTAGAATTATGGAAGAGGGAAACTTGTAGAGGTAAAACATACGAGCACGGTTAATTGCATTTATTTTTTTGTATTGTTTCCTTCGCAGATAGCTAAAGTCCTTATTTTCGAAAAGCCAAACAATAGCGATATATAATTTAGCTATTTGACATTTACAGTTGGATTCCACAAAATTTCTGCATCTTTTTCTTTACTCATCTGATTCGTTTTGTTCAAAAACCAATGTGAGATTTTTGAGAAAAATGAAAAATTGGAAATGTTCGATGATTTCCACTTTCGCATTGCGGGTCACATTTTAAAGCGTTGTGTATACCCTACGGTTCTGAAAAGTGTTTTACCCTTTAGCATTTGTACTTAATACCGTGTACGAAGGTCCTAGGACCTTTTTCTGATTCAGAAATATTGCACAGAAATGCTAGAATTCACCATGTGAACTTAATAATATAAAACAAAAACAAAATAATCAGACCATTGATCGATTTTTAATATTCTTTATCCTTCAAGATAATTTTAAAAGCAAGCATTCGGGAAGGGGGGTATTTATTGTTTGAATTGAATTGGAATATCATAAATTTATTACTTTATTAGATAGGCATCCAGAAGGTCTTAACAACCAATGAGGATATTACAATATTGCATATTAACAATGCTTGGAACATGGCGGACATTAAACAACAATATAATACATTATACTTATCATGTTCTTTTACAATTCAGTTATATATTAATGTTCGGTTCTTTCTTCATTGGACATTTTTTTTTTCATAAAGAAGTTTAATTTCATTCAACAATTTAGAAAAGATCTTTCGAAGCATAAAACATATCCTGATGCATTTGTATATATTGCAACATTAAGTGCATTCCTCTTAAAATGTTATTTGGAGACTTTTCATTCATAGTTATGATTTAACCCTTGCTGACAATACAATTCAGATATTCCTTTTAATAGATTGATCTGATACCGCTTTTTGTACAGTAAAGGATTTTACTGTATCAGAATCCTACGCAGCTGGATTTTTAACATTGTTCTAAAGAAATAATTCTATTGAATCCTATATTGTCTGAACTCATTAAGATCAAATCAAATCGAGAATTACTGTATATTCTATTACACAAACTTTCAAGGCGAATCATGAAAAATCAAAGAAAACAAAGTAATCACTTTCCACGGTCACAATAAGTATTTTAATCAAAAATATTCATAGAAATTTTAAAATTCGCTTGATGTCGAAAAGCTTTGGAAGATATTTTGAATCTTTATTTTTCGGTTGTACCAACATTTCAGCTTTTTCCGCCATCGTCATAACGATACCCAAATTGCATTCGAAGGTATAAGCACCAACGTAATATGTCATGCTCTTTCTCATCGACACACGAGTTATGCGATTTTACGTTTTCTATTACTACCATAAAAGGATTCGTGATCCCACAAATAAAGTACATTTTCCTAGACAAAGTTAATAAAAGAAATGAAGCTAGCGATAGCACTTAACATTATTTTTTTGGCCTTCTCTCGGCCTTAGTCTAGTTCTTGCATGTCGAGATTTCCAGACCCTTACAATACGTGGAACATTTATCTAAGTTTGGTTTCGGTACTTTTCCAATAAAGCGCCTATAAAAAGGAATGTAATAATTACTTCTTCTACTACATAATTAAAACTTCCCGAAGTAATCGCCCAGATGTGAGGCATACAGCCACAAAAAGGAAATTCCAATCATACCTATTGCATCCACATTGATTTGATATCGATCTATAACTGTAATTGTGTTATACACTACAAGAAGTAACTAGATTTATAACATGTTGATTAAAAGGTTAATGCCCCAATACTGTTTTAACATTTACGATCTTTAGTTTATCCGATTCTATGTTGATTCTAATATCTCACAGGTTTTTATTCACGTGATCTGTTACAAATTGAATATTCTTGTATGTCTAATTATTAAGAGCTTAAGTATATTGCTTAATTTGTAAAGAGAACTGGGAGAGTATGGTTAAATTTAGGTTTTGACGTATTCGGTACGGTAGTGCATCCCATATTAGAAATTTTGAAAGCGGCTCCGTGCCGGTAAGCAAAAATTTCCTTTTTTTATGCCACTGTGAAACAGCACTGTCCAGAATGTCGTAAGTACTTACGCAGTGCATTGGTTCTTGCGTTCTCATAACCCTGCAATGAAGTAGCCGTTGTTAAATAACTAAGATGCTTTTATCTTCCAAAAGCAATTCAAAAGGAAGAGAGACCATCGAAAAAAACATGAGTCATGCAAATTTTAATATTTTTCAGAAAGAGCAGAGTACCTTAAATGCTACTTCGTTAAATTTCTTCATGAGTTTTAATATCAACTAATTCATATTTTGGAGTTTGAATATAGCAGTCGAAATAACAATCTGTTTTGGGCCAATCCTGAAACTTACATGTACGACAATGCTCGAAAATAATCCGGAATTCTTTGTAGAATCGCAGTTTTCAGGCAAGTATCCCACTATTTACGTAAAGTGGATTACATTGTAATCCTATTTTTTTTTAAATTTCATTGGGACATGCCTACATGACAAAAAAACACACAAACCCTCTGTTAAATTTACTTTAGTTGTAATTAAAAACTTGTTAACTTACATGAATACATGACAGTGATGTTTTAATTTCATTTTGTTGAATTTCGAAAATGTGAAAACTTAAAAAAGACATTGTGATAATGATTAATGTAATGTTAAGCATATGTGAATCCAATTTAATATTCACTAGTGCTGTTTTTATTGGAGTTTAATGTTGATCTGTGCTTCTATAGCTTTTTTTCATTTCAGTCCATTCCAAACTTATATCTTTCAACGTTTCGAATGAAAAAAATAACTTTCCGTTTTGACAAAGCTCACCAGCATACAGTATGCTAAATGTGAGCTTTTGAGGTTGCGTAATGTCCGTGATGGGTTTGTCAACTTTTGCCATGTAGAAACTCTAGGGACCGCATTCTTCCTCAATCAGTTGAAAACGAATATGAAATAAATTTTGTCTTTATGCAATATCAAGCTTATTTTGAAAGTACCGGATCGTTGACCACAGCTCTTTAACTTCGTCTTGGTATACCTACAGATGCCAAATCGACATTTACCATTAGAATATACGCTCACGAACATAAAAAACAAAAACAAAACAAACAAAAACGAGAGCAATGGAAGTTGACCTAAACGTCGGAATATAGCTTCTTTCAATTACAATATCGGTCTGTTAACTTATCAACTAGGTTGAAAGACTTATTGGCTACATTTTCAAGCATTCGTTAAAATACGGGTCACTATCAAGCTATAAGAACAGGCTCATGAGTGACATACATAAATTTATTAGAAGAGTGGATGCGGTATTCGGCATTGCAGATAGGTATTATCGATGTTCCGAGAAGCCAAAAACAAAGATTTAGTGCATTTAAGACCGCGTTGACAACGGAGTTAACTATTTGGGTATACGGTTCTCGTATTTGATGGCACGCCAAACTCTATGACTTCCTTTTACCTGGTCAAATAAGAAGGCATTAATCGAAAAGGCCGTATAGACGCATATAGGTGCGAATAGTGGAAATGATACATTTTCGTTTTTCGTTCAGCGTGCAGCATACTGGTTTTTAGTACCAGAATGACTAGTAATATTTTCATGTAGGATCAATTTTATAGCGCGAACGGAAGTGCCGCGGACTCCCATCTATGGGGTCTCAGGATCGATCCCCGACGGCGGCGCACGTCCTTGTCGACATTATTTTTTCTATGATATTTAACCTATGAAGGATAGCTGCTGTAGCTTTGCGAAAGATTAAATTGTAGCGATCATACGAAAACAAACCCAGGAATGTATTGTAATTGGTTGCTATTCGCGCTACGCTGATTCCAGATCTGGAATGATCCCCGTTTGTCGCCTAATCTGCTTTTTCGTACATCAATATTGCGGATTATTCAGATGGTCCTTCTAAGGTCACATCTGCCGTGGTCGTACAGTTAAATTATTGTAAAAAGACAATCAATGTGATCAAATTCATTCAATTTCACTCACATAACGCTCCGTTCATTCCAAACACTCACTCGAATCGATCAAAAACCAACATTAAATATGAATCGATCAAAATATTCTACGATTTTACTATCTGATTTGGATCTTAAAGTCTCTAATAGGTCCACGAAAATGCACAAACAAATAATCACGTACATTTTATTAAAGGGAGGTAATAAACATCGTCACCCTGAACAAAATTGGCGATGTTGGATTAACTCTCTATTATTTCACTCAATACACTCATTCAATTTCATTCCATAATCATTCCAAAATTGTTCATCTTGTCAATTTCATGATGTTCTCAACTGTAGCGCAGTTGATAACACATGACGCCGCAAAATAAGGAATAACGTACTCCATATCCACCGACAGCAAATACACCCTTTTCATTTTGACAAAAAAATATTTTACCTCTTATCATTTGGTTAACAACATCTGGTGGGTTGGGATTATTATTATAGTATTGTTCTACAAAAGATCCATGAGTTTTGGGAAATATTTTTTATCTTGAATTATACTCTGGAGTATGGTCCAACTTCGAATTTAGTAAATGAACTTGTTCACCACAAAGTACAATCGCACAGAAGAATTCAAATATCAATTCTTGTAAACCAATATGTTGTCTGCAGAGTGTCAAGTTTCGCATAAAAGACATATATATGATACAGTAAAGAACTTCGTGAAATTCACAATAATTCCGATCAAAACCATTCAAAATCGAAAAATTAGCGCTTTAAAACATGAACCACTATGAATATAAACAAAAGAAAATGGCCTGAAAAAATCAATGAGAACTACAATGATATATAATAATAAATGATAATCAATTTACACGTTTCCTACTAATCACGGCATTTGTAAAATGTGTCAAAGCTGTGACCGACAGTTAAAACTCAGATTAGCCTACACAGACAAGCAGTCTCATCTTAGCCTTCACTGCCTACTTTATTCTTATTCATTGGGGGGGGGGGAATCTTCAGCAAGGCTGTTAAAAATGTGTCCCAAATTGACATTTTCCAAACTTTTAAATTAAATTCAGTTGAAATATGTAAATGAGCACAAATTTAAAAAGAATTATGTTCACTTTTATAAATCGAATTATCTTTATTTTCTATGTTAATAATGCATACTTAGAATTAGCAGCATCGTGAAATTGACAAGGTGAATGATTTCAGAATGATTTTGGAAAGAAAAAGAATGAGTGGGAGGAATGAGTTTTGAGTAAAATTCAAGGAAGGTAATCCAGTATCGCTTATTGTGTTCAGGGTGAACAAAATCAGCGATATTCATTACCTTACTTCGGTGAAATATGCATACAAGTTATACAATTTGCTTCCTATTTCTTCAAGACCCAAACAGACGCTTACGATTTCACTGATCTGACCTTTTTTATTCATATAGAGCATTTTTGAATGGTTAAAAATGTTCGCCAACATATATGTTTTTTTTAACTTATATATATCTAAATCTTCTACAATGAGCTGTTTAAACACGATTGGGTTGTTTAAATATACAATTTTTCTAATCATATTCTTATCCCCATCTAGGATAAGCTGATCGAAATGGTTTAAGGTTTGTAAAGTTTCATCGGTTGAAAAAGGGGCACGGGGCGCAAGAATAAAACCTTACGACAAACTTACCATGGGAAGCACTAGTTTGTGAAGAGAGTTTGGGATAGCAGAATGTTTAGGGTTTAGGCTATAATTCAAATAAAACTAATGTCTTTTGCCAAAAGAAAAAAAAAGTTCTTTCAAAATTTTCGTGAGGCATTTTTATGACAGTATAAAAAAATCTAGCCACGTAGGATATGATACAATCAAATTTAATACTTAAACCGTTATCAGTAAAATTCATTTATAGAAATATCTGAATTGTGTTGTCAGCAGATAAAGGGTTCTATTATAACAAGAATGAAAATCCCCAAAAGACATTTGAAGATGTATGCACTTAATGTTGCAATATATGAAAATACATCAAAATATATTTTATGCATCCAAAGCTTTCTTTTAAGCTCTTGGATGGAATACAACTTCTTTGTGATATTCCAATTCAAACATTAATTACACACCGAATGCTTTTACAATTATCCTGGTGGATTAAGAATATGAACCATTGATCAAATGTCTTAAGAAGATGAAACTCTGATCGCTTTTTTTATTTGATTTTTATTAAGTTAATAAAGTAAATTCCAGCATTTCTTTCCAACACTAAAGTGAGCATACACTTTTCAGAACAGTTGGGTAAACACAAATTATAATAAAAAATGTGACCCATCGGGGGAAAAGTGATCATCATGGAACATTTTCAGATCTTATATTTTAATATTATGAAAAAATGTAAATATTTGTTAGTTAAGAAACAGATGTCTTACGGTTCTACTTTTTGCGGAAGCTTAAAAAACAGCTGCGTAATCAAAACTGCTTTAAATATCTTTTCAGCCAAATTTGAACGTACTATGATTGATTGACCCAACTGAAATCAAATCATTTCGCTATTGATTTTCTTTTCGAATAATAAAGAGTATAACTAAACGCAAAATAAAAAAAAAGATAAAAAAATATATATACATATAAAAATCAATGTAATTTACCGTACTAATAGGTTTTTATTTTTTACGAATTTCCCTTGTTCTGAATTCTAAAAGGGCATTTAACGAATCGTGTTTCAAAATAGACGTGTTTTAGTTGCATTATTTATCACTTTTAAGTAACTTGATTAACACAAAGCATTTCGTTTGGCGTATATCAAAGAGTTCACTCTCTTTCTTGGGAAATATAACTGATAATAAGTTGATGTAATTGATACATAAAACTTAACAATAAAGTGTCTTGGTAACTTTGGACTTTTTGAGATGTAGAAGGCATGTAATGCAAGAATTTTCTCCACCACTGTAAGGATTGGATATTGGTGCTATTTTCCATACAAGTTTTTACTATGAAAAGTGTTTTTATATTTCGATGCTTCGTTTCAATTAGAGATATGAAATGTCGTCATTTTGTGGTGCTTAGTTGCTCTTAGCATAGTTTATTGTTTTTATATCATTACATTTAGCAATATCCTGAAATTAACTATCGATACGATCAAAACCATTCAAAAAACACCCATTTATTGTTCCACCCATTCATTCATTCATTCCAATTACTCACCCAAAACATTAAAAAAAGTATCCGAAATCTTTAAAAAATCTCTCTTCGAAAAAGTTCAAAAGAACCAACAACTTAATTCAATTGATAAGGTCATTCTACGATTTGATGCTTGGTGTTGATATTATTTGCCCGCTAAGACACATGAATAGAAAATAACGTAGATTTAATTTAAAGGTTATACACCATAACTATTTTTTTTCCAATTTGCGGAAAGCTGCGATCTGATGATTACTCTGATTTCCAGATTTTCGATGTCTATCTTAAATTTGATTTAGCTACGATCATTGTTGATAAATATTTGATATCCTTTAATGCTTTTCGGTGGTTTATCGAGAAATAACGGTAGATCATTACTTGATAATTTCACCGCAAAAACAGTGAAATTATCAAACACTTATACCCTGCTTTAGTGCATTTCATCCTATCTGACGTCATCAATGCGGGGCGAAATAAGTGACGTCACAATGTACGTTGCATAGCAATCACGCGCAAAATGACGCGCTTTACGAAAATATGTCCTAGAAATTTCACATTTTGTCTCATTTTTGCATAAAAGAAATAGGATACTCGTTTGTTTTTCGAGTAAGATCGATTAATATTTCATTTCGTGAACAACAAATGCTATATTTTCACTCGTGGCTCTGCCACTCGTGAACATATAGCTTTTGTTGTTCACTCCATGAAATATAAATCGATCTTACACTGAATCAACGATTATCCTCTATATGTTCATGACTACATGACAGTATTTCTTTACTTTCTTGTTGATTATTAAAAATAAATTTTAAAAGACGTTGTGATATTGTTTAATGATATGTGAAGCATATGTGAATATAATTGATATTTACCTAGGCTATTATATTGAAATACAATAATGATTTGTGTGTGTTTATTTTTTTCTTCTTTTGAATCAAATCTAAACTCCGTTTATAACGACAAATTTTCGTCTCTTTCAAGTTTCGTTTTCAGTTTTGACAAAGCTCACCAGAGCACGATATATTCGATGAGACCCAATGAGGTTTTGCACTGTCCGACGTCCATTGTCCTCCTTGTTTTGTTAACTTGTGCCACGTGGACACTTTAGGCACAGTATTTCTTTCTCAATTAATTTGACAAAAAGTCTTTGTACACGATCAAACTATTTTGGTATTCACCGGATTGTTGGTGGTACCTTTTTCACCTCCAGCCCCGTAATCTATCTGCAGAATATACGCTCAAGGGAATAAAAAAGAAAATAGCAAAGGTTGACTCTTCAAAGAACCCGATAACTTTCAAGCTTATAGAACAACTTGATTAGTGGCATATATATAACAAGATAAGATAGAAAAGAAATACATATCTAAATTGTGCAAAACATTACTACAATTAAACAAAAGCTTACAATGGCTTTTGAACCGACTCACATATAAAGCACGCTAAAGTCCATTCCCCATTTCTGTATATTTATTAAAATTGGCCTTATTGCAGTAAAATTGGCTTTATCGTAGTAAAAAAGATGATTGATGATACAAAACTTAGTAAAAATCAATTGATGCCACAAAATACACATACATACATATGGAATATATATCAGACATGCTGATACTATTGAAACGGTTTAAAGATAGGCGATATTCACGTTTCGAAAAAACGAATGAAAATTAAATACATGTAACCCACAAGCGAAAGTGTGTGTTACGCAATCCTATAGATCTGCCAATTTAGGTGAATACCCAAGACATAAATTCTCCTATTACCATTTTAGAGAATATTGACTTTAAATCTCGTACTTAAACTCTTGCATGTACAGTAATTTATAAACTTCAATTTTTTCTCCAACCCTAAAAGTTTTTAATTTTCGCTCAAAGTATATATGATAATGATATGTGATCGAAGCGACACTTTGGAGAGCTGTTAGGGTACCATGCAACTGCGAGGAATCTTATGTCCATCACCAAGTTTGACCTATATCGAAATTGTGTTTCAAGAACGCCGGTTATGGTAAAAATTAATAAGGTTAATAAACTATCAACATGGCGATGGTCACAAGTTTCATATCAAATCAAGAACTATGGAAGTCTTTTATAACATTTGGGCTATTTATGTATTATAATAAGAAATAAGAACACGTGTAAGCCTCTTGGTGATGCGTCAAGTGTAGACTTTAGTCAGACTAATCATATTGCGCACTTCAATAAAAACTTTTTCGCTTTACGTTGCCTGTCTAGAATGATCCTCCTACCCTCTTGTATTGAATTGTTTTGAAATGCGACCTGTGGTTCCCCTACTGGGACAAATCTTTTTTTTTTTTCAAATATCTATTTTACGAAGTACCAAGATGGTCCCTCTTCGCCTTTTTACCAATAACTGTGGTCATAGCGAAATTGGTACCGCACGTGGTCACGTTCTCGTTATCTGTCGACAGCAAATATACCCCTTTTCATTTTGACATTACACTTTTGTATCTTCTATCAATCTGTGTATGATTTCTAAATAGGGTAAGAGTGTGATCAAAATATTTTCTTCTTTAATACTTTTGAAAATATTTTTTCTAGAATTAACGTCAAAAAGATACTTGTATGAACCCGCGTACTTTAAGTTATTCGTCATAAAGTGCAATCGCACTGTACCATTTGAGTAACAGTTCTTGCAAACCAATTTGCTGGCTTCAAAGTATCAAAATTGGTATAATGTTTCGCACCAAATAGATATGATATTTGTGATATATGATACAATGCCGACATGAGCCGACACTCCTTCAAATGCTTTAGAATAAGATACTGGTTGTATGTCAATTTTTAAATTAAATTAAGGAATGGATATAACGTCTTTTCTTTCATCTGCGGCTTTTGAAATTGAAACATATTTTCATAAAGATTATAAACAAAAATAAAAAATGTAATTCAAAAAACAATATGCTCCATCGATGGATCATACTTATCGCTTCTTTAATTTGCTATTCATAGCGTTTATTTGCTGTGTAAAACGATTTGACAAACAGTCTTTACAAAGATAAGCTTTCAACGTGCAATCTTAGCCTACACAGCATCATTTCTTCTTAGTAATGAGCCAGGCTGTTCAAAATGACTCAATTAAAGGCATTTTCTTTGTAGTAGACCCGTAATGGTTTCGCAACATTTCGGTAATCATGCTCTTTCACAATAATGCCCGTGGCATTGTACAAATCAAAGACAAGACTTTTGAAACCGCGCCGTTGGTTAAGGATATTTGAGCTCATATTCTTCAGAATAATCCGTGTACCTGGAATGATAAATCTACATAGCCGCAAAATATTCAGATATCTCTAGCACGAGACAGACTGGGTTCGGGAGGCAAACTAAATCATTAACGAATTGTTTTTTGCGTTTCAATCACACGCCATATCTTCACAACATGCATATACAAATCAAAATACTGGAGGTACCATTCGTTTTGCGTCCCGAAATAATGACGGATATATAGAGGAATAATCTACTTTTATTTCGGATGCACAGACAATATAAAAATTAATTTCGGAACACCATATCCAAAGTTGAAATAACCATTTTACCATTCTCCCTTACCCTATTCTGTCATATTTAAAACTCTCTGCATCTGCCTGTCCACCTGCTGCACCCGATCACTTTTTGGTAAAGGTTGTTACCAGATAGTTCATTTTCGCTTAATGTGTATTTAATGAATAATATTTCTATTTAGATTCCCGTATATATAGAAATAATCAGACATTGGTCTGTCCTGCGTTATGACTTCACGTTCTCGAAACGTTTGACAATTGACAATTGATAACCAACTTTTCAGATGTACAATTTTGCGAACCATGATAACGTTCTAAACGTTTGTTAGCAGTATCGTGTCTTAAACTGTCATGTGACATTAAACTGTTTTTAAGGATTTTACTATAAATATTGTTACTTCTTTTAGTTGCAACACAAATAGAGTTATATGTCGATATCAAATCAATGTAGGGTGCAAGGGGTATGATTGGAATTTCTTTTTGTGGCGGTATGCCCCAGATCTGGGCGATTACTTCGGGAAGTTTTGATTATTCTGTAGAAGAAACAATTATTATATTCCTTTTTAGGCACTGCATTGGAAAAGTACTACATCCAAACTTAGATAAAATAAATGGCGTTCGTACAACAGTCTAGTCTATCTGCCAAAACGGCATAAATTCTAAATTTATTATGCCATAGCAATCACAATGTGCGAGGACCTTACCAAAACCAAGGAAAGACCAATACATTATAATGAATGTTTCGCTAGCTACTTATCTTAAATATATTTCGTCTTGGCAAAAGTAGGTTGTCTCTCGAGCCACATATTCTTATTCTGGTAGAAAAAGAAGAATTTAAATCGGCATGACTCGTAAGTCTCAGATGATATCTTTTCCCTTTTGAATACTAGAGAAACAACATAACTTTGTAGTATCGCAATTAATTACGTCATTGTACTGCTGACATGTCGAATGCCTGTTTACTTTTTATCTTATAACTATACAAATATCCGTGCGATAATATCCCGTATTTTATTTTTTATGATATCACATAGTTATTTTTAGAACAATGATATAATGCGGTTAATTTTAGAAACTTGCATTTCAGTCAGAAACATCGACGAAAACAAGACAAATAGAGGTTATAAGATAAATGTAATACGTACTTAGTGAATTGTATGAAAAAATATCTAACTTGGTTGTGAGAATTGATAATTGTCTCGGCAGAGCCTCGACACTTATCAATTCTCCCAACCTCAATAGATATTTTTCTCATACAAAACACCAAGTACGTATTATATATGCATGCACTTTTTTCAATTTCGGTATTGTTATGACGATGGCAAAATTACCTAGTTAAACCGAAAAATAACGATAATCAAGAATAAAAAAAATCTTCCGAAACTTTCCTATTTCGGGCAGATTTCAAAATTCCCAAACTTTAAAGTTATGCATTTTTCAAGGAACGTGGTTGAATTCAATACATATTGTAACCGTCGAAAGTGTTTGATTTAATTTGTTTTTTCATTATTTGCCTTGAAACTTGCTTTGTTAATAGATAACATAATAATTGTCCCTTTGATATGATTCTTTTGAGTTCAGTCAACGTAAGATTCAATAGAATCTTTCTATAGTATAATTTCAAAAAGTCTAGCCAAGTAGGTTATGATGAAATCAAATTTAATACACAAAGCGTTATCAGTATAGTTCATTAATAGAAATATCTTCATTGTATTGTCAGCAGGAAAATGGTTAAATTAATTATGAAGGAAAAACTCCCCAAATAACATTTGAAGACGTATGCGCATAAAGTTGCAATATATGCAAATACATCATAATATATGTCATGCTTCCAAAGCTTTCTTTTAAGCTCTTGAATGAAATATAACGTCTTTGTGATATTTCAATTCAAACATTAATTACACACCGAATGCTTTTGTAATTATCTTGGTGGAATAAGAATATTAAACATTTATCAAACGTCTTAAGAAGATGAAACTCTGATTGCTTTTTATTTGATTTTGATTTAGTCAATATAGTGAATTCCAGCATTTCGATTTGATATTTCTGTATCACAAAATCCTTCAAAATGATGTTAAACATCATGTACATGGGGATATCCAGTACTAATGTTGAAGTGAGAATACGCTCTCAGAAGAGTGATGTATACACAAATATAATTGCATGTGATAAGTCAGGGTAAAAAGCAACATTGTCAGATTCTCATTTTTGTCAAAACTTCTAACATTAGCTTGAATAATAAATCCATCAAGAGCAAGACGTACTGATTCAATTTTCGTGGACATGTATATTTTTATATACTACTCAATGTTTGCTAAGCACCAAACTTTTTCGCTGTGTTTCAGGATCTGATTAAACAAAAACATTCGTGTTCGTGTTTAAAATTGTACAATAATGTATTGACAAGATATCTAATGTATACAGTACCAAATTTGACACGCAATTTTCTCGCGAGACTTGTGCAAAATGAGGAACCCCGGTTTCTAACCTGTCCTTTCTCATTTTCAACATGTATAGGTTTCGTGTAGATGCTTAGTTTCTGTTTTTCAGTACTTTACTGACTTTTAGACGTTACTCATAGCTAATCCAAATGTCAGACGACATTTATCTCTCGAACAATTGTAGCGTGCTGTAGGTATGGTGCAGCAAGGGGCTTCCCACCGTGATGTTTGCATGGTCCTGGGGGTACACCATACTGTTGTAACCAGAGGTTCGGCACGATACCAACAGTATGATACACCTGTAAAGAGACATGTTGGAGGAAGGAGTAAAGCTACCTCCGTCGCAGAAGACCGTTTTTTTTGGTAATTCAAGCCCGAAGGAACAGGTTTGCTACGTTTACGCAAACAATACGAACACGCCTGCATGAGCATAGCCTGAGGTCAAGAAGACCATGTTTTCATATTCCGCTGTTCCGAGTTCATTGTCGGCGTCGGTTAACACGGGCATTGGACCACGTTGGCTGGCGCATAAGACGCTGGCGCCACGTGCTATTCGCGGATGAGTCCAGATATTGCCTGGACTACGCTGATAGGCGGGCTAGGATGTGGAGAAGGCCGGGAAAAAGGTTTCATGCTGGTAACATTGCTGATCACGATCCTAATGGGGATGGGTTCATCATGGTTTGGGGTGGCATCAGCTGGGATGAGCGTACCGATTTTGTTATTTTAGAAAGAGGTATTCTTACAGCTCGTAGGTACATTGATCAATGTATTCCTCAATACCCGCGATAGATTTTACGCTGGTGCTATTGGGGATAGATTTATTTTAAAAGATGATAATGCCCGTCAACACACGGCCCGTAAAGTCTAAGAGTATCGACAAGAAGAGGGCATTCCACGTCTGGACTGGCGGGCTCGCTCACCGGACTTAAATCCGATAGAGCATAATTATGTGGAATGAGCTGTATGTCGGAGTGTCGGCGCGCCAGGTCCAGGCAAGGGCACTCCAGGAGCTCGGCCAGATCCTTAGAGAAGAATGCTCTTTTATTCCCCAAAGAGAAATCCAGAACTCAACCAAGAGTATGCAGAGGCGCTGTCAGGCTTTTATTGAAAGTACCGGCTCTCATACTCGTTATTGAACAAAATGCAATTGAAAGAACACCTTTGTTGGCCAAATTTGATTTTTTTTCAATTTTCAAGAAAACAGACCTATTTCTAGGTTTCCCTGTTTGGTCTTCATTTGAAGTATTATCATCATTTTAAAGCCTTATTTTTTTCTTAAAAATTGATAAACTAATAACAATCGACCACTTTCCAACATTCTTATAATCGATTTCATTTTTTTCCTGAAATTATAGTTTAAAAAGGTTTTCGTGATTAACAAACTTTGAGTAGTATATATAAAAACAAAACACTACAAAATGTGAATTTAATCGGGCTAAATAATATTTCGCTATTAATTTGTCCTTCGAATAATAAAGATTATAGATATCTGCAAAAGAAAAAAAAAATAATAAACAACATTTTCATTTAATTTATCGTACATATAGATTTCAACTTTGTCAATTTCCCTCCTCCCTAATTTTAAAAGGACAATTGACGATTCGTATTTCAATTGAAACGTTTTATAAATTGCAAAACTTTTGAATCACTTTTTAAGTTACTTGATAATGGTTGACAGGTTAACGGCGAATGGCTAAAGACAAGAAAATCCTCTGAATATATGTATGCTAACATTTGAAGTTTTGCCAACTCTTCTCTATTTGGAAACCATAGGGCAAAAAAATTCCTTGAATTTGTCACAGTGTTCTGAAGTTTATGTTTCTCTAAGTTTACTTAATTATTGGTGTTTGCCTACAGAATGTGTTCCTGGCGTGCAAGACTTGTCTGTTTTATGGGGGAAACGCGTCTACAGCGTGTGTCTGTCAGATGAATTCGATAAGGAAGTCGAGGTTTTTATTTAAAAAAAAAATGTACAAATAGTAGTCTGCGTGATTGTGTTTCGTTGGTGTGTACACGGCTAAGAACAACAAGAACTTGACAAGGTGATTGATTTTAAAATGAATATGGAATGGAATTGAATGTGTGGAATGAGTAAGTTTTGAATGAATTATGATGAATAAAATAAGTGGTATCGATTACCTCTCTTTGATACCTCTCTATCATCCAAATCAAAACAAGTAGTTTTTGGAGCGAATTGTTTGTAGTTGTTAAGCTTATTTAATTCTTTAGGAGCGTTTTTGATTGAATTCAATGAGTATTTTGAATAAATGCATGGAGCGGTGAATGAGTAATTAAGATTATTTTTTGTCGGAATAAGTATTTCTTCCAGGATGTTCCTTACTGTAATGACTGCTATAATTTTAAAAGCTGTACACATGTTTGTCTGCCTGTGTGTTTCGTTCTTACCATACAACTGAAAATTGGATGATGCAATTGATACTTGATTTTGATTAATAAAATATAGTGTCTTAGCAACTTTGGCATTTTGGCGATAAAAAATCATGTATAGAATGGATTTTCTACACTTTTCGGGGTGGGATTCTGCTGCCTTTTTCCATGAGTTTGTTACTATTTAACGTATTTATTTATTTCAACTCTTCGTTTAATTCAAGAAAATCAATGTTCTCTTTTTCTGGTTCATAGTTGATCTGAGCATAGCCAATTGTAATCAAAACTATAATAAATCATCCACCATTTATTCATTCATTCAATAATTCACAAAAAAATAAAATAAAAACAAATGTCCTAAGAAAAGAGGGCCTGCATCGATCCACTGGCTTTTAATTATCAATAATTGAGAAACTCAGTCTGATATGGAAGTTTACATGGAAATTGTGAAGAGGCCTAAAGATGGACAAAAAGTGTAGGCTAAACCTTATATGAAAATCCATCTTTCAACATATATTTTAGCATCGATTCTAAATAGGAAAAGTTATTTTTTATATGATGGATAAGTGTTAATGGATTAACCAATACTATGTATAGCATGGGAAATTGACAAGCATTTTTGTGAGCACTATGTCCCACTAGGCCACATCCTTATAACCAAAATTCTGCTGGAAGATCATTTACTCAAGGAACGTAATCCTGCAAAGTTGAAATTGAAATTGACCCAATGGTTCTATAGGAAAACATTTCTAAAGTAATTGTAAATCAGGCCAATGGTTTGGGAGGAGAAAGTCTTGAAAGTTTCTTTTAAGTCAAATAAAGCCCACCCTACCATGCCCATATTTGGGGGTCAATCAATGTTTATTGACCAACTTTTGAAGATGATTACCCAAAGACCATTCATGTCAAGTTTCATTGAAATCGGACCAATGGTTTTGGAGGAGAAGATCTTAAATATATCATAGTGAAAAAAGCCCCGCTCTACCACGCCAATATTTATGGGTCAATCCAAATTCCTTGAACAACATCTGAAGAAGATCATTTAAGGAACATTTGTGGCAAGCATTCAAAATTGCTCTTAGTTCAAAAGGACCAACAACTTTCATTTCAATCGAACAAGTCATTCTTCGATTTAATGGTAAGTATTGATATTATTTGTCCGGGGGGAAACACAAGATAGAAAATTACGTAGAACAACGTAAATTCTATCAATTGTTTCATTTAATTTGCCGGAATTTATCCATCTATTTTGGGTTTTTTATTTAAATTAATTCTCTTCTTTCCATGTTTCCTTCCGAAATAATTAAAAATGTTTCAGCTATTCAATGTTTTGCTACTAACTGCAGCATCCGAAATAATGAAGTGTTTGCCGCACACACTGGACTCTTACATTAAGGGTTAGATCTGAAAATCCAATTTTTATGCTTAATATGTAGTATCTGACATAAATCTAATCGAAAATAGTTGGTGAGCGGCCTAAACGCTATAAACCCAGCTTAACGAGCTAAAGTGACGACGTTAGTCACTGACCATCAAAATCTTTTTTTTTTAATTGCGATGTGAGGTGAATTTCCATTTCCGGGTTGAAAAGATCTGAATGGCATTTCGACCTGTCGATCGACAGCTTCAACCTTGAAATTGTCGGAGGTTAAATTTGATTTGATAGCCCTTCGATTATTTATTTTCCCAGATAATTTGATAGAGCACCGGACTTCAAACCATTGAAGTTCGACTGTGTGGGCTCGATTCCCGGGCTGGCACACTAACATGCTAATTGTTTCTTACGGATGAGACGTTAAACCGAGGCCCCATGAGACGGTGCTTTACACCGAGCACGTTAAAGAACCATGGCGGATCTCAGCAGTAGTTTCGTCATGTATCCTTGCACTATCCCCTGTAATAACTAACCGTCTTCTGGGGACGTCGCTCATATGGGCATGCGCTACGGTGCCGACGATAAATTAACGGAAGTACACACATACCCGTTACCTGGAAAAAAATTTTTTTTTCGGGTAATCATGGCATACATTAACGGACATTACATGCGTTAACGGAAGAAAAAGGTGGATTAATGAGTAAATTTTGTTCCGTTAATATAGTCAGTTGTTTAACAACATAATATCCTCGACCTAGGCATATTCATTTAAATCAATTTTTATGGTATTGTTTTTTTTTTCTTTTTTTTTTTTGGGGGGGGGGGGGGGGGTGCAATATTTGTTTGATCCTAATGCATAGTTAAATATGTTCAGAAAAAAAAATCTGCAAAAATTAAACACACTGATTAGTAAAATGCGTAAAACGATTAATGTTTAACATGAGAAAAGGCGTGACCAGTTACAAATTGATTATTTTGGTTTGTCTTATAAATTAAATGAACAATTTTAGTCCGTCTGTAAATATGTATAAAGCATGAGAATAGGGTGGTTCAACTTGATCTTGACAGGTGTAATCATTCCTTTGAATAAAGAAAGTGCACCACCCCAGATTTAGAAAAAATGAAGGTATCGTTATATTTCGGTTGAAGTAGACATTTCCTTTTTACGTCATTGCTGTTCACATAGCAGTATGATACAAATTTGGTAGATGTCAACTAGATGATGCTAGATGCCAAATATAAAGGCTGTCAGCCTTCTGGTTTCAGAGAAGAAGATTTTTGAAGGTTTTCGCTCTTTGATTCTACGTAAAAAGGGATGCACCCGGTTGGAGCCCAAATAAGACCCAAGGGTCATAAACAAATTTGGTAGAGGTCGAAAAGATAATGCTACATACAAAATATACAAGTTGTCTGTATTCTGCTTTCAGAGAAGAAGATTTGTGAAGATTTTCCTATTTTCACTCTTCTTATTGCCATGGTAACCTGAGTAAAGGGGGGATTTCAATGTTTTGAACAACTTTTGTAGAGCTTGACCCAAGGAATTTCCCTGTCAAGTTTCAGCAAGATCATCGGTTTAGGAGGAAAAGATGGTTCAAGAAATTGTGGACGACGGACGACGCACGATGGGTGGCTGTTAGCAGATATTAGACGATCACAATAGCTCACCATGAGCATTTTGTGCTCAGGTGAGGTAAAGTGTAATCCTCCCGTGAAACTGAAAAAGTGTTATAGTCACTAGTGGCTATTTCATTTTTTGGTGAACGCACGTTTCGTTCACCAGTGTTACTACGTACGGAACAACCGTTTAGTTCTCAAAAGCTTTGAAATACAGTAGTACCCTTTAGATCAATTTATTTTTTTCTCAAGACGTCTCTTCTCAAAATCAGTGTTTATTTCAATTCTGGCATGATACTAGAACTCTTTAACATGTGAAGATAAGGAAAGATTTCCTTTCAAAATATAAATTTAGTTTAACATTTAATCGGGCAAATGGATGATCCGTGTAAATTATCGAGAGCAAAAACAAAGTATGTATAGTCACATTATATGTTTTCTATCTAAGCCCTCGCTATTGTAACTTGTAGTAGTTAGCCGGAAATATGTATTTCGAGGTCGTGACCTCCTGAACTTGTTTTTACCGTTCACTTTAAACAGGTAGTTGGCATGAGAAACGGTAACCAGTCTAGTGACATCTCTGTGGTTTATGCAATCGGGTTTTTCACTTTTAACTTTAAACTTTTAACATAACAGTCAGCCTCGAGACGGGTTTCAAGAATTATTCGACACGTGTTTTAAATATACAACTTTTCTTGTGCATTTTGTTTGAATATGGATGAACGCCGCAATTAATAATTTCTCTGTAAAATCGCGGTTGCAGAAAGACTGGCGATCTTTCATTGTCCGAGTTTTGCCATACATTCTAATATATAAAAGCTTATAAGACGAAACTTGGGTTGTGAATCAATCGCCTGTGGACTGGAGCACCTAAATATGTATCGCTGTTATTTCTCGCACCAGGTTAATGTTAAGCCTACATTCTTGCATAGCCTTCGCATTCTACCCTTTCAGTTTTACGGTTATCCAGTTATTGGTAGGAACAACAGAATTTAAACTACGACTATATTTGGACAATTTATTATCTGTACAAAATACCTACCTACATAAATCTTATTATTTATCTTCGCCTTCTACCCTTTCAGTTTTACGGCTATCCAGTTATTGGTAGGAACAACGGAATTTAAACTACAACTATATTCGGACAATCTATTATCTGTACAAAATACCTACCTACATAAATCTTATTATTTATCTTCGCCTTCTACCCTTTCAGTTTTACGGCTATCCAGTTATTGGTAGGAACAACGGAATTTAAACTACAACTATATTCGGACAATCTATTATCTGTACAAAATACCTACCTACATAAATCTTATTATTTGTCTTTTTTATACACAATGGCATCAGACGATCATCCTTTTACAAAACTCTGTATATTACCGAAAGAGTCCAAAACATTGTAACTACATCGTTTTATTAAAGACGACACAGCGGTCTTTGAATAAGTAGGATTGGGGACCCCATTCAGGTCATTAAACTTCCAGCGTCCTATCGGATTACGTTTCATAGTCAGAAAGACTGCTGTTTATTCTGGTAAAATATGGATTCCGCTTGCTTAGAAATTTGAAAAGTTTGAGATGTTAAGAAGGAAATGATGTTACGACATTTAAGAAGCACAACGCTGCCATTCGGAGGATATCCTTATCGAAAAGAAAAATTCAAATATTCAGCAAATAATATCAAATTCCGTTAGTATGAACCGAAATGTAGAATCAACAAAGACAGCAAAACTCAAACAAAATCACTCTATGTTTTCTGTTTTTTCCCTTTGAGATATTTGAGAACAAATTCGACATGCAAAGCAAATTTGAATTTTCAGTCACGTGTGAGAATTGCGAAATTTTGTCGAGACACTTTCCCTTTATTATTTTTTACATATTTAATTTATTTCTCAACGAGTTCAATATATCACTCTAAAATGCTGTTAGAATCTTTCACCATCAGTACTTTCAGTACTTTGATTACACTGGGAAATACCAAGATTTCACTGCCAGGAATGTAATAATATCTATACTGATGGTCAGTAGTCTGTCCGGTTTCGCAAATATTCAAATAAGAGAAAAGATATTAGATATAAAACATGAATGAATGTGGCATGATTGCACAGTACACGGTTGAACCTTCCAATCTACGATGGTTTTGTAGACTTTTGATCTACTGTCTAAGTAATAAAATGACGTAATAACGAATCAACGAACAAAAAACATACTTGTACACAGTATCCATCTTAATGACATCCGCATAGATTTTTCTCAAAAAATAAAACTAAGATCTACAGTCTTTTCTCTGTCTTCTATTGATATCTGAACAACATTTGTTTGTAATGTAAAAATAATTCTAAAACAACAACATAAGATGGATGAAAATAATGGTTCAAGCTCCTCTAAGAAAACAAATTAATAAGAAACCCTTTTTACGCTACAATATGCACCTAAAATGAGCCTGTGCGTGAGATTTCAAACAATTTCAAATATGCGCAAAATAAAGACTCTCGCCAGCCCGTGCATCCGCACAGTCTGACCAGCGTTTTCACTATGCGCATAGACAATAAAGGTCTCAAGGTTTTTTTTATACATCATCTGGTTACTTCGTATTTTGTTGTTTGTGGCTGTCTACGCTCTCAATGTTCGCATCTCACGAACATTTCAAGATGTTAGAAATGATCCGCACAGGCTCAAATACCTTTTGGATGGGGAATGTATGCATGAATACACATGATCATTAAACGGTGTAGGCAGAATATTGACAAGGAATATGAGGCATTTTCTCTTTATTTTCCTCGTTGTCTACACACAAGAAAACAAACCAACCAAAATAGACGAATAAATTATGTCATAATTTGTTGCTAGATTCCCATTTAGCTGTTAGCCTAATTATACTCTACCGTACAACTGCAGGAGAATTCTATATTACCAACCACAACTCACGACTGTCAAAGGAGTAATTGGATTGCCATTGATTTGGACAGTCCATTTAATGTAATTGTCCTATAAGAAACTCCAATGCCGAAAACCACTCTTACATCATGGACTAATTAATAAAATCAAATTGTTGTTGGAGAGAATTTATTTGAAAACAATGATACCAATCTTATTTATCATATTCGAAATATTTCCAACCCAATAACATGTAAGTTATGTTAAGACGCAGATCAGAATTTGCACATGCATCCGCAATGAATCCACTGCTTCTTTTGCAGATATGTTTCAATTACAGTACATGTGTAACATGTGTAACACAAGGTGCTTTTAAATAAAACAATTAAAGCCCTTTTTCTTTGCATTTTCCCTAATCGAAATTCATTAACAGCATTTTAAATTTACAACCCAAGGGTCCTGGTAAGAATTCATTCTTGTCGGTCAAACTGTTTCAGAGAAAATAAAACATATATCCCCTCGAAGTGCTTGTCAAAGGTCGGGATTTTCTTGAAGTTAAAGGGCAAGTTGGTTGGGCCTTTCTGTCATAAAAAACCCAATGGGGAGACCTTCCTTTACGATATGTTATCGATAAATCCTCTTTTCTCACTGTGAATCAATGCATGTTGAACTCTTTAAGTTATTTGATATAGTATTTCTAGAGTACTATTTCGTATTCTATTTAAATAATGATAAATCAAAGCAGAAACTAAGAAAAAAAAGGTTTCCAGTTGTTGTGATTTATAAGTGCTGAAAAAAGGGCAACGAAAGCTTCCAATTTTAGCATGCAGTGTTGGACAGTTATCTTAGAGAAAGACATGAAGTAGATATCTTAGGATTTTAGACTTTGATAGTAATTAAAACAAGAGGATCATGATGGTTCTATTTCGTTCACCTGAGTAAGTCATCTCATAACCTGTCAACCATGTTATAAATACCAGTAATTGTTTGATGTACGTTGAGGACGATTTTGAAAGAAACAGTCTTTCATTTCGTCCTACTGAATTAGATTTTCTTTTAATTTTCTTAATTTTTC
This sequence comes from Fragum whitleyi, assembly GCA_948146395.1. Taxonomy (NCBI): domain Eukaryota; kingdom Metazoa; phylum Mollusca; class Bivalvia; order Cardiida; family Cardiidae; genus Fragum; species Fragum whitleyi. Next base: position 876,356 of record OX411550.1, read on the forward strand.
AACCTTTTTACCAAGGGGACCAGACTTATTTTGGAATTGAATTCTGTCAACAACATTAGTAGACCTACACCACAGGAATATCCCCGCCAAGTTCAGATTGATTGGCACAATGGCTTAGGAGAAGATGAATTTATTCTATAATTTTTTTTGTCAATTTTTCGATATTTTCGTATCCATAAAACAAGAGTTTTTGATTGAATTAAATTCTTTTTGAAACCTTGGTAAAGCTTAACCTTAGGAACATCCCGAACAAGTCTCAGCTTGATTGAACTAGAGATTTAGAAAAAGATGAAATTGTTCTTACATTTTCGAAAATTTACAGCCTTTCCGTTACAATGGAAAACAGAGTTTGTGTTGGAAACGAATGCTTTTAGCAACATAAGTATACCTACGTCTTAAGAACTTCCGTAACAAGTTTCAGCTTAATTGGCCCATAGGTTAAGAAGAAGATGAATTTGTTCTAAGATTCTCGACTATTTTCGGGCTTTCTTTGTCCATGGAAATCAAAAGCATTGATGGAAAACAAATTCTTTTAACAAGTTACGTAGAGCTTTACCCAAGGAACATCCCTGCCAACTTTCAGCTTGATAGGCCCAGTGGTTTAGGAGGAAAAGATTCTTCTAAGATTCTTGGCATTTTCCGTCTTTCCGTTTCCATAAAAACCAGAGTTTTCATGATGAAACTCTTTGAACTCTAGTAAGCATCACCTTAGGATCATCCCTGTCAAGTTTCAGCTTAATTGGTACAGTGGTTTGGGACGTGAAGATGTTTTTCTATGATTTTCGGCTTTTTTGTTTCTATGGAAACCAATGTTTAATTTGAAAAATTAGATTAAAGGAATAGTCCTGCCTAGTTTCAAGTTGATTGGCTTAGGAGAAGAAAAAAATCGAAGATTTTCTTAATTCTTATTTTAATCTTATCTTATCTTATCTTAATCTTATTTTCTCTTTTCAACCTTGCTGTTACAATGGAAACCAGAGTTTTTAATGAAATTAAATTATTTTAAAAACTTTGATAGAGCTTTAACCAAGAAAATTCTCTTCCAAGTTTCATCTTGAATGAGCATTTACCTATTTTTAAGATGAAATGAATGCACAAGTAACCGTAAATACTTATTAGATAAAGTACAAAACCCGAGTTTATAAACGCCGTGGTTCATACTCCAATATATACATATGTATGTAAATGTCCCGGCTATATTTACTTTGGTTGATGCCGACATGACCAAAGAAACAAGAGATAAATGGCAGGTCGGTGGCATACCCTTTGTCAATTAACCAAATGCAGTGACTAAAAACCTATAATGAATAGATTTATGGTTTTTCAGCACTTTATCTTTCCTCGAGTGTATCATGATACTGCTGTCAATATTTTTTAGATATGCTTGGGACAAAATTCATGTTTTTGAAATTTAATCAAAGGACAAAAATTAAAAAAACATGATAAGTATAGTTATTGTTCTTATATCCTAAATGGAAGCTATCCATATATGCTGTTTTATCTATACTGTTTTATGTTTGCATTCTTTTTGAGATATGCTCTAGTAAAAAAGGTCTTAGAACGGACTAAACGACGAACACTTGCAGAGCAATATTACCCCTCGAAGGGCACTATAAATATGATATTTTATTCCATGTGTCCTAGTTAATTATCAGCGAATCTCAATCACCGGTTCACAAAACGGTGATCCGATATAAAATGATTACTACGTTTGATATATCCACAATCCCCTTTTTCTATTAACAATTAACGATGCCATAATAGCTTCGTAGGCAAGCGCTTCTATCAATTCAAAATGTTACGAAGGAAGAACTTACTTAATTTCTAGACATTGCTAATTGCATCTATGAAATATTTAAAAATTATCATTTATTCAAAGAACTTGCCACAGTAAATCTCGCCCGTCAAAATAAACCATCTCTTGACACAATTTGTCTCCGTGGTTAATTCTTACGACATCAATTATTTTAATTGATATTGGGAAAAACCAGCCGGAAGATACACTGAACAGAAATTCTCAAGCTCTTTACGCCTCTTATGTATATGAACAGTTATTGAAATGAAATACATTGTAATACATTTTCTTATAAATAAAAAGTGATGTGCGGACATAGTTCGGTACTTGGTTATCGCTGATGAGGAACGCATCAGCCTTCTTTAAAATAAAGTCAAAATACTAGATGAACATTTTATTTTATGATACTAAGCAGTATCTAAATGAACTGATTTATATAGAAATTCAAGTATGTTGATTACAATAAATCCTATTACTACAAATGGACTGAATAAATTGTAAATTAAGGTTCGTGTAAAGTGTTTGAGACCCACTTTTAAAAGCACTTCATTTGCCAAGAAAAAGCAGTAGTCCAGGTATAAAATTTATCAAAATGAATTTATTTATCAGCACAAATAGGTATGCAACATAAGACTGCCATAGCTAAAGCAGTATAGCCAAACCATTGATCGAAAAGGTTCATTTTTACAGAACAAGAACCTGCATGACTGTTGGATAAATTTGGCTTATACTTTAACAAAGTACAGTCTAAAGTACTACCAAGGTACTACTACAACCGTTAGTATAAAGCTCGGGCCAAAACCGTAGTTAGGCATGCAATTTAGTTTTACTTATTTCTAAACACATATGCCATATATGTCATTCTAATTTTGTAAACGTGTAGATCTTTGTACATGTAAGTCATTGTGTGTTATAACAATATAATTGACATTAATAGTTTAAATACCTGTAAGGTTGTTTAGCAATATATTAATTTCTTTTTTACAAAATGATAAATATATAGTATTTTATTACAGATCATTGAATTTAAAAGACTATCATTTGAAATAAATCGCAGAAAATATTTCGCAATATTATGGTCTGATGTTGCACCATACCTAACATTTATTTTACAAAGAAACAAAAGTGGTTCGACATGTATGTTGACCAAATAAACGAGAATTGATCGTTTCTAAAGAACCTTTTGAGACTGGGTTTTATGTCTAAGGTTGTAGTAATACCTAGCAGGAACACATGTCTACTTTCTAATCAAATGTAGGCAAATTTTACCCAGCCGTAATGAAGTTGTTGGTATTGAACAAAATATCCCTTTTCCATAATGATTTGGATATCCTATTATGAGGGGTCTGTAATGTTGTGCAACTGCTTGTGTTCATCTACAGCTTCAATTTGATATATTGTTTCGCTGGGCAAACTGTCTTTTTTGTAAATAGAAACAGCATTAAGTTTGGTTAAAAACTCATGCAGTACAACAAAGTTTAACTAGATCTCGATTGACAAAAATACAAACGCAAAAAAATAATTGTGAGTTTCAAGAACTTAATATCGCTAAGCTATCTATCTGACAATAAATTAACAATCAACACGGATTTCATTCGTAACCTACATTTCTTGTCAAAAATATCATAACCGTCCCAAAAAGATCAAAACTTGGTAAAATAGATACAGGCAAAGAACAACCTGACCATATGTGCAGTCTGATGTTACTTTTTAGTTTTGACTATTTTTAATAAGTAAAAGGCATAATTTGTTATTTTCTTAAGTTTTTAAGAATATAGTCGTGTTTCATTTAAAAATGAAGTGTTTCTATGGTATGAAAAACAGTGATTTCGAAATTGCCAGGTACTAAAACCAGACAGAACTAGACTGATACAATTGTTGACTACCATAAAAGCCTTATTCCATAGTCGACATTGGAACTGATAAGCATAAAAATGTTGTACTAAAGATATCCCAGATATTCTCCTGTAGAATGATCATGCAAAAACCAACGACTGATAACAATTCCACTTTGGATCTTGTTTTTTTTAAACAGAAATAGTAAAACTGAGACTTTTGAATCTTATTGGTCTGACCATAAGATTATTTTCATATACACATTAATTTGTTACAGTTCAATAACTTTATCATCTGAATCAAAAGTAAAGCAAGTTACCCTTAGGTGCTTTGACTCAGGTGAGCGGACCAGGAGCAAAGGCCTTCTTGTTTAATTATGTAATAGGAAGACAAAAAGCAAACTCATCTTAAAAAAGAAAAACAAGAAAAAAAAAGTCAGGAAGTACGAACTACGTACTCCAATTACGATTACAAACTTAGATACAGATATACAATTGTAATTAGGTCAAGACAAGCCCATATTCCGATGACATTTTATCTGTAAATGACAAAATATTGAATGTCGTGCCTCATTAGAAGGTCTGTGAGACATGCTGACTACAAATACATTTCACCAAGGCCCATTTTCTAACAATGTACTTTGTTAATAGTCCATCATTATGCCAGCAGGTTACTCTTCCTGTTGTCCAGAAAGTTCAATGATCTCAAAGACGACTTCTTTAAGGTAATTCGATAATTCCAAAGGTCGGACCTTTATAAGAGCAAGCAGCTTACACGCGGAATGCTGCCACAACACTTCACAGAAACAACTTATAACATATAAAGCATTTTAGATATGTACAAAAGCCCGAAATAATAGATATTCAAGGTTTCAGTAACGTACCTATGGCGGAACCCTGGTAAAAAGTTAATCGAACAAGGCAAGTGGACGAGATTCTCGAATACAGGTTTTGATATCGAGTTGAAAGGGGCATATATTTTCATAATGCATTATTACTTGGTAGTTTGGATTGCTCTTTTGATGTGACATGCATGTCAAGTTTAAGCAATTATCTACAAAAGCAACTGGGATTTTGTCCAGGTTACATAATTTGTCACATGGCGAAAATGTAAACCCCTATTTTGCGATGTAGCCGACCTTATAATCGAATATTGATTTAAGAACAAAACTTATAGACTGTATACATGAGTACATTTCGTAATACGACCAAGTCAAACTCTCAACGAAATATCTTACTATCAGTTTATTGACGGTACCATTCATTTGAATTCGGTAGTCTCTTTGTCGATGTGATAGGATGTGAAGAAGAAAGTTCTATAAATAGCCTTCTATGTCTTCAAGCACCAATCAGACGCTAACAATTTCAAACCTGTCAGTGAAATCGTGATTTTTTTCTAACTTAATTTATTGCGAATGCAGTTATTGATCTTATCCTTTTTAGTCATTTTGAACGCTTTTGAATGGTTTGAATGGTTTGAATGTGTCTTTGGAATGAGTGAATGGAGCATTGAGTGAGCGATTTAGAATGGTATTGATTGAGATATATACAATTTTCACAATGTTATCAAGTGTAACGTAAGCATGGACGATCTGATCCGGCTCAAAAAATAACAAAAAACAAAAAAACAACAACAAATAAATTTTTCCACCTGCGTGAAATGATCTCAAAGGTTGGTACAAAAAAGTATCAAACCTTGACTCGCGACGTGATGAATTAGACGAAAATATGGTGAAAACATATGTCAATGGCCAATGTCAATATACTAAAAAATACGTGGAACGGTCAATTTATTCGGAAAATAAGATGTTTTTTTATGTCATTAAGGTATACAAGCCAATGCATTTAGGGCTAATCAGAGACGCTAGTTTTCGCTCTGCGACTTTTTCTAATCAAAAATGTGAATTCTAGTCACACAAAAAAGACCAATCTTGAACACCGTGAAATGGAAATTTCGACCCTAGTCAGCGTTTGCGGCCTACAATAGCTCACGAGGGTCGATACAGTTTTGCAACATAGTAAAATCGTTGAATTATATAATTTTGGAATGATTTTGGAATGAAATTGAATGAATACGATGGGTGAGTTTTGAGTGATATTACCGAGAGGTAATCCAATATCGCTAAATTTGTTCAGGATTAACAAAATAAACGATATCGATTACCTCTCTTTAAAAAAAATATAGTCTCATTTCTTCAAGAACCAATCGGACGCTTACAATTTCAATGACGGCGAAATCGAGATTCTTTTCTAGTGATATTTATTTTGAATGTTGTTGTTTGTCTTGTCTTCTTTTATTCGTTTTGGAGCGTTCTTTGATGGTTTGAGTGAGTGTTTAGAATGAATGAATGGAGCGCTGAGTGAGCGATTTAGAGTGGTTTTGATTGAGATGAATTTCATCTCTCTTGGAATCACAAGATGCATTTGAAACGAGAAAGGGCCGAATTACAAAGTAATTTCCAATTTTCTAGTTGCGCTGCATCTGCAAGCTAAATACTTAATGTTACTGCGTAACTAATGTCGTAAAGGCATCATTAAATCATAGTAGGGAGGCTTCAGTCTAAGGAGGGCCATGTAAAAATCGCTGTTATTAGATACCTCATGATATCGATAATCATCGTGATTCTTTCAATCCAGAACCCTCGGCGATTCTACGGATTACAGCTCGGGAATAATAACGGTACAGTAATGAAAGTAAGTCATTTCACTGGTTCGTTAACATAACGTCACAGTTATTCAGCATTCCGCTAAGGAGGAAGCTGCATAAAACAAATTCAATAAAAAAAGAAAGGTAGGCATATTCCAAAGCGTGTCTAAATTGTGGTATCCAATTGAACTTGAGCTTCTTGGTTTCGGCCACTGGTCCGCTATGCTATCCGTTTCTTTGCATGATGTTGAACGGGAAATTAGAGAACACTATAGCGTCGAGGTCGAAAGATTGAATAAAATCATTGGTTTAGGTGACATGCCGTTTCAAAGAGTATTCGATATGATGTCTGTCTACAGTTAGGTGTACGGTGCCTATAAAACGCTGCTTCAAGTAGCTAGTTACTTTGCGTCGAAATTTTAGGTGGAGTTAATGACGATTTACCACCGATACCATCCTCGGATACGCCGGCTATCCCTTTTGTTGCAACATGTCGATATGTCAATATAGCGCAGCAAATAGGTAGACCCCGTGGTATCCGAGGATGTACGTAAACAATTTTAGGCGTATATCGTTGAATCAACACCAGACAAAGTAACTAGAATTCGTACAATCTCCCTACAAGTAAGGCGTCATAAGGCATTGGATCGTTTAAAAAGGTATTGCGAACGTTCACAAGTTTCTGGGTGCAGACTCGTAGGTGGCCTAAGCACATATTTGCTACATGTTACCTGTTGTACTTTGCTTTGGGAGGCATGGTTGAAGTAAAATGCGATACTTATCGAAAAAGCAATGACAATAATGAAAAATTATCATATTAGATATAAGATGAATAAATTAAAAAAAATACCTGATTTTTACAAATGGCCCAATTTTACCTTTAGCCGTGACTTTGACAATTGGCGCATCTGGTCGATTTTTCTCATAACAATACAATATTCCTTTATTAGCAATAGAAGGCCTCCGGCCTAAAATACCACAATTTTACATACATTTCTATTGGTGACAAATTGTAAATAAAACATATTAGGCAAGTGTTTTATATTAAATATGGTGATATATATATTATCAATTAGATGCATATTGATTTTTTTTGAAACAGTATCTATGAAGTTCGTTATATTTATATAAGTATAGAAGATATTGTCTTGTGAGTTTTATCGTTCTATCGATCTTTTTAAATAAGCGACCATAAGCTTCCGAAGCGAACTCCTATGTTGTTGGAACCCAATGGTATCATCTAAGAGAAACGGTTCCAGTGGGCTCGAGCAAACAGGATCAGTTGTACAGTAGCATGGTTATTATAGAGTATCAAATGGTCTTAACTTTCGTAAAAAGATTTAGTATCACTTTAGCTGACGACACATTACGGCATTTAGTTGCCGCTTGAAAAGATATTTCATCTAGTTTAGAAATATTTTCTCATTGCATACGTTTAGGAGTCAACTTTGTAGGCCAAGATCAGATTTGTTTCTGATCCTGGTCTACAAAGAATGACAGTGTCTTGCGTAACAAAAATTTCCATGAGCAGCATGAGATGGATCGATACTTAAAGTTTTAAGTTAAAAGAAAAATCATGTCGTATTGGGTATAAAGTTCTTGTAGGAAACAATGTACAATAACATATGATAATAATAATGAACAATTTATAATTCCTTTTGTAGAAACGCTCTCAACTTAAATGCCTCGTCTAGAAATTTTGCTAAACTGAATATGCTGTCAGTTCTATTGTCTGACATAATTTTGATAAAAGCGTCTTTGCTTAAACTGGGGCGCAACCACTCATCTCTAAAATATTGTTTTCTTAACTCTGTATATAAAGAACAGTCAATTAATAAATGAACTTCGTCTTCAACGATGAAAATTTCTTGTTCATAACAATAATTACAGAACCGTAAGTCTCTTTCCACGCCGAGGTATCGGCCTTTCTCTATCATAAGATCGTGTCCAGAACACCTAAAGTTGGACAGTATACGTTTAAGCTTGTAAGGTAATGAGATATACACATATCTTTCGGGATTTATCGCACTTTTAAAGTGTCTGTATGAATCTGCTTTGCTGGAATTATCAATCAAGGATAGCAGATTCTGTTTCGCACAGTCTATGAGTCTTTCATAAAATAGCTCAATGAACACATTCGTATTGGTGACTTCCTGACTGATCCAAGCATAACCAAATCCAAAATGGAATAGGATATTCTTCATACTTGTGGCCCACGTATCACGTCCACTTTCATCGATCCGGCTATTTGATGGCATGTTTAACAATTTAAGCTAATATTTCACACAACTGATAATGCAATTCGGTGATAACGAATATGTACCACATTCACTTAGAGAGAAATAATTTGCCACGTTTTGATTGAGTGAAACGACTCTCTTACAGAACTGATAATGAACCTGTTCTATGTCTTCATGTGTTATAAATCCCCATATGGATGCTGAGTAGGTAAGGATCGGTTTTATCATAGTGTCAAATAGTTTAAACGCGCATTTTGGTGTGAAGTATCCAAAGTGTCTTTGACAGCGAAATATTGAGTTCATAGCCCTTTTAGCTTGTAAGGCTAGCATTTGTGCTGTTTTCGACCATGAAAGTTGTGACGTAAAATACACCCCTAAGTATCTATAGTAAGGAACCACTTCAATTTTGTTGTTTTTAAAAGACCACTGTTCTGAGCGGCGAAGTGGTCCACCGTGTCGAAAAACGACGATTTTAGATTTATCTAAATTCACTTTCATACCGGTGTCATCACAAAACTGTTCAACTGCATTAATTTTGTTCTGTAAGTTTACTACAGTGTCTGCAAAAGTAGCAACGTCGTCCGCAAACATAAACGCGTGGAGATCTTCGATTTCATCTGTAACATGAACACCTGACCGACTATTCGTCCTGATATACGATATTAAATCGTTAATGAACAAGAGAAATACTGTTGATGACGTCACATATCCTTGGCGGGTTCCAATTTCACACTTAAAGAAGTCTGTAAGACCTCCTTTGACACTAACACATGACTTCAATTGACTATACACTGATTGCATTACAGTTAACAATTTACTATTTCTACTTATACCCTGTCTAATGAAACTAGACCATAATTTTTTGTGTTCGCACGTATCAAAAGCTTTGTAAAAGTCTACGAAGAATACATAAAATCGACCATGTCTGCGTGATAAATATTTTTGTATTACTGCATTTAAATTGAATATATTGTCATCTGTCGAATAATTGGCGCGAAAATAAGCTTGCGATTCTTCAATAATTGAATGTGTTTCAATCCATTGTGTGAGTCTGTTACTTATGATTTTCATAAAAATCTTGCTCAAACTATTTGAAATAGATATTGCCCGGTAGTTATTTGGATCTTCCCTAGACCCTTTTTTATGTATTGGCGTGATCAAACTAAGGCACCACTCGTGAGGTACTCTTCCCGATGTAAATATATCATTAAATAATTTATTTAGGTAAGGAAGCGTACTGTTTATTGTATATTTGTACATTTCTATGCATGTTCCGTCTATGCCCGGAGCGGAATCGTTTTTAAAAGATTTGACACTTTTTACTATTTCAGAGTTTGTTATTTCACTGTCCAACATATCTTGAGGTATGTCGACTTCGTGTCCCATTACAGGTTGATACTGGGTCTCAGATTCATCACTATTCGTCGAGTATAAACTTTGAAAATATTGAAGCCATTCCTCACTAGAGATATTGTCGTGATTTTGGTTTTTGACATTTGTTTTACTTGCTGATTTTATACAGTTCCAGAAATCTTAAGGTGATTTACTACTTTCTAGTAACACAATCCGTCGTTTCCGTTCTAAATTCACCCGTTTAGCACGACACATGCTTTTGAATATTTTACGAGCGTCGAGATATCGATCAAGATCGGTCGACGCATTTGATACGCGAAACCTTCTTAACAATGAATACTTGATGTATTTCGCTTTACTACAATCCTTGTCCCACCACTCTGGTTGATTTTCAATCTGACTATGTTTATTTACGTGGTTTTTGCTTATGTTCAGATGTTTACCCGCTTCTTGCATACATTTGACGAAGTCTTTATGGGTTTCTACAACATTTCTATCATTCACATCAGTTTGAAAATTGTTAAAAAGGGTGTTGAAATTGTCAATGAATGTCTGTTTATTGTTATCTTTCCATTTAAAACGGACTCGAGGGGTGAGATTATAATTATAACAATGCTACTCATCCCGGGGAACTACTTTGAAAAACTGTAAAGGTAAAAGGCATTCCCCGAATAAGAATTTGACACGTGCACATACGCAAACACTCACACATGGACAGAGGTAACTCTACTTTTTATATCGGGGACTTAAAAGAAGATTATAATGATAATGATAATAATTTATCACTTCTTGATCAAGTTTGAAAAATATAAAGCTAATTCACCTGTGATGATAGTTGATAATAGCTTTTTGATTCGAAAACCGCCCTTGATGCAAAATTCGAACCTTGGCACTCAGATCAAAAGTTCAGCGTCTAGCCTATAGACCACGGACTCCACAAATATATATCGATAATTCCATTAGAATGTTAATAGAAAATCAGTCATGTGTTCCAGATGAAACGTGGGCCAAGCGTTTGAGAATTGGCACCTCACTTTTTACGTTTATTCACGTGCAACGAGAGGTAAAGTTTAGTATTAGGTTTGTAGTGGTGTCCGTAGTATTGAGGTAGAGCGTTGGCCTCATGTCTCAAAGGTCCTGATTCCCGGGAGTGGCTATCAATCTTGGTTCTTTCATTGGCCCACACATTCGGCGCGAGTACTGTTGGATTTTGCAGGAAGCTGAATCGAGAGGGGTTAATCTTAGTTGTAAGAACGTGTTTCCCAATCGATTAAATAGATTTAAACCAAAATTAAGTTTGTAATCTCCAAGTGGGTACAAAAGTAAGTCGCTTTTGGTTTTGAAGCTAGATTTAATGTTTAAGAACTAGCGATTTAAGGCTATTTACTGTTTTATATAAACAAAATATAATCTTCAACGGATATTCGACAAAAGAACTGAGTAATAAATTTAAGACAATAAATGATATACATGTATATATAATGAATGCAATTTTACCCATCACCCAACAACAACACCAACAAGAACAAAACAAATATATCGTTTTCTAAAATTTGGTATTGTTTTGAAGATGACTGCATATTCGCGAGTCAAACTACCGAGAATCGGATAATATAGTTTAAAATATCGTGAAATTGCAGTCATTCCCATCCAAATCATTCTAAATCATTCACTCGGCGCTCCATTCATTCATTCCAAACACTCATGCAAATCGATCAAAACCGCTCCAAAATCATTAGAAAAAATTTCGTATAAGGCGATCAGCATTTAATTCAAATCGATCAAATAATTTTAAAGATTTTATTGGCTTGTGTGGCTTTTAAAGTGTCTTATTGGTCCACGAAGACACACAAGAAAGTACGTAAATTTTATTAAAGGAATGTAATTAATATCGCTAATTTTGTTCATCTTGAAAAACTTAGCGATATTTCATTACCTAGCTTAAATTTCACTCAAAACTCGCTCCACAAACTCATTCAATTTCAGTCCGAAATCATTCCAAAATCAATCATCTTGTCAATTTCATGTTGTTTTTATCTGTACTATGACCGCTAATCGAATTATACATTTACTTTCATAAAGTGATTAGATAAGTTTCCAACACAACTTCCAAACATGTTTCTCGAACTTGTTGAATGGTCGTCATTAATTGTTTTAAAGAAATCGATTTAGCAAAGAAACCTATCTCATAAATAAAGGAGAAGCGTACTTCAAACGGACTTGAGCGACAGAACATACATAATTAAGTACCACACAGCGATAAAACAGGCACTGTTCGTCTTTTAAATAACATCTCGTTATTGCGTGCTTCTATCTGTAACATTATGTTTCTAAATAGAGTCTCCTCACACATAAACTGACCCAGTTTTTTTTCTGATGGGACCTTTTATTCATCCTGTATAATTATTCTGGAATAAGAACGAAATTGATTTAGGAAAAAGGGGAAGTTATTGCAAACAGGTACAAAACGAATTTTAACTTCGTTATTTGGAAGTTTGAAGTATAATCTTTCAAATTTTGAAAAGAATGTATACCTCGCCAGATAAATATAAAAGTAATTTGAATTGAAAAAGCGTAATGGGTCGCCTAAAACGCTTTGATAATGTTGCGTAATGTCTTTTCATAAAAAATAACCAGAATATTGTTTACCTTAACTTGAACCCAGTTACAGATTATCAGGAAATTTGCATTGATGTCGACCAAAACCATTTAAATCACTCGCTCAGCACTCCAATAATTCATTCCAACACTCAAAACCTTTCAAAAACGCTCCAAAGCTACTGAACAAGATAAGATAAACAACTACAGTCCGAATAAATAAAGCCAGAATAAAAGTGATTTCACTTATATAATTAAAATTGAAAGCGTCTGATAAGTTCTTGAAGAAATTGGAAGATATCAAATAACTTGTATTCATTTCTTATAAAATGGAAGAAATAAATATCGCTAACTTTGTTTATCCTGAAAGAAAATAGCGATAATGGATTGCCTTTCATTGATATCACTTATAACCCAATCGTCTCAATCATTCAATTTTATTCCAAAACATTTTAAAATTATTCACATTGTCAATTTCACGCTGCCTTAAACTGTATGAACTTAAAATTTTCTTATCGCAAAATCATGGTTAATCAATTTTTTTTACATTGTTGGATGCTTCATCCCAATTAAGTTATTTTCTGAATTAAGGAAATTCAACAGTTTTTGGCCTGGTTTAGCAGGCCATAGGAAACAACCCTGTATCCTGGAAATTGCTTAGGAAAAGATAATCGAGTCACAAACCGAAAACGTGTGTACTACATAGCTTTTTGTGCTCACGCGCACGCAAAAAAGGTCTAGTATACGTCATCAACTTTTGTGCGACACGAAATTCTTTGCGTGTTCAACGCAGTGCTTGCATATCACTACGCTGTGCTAAATTCAAAGTACTGAGAGTGCTGAAGGCGATGGAACTGAATAGAAGAAACAACACACGAGGTCAATTTTTGGGAATATAACCTTGATTAGTCATCCTGTCCTTATCATGTATACCAGATATTTTCTTACTTATTATACGGCAAAGAAAACTCTAGCATTTTCATTGGTTAATGCTGACCTGGCAAACTCTGAACTTTGACGGCCGCTCCCATTTAACTTCTGATGTTTCCTTAAGTCGCCTCGCCGTGAACATAGACAATAAATCGAAACGGTAATAGCAGCCATGATTTTCTCGCTTCGCTGATTACATGACTCGAGTATACACATTAGCTACAGTTAAAAGGCATATCGGTTAATAATGTGCAAAAAATAACAGAATGATATAGATGTCAATAAATAACTGTCCATATTAAGTGCCAACTTTCTCGCAGCTTCGACCAAGAACCACTTTCATATCACAACATCGCGGAGTGTAGTAGTGTAAGGTCACAACTATATATGACGTCACTTTGTAAATGTCTACTCTTCATAGGGGCTCTTTTAGGGATATTGGCGGTTAAAAAGAATTCGATTTATACCAAGGCCCCTTAAATAGGCAAAAGACAGATATTTAGCCCTTTGAAGCATAATAAATTCGTAATACGGATTCATGCCTAGGTATTGGACGAATTATTCCCGGTAGTAAAAAACGATGTCATATGTCGTCGCCTGCGGCTCGGGTGACATTCACTTGTATTATACCCCGGCAAGAAACCGTAAAACTAATATCATCACTGCCAAAATCGCTGCTGTGTTAAAGATACAAAGCTTTTATATCTGATCACAAAACGGTGATCTGATGTAAGATAGTTATTACGTTTTATATTTATACAATCCCTTCTATTAACAATTAACGATGCCATAATCGCACGTTAAGCAATCGCTTGAATCAATGTAAAATGTTACGAAAGACAAAGTAACTTACTTAGTTTCCAGGCATTGCTAATTTTGACGATGAACGATTTTGTTCAAGTCATATGAATTAAACTTATATTGTGTCATGTTATGTTATTTTGTGTATTTATAAAAGTATTTAAACACTGTCATTTACATAAAGAGCTTGTCATAGTAAATCTCGCTCGTCTAAATAAACCACCATTTCTATCATTGCATGACACAATTTGTCTCCGTGGATAATTCTTACGACATCACTTATTTTAATTGATATTGGGAAAAAAAACCAGGAAAATACACAGAACAGAAATTCTCAAGTTCTTTACGCCTCTTATATAAATGAACAGTTATTGAAATGTAAGCATGTGCGTGACATTTTCAACAATTTCAAATGTTTGCAAAGCAAAGTTTCTGGCCAGCCTGTTCACCCACTTAAATCCATCTTAATCCATCTTTATGCGGTCAGCGTGAATTATTATTGCATTGTGTCGTTGTCAAAGCTTCTCAATGTGTTTACCTTGGGCAGGCGTGAAATTTATGGAAATGTCACAAAAAGGTTTCTTTTTCTAATAAATAAGAGTATTGTGTGGATATAGTTCGGAACTTGGTTTTCATTTTCAATTTACATTTCTTGTCGAAAATGTCTTTACCGTCCCGTATTGTTTAAAATTTGGTAAAATACCCCGTTTAGTTCTGTAAAATAAGAACGAAAGCTTTAAGGTACAAGATAGACTGGCTTTGTTCAACAAGATTGCAATAATGATAGAAGTAAGACTGAACATATATGATTTTGAAAGGGAGAATATGCTAGATCATTCGAGAACATATATTCGTTGACTGGCTATGACGTTGAGTGTGACACTTTTGGAGAAACGTTTGTAAATTTATAACTTACTAAATACAACTATTTAACGAGGAGGGATGAGCCAATGGACGCTTTACTTTAGATCAAGGGCGCTTAGTTTACACTCTGGAGGCAACAAATCCAGCAGAGCGTAACTATTGCTTTATTTTTTTTAAAAAAAAAAGATATGACAAAAGCAAGATTCAAAATATGACAGAATGTGTTTTCGTCCTTGTAAGCGCAATCAGTCCTTGCAGTTTGATAATAACCGACACTTGTTGCACTTAACAAATGTTTTATTTCCACCCTTAAGCATTACATATATTAAGACACACTCTTCATAATTGAAATTCGCAAATCTATTTTTTGAATATCAATATTTAAATGGCGCTTCAGCTAGTCTGAACAATTGAGATATCGACCGCCATAGTAAGACATTGTCTGAATCATCACGTGAGACAATTTGTCTCCGCGGTTAATTCTTACAGCATCAATTATCTTAATTGGAATAAGTAAGAAGAAAATGACCAGGACCATATACCTAGAAATCTGTAAATATATGTGAACTAGATTATTGTTTTTCAATTCATCTGGATTTATCTTTAGATATATAAAATTAAACATGTAGTATTTCAACCGCCCACTAAATTTTTCATTTAAATTGTTGTCACCGTCACAGCGCAGTTTGTAGCGCGTCAGAAAGTCAATCTAGAGGTCCCGGGTTTAATCCCTGACAGCGGCACTCGTTCTTTTCGACTACTTGTCTCCCACCAATTGGTCGATAATCGTAGACATATTTGGGATAGCAGCTGGAGGTTAGGAAAGGATGTAATGGAAGTATTGGTGTGAAAAATACAAGGTACCCATTTGAGGTGCTACAGCCTCCGCGATAAAACTAAAAAATGTTGAAAGCGGCGTAAAATCCCATTCAATAAAAAAATAATTGGCGTTGTTGTATGTTATACGACTTGGCATTATTTACTAATTTTATCAAAATTTGAAGGCACTTTTCCATGCTTGACTCGTGATTGAGTTTCTTTATTAGCACAATTTCAGCTGATAGCATAAAAAACATAATTGCCCTGCGTTTAGGTTGATTAAAACGGTGCAAACGGTTTACCAATTATGACCCACTTTGTAGATGCACTTGCGTGCAAAGCGGGGTATAAATGGGCAAACTGTTTGCACCGTTTTGTCAGCCTGAACGCAGGTCGGGTCATGTATCTGATACACATACGCAATGATTCTAATCAATGAAATTTTTCTTTGATCATTACATTTGCATTTAATAAACACCGCTTTTCACATTAAGACTAAGGATAAAATATTGTTGAAGACCTCTCCACCATAAAAGGTCGACCACGGTGTAAAATGTAGATCTGAACGATTGATTTGTACTGCAATGTTGTTGCTTGGCTTTTTGTAAACATTCTTGGACATTTTTTATCGATACACATGCACTTAAATAACTTTAAAATCTTCAATAAATTTGTGAAAACTACTGATTATTCAAGTTTAAAATTAGTAACCATTTCAGGAAGAGGAAATTTATCTGTAAGATATTTGTGTTTTTTTATATTTATTTTGTAAAAGGACAACAAAAAGCAAACTCATCTGAAAAAGAAATAATAAAAAAAAAATAAAGAATATGCCAGGGAGTACTAACTACTTACTCCAATTACGATTACAACTTAGATACAGATGTACATTTGTTATTAGGTCAAGACCAGCCCATATTCCGATGACATTGTATCTGTAAAATGACAAAATATTGAATGTCGTGCCTCATTAGAAGGTCTGTGAGACATGCTGACTACAAATACATTTCACAAAGGCCCACTTTCTAACAATGTACTTTGCTAATAGTCCACCATTATGCCAGCAGGTTACTTTTCCTGCTGTCCAGAAAGTACAATGATCTCCTAGACTACTTCTATAAGGTAATTCGATAATTCCAATGGTCGGACCCTTATAAGAGAAAGCAGCTTACACGCGGAATGCTGCCACAACACTTCATAGAAACAACTTATAACATATAAAGCATTTTAGATCTGTACAAAACGCCCGAATTAATAGCTGTTTAAAGTTTCAGTAACGTACCTATGGCGGAACCCTGGTAAAAAATTCATCGAGCAAGGCAAGCGGACGAGATTCTCGAATACAGGTTTTGATATCGAGTTGAAAGGGGACATATTTTTTTCATAATGCATCATTACTTGGTAGTTTGGATTGTTTTTTTGATGTGACATGCATGTCAAGATTTAAGCAATTATCTTCAATAGTAACTAAGTAACTGGGATTTGGCCCAGGTAACATAGTTTGTCACAAGGCGAATATGTAACCATATTTGGCGATGTAGCCGACCTTATAATCGAAATATTGATTTAAGAACGATACTTATAGACTGTAAACATGAGTACATTTCGTAGCACGACCAAGTCAAAATCTCGACGAAATATCTGACTATCAGCTCTTTGACGGTACCATTCATCTGAATTCGGTAGTCTCTTTTTCGATGTGATTGGCTGTTAAAAACAACGTTCTATAAACAGCCCCCTATGTCTTCAAGCACCAATCAGACGCTTACAATTTCAAATTTGTCAGTGAAATCGCGAATTTTGTTTTCTAGCTTTATTTATTCGAATGCAGTTGTTGCTCTTATCCTTTTTTAGTCATTTTGAACGCTTTTGAATGGTTTGAATGTGTGTTTTGAATGAGTGAATAAAGCATTGAGTGAGCGATTTAGAATGGTATTGATTGAGATATATACAATTTTCACAATGTTATTAAGAGTAACGTTAGCATGGACGATCTGATCCGGCTAAAAAAAACCAAAAAACCCCAAAAAACTCTAAAGATACTTTTCCACCTGCGTGAAATGATCTCAAAGGTTGGTACAAAAAAGAATCAAACCTTGACTCGCGACGTGATGAATCAGGCGAAAATATGATGAAAACAAAGACAATGACCAATGTCAATATACTAAAAAATACATGGAACGGTCAATTTATTCGGAAAATAAGATTTTTTTTATGTCATTGAGGTATGCAAGCCAATGCATTTAGGGCTAATCAGAGACGCCAGTTTTCGCTCTGCGACTTTCTCTAAACAAAAGTGTGAATTCTAGTCACACAAAAAAGACCATTCTTGAACGCCGTGAAATGGAAATTTCGACCCTAGTCAGCGTTTGCGACCTACAAAAGCTCACGAGGGTCGATAGAGTTTACAATATATTTAAATCGTTGAATTATATAATTTTGGAATGATTTTGGAATGAAATTGAATGGATACGATGGGTGAGTTTTGAGTGATATTAACGAGAGGTAATTCAATATCGCTAATTTTGTTCAGGATGAGCAAAACAAACGATATCGATTACCTCTCTTTCATAAAATATAGTCTCATTTCTTCAAGAACCAATCAGACGCTTACAATTTGAATTAGGCGAAATCGAGATTCTTTTCTAGATTTATTTAATTTGAATGTTGTTGTTTGTCTTATCTTCTTTTATTCATATTGGGAGCGTTTTTGGATGGTTTGAGTGAGTGTTTGGAATGAATGAATGGAGCGTCGGGTGAGCGATTTAGAATGGTTTTGATTGCGATGAATTTCATCTCTCTTGGTATGACACAATTCATTTGAAGCGAGTAAGGGCCGAACTACAAAGTAATTTCCATTTTTTTAGTTGCACTGCATCTGCAAGCTAAATACTTAATGTTACTGCGTAACTAATGTCGTAAAGGCATCATTAAATCATTGTAGGGAGGCTTCAGTCTGAGGAGGGCCATGTAAAAAAATCGTTGTAATTAGATACCTCATGATACCGATAATCATTGTGATTCTTTCAATCCAGAACCCTCGGCGATTCTACGGATTACAGCTCGAGAATAATAAGTGCACAGTAATGAAAGTAAGTCATTTCACTGGTTCGTTAACATAACGTCACAGTTACTCAGCATTCTGCTAAGGAGGAAGCTGCATAAAACAAAATAAACAACAGAAGAAAAGTAGGCATATTCCAAAGCGTGTCTAAATTGTGGTATCCAATTGAACTTGAGCTTCTTGGTTTCGGCCACTGGTCCGCTATGCTATCCGTTTCTTTGCATGATGTTGTACGGGAAATTAGAGAACACTATAGCGTCGAGGTCGAAAGATTTAATAAAATCGTTTCAAAGAATATTCGACAGGATGTCTGTCTACAGTTTAGTGTACGGTGCCTATAAAACGCTGCTAAAAGTAGTTAGTTACTTTGCGTCGAATTTTTAAGTGACGTTAATGACGATTTACCATCGAAATCATCCTCGGATACGCCGGCTATCCCTTATGTTGCAACATGTCGATATGTCAATATAGCGCAGCAAATAGGTAGACTCCGTGCTATCCGAGGATGTACATATACACAGCACCATGCCATAAGTGAGTCAAGTTTTTTAATGGCGGCGCTGTAAATATCGTATCAATACACATCATGGGTAAACTTTAACAGAATTTTATCTGGGTTAAACCTGTCAATGCAAAGTTTACATGATAAAATTAGTATGTTTGGTCTATTTTTAGATTGGTGTGTACTATTTCTTGTAATATTTATTGTGTATTGAAGTTTTTCAGCGCTTTAAGTTTAACATGTGTGAATCTTATTTAACCTCTAAAAAGGACCAACCTAGCTTTACAAAATGGGATATTTTTAATTGTTTGTGAGTGGATAATAAGCCAGGGAAGTACCCACATCTTTAAATAAACTTAAATGTTTGGTTTTGTGTAATTTAAAGTTACAAGGGAATAGAGATTAAACTGAAGAAATATTTTATGCTAGGAAGCTGATTTTTAGAGCAAAAAAAAAATGAACGTTTTTGGTTGATGTGTTTTGAAATATCGTGTTGGAATGCACCGCAGGACAAAGAACTAAAAAAACTTGGATTGTTTAAGGGGGAAAACATAATCTCAAGTGTAAATTAAAAAAGAAGATGAACAGATTTGTCATCAGGGGGCTTAGAATAATAAAATCTATATCAGACTCTTCAAATAGGACTATGCCCATTTTTATCACCAAAGATCTAAGAGGAATGGAAACATGGGGATGTGAAATTCGACTCAGCTGACCAGCAAAGGACCATAATTTATCTGAAAAAGAAATTCGTTGAAATTGTTGGGAGTATTCCGTGATAATTATATTTTACCTGATACATGGTGCCGAAGACATCAAAGACAAATTCCACCATGCCTTGACTGATGTCTCATTATTGTTTAATCGGAGCTCCAACACAAATAAACTCACTATTGTTTGCTATTTGATGCTTAAAACTAATGAAGAACAACATTTCAAAATCAATTCCGAATCATCAGAGGGTAAGTTCATTTGTTAAAGTTTGTTTATTTTTTTTCAACAATACGCCGCCATTAAAAAACTTGACTCACTTATGGCATGGGGCTGTACAATTTTAGGCGTAGATCGTTGAATTAACACCAGACAAAGTGAGTAGAATTCGTACAAACTCCCTACAAGTAAGGCGTCATAAGGCATTGGATCGTTTAAAAAGGTATTGTGAACGTTCACAAGATTCTGGGTGCAAACTCGTAGGTGGCCTTTGCAAATATTTGCTACATGTTACCTGTTGTACTTTGCTTTGGGAGGCATGGATGGTGTAAAATGCGATACTTATCGAAAAGCAATAGCAATAATGAACAATTATGATATTAGATATAAAATTAATAAAATAAAAAAATACCTGATTTTTACCAATGGTCGATTTTTCTCATGACAATGTATCGCGGGGAACTACTTTAAAAATCTGTAAATGTAGAACGCATTCTCCGAATAAGAATAGGACACGTGCATATATGCAAACACTTACACATGGACAGAGGTAACTCTATTTTTTATATCGGGGACTTAAAGGAAGATTATAACGATAACGATAATAATTTATCACTTCTATTTCACTCTTTCTCAATAAGAAGGTGCCATTTGAACTTTTTGCTGTCGCCGTAGATTTTAAGGATAACATACAAGCTGAATGTTTGAATAATAATGGTGAATGATAGAGGGGCAATTGGTGACTCTAGTGATATGCGTATGCTTTCTTAGCATTAAGGTCTGTGTTGCCCACGCTGACAATTATATGCTAATTTGTAAGGTTCGTAGCTGTCGCCGAGCGGTATAACATGTTTCAAATGGATTTTTTTCTAAAAAATGCGAGAATAGGAAAACTTTTCTATGAAAATATTTAAGCATGGTTATATTACGCGTCAAAAAAATACATTTTTTGTGTTCCTTGAATGATTCACATACGTCTATAAGGATTTAGCGTATGTCGCCGAAAGCAATTAAAATCAATGTATGGCAAAATTTTCACAGAAGAAGACTGCAAAGAAATGACAAAATTACCTAAAACCTTGTTATTTTGCAATCTAAATAGCAAAACTTAACTTTAAACATCTGAGGGCCAATATCGAAGTAAAAGTTTCTACGTGAAAATAACTTAATCTTCATTTTTCAGACCGAAGGTTTAAGGCTGTAAGGTTAGTTACTCATTTTTCATAATTTGTATGTGACCTAAACAGTAAGGCTTTTCCAGTATTCATCGCTCTAAAGTAATAATTTAAATACGCTATGGAAAAAGTTTTTACTTTCTGTAGTATCAACAGAAAGTTAAGTCAGATGCATTTCGTAAGGTTCGTTTTGTAAGGTTAGTTATCGGATATCCACCTGTCTTTAAAATTAACACTTTTCCTTTACCGCGTGCTAAATTTGACGTCATTTCATATAAGTTTTGACGTAATCAAACGATGCGGGAGTAATTTCGCCATATTTGAGCTGTTGTTTTGGTGTTAAAGAGGAATTTATAGGGAGGAAAGGGTATACATACGTTCGGTAAGTTTTTTTGTATAATCTTTTGATTCATTGATTTAATTAATAAAATGTTGAGTAGTCAATAAACCATTGTTTGAAAAAAAAATGTTTTTGATATATAAAAAACAAGGGTTTTGTTCTAATCAGTCAAATTGTGGCTGTAAGGTTCGTTATTATAGTTACGAACCTTACTTGGTTTTCTGACGAAGTCTACGACTGATATTTTAGCGAAAGGGTATTTAGAAATTTCATTTTAAGAAAGTTTTAGACCCACAAACTTTTTGCTCAAAAGAGATCCAGATGTATATATTGTATAATTCTTAATTGATAACATAGAGTAACACCTAGTAAGATTTTTAACACTCTTTTAAAAGGGACAGGATTTGGCTAAGATCGCGCTTTTAAAACAGAAGTGAACATTTGTTATCTTTGTAAAGATGTCGTTTTAACGTATTGAAATATTTTTACATGTCTGTTTGAATAGGTTTTCAATTAATTATTGCCTATATTTAGGGTAAGGTTCGTTACTGTCGGTAACGAACCTTACAGCGTATGTCACCAGTCATTGTCGAGTCCAATTGCATTGAGCTTGCATCAATTGCAATTTTTGAAGTATGGTATAGATGCGTCTGTCCGTGTGTGCATTCCTAAGTCCGTATGTCAGTCTGTGTGTAAGAATTAGTCCCGATCATCATGTTTATGTTTAATTTCATATGTTTAAAAGTGTTTTTCTAAATAGAATCAGGACATGCAATTTGAATTGTTTGATCAACAAGGTCAAAGGTCAAGGTCATTTAAAGAAGGTCAAATATTTTGCAAACTATTTTTCCTTCATTAAAGGCACAATTTTGTACACTATAAGCAGTTTTTAGTATCCAATGTGAATGTCAAACTTTAAAGTCAAATACTTGTAAACCCGGTTTGTCACTGAACAACCATTCTATTTAAAATGTGTTTATGATGACATTGCACAAAGGATGTACTTATGTTTTTCAGGTTCCAACATGGTCAAGTCAGCAAAGGAGAAGATGAAGGAGTATAGAGAAAAGTTAAAACAAGACCCTCAAAGATATGAAGAGTATCTTGCTAAAGCGCGAGCACGTAAGAAAAAAAATTACGTTCCAGTGGAACAATTGAATCGCAAAGAAAAGGCCACTCGCAGATCGAAGACCAAGGAATATGTCCGCCAACATAGAGAGAAAAAAAGAATTGAACCAGGCAATTCAATCACTGTAGCTGAAAGTGAAAGTGGATATGAAACACGAGAATCTGGACACCTGATTGTAAATATCCCTTTCCCAAATAGAAAAAATGGTCCCAGAAAACGTATTAGCAACGCTTTGGCTAAAAAGCATAAACAATTGAACGAATTGAAGGTGAAGTTCCAAGATTTGGAGAAAAAATACAGAAGCAAAGTGAGATTCATCCAAAGATTGAATAAAGCAAAGAAGTCCGAGGTTGAAAAGGAAAAGGATGTACAAACGGATGATATGAACCAAACGCCAAACAGTAAAACCAAGCAAATGATGGCCAATGCTGAAATGACCCCAATCCAACGAGCCAAATTGAAGAAACAGTTACTTTTCGCGAATGTCATTCAAGCAGAAATCAAGAAATGCCGAAGTAGTAAGAAACAGGGTACAGTAGGAGCATTACGTGGTTTGGTTGGCGGGAGAATACTACATAAATACAAGCTTATAAGAACAGCAAACAAGTTGACGGGTCTAGGAAGAAATAAGATTACAAACGTAGCTGGATTATCTAACGTTGAAAAGCGTAAACGGGAGAGAGAAATAGAAAGATACAGATCCAGAGTAATGGAATTTTTCACACGGGAAGATAATTCAAGATGTAACCCAGGAAAACAGGATAAGCTGAAGGTTGATAAACAAACCTACCAAACAAGAATACTCACAGACTACTTGAAAAATTTGCACAGTAAATTCTTAAGCGAAAACCCAAATGCCAAACTATCCTTAGCATCATTTTGCAGAATCCGTCCAGCCTACATAAAACTAACAAGATTCATTTCCCGAACAAGCTGTCTCTGCACGAAACACCAGAATTTGGCCCTGTGCGTAAAAGCTATGAAGAAACTTAACATACCCGTCCCACTCAACCCTGAAAAATTTGCAGAAGATGAGAGCAACATTGAAAAGATGAAAAGTAATTTACCGAATGAAATAACGTTTGGACAATGGAAAAGGGTCGCCGTTGATGATAAGGGCAAGACAAAGATGGTAATGAAAATTGTTTCTTCAAACATGACCAAGTCTGATTTCCTTAAATACATGGAAGTCCAGATTCTAGAATTCAAAGAGCATACCTACCGAGTTCGTCGACAGTATGAAGCTTGTCAGAACATAAAGAAGAATCTTCCAAAAGACGAAGTTGTTGTCATTATGGATTTCGCAGAAAACTACGCATGTAAAAGTGTGGAAGAAATACAGTCCGCGTATTGGAATAAAAGTGCTGTGACACTCCATCCAGTTGTAATATACTTTAAAGATGATGAAGGTGATTTAAAACATCAAAGTTTAGTAATCATTTCTGATGAGCTTGGTCACAACTCGGCAACAGTCCTTAAGTTTATCGATCATGTGATACCGGAAGTCAAAAGATGTGTGCCATCCGTTAAAACGATGCATTATTTCACGGACAGCCCCACATCGCAATACCGCAACAAAACAATATTTAACATGGTCGCAAACCACAAAGCACTTTACGGCTGTAACGCAATTTGGAACTATTATGAAGCGGGTCATGGAAAAGGGCCTTGTGATGGACTAGGGGGGACAACAAAACGAATGGCAGACGATGCGGTCAATGCCGGTAAGACAACCATACAGGACGGAATGGACTTTTTTAGCTGGACCCAATCATCAAATTGTTCGATGAATAATGTGAAATTTCTTTACGTTGCATCAGATGAGTGTGCTGAGAAATCACAGGAACTCAATATGTATTACATTAAACCTATTAAAGGGACAATGAAAATACACGCCGTAATTGGTAAAGGGGATAATCAAATAGTTAAGTCATCAGTAAGCTGCTATTGTGAAGAATGTGTACTTGGGCAACAATGTGGATCAAATAACTGGGAAAATGACACAGTAATTGTTTCCATAAAACAAAATATTGATGTTGATAACAGCCTAGAAGGAAATGCTAGTCAACCAAAAGAAGCCAATGAACAATCAAGCAAATGTTTCACAGATTCAGAGATTGGTGTTGGAAATTTTGTTGCGGCTAGATATGATAACAGAATATATGTAGGAAAGGTTACGGATTTGGATGAAGATGATGGTGATGTTGAAATCACATTTATGGAATACGCGAGAAAGCTGCTACAATGGCCAAAAAATGAAGATAAGATATGGGTAGATAGAAAGGATGTGGTGTGGGTACTTTCCGAGCCTATTCCAACGGGAAAATCCAAACGAATGTATAAACTTTCCGAAGATGACTTGATAAAACTTGAAAATTCGCTATAATGAAGAAAGCTACGAACCTTACCATTGTATAAATATTAAGTGTTAGACGCCATATTCTTTGCGCATTTTTTATATAGAACAAAAAGAAAAAAAAACTTTCGTGGTTTAAGAGTTGTTGCAAAGTTCAGAATTTGTCAAACTGTTTTAAGGTTTTATGTAACGAACCTTACCGTTGAAGTTTTTATGTTTTTTTTCCTTCCTGAGACATCTTGTGTTTTAAAAAGTTGAAGTAACAACTATAAGGATAAACTTTTATGCTTTTTTCATGCAACTTTAAACTTTTTGTCTTATCAATTTCGTTTCCAAATAAGGTAATTGAATGACTTTTCCTATATTTGAAATAGATTTAGGCTCAGTAATAGAATTAATTTCATTGTATGCGTTCTCATCGAGTTTAATAAAATTGTGTCCGTTCAACTTGAATCTGTTATTCTTTTTGAACTTGCGGGTAATAATCCTGCATTTCCACTTTTTGGTTTTACTGGTAAGGTTAGTTACTTTTGATATATCATTTTCAAATGTAGATGTTTCGATTCTATATCATCAACGTCGGATGAAAATAATTTTATTCGAGTCAGATAACATCCCCTTGTATTTTAAAACGGATAATGACAAATCAAATTTGTCTAGTAATATTTTATAAGAATGTAAATTCGTTCTAAATCTGCATTAAAAAAATAATCAGCTATCACAAATATATGTGATTTTCCGACGAAACGATTTATGCTTAAATACAACGATCTATTCTAATTTCATTTCGAATTAACTTACAAAAATCTATACTTGTTATGAAAAGCTAACACATGTTCACATAATACGTTACATCTAAAAGTGATATCGATTTTAAAAGGATACACCAAAAGTAACTAACCTTTCAATAATAAAAAACGCACTTTTATTGGTTAGATGAGGAAAGATTTTTCTCGGCCATCTTTTGAGTCATGTTGAAAATATTTTGCAGAGATGAAATATAGTCATACTCGAAATAATTGTGTGTAAAAAAGCTAATTTTTATAAAGGTTCATATTTTTCGATTTTTCACTTTCAAATGGCACCCACTTATTGAGAATGCATGATTTATCTATCTATATATACTGCCTGACTCCCCTTTCGGGTATTACTGGCAGGTGCGCGTCTGTTCTGGAATAAAAAACTGTTAGTCATTGGTTAGGGTGCCAAATTTTAAAAGTATTGTGAGTGTTAGATTAAAAGATCTGGTAAAACAATTTTGGTTATTCAGGGACGGCTCACTATTTGAAAAGAATCAAGACTCTTCTTGAATGCGGCAATATCAGGTTGCTGTATGATTGTTTCTGGTAGGCTGTTCCAAAGTATCACTGTATAAGGAAAAAAAGAATATTTAAAGTAGGAAGCATTTGTGTGGATCTGTCTAAAAGATTTTGTGTGCATATGTCGGGTGATCCTAACTGGTCTTTCAAGATAAGTTGGTATGGGTACTGCAACAAAACAATTCACAATTTTATAAAACATGGTGACTCTGGTGATGTCTCGTCTATATGGAAGAGTTTGCCAGCCAAGATCCTTCTGCATGCAGGTGACACTGTCATAATGAGAAAAAAATTATTTTGAACCCATCTTGCTGCTCTACGTTGTACTTTTTCTACTTTGTTGATATAGGATGTTGTGTAAGGGCTCCAAACAGTTGATGCATATTCTACCTGGGGTCTAACCAGTGTTTTGTATGCTGTTTCTCTGATCTTCTTATTTTTGGTCTGGATGTTTCTGCGGAGAAAACCTAAAGTTTTATTTGCATTAGATGTTATATTGTCAATATGCTTGTTCCAGGAAAGATCTTCAGATATAGTAACTCCTAGGTATTTGGCATTGTCCACAGTCTCTAGCACTTGTCCGTGTAGCCTGTAATCAAAAGAAATCTTTTTCTTCTTTTTAGTAATATTTAGGACAACGCATTTGCTAGGGTTAAACTCCATCAAGTTTGAAAAAAAAATTAAACTAATTCACCTGGGATGATAGTTGATAATTGATTTTTGCTTCGGAAACCGCCACTTATGCAAAATTCGAACCGCGACACTCAGATAAAAAGTTCAGCGTCTAGCCTATAGACCGCAGACTCCACAAATATATCAATCATTCCTTTAGAATAATAATAGAAAATCAGTCATGCGTTCAAGATGAAACGTGTGCCAAACGTTTGGGAATTGGTACCTCACTTTTTACGTTTATTCGCGTGAAAAGAGGGGTACAATTTTGTACTCTCCAAGTGGGTACAAAAGTAGGGTCGGTTTTGGTTTTAGATTAAATGTTTAAAAATTGGCGTTTAAGGCCATGTTACTTTTTGAATAAACATTAAATTATTTTCAATGAATGTTCGAAGTTAGAATAAAGTAATACATTTCAGACAAACAATGATATAAAATAAATGCGAATAAAACAATGTAATTTTTTACCAAACATTCAACATTCAATTAATTCAATTACACCAGCAAGAACAAAACATATATATCGTTTGCTAAGATTCGGTATTGTATTGAAGATGAATGCATGCTCGCATGCCAAATTACCGAGATCGGATAATATACGGTTTAAAACATCGTGAAATTGCACTAATTCCTATCAAAATCATTCTCTCAGCGCTCCATTCATTCATTCCAAACACTCACTCAAATCGATCAAAAACGCTCCAAAATCATAAGAAAACATTTCGAAATCGTTTAGGGCGATTAAGTTGTAATTCAAATCGATCAAATAATGCTAAGTTTTTATTGGCTGGTGTGGCTTTTAAAGTGTCTGATTGGTCCACGAAGTCACATAAACAGAAAAGTACGTAAATTTTATTTAAGGGGGGGGAGGGGTATTTAACATCGCTAATTTTGTTCATCTTGAACAAAATTAGTGATATTTCATTACCTTGCTTAAATTTTACTCGAAACTCGCTCCACACACTCATTTAATTTCAGTCCGAAATCAATTCAAAATCAATCATCTTGTCAATTTCATTTTGTTTTTATCTGTGCAATTACCGATAATCGAATCATACATTTACTATAATAAAGTGATTAGATAAGATTCCAACACAACTTTCAAACATGTTTCTCGAACTTGTTTAATGGTCGTCATTAATTGTTTAAAGAAATCGATTTAGCAAAGAAACCTATCTCATAAATAAAGGAGAAGCGTACTTCACACGGACTTGAGCGACAGAACATACATAATTAAGTACCACACAGCGATAAAACAGGCATTGTTCGTCTTTTAAATAACATCTCTAAAGATGGTATTGCGTGCTTCTATCTGTAACATAATGTGTCTAAATAGAGTCTCCTCACACATAAACTGACCCAGTTTTATTTTCTTATGGTACTTTTTATTCATCCTGTATAATTATTCTGGAATAAGAACCAAATTCATTAAGGGGAAATTGGGGAGAAATGTCTAATTTCTAAATCAATAACGGATTTTAACATTGAAATTTGGGAGTTCGAAGTTTAAGCTTTCAAGCATTCTTTTTGTAAGAATGTTACCTCGCCATAGTTAATAAAGTTAACTGACTTGAAAAAAGGATGATGTGTCACCTTAAAGGCATAAATAATGTTGCAAAGTGCCTTTTCATAAAGAAAATTGACCGGATCGTTATTTTACCTCAGTTGAACCCAGTTTTATCCTTTACTTGTCGCAAAAAGCATGATTAAACAAGTTTTTTTAACATTTTCCAACATTTACCCAAAATAAGTTATTTCGTGAATTGAGGACATTAGCAGTATTTTAATCCCCAAATGCTGACACATGTATGTAATTGTATAGTTAGAAAATCGTTAAATTGACATTCAGCTCAATTAAAACCAATCTTCATTGCTTTCTCATCTCTCCTTTCTTTCGTTCCAAACACTCACCTAAATCACTCAAGAGCGCTCCAAAATTGATAAAAACGATCAACACTTCATTTATTTAATTTTTTTTTCCAAAATATTCAAAAGTTTTATTGGCTATTGTGGATTTTTCAATATTTCATTAAGACATATAGATAGGAAAGTATATAGAATTTCTAAAGGGAGGTAATAAAACATCGCATAGTTCGTACATTTGGACGAAAAAGCGATGTCAGACACACACCCCCCCTTCATTTCATTCAAATCTCGCACCTCTCACCCATTCTATGTCGTTCGGAAATCTTTCGAAAAACATTTACCTTGTCAAATTCATGTTGTTGTTAACTGCATTTTTCTTAGAAAATATGAAAGGTCCCCGACCTATTTCCCTATATTTAGAATTGAATATTGTGTTTTTCACAAAACGGAATTTTTACGAAAAAAGTTGACCTTGATTTATGGTTTTGACTGTCAAATGACGTTTGTACTAGTTGCATTAGGGGAACGCATGTTTCAGCCACTTGCTTACGAAAATTACGTTTAGTAGGTTAGCTTTATCAATTCATTAACTACAATAAAATACATCTATAGCATTCAGGTAACTTTTCCCATTATTTTAAAAGGGCCAAGACGTTGTCTTACCCACACAATCGAAATTTTAGGCATGTTCCACCGATTTCAAAACATCCTCGCTTCACATTTAAGCAAACTGCAGAAGTCTTTTTTACAATCAAACATTTTTTATATATTTTATTTCTATTTTTTTTTTCTACAAACATCAAATTTCCAATACGTATTCTCTGCACTTTCAACGTGCATTTGAAACGCCGTCAGTTAAATTCCTAACCAAACATATTAAACCCAAGTAATATAGCCAATTTTGAAAAACTTTAATATTCAACTTTTTATGTCGTAGATTGTTGTTACAGTAGAGAACATTGTGAAAATTGACAAGATGAATGATTTTAGGATAAATTGGAATGCAATTGAATGAGTTTGTCGAGCGAGTTTTCAGTGAAATTAAAGGAGATAATCCAAAATCGCTAATTTTGTTCTAGATTTACACATTATGCGTTCTCTATTACCTCCCTTTAATGACATACTTACTGTTTGCATGAATTCGTGGACCAATCAGATCCTTTTAAATCCACACCAGCTGCTAAAATCTTGTATATCTTTTCTTCTCCTGTATCTTATTTGAATATGTTTTTTCTGAAAAATCAGTTTTGCGATAATCAGAGAACGTGTAACAGAATAAAGCAAGGTATTTCTTTTACAATCAACGAAAACAGAGTCAGCTGATATTGTAGCAGTCTGGTGGCGATTTTAAGTGCTTACAGCTAATAACAACATAAAATTGACATTCACCTCAATCAAAACCATTCTAAATCGCCAATTCAGCGCTCAATTCATTCATTTATTCCAAATACTCACTCAAACCATACAAAATCGCCCAAATTCATTGAAAAATATACAACCAACAACGTCATTCAAAACTAATTTGGAAAGAGAAAAATCACAATTTCGCTGACATTATTCAAATTGTAAGCGTCTAATAGGTTCTTGCGTTGCACAAAATTAATACAAAAAAAAAAAAACAAAAAAAAAACGATGTACGTTATTGGTAAAGCTTTACGTGTAAAAACAAAGAATTGATCCAAATGGAAGTAACTAGACTTTTTTTTTTGAAAGTACGCTATGCTGTGCTTACAAACAAGTATTGTGACTTATTTAGAAACACAGCTTCACAACCACGCCTGGAAACAGATGACAGAGTGATGTTCATTTTCTGTACCAGACAGACTGTCTGTTGTCTAACACAGGAGAAAGTTTGTTAACCTCCATAGCATTGTACAGTCAAGAACATCGTATAAAAGACAACGTGGATGAGTAAAAAATAAGCGGTCATGATAATCACTTGGATAAGTCCCTTATCAAATCTGGTACGTACATGATCACATTCGGAACAGATATAGTGTGTTACAATGTGTTTTTTCCGAAATGGGGGTTGTATTTAGAGGCATAAATGTAACAGATTCACTTGTCTATTTGTAATTAATCACAGAAAAAAGATATTTGTTTCAATACTTGGAGTTCTCTGTTCTGTTCTCAGCCACATTTATATATTTTCCTATATACATTGTTCAAAGGTAACCATAGTAAACACGTCGGAATAAAGTACTCAATTTTTTACATATTGTCTTGACAAAACGGGGTTTTATTAGTGCTTTAACAGTTTTGCGCAAATACATCGATTTTTTGTAGGTTTTACTTACAAGCAGAAATGCATTGCACAATCTTGACTTCATTTTTCAGAGAAATGACGTTTGTAGGTCTCACAAAGTAAATTAGTCATAACTCACAAAGTAACCCCAATAATCTATTCAAATAAATACTTACATACTTCAGAAATATTATACACTAAAAAAATGTTTATAATATCGAGCACGCTAATCAAGCGACTGACGAGCCAGACATTCGCTGTTTTAAGAATGATATTCTACATCATTTTCTTTTTTTATGGAAAAAGATATGTTTTGACCTATTATTTTTAACTCACCTAAACGTGAAGTGTCAACCTGAGTCCGTCGTCCGTCAGTGCGTCGTGTGCACTGACAGACGACGGACTTAGGTTGACCCCTAAAGCTCACCGTGGGCAGTTCGTGCTCAGGTGACCTAAAAAACAACTTTTTCTTTTTCTTCACCAATGGGTTGATAATCGTAGACCTATGTGGGATAGCAGCTGGAGGCTAGGAAAGGATGTGATGGTAGTACTGGTGTGAGAAACGCCATGAATCTATTGCTAGGTGCTCCTGCCGCGAAATTCTAATTAGTCTATAAATATGGGCGTAGCAGGACATGGCATTTTTGTCTTTTTACGACATCTCCTTAATCACTAGCTGATTTCAATGAAACTTCGCATGAATTTTCATTGGGTGACCCTTTTCAAAATAATAATGAAAATAATAATAAATAAAAAAAAAATAATACAAACAAAAATGATCGCGGAATTCTTAATGACACATTTATATCTCCTCCTCAACCACTGAGCCTATTTCCATGGTATTATGCAAAAATATTCCTAATAAGGTATTTCTAAAAGTTCGTTTGCCCATATTGGTATGGCAAGGCGTTACAGTCCCCTGGACAGAAAAACATCAGATGGGCGGGTTAGGGTCGTTCTTTGCCGCTTGTATATAAATATTCTGAGCAATCTTACAACCTAAAATAATTCTATTTACGATAAATGCCATAGAGAAAAATAAATATCATTTAAGTTACTGTTTTAATTTTCGTAAATAACATTCATGGAAAATGGCTTGCACTTATAGGCATTTGTAAGAAGATCGCAATGTTGGCAATTATGAAAAATGATTTTTTTTGTACAAGGAAGTTAATACTTTATGTCAAAATCTGTTGGAATCTCTGTGATGCATGTAAAACCAGTAGATTCAAAATTATCATCCACACTTTTAATCAAATGTCTTGTTCACATTATATCCCTTGAAGAGAAAGTAAAATGCCTTTTGATGAGAAAACATGTGCTTACAAATATCTTTCTTTCTGAGAATAATGTTTTTCATATAAAACCTGTTTTCATTATAATTAGATTTCTCAGAAATATGAGGATTCTTTGGTCATTATTTTGTAAATTAGATTAACTAGCGTTAAAGTAGGGCACTTATTTGATGTACGATGGCCTTATATTTTCCCAGTGGAGTCACGTTAACATTATGTCTAGGAGACGAAATAAAAAGAATAAACCTGAGTTTACGCCGCCCGTGATGTTCCCATAAAGCTTGGCTTCTATTCATCGCTTGAAAATGTCATTGTGTGCATTGTCATCCAAAAAGAATCGGATAGAAATCTAGGGCATGTTTTAGTAAATATCTTACGATCATTTTTTTTGCGTAAGTAAAAATCAAAGTTTTCTCTATAGTAGTAAATATATATGGAATTCTGCCATGCATTATCTTATTGATATCGTAAAGACTATTCCAATGAGTTCAGGGCAGAATCTAACAATGAATGAGAACGACATCTACGATTTGTGATTAAAACGTGTCCCAGATGGCGGTGTGTTCTCTGAACGTCGAGTCGATTTTCACACCTATAGGGTATTAAGAGGGATCCCATGGGGAACATAAGTATATGGTATAGGAATAAATCATTATTTACCTGAAAATACTTAAAGTATAATTGTCATTAAAAAAGTTAAATTTTGTCACCCGAATACTACTTATGAAAGGATATTGAAACGAAATGTACGGAATAAAATACTGATATGTAAAAATGTTTGGTATGAATATTGAAAAAAGTTAAATAAAAAAAAAAACCGATAATGATACACAGTAATTTCTAAACTCAGTACGTCTATGATTGGGAAGGATTTTTTCTAATCATTTAACAAAACAGTCCATAACGCAAAAGTTCTAGAAGAGTTCATAACGAGCAGAACAGGAGGACAGATTTAGCTCTTCATGGATACTTTTATAAAGTTCATAGAAGAACGTGTGACGAAGTCTTCTGGATATGTACAATTTCTGGCTGTAATGTATAGAATAGAATAGAAAACAACGTCCCCACATGCTTTAGAAGAAACTACAATAACCAGTTAAATGAAAGTGTTCAAAAAGTGTCAGAACCGTTCCAGCAAAATAAGCAGAACTCAACAAGCTGAGAGATGATGAGTTGGATAACAACGTCATACGTTGGACAAATTCCATTTAAAGACGCGGTCAATACACGTAAAAGTTCTTCAAACAATTCCTTTTCGATCAGTGCTTTGATATTCCGCATAATGGTTAAACGAAATATATCAACCCAAACACGAGCCATTAGATATAATTTATCAGAAAAGTTTAGATGATAACTTTTGAGAAAAAAATACGAAAAAAAGTAGAATGACGTTTACCGAAATATTTAGTTTTTCATACTATTTACATTCTGGATTTTGCTGTGAATTATTCTAGACAAACTAATCTTTTGAAAATGCATATATTTCACGAAGAGAGAATGTATTTAATATAATTTATAAATAATTTACATTTTTGGAAAAATTCAGAAAGGTCTACTTTTAAAAGAAGTAAAAAAATATTGAATAAAAGGGTGTCTTCCTTTTCCAGTTGTTCTCCTTTTTCTCCTTAACAGTTTATGCTAAATAATAATTAATATTTGTTTCATGTTTCGTATGGAAATTTACAAATATTCAAGACTGAAAAGGAAGACATTTTTATGTGTTTCATTTAACTTTAATCGGCATTACACGTCTTTTTCTGATCCCTTACCAGTTACTTCTTAATCGAAGTTCCCCTAAGTGTACACCAATTTTCTCGATATGGAAAGGTGCGACTCAACGTTCTGGGGATAAACAAAGATAGCTAGCTGCAAGCTTCCATTAGGGCGTGTAAATTCTGAAAGAAATTCCCGATGTTTTCTATTTTGTATAAGAGTAAAATACTGATAGGGTCCATCGGGCCGAGTCGATTTATGCACGCGGTAGTCTGAAGTCTTACTAATTACACACATAATTTGTTTATTAAAGAAATCTTATCTTATGAAAGGTTATATTCCCCACTCAATTTTATTTGTAGAGTTACAAAACAAAGGGATTTAAGCAAGAAAATTTGAAGTCCTCCCCCCCCCCCCACTTCCCTGCGTCCTGGATGGCAGAACTGCGCCACTTGTTCGCCAGTTATACTCTATTTTGCACGTGCGCTTGCGTACAAAACGGGGTAAAATTGCCGTAGTATGCACCGTTTTGTTATCCAGAAGGCAGGGCAGTTGCTTTATGTGGAGAACTGTTAATGATATTGCCCGTCACCCCTAAATGGACCATTTAAGATTTCCGTAAAAGAACTATTTGAAAGAAAACGGAACCAGCAGAGCTTCACCATGGTTTTATATTAGGAAAATATTACCATTCTTTCTGTAATGCTTTTCGGTGTATTATCGAGAAATAACGGTAGATTATCAATTGATAAACTTATTGCGTAAAGAGTGAAATTATCAAATACTTATACCCCGCTTTCGTTCATTTCACCCGAACAGTCGTTGACAAAAATATTTACCGATGCACATGAACTTGAATAACTTCAATAAATTTGTAAACATAATTGATTATTCAACTTTAGAATAAGTAGCTAATTTAAGTTGGACGAATTTTATCTGCAATTAAGATATTTGTGTGTTTTTATTTTTTTTTTCATTGTGTAACAGGACGACAAAAGCAAACTCATCTTTAAAAAAAAGAAAAGAAAAAATATGCCAGGAAGCACTAACTACGTACTCAATTTACGATTACCAACTTAGATACATATATACAATTGTAATTAGGCCAAGACAAGCCCATATTCCGATGACATTTTATCTGTAAATGACAAAATATTGAATGTCGTGCCTCATTAGAAGGTCTGTGAGACATGCTGACTACGAGCACATTTCACCGCGGCTTATTTTCTAACAATGTACTTTGTTAATAGTCCACCATTATGCCAGCAGGTTACTCTTCCTGTTGTCCAGAAAGTTCAATGATCTTCTAGACTACTTCTATAGACGGATTTCAGTTTTTCTACACCTGACTGAACACTGCAGTCGATAGTTATTGGGGGCAGAAGGTCAACTGATAGGCCAGGAATTTGTATTGAATACACACTAGTCGGTGATGGATAGTGCTTAATTCAACCCTATTATATAACCGTTACATATCGTGAATACTTGTTTTTGTTACAAGACAAAATAAAGGAAATGAATCATTTGACTTTGTTCTCGGAACCCTGTTTTGGATCATTACCAGATAGCAAATCTCTAGGCAAGTCAGCATTGAAAGTGACTAGGGGAAGTTACAGTATTGATAAAATAATTTCATCTCTATAAAATGAAAAAATAGTATTTCTAAATGATTGAAGTATCTTGTATCCAGTTAAACACAATGCTTGGAATTTGTGCAAGAAAGTAAAAAATTACTTGTCAAACTGCTGTTCTTTGAATGGGAAATAACTACTGATTTCAGAAGTGTAAAGTCAGTTTCTTTCATAACTGATGCAACCAATATATTGTCTATGTACAATCATAATTTAGAAACTATAGTGTTGTAAGGTTTTCAAATATATATCCCAAAATGTTTTAAAAGTGTATAATTGTTTGTTGTTTTTGTCCATCATTATTTTGTAGATTTCAAGTTGAATACTAAACCCATTGCGTTTAACCATTTGGTAAGGTATACATGTATCCATGTGTGCTATTGCTTGTTTCAAGAATGAGACGCTCCCAAACATTTATTCACAAATTTTCTTATTCTTGATACTATTTTGAAGTCAGGGCTGCTTAAACCGGGGTCCTGTATGTTGAAGTCATTTTTGAGATGGGCTTGTGGTCTTTGAGGTGGCATGTCGTCGTCTAGAAACCAATACATAGCAAGTACAGCCTTTTTTCAAGCTTCAGTTACTCATTTGCTTGAATGCCGAATAAGCCTGATAAACTAACGAAGGCTTAAATATCATATTCAACTAAATGTGGTAGTATAGCCATTAAATTCTTAACACATTATAAAGTACTGAATTCGAAATTTAAGTCATAAGTCAAGCCTATTACAATTTCATTTGTGGCTGAAACACAAAAATTAAACAGCACATACAGCCACACAAAAAATATTTGCTTCCCACTTAGAGAGGTCTATCTTAGCAAGTGAATGCCTTTAATAATACCAGAAAATTACAAACGTAAAATCTTAACCCACATTGTCACTAGGGCCTAATTTGGTCTCTAAATATACATTTAATTTGAATTGGGGGTTTACGCCACTTTCAACAATCTTTTAGTTATATTGCGGAAGCTGGATCACCTAACAATGGAATCCTTGTATTTCTTATACCAATTTAACCATTTAATCCTTTCCTAGCCTCCAGCAGATACACAGGCTGGCAGTCAGAGGTTTTCATCTACTTTGCTTTACTCACATATCAATTTTTATGGAAATATTAAGACTAAAGTATGTACATCATAGAAATTACGTGGGGAGAAATCTAACAAAGGCCAATTTAGAATGCAAGTTATCAATGTTGTTATTATAATTTTATTATTGTCAATATTAAAATTATAGTAGTGATATTTTAATGACTAACTCATGTAAAAAGTGGAAAGTTAGAACTTTGGTTTAAGTGCTTGTTTATTGTTTTTTTTAACCAAATTTCAATTAATTAGGAATAACTGTTGTATTTTTAAGATTGGTCTGAGAAATTTTTGAGTCAAATATTCAGGTAAAAAGAACTTACTTATTTTCCCATAATTAAATGTTTCTACACATTATATGTATTAAACTATTTTCTAACCTTAGTAACATGAAAAATACATGTTAAAACCATTACAAACATTTCAAATTAAAACTTGGAAAAAGGTAACGATAAGACGCGTTCAATAGTTTTGTTATGTACATTAAACTATCATGAAATATTACTGACAGCAAGTATTTCTATAACCATATTTTTGAATTTACGATTTCTATTACAAAATATTTTCAATCATAATATTTTACTTTATTTGTTGCCAAAATTATAAGGTCTATTTGGTATTTCACGTAGAAAGATCTTTCAATCTAATTTCCCTGCATTTTAACAATTTGGGTATCTCGGTTTGTGCATGAAATTCAACATCTTTTATGTGACATAAAACTCTGAATTTGTAATAATGGATGCATGATTTAACTACCTTTAAAATAAAACTTTTTCAAGGCACCTGGCCACCTTGATAAGGGAGTAATTGATTATTGAATTTCACCGATTTTACTCTAGGATAAAGAGCAATTAGGTCATGTTTCCCCCCCCCCCCCCCCCCCAAACATGTGAATGTAAAAGAAATACATCAGTTGCTATTTATAGCCCAGCTGAAATCCGTCTATTAAGTAATTTGGTTATTTCAATGGTCGGATCCATGTGATGGCAAGAAGCTTACATGGAGGAAGGCTGCCACAAAACCCTATAGAAATAACTTTTATAAATCATTTTAGATTTTAAAAGCCCCAAACAATAGATATTCAGGTTTTCAGTTACTTTATTATGACTGATACCTAATAAAAATAGTTAGAGTAGGGCAATCGGACGAGATTCTCGAATACAGCTTTTGATATCGAGTTGAAAGGGGGGCATATTCTTTTCCATTATGCATAATTACTTGATAGTTTGGGTTGCTCAAGCCTGAAGCAATTATCTTCAATTATATCTGGGATTTGGCCCAAGTTACAAAGTTTGTTACAACGCAAACACCAACTCCCATAATTTTTACGATGCAGCCGAGGTTATAATCGAAATAATGATATTAGAGCGACACTTATAGACTGTAAACATTGGTACATTTTCTTATTGGTACATTTCGTAACACGACCAAGTCAAAAACTTGACGAATTATCTATCAGCTAGTTGGCGGTATCATTTATCTGAATTCGGTAGTCACTATGTCGATATGATGGGATGTGAAGAACAATCATAAACCTGCGTCCAGTTATCAGTTAACATGAGCATTGACGCACTGGCCCGGTTAACAAAAAAAAACTTAAAAACCAAAGATATTTGACCACCAATAGACAATGTTCTCAAAGAGTGACACAAAGAAAGTATTAAACTTTGACTCACAACATGATGAATATATGGTTAATTGACGTTTTAGGTGGTGTTAAAGCTGCTCTTTCGCGGTTCTTCATAGAAAAAATTCAAAACTGGTTCTTAAATTCGGAAATGTCTGCATTTTCCGATTTTTAAGAATCGCACATTGGTATGGCACTACACTAACAACAACTCATTTATTAAAAAAAAATGTAGCTTGAATGTTCGAAGCGAAAATATCAGTGACGAAACCAATCTATTTTTATATCCAGTCTATAATTTACAAAATTGCTATTTTAAATGTGTAATGTTTCATTTGACGCATGTATCGATATGAATTTTCCGAATTGACAAATACTTTGACCTTGACCTTTGATAGAATAGGACAATCTAGCAGAATTGCATGCGTAAACAGTTGGCTCAAAATTTAAGAATAATCTTTTAGGCGGTAGTAAATGCTTTATTTCTTCAGAATGGAATTCCGCTTAATTCAGGAATATGTGCTTTTCTTTCCTTGTCTTACCAGATCCAATTTTATCATTGTAGAGTTTTTACACGATGAAATCATAATTTCCGATTAATTATACAAAAAAAAAAAAAAAAAAAAAAAAAAAATTCACACTTCCCTTATCTGTGAAAGAGCAGATTTAAAATTACAGAGACCCTGAAAATGGTTTAACGCCCGAAGCACGAGTGTGTTAAAGCATTTTGAGGGGCTCTGCAAATGTAAACGCCAAAGAAATCGTGAATTAACCCTAAATTCATCACGTTGGAATGATTTTAGAATGAAATTGAATAAGTACGATGGGTGAGTGTTGAGTAAGT
Organism: Fragum whitleyi; assembly: GCA_948146395.1. Taxonomy (NCBI): domain Eukaryota; kingdom Metazoa; phylum Mollusca; class Bivalvia; order Cardiida; family Cardiidae; genus Fragum; species Fragum whitleyi. Next base: position 916,033 of record OX411550.1, read on the forward strand.
TTAATGGGAGATTATCCAAAATCGCATATTTGTTCAGGATGAACAGAATTAGTTTAATCGATTACCCCATCTTTAAAAGAAAAATATACACATATACTTTCTATAATTAGCGTCTTATTTCTAAGAACCAATCAGACGCTTACACTTTCAATAAATTTAGTAGAATCGAGATTCTTTTCTAGCTATATTTATTTTGAATGTTGTTGTTGATCTTATCTTTGTTAGTCATTTTTGAGCGTTTTTAATTGTTTGAGTGAGTGTTTGGAATGAATGAATGAAAGGAGCACTGAGTGAGCGATTTAAAATGGTTTTGATTGAGATGGATTTCATCTCACTTGGTAACACATGATTCATTTGAAGCGAGTAAGGGTCGAATTACAAACTAATTTATAATTTCTTAGTTGCGCTGCATCTGCAAGCTAAATACTTAATGCTTCTGCGTAACTAATGTCGTAAAAGGATCATTAAATCATTGTAGGGAGGCTTCAGTCTGAGGAGGGCCATGAAAAAAATCGTTGTAATTAGATGCCTCATGATACCAATCATCATCGTGATTTTTTCAATCGGGAACCCTCGGCGATTCTACGGTTATACACCTCGGGGCACAGTAATGAAAGTAAGTCATTTCACATGTTGGTTTACGTGACGTCACAGGTTTTCAACCATCCCGGTAAGGATGACGTTGCATAAAACGAAATCATCGAAAGCATAAAAGTAGGCATATTACAAGGCGTGTCTCAAGTATAGAATCTGTTCGACCTGGCGCTTCTTGGTTTCGGCCACTCTTCCGCTATGCTATCCGTTTCTGTGCATGATGTTGTACGGGAAATAAAAAAAATACTATAGCATGAGGCAAAAAGACTAAATAAAAGCGTTAGTTGAGGAGACCTGTCGTTTCAAAGAGTATTGTATTCGACATGATGTTTGTCTACAGTTTGGTGTATGGAGCCTTAAAAACGCTGCTAAAGGCAGTTAATTTGTGTCGAAATTTTAGGTGACGTTGATGGCGATTTACCACCGATACCATCCTCGGTTATCCCTATTTTTGCTATACTATATCAACATGTCGATATGTCAATATAGCGTAGCAAATACGGAGACCCCGGGGTATCCAGGGATGTACTTATACAATTTTAGGCATTTTTTTAGCGTTTTTTTAGTAGATCGTTGAATTAACACCAGAACAAGAGACAAGAATTCTCGCAAACACCCTACAAGTAGGCGTCATAGGGCACTGGATCGTATATAAAGGTATTGCAATCGTTCACGAGTTTCTGGGTGCAGACTCGTAGGGGGTCTTTGCACATATTACTACATGTTACCTATAGTGCTTTGCTTTGCGAGGCATTGTGGTTAAACGTGATACGAACTGAGAAAAATATTAGGAATAATGAATATTTTTGTTATTAAATATAAAAGTGATAAAATATAGAAATGTGTCAAAGACACGGGTGTCCCAACAAATACCTGATTTTTACCAATGACCCAATTTTACCTTCAGCCGTAACTTTAACATAAGGCGCATCTGGTCAACTTTTCTCATACCACTGTTACTCACCTCAGGTAATGACCAAGTAATTTTGAAAATCTGTAGAGGTAGAAGGCATTCTCAAAATAAGAATGGGACACGTGCACATACGAAAACATATACACATGGACAGAGGTATCTCTATATTTTATGTCGGGGACTTAAAAGAAGATTATAACAATAATATTTCTTCATCAAGTTTGAAATATATTAAGCTAATACACCTGGGACGATAGTTGATAATTGATTTTTTCTTCGAAAACCGCAATTGATGCAAGATTCGAACCTTGGCGCTCAGATCAAAAGTCAAGCGTCTAGCCTATAGACCACAGACTCCACAAATGTATCGATAATTCCATTAGAATAATAATAGAAAATCGGTCATGCGTTCCAGATGAAACATGTGCCAAACGTTTAAGAATTGGTACCTCACTTTTTACGTTTATTCACATGCAATGAGAGGAACAATTTATTATTAGGTTTGTAGTGGTGTCCGTAGTCTAGAGGTACAGCGTCGGCCTTTAGACTCAAAGGTCCTGAGTTCGATTCCCGGGAGTGGCTTTCAATTTTGGTTCCTTCATTGGCCCACACATTCGGCGCGAGTACTGGTGGATTTTGCAGGAAGTTGGATCGAGAGGGATTAATCTAAGTTGTAAGAACGTGTTTCCCAGTCGATGTTAAATAGATTTAAACCAAAATTAAGTTTGCAATCTCCAAGTGGGTACAAAAGTAAGGTCGCCTAATGGTTTTGAAGTTTGATTTTATGCTTAAGAATTAGCGATTTAAGGCAACGTTACTGTTTTATATAAACAATAAATAATCTTCAACGAATATTCGACGTAAGAACTGAGTAATAAATTTTAGGCAATTAATGATATACATGTATACATAATAAATGCAGATCATACAATGTAATTTTACCCAACATACAACAACAACACCAGCAAGAACAAAACAAATATATCGTTTTCTAAAATTTGGTATTGTTTTGAAGATGACTGCATATTCGCGAGTCAAACTACCGAGAATCGGATAATATAGTTTAAAACATCGTGAAATTGTAGTCATTCCCATCAAAATCATTCTAAATCATTCACTCAGCGCTCCATTCATTCATTCCAAACACTCACTCAAATCGATCAAAAACGCTCCAAAATCATTATGAAAAAATTTCGAAATCGTATAAGGCGATCAGCATTTAATTCAAATCGATCAAATAATTTTAAAAGATTTTATTTGCTTGTGTGGCTTTTAAAGTGTCTTATTGGTCCACGAAGACACACAAAAAAGTACGTAAATTTTATTAAAGGAATGTAATTGATATCGCTAATTGTGTTCATCTTGAACAAACTTAGCGATATTTCATTACCTAGCTTAAATTTCACTCAAAACTCGCTCCACAAACTCATTCAATTTCAGTCCAAAATCATTCCAAAATCAATCATCTTGTCAATTTCATGTTGTTTTTATCTGTACTATGACCGCTAATCGAATTATACATTTACTATCATAAAGTGATTAGATAAGTTTCCAACACAACTTTCAAACATGTTTCTCGAACTTGTTTAATGGTCATCATTAATTGTTTTAAAGAAATCGATTTAGCAAAGAAACCTATCTCATAAATAAAGGAGAAGCGTACTTCAAACGGACTTGAGCGACAGAACATACATAATTAAGTACCACACAGCGATAAAACAGGCACTGTTCGTCTTTTAAATAACATCTCTAAAGATGGTATTGCGTGCTTCTATCTGTAGCATAATGTGTCTAAATAGAGTCTCCTCACACATGAACTGACCCAGTTTTTTTTTCTTATGGTACTTTTTACTGATCCTGTATAATTATTCTGGAATAAGAACGACATTCATTAAGGGGATATTGGGGAGAAAATTTCTAACAGCGATATAACGGATTTTAACATTGAAATTTGGGAGTTTGAAGTTTAAGCTTTCAAATATTTTTTTGTAAGAATGTTACCTCGCCATAGTTGATAAAATTAATTAACTTGAAAAAGGGTGACATGTCACCTAAAAGGCATAGATAATGTTGCGTAGTGCCTATTCATAAAAAAATGACCGGATCGTTATTATACCTCAGTTGAACCAAGTTTATCCTTTACTTGTCGCAAAATCATGGTTTAACCAGTCTTTATTACATTTTCCACACTTTATCCAATATATTAAGTTATTCCGTGAATTTAGAAGATTAGCGGTCTTTTAACCCCCAAATGCTGACACATGTGTGTAATTGTATAGTTAGTAAAACGTTAAATTGACATTTTGCTCAATTAAAACCAATCTACATTGCTCACTCGTCATTCCTTTTTTCATTCCAAACACTCACCCCAATCACTCAAAAGCGCTCCAAAATCGATGAAAACGGTCAACACTTCATTTATTTAAATTTTTTCCAAAATATTCAATAGTTTTATTGGCTATTGTGGATTTTTCAATTGTCCGGTTAGTTCACGAAGACATATAGATAGGAAAGTATATAGATTTTTAAAGGGAGGTAATAAAACATCGCATAGTTCGTACAATTGGACGAAATACGCGCTGTCGGACCCTCCCATTTTGATTTCATTCAAAACTCGCATCTCTCGCTCATTCTTTGTCATTCGGAAATCTTTCGAAAAACATTTACCTTGTCAAGTTCATGTTGTTGTTAACTGCATTCTTCTTCGAAAGTATGAGAGGTCCCCGACCTATTTCCCTATATTTAGAATTGAATATTGTGTTTTTCACAAAACGGAATTTTTACGTAAAAAGTTGACCTTGATTTATGGTTTTGACTGTCAAATGACGTTTATGCTAGTTGCATGTGGGGAACGCATGTTTCAGCCACTTGCTTACGAAAATTACGTTTAGTAGGTTAGCTTTATCAATTCAATAACTACAATAAAATACATCTATAGCATTCAGGTAACTTTTCCCATTATTTGAAAAGGGCCAAGACGTAGTCTTACCCATACAATCGAAATTTTAGGCATGTTCGACCGATTTCAAAACATCCTCACTTCACATTTAAGCAATTTGCAGAAGTCTTTTTTACAATCAAACATTTTTTTATATATTTTATTTTTTATTTTCTAGTTTTGTTTTTTTTTTTTTGACAAACATCAAATTTCCAATACGTATTCTCTACACTTTGAACGTGCTTTTGAAACGCCGTCAGTTAAATTCCTAACCAAACAAATTAAACCCAAGTAATATAGCCAATTTTGAAAAACTTAAATATTCTTCTTTTTATGTCGTAGATTGTTGTTAAAGTAGAGAACACTGTGAAATTGACAAGATGAATGATTTTGGGAAAATTTGGAATGCCATTGAATGAGTTTGTCGAGCGAGTTTTGAGTGAAATTAAAGGGAGATAATCCAAAATCACTAATTTTGTTCTAGACAAACAATTTATGCGTTATCTATTACCTCCCTTTAATGACATATAAACGTACTTTCTGTTTGGATGAATTCGTGAACAAATTATTACACTTTAGAATCCACACCAGCCAATAAAATCGTAGAGACCAGCCCAATAAGCTCAGTTGGTAGAGCACCGGACTTCAAAACTATTGAAGGTCGACCGCGTGGGTTCGATTCCCGGGCTGGTACATTAACAAAAACTAATTGTCTTTCAGATGAGACGTTAAACCGACGCCCCGTGAGACGGTGCTTTACACCGAGCACGTTAAAAAACCATGGCGGATCTCAGCAGTAGTTTCGTCATGTATCCTTGCACTATCCCCCGTAACAACAAACCGTCTTCTAGGGGGCGTCGCTCATATGGGCATGCACTTCTGTAGCGACGATAAATAAACGGAAATACACACACAAAATCGTAGAAAAAATTGGTCGATTTCAATTAAATAATAGTCTTGAACAATTTCGAAATGTTTTCAAATAATTTTGGAGCGTTTTTGGTCGATTTGAGTGAGTGTTTGGTATGAATAAATTCAGCACTGAGTGAGTCATTTAGAATGAATTTGATCGGAATAGCAGTCAATTTTACGATGTTTTATCTTGAATATCTTTTCTTCTCCTATATCTGTTTGGATTATGTCTTTTCTGGGAAATTAGTTTTGCGAAAATCAGAGAACGTTTATCAGAAAAAAGCAAGGTATTTCTTTTACAGTCAACGAAAACCGACTCAGCTGATACTGTAGCAGTCTGGTGGTGATTTTAAGTGCTTACAGTTAATTACATCATAAAATTGACATTCACCTCAATCAAAACCATTCTTAATAGCCTTCAGCGCTCCATTCATTCATTCCAAACACTCACTCAAACCATACAAAATCGCTCAAATTCATTGAAAAATGTAGAATCAACAACGGCATTCAACATTAATTTGGAAAGAGAAAAATCGCGATTTCAATGACATAATTCAAATTTTAAGCGTCTTATAGGTTCGTGGCGGATCTCAGCAGTAGTCTCGCCATGTATCCTTGCACTATCCCCCGTAACAAGTAATCGTCTTCTAGGAGCTTCGCTCATATGGGCATATTCTACTGTAGCGACGATGAATAAACGGAATAACACATTCTAGGTTAAGGTCATCGTAATTGATAAGTATTCTTATTACTTGAAACAAAAACATTTTATTCATATATACTCTTGCACAAATACCAAAAATAAAAAAAATACACAAAAAAACGATGTACGTTATTGGTAAAGCTTTAGGTGTAAAAACATAGAATTGATCCAAATGTAAATAACTAGACTTTTTTTGGAAAGTACGCTTTGCTGTGCTTACAAACAACTATTGTGACTTATTTAGAAACACAGCTTCACAACCACCCTTGGAAACAGATGACAAAGTGATGTTCATTTTTCTGTACCAGACAGACTGTCTGTTGTCTTAAAACAGGAGAAAGTTTGTTAACCTCCATAGCATTGTACAGTCAAGAACATCGTGTAAAAGACAACGTGGATGAATTAAAGATATGCAGTCATGATCATCACTTGAAAAAGTCCCATACAGTTAACAATATCGTGTAATTGACAAGGTGAATGAATCTGGAATGATTTAGGAATGAAATTGAATGAGTATGCGGAGCGAGTTTTGAGTGAATTTAATGGGAGGTAATCCAATGTCGCAAATTTTGTTCAGGATGAACAAAATTTGTGACATTAGATTACCTCCCTTTAATGATATCCATACAAGTTCTTTAGATAGCTTCATGTTTCTTCAAGAACCTAATTGACGCTTACAATTTGTATTATGTCAGTTAAATCGGGATTTTTCTCTTTCCAAATTTATTTTGAATGACGTTTTTGATTCTATATTTTGAATTTGTTTGAGCGATTTTAAATGGTCTGAGTGAGTGTTTTGAATTTGATAAATGGAGCGCTGAGTGAATGATTATGAATGGTTTTGATTGCGGTGAATGTCAATTTCACGATGTAACTCACTGTATCTAAACTGCACTCTGCATGTAGCTCTGTGGGATCATATTTCTAGAAAATCATAATTGTAACAAAATTTGGTGCGTACATGATTACATTCGGAACAGATATAGTGTGTTACAATGTGTTTTTCCGAAATGGGGGTTGTTATAAGAAGCATAAATGTAACAAATTTATTTGTCTATTTGTAATTAAACAAAGAAAAAACACATTTATTTCAATATTTGGAGTTATCTGTTCTGTTCTCAGCCAGATGTATATATTTTCCTCTATACATTGTTAAAAGGTAACCATAGCAAACGAGTCGCAATAAAATACTCAATTTTTTACATATTGTCGTAACAAAACGGGGTTTTATTAGTGCTTTAACAGTTTTACGCAAATACATCGAGTTTTGTAGGTTTTACTTACAGGCAGAAATGCATTGCGCAGTCATTATTTTTCAGATAAATGACGTTTGTAGGTCTCATAAAGTAAATTGGTCATAAATCAATAATATGTTACCCAAATACCCAAATAAATTCTTACATACTTTAGAAAAATTATGCATTAAAAAAGAATTGTTTATCAAGTCGAGCACGCTAATCAATCGACCGACGAGCCAGACATTCGCTGTTTTAAGAATAATATTTGCCATTATATTCATTTTTATTCAAAAAGATATGTTTTGACCTATCATTTTTAACTCACCTAAACACGAAGTGCCAACGGGGAGTTTTAAGTGTCAACCTGAGTCCGTCGTCCGTCAGTGCGTCGTGTGCACTGACGGACGACGGACTTAGGTTGATCCTTAAAGCTCACCGTGGGCACCTCGTGCTCAGGTGAGCTAAACAACTTTTTTTTCTTTTTCTTCACCAATGGGTTGATAATCGTAGACCTATGTGAGATATCGGCTGGAGGCTAGGGAAGGATGTAATGGAATTACTGGTGTGAGAAATGCCAGGAATCTATTGTTAGGTGCTCAAGTCGCGAAATTCTGATTAGTCCATAAATATGGGCGTAGCAGGACGTGGCATTTTCATCTTTGAACGACATCTCCCTTATCAAAAGCTGATTTAAATGAAATTTTGCGTGAATTTTCCTTGTGTGACCCTTTTCAAAAACAAAAAATGATCGCGAAATTCTGAATGACCCATTTATATCTCCTCCTCAACCACTGAGCCTATTTTCATAATATTATGCCAAAATATCCTAAGGTATTTCTAAAAGTGTGTTTGCACAAATTGGTATGACAAAACGGGACAGTTCCCTGGCCAAAAATTCAGGTGGGCGGGTTAGGGTCGTTCATTGCCTCTTGTTTATAAATATTTTGAGCAATCTTACAACTTATATTAATTTTATTTACGATTAATGCCACAGAGAAAAATAAATACCAGTGAAGTTACTGTTTTAATTTCGTAAATAATATTCGTGGAAAATGGCTTGCACCTAAATGACATTTGAAAGAAGATCGCAATGTTGGCAATCATGAAAAATGATTTTTTTTTATTAAACATAGAATTGAATACTTAATGTCAGCGGATATGGTAAAAACTGTTAAAATCTCTGTGATGCACGTTAAACCAGTAGATTCAAAGTTATCATCCACACTTTTTATAAAATGTCTTGTTCGCAATATGTCTTTAGATGAGAAAACATGTGCTTACAAATATCTTTCTTAGAATAATGTTTTTCATATATTCTTTCTTAATATTAGATTTCGTAGAAATATGAGGATTCTTTGGTCATTATTTTGTAAATTAGATTAACTGGCGTTAAAGTAGGGCACTTATTTGATGTTCGAAGGCCTTATATTTTCCCAGCGGAGTCACGTTAACATTATGTCTAGGAGACGAAATAAAAGGAATAACCTGAGTTTACGCCTCCCTTGATGTTCCCATAAAGCTTGGCTTCTATGCTTCGTTTGAAAATGTCATTGTGTGCGTTGTCATCCCTAAAGAATCGGATAGGAATCTAGGGCATTTTTAGTAAATATCTTACGATCATTTTTTTGCCTAAGTAAAAATCAAAGTTGCCTCTATAGTAGTAAATAAAAATGGAATTCTGCTATGCATTCTCTCATTGAAATCGTAAAGACTATTCCAAAGAGAAAGTTCAAGGTAGAATCTAACAATGAATGAGAACGCCATCTACGATTTGTGATTTTGACTTACGATTATTTTTTTCGTGAGAAGTTTAGAAAACGAGTCCCAGATGGCGGTGTGTTCTCTGAACGTCGAATCGGTTTTCACACCTATAGGGGATTAAGAGGGGTCCCATGGGGAACATAAGTATGTGGTATAGGTATTAATCATTATTTACCTGAAAATACTTAAAGTATAATTGTCATTAAAAAAGTTAAATTTTGTCACCCGAATGCCTATTATGAAAGGATATTGAAACAAAATGTACGGAATAACATAATGATATGTAAAAATGTTTGGTATGAATATTGAAAAAAGTTATATCAAAAAACACAAACGATTATGATACACATTAATTCTAAACTATCAGTACGCCTAGATCCCCCTTTTTTGAAGATAAAAGATCACAATAATGAATAAATTTCGACCGTGTTTTCCCCAAAAAAGCAATATCTAGTTAAAATTCACAGGCTTTCAATTCTGTAAGTTTGGCAGTATTTAAAAAATAAATCGTCGTTTGTCTTTATTGAAAGACGCAATCAATACATTTAAAAGTTCTTCAAACAATTCCCTTTCAGTGCTTTGATATTCCGCATAATGGCAAAAAACGAAATATATCAACATAAACACGAGCCATTCAATTTGATTTATCAGAAAAAAGTTTAGATGATAACTTTTGAGAAAACAATACGAAATAAGTAGAATGATGTATTCCGAAATATTTAGTTTTTCACACTATTTTTATTCTGGATTTGGCTGTGAATTATTCTAGACAAACTTATCTTTAGAATATGCATATATTTCACGAAAAGAGAATGCATTTAATATAATTTATAAATCATTTACAATTTTGGAAAAAAATCGGAAATATCTACTTTAAAAAGTAAAAAATTCTTGAATAAAAAGGTGTCTTCCTTTTTCCATTTGTTTTATTTTCTCCTAAACAGTTTATGCTAAATAATAATTGATGGAAATTTACAAATATTCAAGACTGAAAAAGAAGAGATTTTTTTGTGTTTCATCTAACTTTAATCGACATTACACGAATTTTCTGATCCTTTCCCAGTTACTTTTTAATCGAAGTTCCCTCGATATGGAAAGGTGCGACTCGACGTTCTGAGGATAAACCAAGATGGCTAGCTGCAACATATATGAGAGTGTGTAAATTCTGAAAGAAATTCCCGATGTTTTCTATTTTGTATAAGTGTAAGCTAGGGTCCATCGGGCCGAGTCGATTTATGCACGCGGTAAGAGGACCCATAGCCGCTGAAATGTGTAAAATCTCAAGGAGGTCGGAAACACCGGAACAGGGAATGACTTTACAAATGTTTAACTGATCAAAATCCTTATCATTTGCTTTTCCCTTTTAAACCAAATTTTTATATTTACATTGTTCAAACTATATGTTGACTCATCACTAATGCATCTTGTGTTTAAGCTTTTGTCTTCTATGTAAGGTTGACATGTTTTTTTATTCAATTTGCGGGGGGTTGATTCTGAAGTCTTATTAATAACATACATAATTTGATTATTTAAGGAATCTTATCTTATGAAAGATTATATTCCCCACTCAATTTTATTTATAAAGTTACAAAACAAAGGGATTTAAGCAAGAAAATTTGAAGCCCTTATTTTGATTCCAGTTTGTACCCGTTGACTATGAAATAAAGAAAAGGCAAAAAACTACTACACATCTTAGACCACTTGTGAGATAAAAACATGAAATCCGGAAAGACACGACATACGGCTAATTTCAAGTGTAGGGCAATTCTATGAAGAATTTTGGTTACCAAGGCTTAGGCAATTCACCATGACAAACAATGAAAGCTATAGCCCTTACGGTTGAGGAGAAGAAGATTTAGATAGTTCTTTAATTATGTTGCCATGGCAACAAAGGTTCTACAAGGCTTCCAAATATGTATTTTTAAAGTACTCAAGCTCGGGAATCCGGCGTGTAAAATTTGATGGAAATCTGATTAGAAGTTTTTGAAGAAAAGTAAATAACATTGTAAAATTTACTCTCATCGTGATCAAAATAATTCTAAATCACTCATTCAGTGATCCATTCATTCATTCCAAACAGTAATTCAAACTATCCAGAAAACTGATAAAGTTCAACAACTTCACTCGAAATGAAAATCGCTAGAAAAATCTACGATTTTACTGAATTCATTTAATTCTGTGAGCGTTTGATTGGTATTTGAAACCAAAGAAATCGATTTATAGAACTTGTTTGCATTTTGTTTAAATGGGGGGGGGGGGGGGGTTAAAAGATACTACTAATTTTGTTCCTTTAAGTTCATTTAACCTCGCCCAAAACATTAATCTTATTCTGAGACCTTTCCAAAAACATTCGTTTCAATCAAAATTGATTTTGAATGTAGTTGTTGATCGTATCTTTTAAGTGATTTAGGAGCGTTTATAAATGGATTGAGTGAGTGTTTGAAACTAATGAATAGAACACCGAGTGATAGTTTTAGAATGTTTTTATTGAGGCGAATGTCAATTTCATGATGATATTTTGAACTATATGAAGGTATCGTCCTCCGTCATGAGTCATCATATATCGATGACGATAAACCTTTATAGAAAGCAGTTTGTTAAGCGCGCAAAGTACAGTTAAAAACATGGTTAAATTGATACTCATCTCAATCAAAATTATTCTAGTTCACGCCCTCAGTGGTACATTTTTTCATTCCAAACACTCACTGAAATCATTCAAAAATGCTCTTACATCAATTCAAAGATAAGATCAACAACTAAATTCAGATTAGATATAGCTAGAAAAATATCGTGATTTCACCGACATAATTGAAATTGTAGGCGTTTAATTGGTTCTTAATAAAATAGTAAGCTATTTGTACAACTTAAATTCGTGTTTCATAAAAGAGAAGTGATAAAGAGTGCTAATTTTGTTCATCATGAAAAAAAATAGCGATCTCGGTTCACTCCCTATAATTTCACTCAAAAACTCACTCATCTCACACATTCAATCTAATTCCAAAATCATTCACCTGTCATTTTCATGGCCTATCTTTGAGCGAGCCTTTATCTTATGAAAATAATTTGGGACGGACACATACCCGAAAGGAATCCACCTCGCGACTTTTCAAATGCAGGAATCAGTTAAGGAATCATCTTTCTCGATGTTGGTTGAAAGGCGAGAATAATCTAAAAATAAAAGCTGCTAAAAAACAAAGGGACTCTCTATGAAAACACAGGCCCCTTGGACAGTGTTTCAATTGTGTATTATTTGTAGAAAGCTTAAATCAGTTTCATTAGGGTATAAATTTGATAAAAGGGAATTTTCTAAGCATCCTTTCACTGCAAACGGAATACAGGTCTTGAAGGTATAACCATCAATTATTGGCAGTGTCTCTAAAGTCTTACTTATTTACCGACTGCCATTAAAGTTGCAATCTCCGATTGGTAAAAGACTTTATCCTGTCACTAGCTATAAATATTGCCTGATAAAAAGAGTATTGATAAAGTCGTTGATATCAGGTCACTTGATCACGTGACAGCGTCATGTCACTTGATCTCGTGACCTGCCGGATCTTTTTTGGTGGCTGTTTTAGCTAACAAAGAGTCCTCGCTTACATATTTTATTTTTTCATTTTCATTTGCGTGTCAATTTCTGCTAAAATTCTTTTAATCGATTCCCTTATTTTTGAAAATATCAAATCGCTGTCAAAATTGGAGACGTAGTACATGACTAATGACATAATCTTTCAGATTGCGAGTCAGCTTAACTTGCGTGTTAACATTCAACCTCGAAACCTGTCAGGATTTTTAAACATGCGTTTCGATGGATTCAACGCAGATTTTATTCAAACGAGGAGGATTTTGAAGATGGTAACTTTGCATCTGATCTCAATCTATGTCCGTCCTGTGACTTATTGCAAGGAAGGTATTGAATTGAGGTTGCCTTTTTTTTGTTGAAAAACATTTTTTTACTATAGCATCAAAAATCGTTTTATTATCGAGTTCTTTAGCCGTAAGTGATCTCTCTGCCTCGTCCACCCATATTTTCCATCCCATAGGTACCGAATACGCCGTTTCATTGTGAATTCGTGACGTCTTCCTCTTTATGGATCTTGTTTGTTTTATATTTTCTTCTAATTATTATTGTATGAAGCAGAAATTCTGTTTATGTCGTTAAAACAAACAACGACATATATATAGTTCCGCAAGCAAGAGTGAGGTTCGAGAAACCGTTATCTCCTATCATTTTCGACGTAAAATTGATCTTTTATCACTTACTCGAAATTGCTGGTCTATACGTCTTTTCTGTATTGATTTAATCAAATATATAATTTTACTCATTCAGGGTTGTTTCATAACGCTTTTCAGTACAGTGAGGGATTCAAAAAATCCGTAAAAAACATAAGTTTGACACAATTGCCAAAGATTTTTTAGCTTTTCGTCTTTTACATGGAACGATGCAATTTTCTCATGCAAAATACATATTATATACGAAGGTTATACAGCCAGACAAATAAATTGTTAAAATTGAACCCGTAAAAAGTAGTTCTGTAGACTGGATTAAAAATTTATGAAATTAATATATTTTGAGAATAATGTAATAGTGACTCAGAATATCGATGTTATCTGGTCGTCGTTATGAGATTTATCACGGCGAGGTCTTGTCGAATCATGATATTTTTTCACAGGTGAAAACATATAAAACATTTACATAAATCTATGTTCTATAGTATAATTTTACTTTCGTATTGATGTGTCCTTGAATAAGGTTTGATGGAGGAGGAGTTGTACATGTATGCAAAAGTTAAAATCTAAGACGGAACACGATCATTTAGATACGCATTTAACACGATTACAATTCTAAAACTAGTTTTATTAGCCTTTTCTGGTTGTAGAATAGTTATATGATTCTTTTTCTGAATGGTACTGCTATTGACGGTGAGAGTACTACACTAAAGCCGAAGCGCGTCAAAAACAACACTTTTCCGGCTTAAGATGATGAGTAAAATAAATGGGCGGAGCTATCTGTGAACACAATAAAGACACACGATACATGACTTTTATTGAGGGTTCTATAAAAGTATTATAATCCACTAAAAAGCCATCAAATTTCGAGTTAAGAATTCAAACTTACAGATCATACCCAAATAAATTCAGAATTTTAATGTGAAAAAAATAATTCTGGTTACAATATTTGAATATGTATATTATTAAAAAAAAACAACATAACAAAACAAAAAAAAACACAACAAGATTACCTAGTAAAAATTGAATTTTCATTCAAGCAATTTCGGGTTAATGCTGGATTTATTTCATGGTGTAGAATGAGCTTCTCAGTGACACACAATTCATATAAAAAAGACTTACGTATGTGTTTTTTAATGTTGGAATGCGTAGCAATTCCAAAATAAAGTTAACAAAACAGCAAAATGAACCCAACACAATTTCTTTCCGTTATGTTTTTTTGATAACACAGATCATATGATATCTACGCCTGAATGTTTCTCATTTCAACTTGTTGTGGACAACTAATCAGTTGTATTGAAAATTTTATTATCATACGTGTATTTTAAAGGATGAAAATATTCATTGAATATCTTCAAACGTCCTATAAGCTGCTTTAACTGCTCGGAAAATAGGGTACTAAATTGCGTACGAATTTATTTTGTGTTTCGTCTTTTCCTTATATGTTTAACTCGTGATCTTTGTGGAGTTCTGTACTTCCCATAAATAGTTCGTGATCCTGTCAACCGTTTTGGAACACCTTGGACAAATTAACGATCGGACCTTGGCATATTTGTGATCTTTAAATACTGGATTGACCATAGTGTCCGGATTGTTGTCATACGTTCAAGATGAGAATATGTTTGCGAACATCTTCAGTGAATACCCCATTTGTATATGTGACCCGTCACGCGAAAAGGGACTATCTGGGTAGTGCGTAAAGTGTCGATCCTAGTCATACTGCGCGGCCTAGGGTCGAAACTTTTTGCACCGTGCTTAATTTCTAAATCTAAAATGATCAACCCACCTTCAAATGAAATAATTTTTGAAATGCGACTTCTGGTTGACCTATGCTGGATCAAATCTATTTTTCAAAAAATCATTTTACAGAATTCCCGGATGGTCCCTTTTCGCGTGACGGGTCACATATATCTGAACTTGCCTACCTACAAATGGAAATAAAAAACTAACATCAGAAGTGGCATCGATGTTTGTTATCATTGCTGTGTTTATGTGGAAATTACATCATAAATTAAAACACGAACGGATCAATATTAAAGTAAGCTCAGTTGGTAAGACACTACCTACAGGAAAGGGTAGGATACGGATTCGAACCTTTGTAAGGCTTGATAGTTTAGTTTTCTATTCACTTATTTAAATAAAAAAACAAAGACATAAAAAGTGTACATGTTTACATATAGAGACCGCCGCATTATCAAAAGTATTTTAGTGTCACATTGAATCCCTTACCAAACAAATTAAACCCAAGAATAGTGTGAAATTATTGACATGACTTTACCTTTATGCAATTAATAAATTAACCGATGAATACATTTATCATCGAGGGTAGCCGCAAGCTGTCGAGAAACATCGTAAATCCGTGTAGTGAATGGGTTTTAAAAATATTTGTATAATGTAATAGTTCCAATAAAAACTGTTTGACTATGTGGTCGAGAGGTCTTGTCTGATCACTACATGTGCGGGGATCATGAGTTCGAATCTGCTTTCTTACCACTGTTTTTTTATTATTATTTATTTATTTTTTTCTCTTTTTTTTCTGTAAGCCCCCATTTGACTTGTTATCTCGTGTTTGAATGACAATGATTGTTTTGCACAGCCCGTTTCATTATCGCATTCTATCTCCTGAACTCAAATATGGAAAACACAGGACGCTGTCATAGGCCTAAAGAGCAAATTAAGTTGAAAATCGAAGACCTATGTGGGATTAGCAACTTGAATCTCGGTAGAGTTGTCATGGTAGAATTCGTAAGAGAAATACCAGGCATCCATAGTTAAGCATTTCAGCCCCGCAATATTACAGAAAAAATATAAAAAGAGGCGTTAAACCCATTCAAAAAAAAAAAATAAAAAATAGAAAAATAACGGGAAAAACAAATAGTTTATAACATACCGCAAATCTCTTTGAGAATCGAGTGATATTCAACATTATTCAAAAGAAAAAAAATCTATAAAATGGATTGAAACCCAAAGGAAAAATAAAAATATGCTGTCATAGTGACTCGAACCACTGTCTTTCGTCTTCTGATTCTTTAATCTTTCCACGTGCAATGACTAGTATCTACTCATCACAGTGTCATTTAATAGGTGTATATTATGAAACTTGGTTCACGAAGTTAAACGATACTATGTGACAATCAGTCTAGCATGTAATTTATGCTAATAGAGGTTACGGTCAGTCATGTCAATGATTTTACACTATACAATTTGAAAATTATATATATTCACTCTCGTTAGACACGAACACGAAAAACGATGTATGTTATTGGTCAACTTTGAGATGTAAAATACAAGGAATTAGTCAAGATTGATGAACCAGATAGTAGGCTATAAAAGTCAATTTATACTTTCAGCTGGCCTTACAAACGAGTATTGTGACTTATTTAGAAACACAGCTCCACAACCACGCCTGGAAATAGATGACAAAGCGATGTTCATTTTCTGTACCAGACAGACTGTGTGTTGTCTAAAACAGGGGAAAGTTTGTTAACCTCTATCGTATTGCACAGTCAAGAAAATGGTGTATTTGTAAAAGTGAATGAATCAAATATGTTCTGTCATAATAAACCACTTGCAAATTCCCTTATTTAACCTGCACTCTGCGTGAAGCTCTATTGGATCATATTTGTAACAAATCATATATGTAACACATTTGTTGCGTACATGATCACGTTCGGAACAGATAAGGTGTGCTACAAAAGTGTTTGTCCGAAATGGGGTTTGATATGAGAAGCATATATGTAACATGTTTAGTTGTCGATTGATATTTAAACGAATAAAAAACACACTTATTTCAATACCAAGACCTACTACAAATGTGTTTCAGATGTAAAAATGCCAACTTTTGTACTGTCTTAAATCCAAATTTGACCTGTGACGTGTGTGATTTAATGTCTAATCAAAACACGACTTATATCATTTTCGTTAAAAAATGTGATACATTTATGCTTGATTTCCGAGTCAAATATGTCACACATGCTACATATGTGATTGTATATGTAACAGGTGGTAAATATATGATTTGTTACAAATATGATCCAACATAGCTCATACTGAAAACGCAACATGACATAAACACCCAGAAAGTAGCATTAATCGTTTCCTTGTGTAATCTTTCAACCATCTGCTAGAACCGTTTCTAATATCTAATCCTTCGAAACTTGTCCAGCATTTGAGATTATTTGATAGCGAACGTGTAACTGAAAACGACCGAAACATTTTTTTGAAGTAACCAAATTAAGTAAAGATCTTTCAAACGAAATTATAAGGTGGTTTGTAAACTGCTTTCAATTTAACATGTATTTTTTCGCCCGAAGTAAGCGTAACTACTCTACGTGTTTCCCGTTTAGTGGACGTCTGCATGTCCTTAATTTCAAATTTTTTTATTGAAGATAAACACAATTTTCCGTAAAATTCTCATACCTTTTGAAGTAAAATTTATTGAAATATATACGCGGGCGTTAATGATAGAAACGATGATAAAATTGTAGGGATTCTTAATCATACGCATATAAGAAAATGACTAAGAGGCGTTCAAATGAAAACATCGTAAATTTCATTACAGAGGGGCACTGCATGTCTGGAAAATAATTAAAACATTTATCGTATTTCTAGGACATTCGTCGTATTCAGATTACCCTGCTTTTATTTTCTTACAGTTAATAATATTGTGAAATTGACCTTCATCGGGATCAAAATCAACATAAATCACTCATTCAGCGATCCATCCTATTGTTCCAAACACTCACTCAAACGCTTAAAGTTACGGAAATTAAAGAAAAAATCATCATTTGCACTCAATTGAAAATCACTAGATAAATTCCACGATTTCACTAAATTTATTTAATTCTTTCAGCGTTTCAGCGTTTGATTAGTGTGTATAGGTGTACTTTAAAAACTGAGCGCTGGCGTAGGCTATGAGTCCATTACCATAGGTGAATCGGTTATAATTTGAAAGCAAATGATAGAAATTTAACCTAATCCCTTCACTGAAATTATCAAAGTACATATTTGAGTGGATCTTACGTTTTAACGCAAGCAATAAAAGGTTTAAAAGGTAAATTTCAAACTTTCTTAATGCATCATTTTCACCTGTTTTATCTATTTCGAACAAATGGCACGAGAATCTAATAGTAAAAAAATGATTTCACGGCTTATCGCGGAAAAATCTACCTATAAGACCAAAGAAGGCTATTTAAAGAACTTGTTTGTATTATTCAATAAAGGGGGATGATAAATTTCGCTAACTTTGTTCACCTCGAATAAAATAAACGTTTTTGGAATACCTTCCTTCAAATTCCTTCAAACCTCGTTCCACTTATTCATACCATTTATTCCGAAATCATTCAAAAATCATTCATTTCGGCAATTTCACAATGTTTTTAGTTTCAAAAAGTAATTCATTTTGTTTTACTCTTGTTTTTGTGTATGTGTGTTGTTGTTATTGTTGTTGTTTGAAAAAGTTAAACAAACCTATGAACTTTGACTACATAAGTTTCAAAAAATAAATTTAACGTAAGATATTGAATCCAATTTGCTCTCGCAAATATTTTGTAACCTGCTTTTTACATGCATCTTGGCTGTTTCACAATTTATTTTATAACTATACAAATAACCGTGTGATAACATCCCGTATGATATTTTAATGATATCACATCATTATTTTAAGAACATTGATATAATGCGGTTATTTTTTTAAACTTGCATTTCAGTTAGAAACATCGACGAAAGCAAGACAAATAGAGGTTATAAGATAAATATAATACATACTTAATGTATTGTATGAAAAAAAATAGCTAACTCGGTTGTGAAAAATTAATAATTGTTGACAATGTTCAATTCTCCCAACCTCGTTAGATATTTTTTTTTATAAAAAAAAACACTAAGTATGTATTTTATATAAACCACCTTGTGAAATTGAGACTCATCTCCATCAATCCCGTTCAATACCACTCGCTCAGCGCTCCAAACATTTATTGGAAAAATATCTCCAATTACTCTAAAACGCTCTTGAATCTTTCAAAATGGTCATCGTTTGAATCAAATTGCTCAAATAATTGTACGATTTTATTATCTGGTGTTGATTTTTTACAGTCGGATTTAAAGACACAAAGAGTAGAAAAGAACGTAGATTTTATTAGAGGGAGGTAGTAAAATATAACTTGTTTCGTCAAACTAGGACAAAATTAGCTATATGTATTACCTCCATTAAATCTAATCAATCGCTCCACAGGCAAATTTAACTTTTCATTCTAAAATCATTCACCTTGTCGATTTCTAGATGTTTCTTACAGTTGCACAAAGAATTCGGGAATTTTGATCACTTGTAATAGTCGATTTAGTTATGGCTGATATGGCAATCGTAAACTTTGTTCTATTTTCTGTAATTGTATGAAGTGTGGTGTGTGTCGCCTTTTTTTAACATCGAGGAAAAACACGATAAATTAGCGATATGTTTTACCTCACTTAAATGTAATGAACTATCGTTCCACTGGCTCATTTACTATCATTCCAAAAACCATTCACCTTGGTACGATAAAGGGTCCAAAGACTCTTATTTCCCTTTTGGTTTTAACTCACAACATAACTTATCATACACAAAGGGAAAAAGCCAATGGATATTTACCACTGTTCTCATTTTTAAGCTGAGTAGACTTGGGTTCTGTCTTTACACTACACACTTTGGTGGACTAAAACCCGCAACCATCAGATTACGAGTCGAGCACGCTAATCAATCGGCCGACGAGCCAGACATTCGCTTTTTTAAGAATAATATTCGCCATCATATTCATTTTGTATGAAAAAAAATTTTTTTCGACCTATTTTTTTCTAGCAAACCTGAGCACAAAGTGCCTACGGGGAGCTTTAAGTGTCAACCCGAGTCCGTCGTCCGTCAGTGCGTCGTGTGCACTAACGGACGACGGACCTTCGTGCTCAGGTGAGCTAAAAAACAACTTTCTCCTTGACTACCACCAAGGGGTTGATAATCGTAGACCTCTGTGGAATAGCAGCTGGAGGCTAGGAAAGGACGTGATGGTAATACTGTTGTGAGAAATGCCAGGAATCCATTGTAAGGTGCCCCGGCCTCGAAATTCTGATTGGTCTAAAAATATGGGCGTAGCAGGACATGGTATTTTTGTCTTTGAACGACATCTCCTCCTACATCACAAGCTGATTTCAATGAAACTTTTCGATAATTTTCCTTGGGTGACCATTTTAAAAAAATTTGATCGCGAAATTCGGAATGGCCCATTAATACCTCCTCCTCAACCACTAGCCTATTTCCATGATATTATGCCAAAATATTCCAAAAATATTTCTAAAAATTTGTGTTGCCCATATTTGTATGGCAGGGCGAGATAGTTCCCTGGACAAATACAATTTAAGTTAGCGGTTTAGGGTCGTTCTTTGCCTCTTGTTTATAAATAATTTCGCCAATCTTACAACTTAAAATAATTCTATTTACGATAAATGTCACAGAGAAAAATAAATTTCAAAAAAGTTACTGTTTTAATTTTCGTAAATAACATTCATGGAAAATGGCTTGCACCTAAATGACATTTGTAAGAAGATCGCAATGTAGCAATTATGAAAAATGAGTTTTTTTATTGTACATAAAATTGAATACTTAATATGGTAAAAACTGTTAAAATCTCTGTGATGCATGTAAAGCCAGTAGATTCAAAGTTATCATCCTCACTTTTTATAAAATGTCTTGTTCGCAATATGTCCCTTGAAGTGGAAGAAATGTGTCTTTAGGTGAGAAAACATGTTCTTACAAATATCTTTCTCAGAATAATGTTTTTCGTGCATTTTTTTCTTAATATTAGATTTCGTAGAAATATGAGGATTCTTTGGTCATTATTTTGTAAATTAGATTAACTGGCGTTAAAGTAGGGCACTTATTTGATGTTCGATGGCCTTATATTTTCCCAGTGGAGTCACGTTAACATTATGTCTAGGAGACGAAATAAAAAGAATAAACCTGAGTTTACGCCTACCTTGATGTTCCAATAATGTTTTTCTTTTTATTTTTTGCTCGAAAACGTCATTGTGTGCGTTGTCATTCTAAAAGAATCTGATAGGAATCTAGGGCCTATTTAAGTAAATAACCTACGATCATTTTTTGCGTTAGTAAAAATTTAAGTTGTTCCTATAGTTGTAACTAAATATGGAATTCTGCAATGCATTATCTCATTGAAACCATCTTGTAAAGATGATTCCAATGAGATATTTCAAGGCAGAATCTAACAATGAATGAGAACGCCAGCTACAATTTGTGATTTCGACTTACGATTATTCTTTTCGTCGGAAGTTTAGGAAAACTAGCCCCAGATGGCTAGCTGTCAGCTTCTGTGAATGTGGGTAAATCCGGAAAGAAATTGCCGATGTTTTCTATTTCGTATAAGTGTAAAATACTGAAAGGGTCCATCGGACCGAGTTGATTTATGCACGCGGTAAGAGGACCTGTAACCGCTGAATGTTCAAAATTTCAAGTAGGTCTGAAACACCGGAATAGGGCATGACTTTACAATTTTTTTTTCTGGTCGATGTTCTTATCGTTTGCCTTTCCTTTTTAAACCAGATTTTTATTTTTACATTGCTCAAATATTTATTGACTTTCCACTAATGCATCCTGTGTTTTAAGAATTTGTCTTCAATGCAAGGTTGACATTTTCTTAAAATATCATTTAACTTGAGGAGCGTCAACTCAGAAGTCTTATTAATTACATACATACATGTAATTATATTAATAAAGAAATTTAATCTTATGAAAGATTATAATCCCCGCTCGATTTTATTTATATAGTTACAAAATCAAGGGATTTAAGCAAGAACATTTGAAGTCCTTATTTTTGATCCCAGTTTTCTTCTGATGACTAAGAAATAAGGAAAAGGTAAAAAAAAAAATAGAACAAACCTTAGACCACTTGTGACAACAAACGTGAAATCCGGAGAGACACGACATACGGCTAATTTCCAGGGTAGAGCAATTCTGTGAAGAATTTTGGTTACCAAGACTTAGGCAATTCACCATGACAAACGACGAAAGCTCTAGCCCGTACGGTTGATGAGAAGAAGATTTTGTAAGTATTTAAATCATGTTGCAATGGCAACAAAGTTTCTACAAGGATTTCAAATATGTATTTTTTTAAAGTGCTCAAGTTCGGGATTCAGTCGTGTAAAATTTGATGGATTTTGAAGAGTAGTTTTTGAAGAAAAAATAATAACATTATGAAATTCACTCTCAACGCGATCAAAATAATTCTAGATCGCTCATTCAGCGATCCATTCATCTATTCCAAACACTCACTCAAACTGTCTAGAAAACGCTAAAAATTACTAAAAATATAATAAAAATCAACAACTTCACTAAAAATGAAAGTCGATCGGAAAAAACTCGATTTCACTGACTTCATGTAATTCTTTAAGCGTTTGATTGGTATGTGAATCCAAAGAAAGTAATTTATTGATCAACTCCCCTTCAGTTCATTAAACCTCTCTAAAAACATTCACTTCAATCCAATTTTTTTTCAAATGTAGTTGTTGATATTATCTTTTAAATGCTTACAGAGCGTTTATTAAGTATCTGAGTGAGAGTTTGAAACTTATGACTAGAGCGCCGAGTGAGAGATTTAGAATGTTTTTATTGAGACGAATGTCAATTTCATGATGATATTTTGAACTGTAAGAAGGTATTGTTCCCCGTCATGAGTTATCATATATCGATGACGATAAACCTTTATAGAAAGAAGTGAGCTTAGCGCGCAAGGTACAGTTCAAAAACATGGTAAAATTGATAATCATCTCAATCAAAACTATTCTTATTCACGCTCTCAGCGGTTCATTTTTTCATTACAAACACAAGATCTTGAAGAAAATTAGCGAAAATGGATTACCTCCCTTTAATTTCACTCAAAACTCACTCATCGCACCTGAAAATTGGTCAGAATGAATATCTTGATGAAATCTTGGACAAGTTCGAAATTGGGTCAAGTGGGGTCAAAAACTAGGTCTCAAGGTCAAAATGAAGAAAAACCTTGTGGACACTCCAGAGGCCATATTTATAGCCCAATTAACCTGAAAATTAATCAGCATGAATATCTTGATGAAATCTCGGACAACTTCGAAATTGGGTCAAGTGGGGTCAAAAACTAGGTCACAAGGTCAAAATTAAGAAAAACCTTGTGGACACTCTAGAGGCCATATTTATAATTCAATCAACCTGAAAATTGGTCAGAAAGATTGTCATGATGAAATCTCGGTCAACTTCGAAATTGGGTCAAGTGGGGTCTAACACTAGGTCACTGGGCCAAATCTTAAAAAAAAAAACTTGTGGACACTCTAGAGGCCATATTTTTAGCCCAATAAACCTGAAAATTGGTAAGAATGAATATCTTGATAAAATCTCGGACAAGTTCGAAATTGGGTCAACTGGGGTCAAAAACTAGGTCACAAGGTCAAAATTAAGGTAAACCTCGTGGACACTCTAGAGGCCATATTTATAGCCAAATCAACCTGAAAATTGGTCTGAAAGATTATCATGATGAAATCTTGGACAAGTTCGAAATTGGGTCAAGTAGGGTCAAAAACTAGGTCACTGGATCAAAATTAAAAAAAAAACTTGTGAACACTCTAGAAGCCATATTTTAAGTCCAATCAACCTGAAAATTGACCAGAATGAATATCTTGATGATTTATTGGACAAGATCGAAATTGGGTCAAGTGGGGTCAAAAACTAGGTCTCAAGGTCAAAATGAAGAAAAACCTTGTGGACACTCCAGAGGCCATATTTATAGCCCAATCAACCTGAAAATTAATCAGCATGAATATCTTGATGAAATCTCGGATAAGTTCGAAATTGGGTCAAGTGGGGTCAAAAACTAGGTCACAAGGTCAAAATTAAGAAAAACCTTGTGGACACTCTATATGCCACATTTTTAGCCGAATCAACCTGAAAATTGGTCAGAAAGATTGTCATGATGAAATCTCGGTCAAGTTCGAAATTGGGTCAAGTGGGGTCTAAAACTAGGTCACTGGGCCAAATCTTAAAAAAAAAAACTTTTGGACACTCTAGAGGCCATATTTATAATTCAATCAACCTGAAAATTGGTAAGAATGAATATCTTGATAAAATCTCGGACAAGTTCGAAATTGGGTCAAGTGGGGTCAAAAACTAGGTCACAAGGTCAAAATTAAGGTAAACCTTGTGGACACTCTAGAGGCCATATTTATAGCCAAATCAACCTGAAAATTGGTCTGAAAGATTATCATGATGAAATCTTGGACAAGTTCGAAATTGGGTCAAGTAGGGTCAACAACTAGGTCACTGGATCAAAATTAAAAAAAAACTTGTGAACACTCTAGAAGCCATATTTTAAGTCCAATCAACCTGAAAATTGACCAGAATGAATATCTTGATGATTTATTGGACAAGATCGAAATTGGGTCAAGTGGGGTCAAAAACTAGGTCACAAGGTCAAAATTAAGAAAAACCTTGTGGACACTCTAGAGGCCATATTTATAGCCCAATCAACCTGAAAATTGGTCAGAATGAATATCTTGTTGAAATCTCAGACAAGTTTGAAATTTGGTCAAGTGGGGTCAAAAACTAGGTCAAGAGGTAAAAATTTAGAAAAACCTTGTGGACACTCTATATGCCACATTTTTAGCCGAATCAACCTGAAAATTGGTTAGAATGATTTTCTTGATGAAATCCTGGACAAGTTGAAATTGGGTCAAGTGGGGTCAAAAACTAGGTCACGGGGTCATAATTTAGAAAAACCTTGTGGACACTATTGAGGACATATTTTTTGCTCAATCAACATGATAATTGATCAGAATGATTATCTTGATGAAATCTCTGACAAGTTTTAATTTGGGTTAGGTCGGTCAAAAACTAGGTCACAGGGACAAATTTAAGAAAAACCTTGAACATTTTTAGATTATTGATTCAGGTGAGCGATAAAGGGCCACTATGGCCCTCTTGTTTAATGTTGGAATGCGTATCAATTCCAACATAAAGTTAACAAAACGGCAAAATGAACCCAAGACAATTTCTTTCCGTTTTTGTTTTTTTTTATAACACAGATCACATGATCTCTACGCCTGAATAATTCTCATCTCATCTTGTTGTGGACAACTTATCAGTTGTAATTGAAAATTTTATTATCATACGTGTATTCTTAAGGATGAAAATATTCATTGAATATCTTCAAACGTCCTATAAGCTGCTTTAACTGCTCGAAAAATAGGGTACTAAATTGCGTACGAATTTATTTTGTGTTTCGTCTTTTCCTTATATGTTAAACCCGTGATCTATGTGGGGTTCATGTGATCTGTACCTCCATAAATACTTCGCGATCCTGTCAACCGTTTTGGAACACCTTGGACAAATTAACGATCGGACCTTGGCATATTTGTGATCTTTAAATACTGGATTGATCAAAGTGTCCGGATTGTTGTCATACGTTCAAGATGAGAATATGTTTGCGAACATCTTCAGTGAATACCCCATTTGTATATGTGACCCGTCACGCGAAAAGGGACTATCTGGGTAGTGCGTAAAGTGTCGATCCTAGTCATACTGCGCGGACTGCGCAGACTGACTAGGGTCGAAACTTTTTGCACCGTGCTTAATTTCTGAATCTAGAATGATCAACCCTGATTCAAATGAATGAATTTTTGAAATGCGACTTCTGGTTTACCTATGCTGGACCAAATCTCTTTTTCAAAAATTCATTTGTCAGAATTCCCGGTTGGTCCCTTTTCGCGTGACGGGTCACACATATTTGAACTTGCCTACCTATAAATGGAAAAGTCAAAGCACTGAAAGTACTGATGGTGAACGAACGAATCTGATGGCATTCTAGAGTGATGTATTGAATTCATTGAGAAAAGAGATATTATAAATGTAAAAAAATAAGGGAAAATGAAAGTGTCTCGACAAAATCTCGGCAAATTCACTGTAAATTCAAAGAATGGGAAAGAGAGGAAAAATCCTGTTAGAATAATATTTGTAAGAATATGAGTAGTTACTCTGTAAAAATTCCTTTTACACTCTTGAAAAAGGTACATTTATTAATTAAACATAAATGGAAACAAGATGTGTATGTGAAACACAATGCCCCCGTCACAGCATTTTTTTCAAAATGTTGACCTTGACAGATGACCTTGACCTTGTCACATGACCTTGACTTTAGAACCAGCAGATGTGGATTATTGAGATCTATCATCATGCCAAATATGAGCCTTGTATCTTGAATAGGCTTGAAGATAATGGCAATGTTAAGTTTTTTGGTTAACTTTTTGGGTTATTTGACCTTGACAGATGATCTTGACCTTGTCGCATGACCTTGACTTTGGTATCAGCAGATGCGGATCATTGAGATCTATCATCATGCCAAATATGAGCCTTGTATCTTGAATAGGCTAGAAGATATTGGTAATGTTAAGTTTTTTGGTTAACTTTTGCAGACAGACAGACAGACGGACGGACGGACAGACAGAAGGACAGACGGACAGACGGACAACGGTAAAACAATATGCCTCCGATCTTTCGATACGGGGGGATAAAAAGATAAATTTCTATCTAAAACTGTCTTTAGCCTATATTCAACTACTTTTGCTTTAACAAAAGTAATTGTTATAATATTTAAGCTTATTGCAATTAGATAAATTATTGTATTCGTTTTAATATTTTTTTTATCTATCTTTGTCTCTTATCAGAGGATGAAAAGGTCTATGAGTCCCAACCAAAGAAACACATCCATGGTTGACACTTTTGTCATCTTTCAATTCTATTACACAGGCTACCTGCAGGATGAGAAATATTTAGATATGGTTTTAAGTGTGTATTTCCGTTTATTTAGGGTCGCCACCATAGCACATGCCCATATGAGCGACACCCCCAGAAGACGGTTACTTGTTCCGGGGAAAGTGCAAGGATACATGACAAAACTACTTTGAGATCCGCCATGGTTCTTTAACGTGCTCGGTGTAAAGCACTGTCTCACAGGGCCTCAATTTAAGAATTAAGAACTGAGAATGGCATGTCAAAGGATTATAAACTTCTTTATCATTTCTTGTTAAGCATCCAATTAGACAACTTTCACCAAAGCAAACTCGAGATATTCAAATTTTTGTCTTTTACCCCTCGTTCCAGGAAAAATGAGCACAATGAATATCACAAAATACTCTGTTTTTTAGCAAAATGATTGCATTAATTCCAAAAATTTGACACACAGAGCCTAATAACATCAACCTTACTATAAAAGCTATTTTTAGTTTAGTTTCAAAAGAGTGGTGAAAAAAACACTTTTTTGGTATGACGTCATGCGTAAAAAAGTGAATTTTCTGCAGATCTTCTAAAAAATTTGAGAATCTCATCAGATTTATTTGTATTTCAAGACAGGTGCACCCTAAACCACCTATACCAAAATAATAGTGATGTATAAGGTAAAAGATATATAGAAATCAAGAACTTCAAACATACATGTAAAGTTTGGTAACTTAAATGCTGGTTTATAAATGCGGTGTCAATTTTTAAAGGAGAGAATTTTACATTGTTTAAATTATCTAAATTTCTTCCAAACTCAAATTTTTTCCGTCTTAAACCCTGTATTAGAAAAAAATCTTGAAACATATACTCTCTCAGTGTTTTTTTTTTATTATTTTAAAATGAAAAATAGATATTTGATATAAAACAAGAGGACCATGATGGTCCTAGATCGCTCACCTGAGTCTCTTTGACCCCTGGGACATCAAATCATTTAAATAGGCAGATGTCAAAAAGGAGATAATTTCAACACCAAACCAAGTTTCAAGAAGTTTGGACCAAAATTGTGGCCTCTTGAGTTACAACAAGATATTTATCACTTAGGCCCCTTTTCCTGTGATATGGCATGGATCCTTTCCATTTTCAAAAGGGTTCATTTTTTTTTTACTTGATAAACTTCTGACCAAGTTTCATGAAGATTGGTCATAATTGTAGCCTCAAGGGCTTAAACAAGATAATTGGCGTTCAGGCCCCTGTTCCTGTGATATGGCATGGATCCTTCCCATTTTCGATAGGGTTAATCCTTGTGACCTGGCCATTATTCTGACCAAGATTCATGAAGATTGGGCCATATTTGTGGCCTCTAGAGTTAAAACAAGATATTTGCAATTAAGGCCCCTTTTCCTGTGATATGGCATGGATCCTTCCAAATTTCAATAGGGTTAATCCTTGTGACCTGGCCAATATTGATTCTGAACATGTTTCATGAAGGTTGGGCCTTAATTGTGGCCTCAAGAGCTTTAACAAGATAATTGTCATTAAGGCCCTTTTCCTGTGATATGGCATGGATCCTTCCCATTTTCAATGGGGTTAGTCCCTGTGACCTGGCCAATATTCTGACCAAGTTTCATGAAGATTTGGCCATATTTGTGGCCTCTAAAGTGTAAACAAGAAAATTGTCATTCAGGCCCCTTTTCCCGTGATATTGCATGGATCCTTCCCATTTTCAAAAGAGTTGATTCTGGTGATTTGACCAACATTCTGACCAAGTTTCATGAAGATTGGGCCATATTTGTGGCGTCTAGAGTGTAAACAAGAAAATTGTTGACGCCAGACGAGGGACGACAGATGACACACGACGTAGAGGAACGCTGGACGACGGATATTCAATTATCACAAAAGAGTAAGAGTACATACAAGTTCCCAAATGTTGTATTCACTTTTACTAGAAACAACATCTATATGATTATAAATGTGGAAAGGATTAAATTGGCTGTAAGCTCCAATTCAAATTAATTGCTATGCACTTTGATAAGTAATCTATCAGTGTTTTCAAGTCACTTGTCTGAAACTTGTTGTCTTGTAATTAGTAAACACATTCCCTTCAAATGCGCATTTTGTCCATTTTCTTTATCAGGTTAATCTGTGTTTTGGGTTTTATCTCCTAAGCTGTTCTAAAGCCACTTATTCAAGTAGTCTGTACTTTAAACAGAACGACGTACTAAGAAACTTTATCTATTCAAGACTGTCTACCACTGTATCTGATAACTATATAATATCTGTACCATTGTGGCATCCTTCCATCAAAAACTGAAAGTAAAAAAATAAAATATAACTGAGTGCATATACGATAATATTTGACTGCAGGTGTTGAGTTGAAGAAAATTTCTTAAAAGAGGCATTATTCTTAGCAAAAATATGTTTGGGTAAGTGCCTTTGATATCTTGTGATAGAGATCTATATTGATAGTTTCAAGTAAATATTTGTCATGTTAATGGAGATAAGAACACAAGAAGTTATTTTCATGAAAATAATACTTTTTTTAAAACTTAAATGCTCAGTTGAATGACTGATTTTAGAATTTTCTCCATCAATCACCCAGTGGTCTTAATATTAGATAAGAGGGGGGGGGGGGGGGGGGGGTGTATTACCATTTGTAAACATTCAAAGAAACCCTTTGTTATAAGTACATGTAATCTTTTAGACTTTTCAGACTGAACATATTTTTATTGTTATGTTAGGTAATCAATTTGTGAAAATTCATAGTACAAACAACAGTGACTGAAAAATAAATTGGATATTTGAGCAGGGAAGTTAATGCTTCACATAATTATATTCATTTTGATATTTGACAATGTCCCATACCAAAAAAGGAACATTCCAGCTCAAGCAAGGCAAAGATTACTATATAAACAAGAGGACCAAGATGGTACTAGATCGCCCCCCTGAGTCTCTTTGACCGACATCTCATCAATTGAAAAGGCAGATGTCATAAAGGAGATAATTTCTACAAAAACCCAGTTTCATGAAGTTTAGACCAAATTTGTAGCCTCTAGAGTTACAACAAGAAAATTATCATAAAGACCCCCTTTCCTGTGATATAACATGGATCTTTCCCATTTTCAATAGGGTTCATCCTTATGATATGACCAATATTCTTACCAAGTTTCATGAAGATTGGGCCATATTTGTCGCCTCTAGCAAGTAAACAATAAAATTGTCATTAATGCCCCTTTTACCGTGATATGGCATGGATCCTTCCCATTTTCAATAGGTTTTATCCTTGTGACCTGGCCAAAATTATGACCAAGTTTCATGATGATTGGGCCATATTTGAGGCTTCTAGAGCATTTAAAAGAAAATTATCATTAAGGTCCATTTTCCCTTGATATAGTATTGATCCTTTCCCTTTTCGATAGGGTTCATCCTTGTGACTTGTCAATCATTCTGACCAAGTTTCATAAAGATTGGGCCATATTTACGACCTCTAGAGTGTTAAGGACAATTGCTAGAATTAATTTTCTGAGATAGATTTTTTTTATATTTTCATATTTTGTAGATTAAAGTATGCCGATTGCACAAATGGAAAGAAAAAGGGGGGTCACCTAATCAGATTTTTCGTAAAACGTCATTAAATGTCATAGGTATCGAGTAAATTTTTGTCCGATTTTTCGCCGATTTTCATTTCTTGGTAATTACATAAAACCGTAACACAATCAAATCTAATCGAAGAACTTATATCAATTTTATTCTAATTTCATAGAAAGGAAGTTATTTGCACTTAAACTAATACACAATTATCGATTGAAAGGAAAAATAATGATTTTTTACGTATTTTTTCCAAATGCGTAAAAACTGGTATATCGAAAATGAACGAGAATATTTTCAAAATTTATAAGATTTGATCAATTTCTCAAAAACTCCGAGATAGAAAATTTTATTTTTTCTATATTTTGTAGATAATAATATTTGCGTGTGATATTGATATAAAAAAGGTATGGTCACCGTGCTAATTTTTGAGAAAAAATGCAGAATTCTAGGTCACCCGGTTTTGACGCTAAGGAAAAAATCACCCCAGATTCTTTTTCTCGTACCAATTTTATGTACAAAATCAATGATATTCAATCCTTCTTAAATTAATCGATTACGGAAATGAATTCCTCAACAATTAGGGTATCACTTTTTTTGCGTCAACGAATCCCAAGGTAAAATCATATAAAAAAGGTCAAAGTGATATGTCAAGGCCAACGTTACATAAATCACGCAAAAATCTAATGTTTTCAAAAATCTTCAAGCCTGTTGAAAAAAAGAATACTCCCAAATGGTATAAGAATTGATCTTGTCAATAAGTATCATCAAATTCCCTGATCGAAGCAATATGATGAGATCAAGGTCATCTTTCTCGCTCACACCCCCATCCCCCAATAGAATTTCAAATACACCCAGGTCTGTTAAAAAATAATCCAAACATTGAAAATTAAAAATCTGACAAGATCATTTGACAACGACAGATCGTTTATCAAGGTCAACGTTTCAAAAATTTACCCCGTCAAAATGAAATGTAACGGTTCCATGTAGCTATCTGATATACGACTGATGTCTGATTATGCGCGGGAACGTTAACGTCACATAAACCTACAAAAACGACGCTGACATCATATCCTTTATTTCTATAAAATAAAATGGCTGCGATAATTTATATAATTATGTTTTAGTGAAAGGATTAATTAATCGTCTTCATGAAAGCATTTTCCGCGAAATATAGAAATTTAGAGGGGTTTTGTAGTGTTTTTGTTACGTCCGAGCAAAGTGCAAGTTTGGAGCGCATACTCTTTTTTGAAGAGTTCGATGCGCAAAGACGTTGCGCAAGAACGAACTCCCGAAATCGTCCTAAACAAGAAAAATATCATTCAGGCCCCTTTTCCTGTGATAAGGCATGGATCCTTCGGATTTTCAAAAGGGATCATCCTTGTGACTTGGCCAACATTCTGACCAAGTTTCGAGTAGATTGGACCTTATTTGTGGCCTCAAGTGTGTTTGCAAGAAAATTGTCAATACGGCTCCTTTTCCCGTGATATGGCATGGATCCTTCCCATTTTCGATAGGGTTCATCCATGTAACCTGGCCAACATTCAGACCAAGTTTCGTGAAGATTGGGCCATATTTGTGGTCTCTAGGGGGTTAACAAGAAAATTGGTCTTAAGACACCTTTTCCCGTGATTTGGCATGAATCCTTCCCATTTTCCATAGGGTTCATCCTTGTGACCTGACCAATCATTCTGACCAAGTTTTATGAAGATTGGATCATATTTGAGGTCTCTAGAGTATTAACAAGAAAATTGGTCATAAGGCCCCTTTTCCCGTGATTTGGGATGGATCCTTCCCATTTTCGATAGGGTTCATCCTTGCAACCTGACCAACATTTGAACTGGTATAGTCCGTTTGACTTCTTTATGGACCAACATTTCGCCGAAAATCTCAGAAATGAGTTAATGTAATGAAATGTGTTTTTTTCTTGTCATTTCATATTTTCCATCTAATACCATGACGAATCATGTTTTTCAGAATTTTTAAATGTAAAATAATGATTTTTTCCGTCCGTCTGCATGTTAACTTCCAGCCTTTCATACCTTCTTGTGGCTGTATTAAACGGAACAGCGACTTGCCCATCCAAAAATAGTTCTGATTTGCATAGGGGCCTAGTCAAAAGTGTATGATTTTAAGTGAGTCGTTTTGGTATGAAATCGAGTCTTTTTAAAAAACAAATTTTGCCGAAGACTTTTAATTCCTTGGGATTTCAAATCTGAGTGTATTCTCTCTTTGTTTAAAACCGTTTGGCCAGATAAACGATGATTGTTCTTATCTATTTTGAGACGAACCCCATATTCACATATTTAGACCAATCAAAAATCTTTATTTAACGAAGTCGTTGTGAATTTCACGAGGAAAACTAGATAAACAGGCGAGTAATAACGGTGCAATTCACGTGATATTGAAGTTTAGGATGACATGACCGTGGATATGCTAATTAGCATGTCCAAATAAGGAATAATGGACATTTCTTCTGTCAAATGTATAGTATAAAACCACGTGTTTTTACTATATATTTACATCTTGTTATGACTAAACAGCCTTCTTCACCCCTCGTGTTTAAGAGTGGAAAATGCGAAAATATTAACATTAACTAGATAGACAAAATCATAATTTTGAAGTCATTTTATTTTCAAAAAATATTTTTTGGAATGGTATTAAACTGAAATTAAGATTTAACCACATACATATTCTTCATTCAAACTCGATTTTATGCTATTGATGAAAAGGTCGGTCCATTTAGAAGTCAAACGGACTATACCCCGATGTCTGTGAGAGACAACGGGTAGTGTATAAACTTTATGGCAATCTGATTGGCTGTGTACTTTTTACGACAAGTAAGTTATTACAAACCGTAAGAATTTTCCCATCATGCATGTAGATATCCGTTGAAATTTGGCGGCATTGTTTAACATGGAAGAACTGAAATTCTGTTGCTTATATAAATATGCTCTTTACGAGATAAACATTCGAAAGAAAAACAAAAAAATCAACTCATTATTTGCTGCTTTTCGCCGCATTCATCGTGATTTTCGATCAACTGCATGTCGCAAATCCGCTACCAAACGCTTCACGATTTTCTAGCTTCCGTTCAACGTTGATCAAATGACGTCACTACCGGGTCACATGACCTTACGAAAATTTGTAAAATACCTGTCTCTAGTATCGATAGATCTAGGGGCAGTAACCCAGTCAAACCAACATTCTGACCAAGTTTCATGAAGATTCGATCATATTTGTGGCCTCTAGAGTGTAAACACTTAAATGGTTGACGCATGACGACGCACGACGGACGACGAACGACGCATGACGCACGACGCACACCGCACGACGGACATTCAATGATCACAAAAGCTCACCTTTAGCAGGATGTGCTCAGATGAGCTAAAAAGAGTATCGCCTAGGGGTGCCTACGCTCGGTGTTGAGTGCTGGATGGTGAAAGAAATCGAAGTAAAAAAGGGGCATAATTTGCACAAAATGTATCTAGAGTTATTCTCCTTGATATCATAGGTTGCTCATTTAATGGTGAATATATGAGTACCAAGTTTCAGGTGAATGTCTCTGGTAGAACCAGAGATATCACAATATGTCAAAGATTTCACATGACAACAACAATGATAATGACACCAAGGCTATAGCTATACCTCTGGTTTTCTCCGAAAACAGCTGAGTTGATATAAGATCATGATGCCTACTATGTATGAAAGTTTCCTAGCGACATATTTATATGCGACATATTCATGTTACCAACCTGACTGTTCATTGGCTCATTTTCCTGATACAATAAGTGTGAGCTTGACAGATTTTTATTTGATTTGATTTGATTTGGGGTTTTACGTCGCTTTCAACACTCTTTCAGTTATATCACGACGACTTGAGCACCTAACGACAGATTCCTAGTATTTCTCACACCAGTACTACCACCACATCCCTTTCCTAGCCTCCAGTTGCTATTCCACATAGGTTTACGATTATCTACCCATTGGTGGAAGACAAATGTCGGAAAGGATAAGTGCCGCGGCCGGGGATCGAACCCGTGCGAATATAGACCCCTGGATTAGAAGTCCGGCGCGCTACCAACTGCGCTATTGCCGCGGCTGAGCTTGACAGATGGAGGGTTTGACTTCTCTATCCCAGGTAACATCTTCTTGCACACACAGTTTAGTATGATCACCCAGTGAGGCCAATGACTACAGTAAAACTGACCTGAAATAATTAAAAAAACATATTTCACTACAAATAAGTTCTTTTTCCTTTCAGTTCTAGTCTAATCAGAACATTTCACAGTAATATGCTCACCAGGGATAATGCTAAATTTTCAAATTCAGGATAAGTTGACCCCTTGACCTAATTTTAGGGGGGTCAAAACTGCTGTTGAAGGGGTTTAATTTATTTAATTGATTGAATGGAGTTAAACGCTGCTCTCAAATTTTTTTCAGTTATATCGCGGTGGCTGGAGCACCTGACAATGGTTTCCTGGTCATTTTCTCACCAGTACAACCCCACATCCTTTCCTAGCCTCTAGCTGCTATCTCACATAGGTCTGCGATTATCCACCCATTGGTGAGAAACAAATAGTCAGAAAGAATTGGTGCGGCCTTCGGGGATCGAACCCAGGACCTCAAGATTGACAGTCTGGTGTACTACAAACTGCGCTATGACGGCCTCTCTGAAGGGGTCATAAAACCAAAATGAGAAAAGAGTAAACATTCTTTGTTTTGATTGATCATATCTGTAAATATCTTCTTCATATCTTCTTCAGAGATTCATATTATATAGGAATCTCTAATAAAGATATAAAGGAGATAATGAGTTCTCTTTCATTCAATATTTACTACAATTTTGAGAAAAATTGCTGAAAAAATCAAATTAAATAAATGGTCAAAATGACTCTGACACAAACAAAACCCCTCAATAAGTCAAAATATGATATTTTAATATGCTTGAGGGTGAATTCCCTGGTGTTATGGTCAAACACTTGCCCCGGTTAAGCTCTAGAGAGATCAGAGTTACAACAGTTCATTGTAACTACATCACACAATAACCCAGACTTTGAGAAAACTGTGTGTGTGTTTTAACTTGAGGCTAACAAAGTAAAGGGTCAAAAGACTCTTATTTCCTTCATGTACCTAACTCATTCCAGATCTTATCATGAACAGACAGAGCGAGGCATCACTGCTACCCAATTTTACACCTGGATGGACTGGGGCTCCGTCTGTAAAGTGTCCTACACAAATACTCTACCCGCATTCAGTGGGGCTCAAGCCAGCAACCATCAGATTACAAGTCGGGCACACTCTCCATATATCAAACAAGCCAGGCCCGAATAAAGCTTCATTTATAAAATATATATCAAAGTTTTCAGTCACTTTGATCAATCTTCAAGCCACATTATTGTTTTAAAATCCTTTTCCCCTTGCTTTCTGGTCAATACATAAAGACTACATTTCCAATTGCGGCATTCTAACATGTCCTAAATCAGCATGAGATCACATTACAAATAGCTAGCAATGCAATCCTTATTCGGTTACGCAGTTTCATTTTCAGAGTAAATGAGTATCGGCACAAATCTACACGTCGAACAGAACGTGAATGTGAGCATGTGTGAGTCCGTCTTATGAACACAGGACATTCGACTTCTGCACTCCGTTTTCCTACTTTCATTTTACACAGTTGTTAATCTTTAAATAGTGTTTGTAACAAACACAACGTGTTCATGATCTTGATAATGTCACAAATGCGTGTCCTCATTATGATTTCGGCAATAGTTGATGACAGCTCATGCTTCGCCTGCATTCTAGCCTCCATTTTGGCGAACCGGATATTTAGATTACGTGATAGATTCTATGGTCACGTGGCCGGCATAGTGACCTTCCGAAGACACCCGAGATAACATGAATGAAAACGAGTTTACTCAGTTCGTAATCCTCAAAACACGTGTCGAATAATTCTTAAAACCCGTCTCGAGACTTACAGTCGCGTGTTGAAAAGTTATGTAAAACCCGATTGCATAAACCACAGATCTTTGTCGCTAGACTGAATACCTTTTCTACTGACACAAGGTGTGATGTGTCATTCGTCTCAACTCGGCCGATTCCGTAACCTACATTTAAAACGGAGACGTCGGAGATCGCCCGAGTATTGCCGAACGCAGAAAACAAGTTCAAGTAGTGACGAACTGACCTATATAAACACATATTTCCGGCTAATTATTACAAGTTGCACCAGCGAAGGCTTGCGTCATAAACATAGTATCTGTCTCTGCGGTGTTTAGACACAAACTTTGTTTTCGCTCTAAACTCTCAACAAGCTTACGCCGCTCATCAATTGGCTTGATTTCTACATTCCCAGATAAATTTGTGTTTTCAAGGGGAATTTTCATTATCTTAACTTGATGGAGAATACCATAAACGCCATTAAGGAAATAAACAGTGATGCTTAAGAGAGAAGTCTTGAAAGATACTTAATTTAATATTAAGAGGCGCTACTTTATTTCAAATGTATTAAGATCCGACAGGATTTTCCGTAGACGGTATATAACACTGGTGAACGAAGTTCGTTCACCAAAAAACTAACATCAGAAGTGGCATCGATGTTTGTTATCATTGCTGTGTTTATGTTGAAATTACATCATTAATTAAAACACGAACGGATCAATATTAAAGTAAGCTTAGTTGGCAAAACACTACCTACAGGAAAGGGTAGGATAAGGATTCGAACCTTTGTAAGGCTTGATAGTTTAGTTTTCTATTCACTTATTTAAAACAAAAAAACAAAGACGGGAAAAGTGTACATGTTTACATATAGAGACCGCCTCATTATCAAAAGTATTTTAGTGTCACATTGAATCCCTTACCAAACAAATTAAACCCAAGTACTATTTAAAACATTCAAGTAATCGATTTTCTTTAGTTGCAGATTGTTAATTCTTTCCTTCTTCTCCTGTATCTTATTTGAATATGATCGGAGAACGTTTTACAGAATTAACCGATGTATTTCCTTAATAGTCTACGAAAGCCGAGTCATCTGATATTATGATATATATATGTTTACTCTCGTTAGACACAAACACGAAAAACGATGTATGTTATTGGTCAACTTTTAGATGTAAAATACAAGGAATTAGTCAGTCAAGATTGATGAACCAGATAGTACGCTATAAATGTCAATTTATACTTTCAGCTGGTCTTACAAACGAGTATTGAGACTTATTTAGAAACACAGCTTCACGACCACGCCTGGAAATAGATGACAAAGTGATGTTCATTTTCTGTACCAGACAGACTGTCTGTTGTCTAATACAGGAGAAAGTTTGTTAACCTTCATCGTATTGTACAGTCAAGAAAGTGGTGTATTTGAAAAAGTGAATGAATCAAGTATGTTCTGTCATAATAAATCACTTGAAAATTCACTTATTTAACCTGCACTCTGCATGTAGCTCTGTTAGGTCATATTTGTAACAAATCATATATGTAACACAGTTGTTACGTACATGATCACATTCGGAATAGATAAGGTGTGTTACAAATGTGTTTGTCCGAAAAGGGGTTTGATATGAGAAGCATATATGTAACAGATTAACGTGCCTATTTGTAATTGAACAAATAAAAAACATTTATTTCAATACTTGGAGTTATCTGTTCCGTTCTCGGCCAAATTTATATATTTTCCTATATATATTGTTAAAAGGTAAACATAGCAAACACATCGCAATAAAATACTCATTTTTTACATATTGTCGTAGGCAAACGGGGTTTTATAACTGCTTTAACAGTTTTACGCAAAAACATCGATTTCTTGTAGGTTTTACTTACCGGAAGAAATGCATTGCGCAATTTTGGCTTCTTTTTTCAGATAAATGACGTCTGTAGGTCTCATCAAGTAAATAGGTCAAAACTCACAAAGTAACCCGAAAAATCTGTTCAAATTAATAGTTACATACTTCAGAAATATTATACATTAAAAAAATGTTTATCAAGTCGAGCACGCTAGTCAATCGACCGACAAGCCAGACATTCGCTGTTTTAAGAATGATATTTGCCATCATATTCATTTTGTACGGAAAAGGATATTTTTTCGACCTATTGTTTTTTAGCTCACCTAAATACGAAGTGCCAACGGGGAGCTTTAAGTGTCAACCTGTTGACCCTTATAGCTCACCATTGGCACTTCGTGCTCAGGTGAGCTAAAAACAACTTTTTCCTTTTCTCCACCAATGGGATGGAAATCGTAGACCTATGTGGGATAGCAGCTGGAGGCTAGGAAAGGATGTGATGGTAGTACTGGTGTGAGAAATGCCAGGAATCTATTGTTAGGTGCTCCAGCAGCGAAATTCTGATTATTCCATACATATTGGCGTAGCAGGACATGGCATTTTTGTCTTTAAACGACATCTCCTTCTTAACCACAAACTAATTTCAATTAAACTTTGCGAAAATTATCTTTAGGTGACCCTTTTCAAAAAAAAAAGAACAAAAAATGATCGCGATATTCTGAATGACCCATTTATATCTGCTCCTCAACCACTGAGCCTATCTCCATGATATTATGCTTAAATATTCCTAAGGTATTTAGAAAGTTTGTTTGCCCATATTGGTATGGCAAGGCGGGCCAGTCCCCTGGACAAAAGAAAATTCAGGTGGGCGGGTCAGGGTCGTTCATTGCCTCTTGTTTATAAATATTCTGAGCAATCTTACAACTTAAAATAGTTCTATTTACGATAAATGTCACAGAGAAAAATAAAAATCAGTGAAGTTACTGTTTAATTTTCGTAAATACCATTCATGGAAAATCGCTTGCACCCAAATGACATTTGTAAGAAGATCGCAATGTTGGCAATTATAAAAATGATTTTTTTTATTGTACAAGTTAATACTTAATGTCAGCGGATATATGGTAAAATCTGTTGGAATCTCTGTGATGCATGTAAAACCAGTAGATTCAAAGTTATCATCCACACTTTTTATAAAATGTCTTATTCGCAATATGTCCCTTGAGGTGGAAGAAATATGCCTTTAGATGAGAAAACATGTGCTTACAAATATCTTTCTGAAAATAATGTTTTTCGTGAATTCTTTCTTATTATTAGATTTTGTAGAAATATGAGGATTCTTTGGTCATTATTTTGTAAATTAGATTAACTGGCGTTAAAGTAGGGCACCTATTTGATGTTCGATGGCCTTATATTTTCCCAGTGGAGTCACGTTAACATTATGTCTAGGAGACGAAATAAAAAGAATAAACCTGAGTTTACGCCTACCTTGATGTTCCAATAATGTTTTTCTTTTTATTCTTCGCTCGAAAACGTCATTGTGTGCGTTGCCATCCTAAAAGAATCTGGTAGGAATCTAGGGCCTATTTTAATAAATATCCAACGATAATGTTTTGCGGTAGTAAAAATTAAAGTTGCTTCTATAGCTGTAACTAAATATGGAATTCTGCAATGCATTATCTCATTGAAACCATCAAGGCAGAATCTAACAATGAATGAGAACGCCGGCTACGATTTGTGATTTCGACTTACGATTATTCTTTTCGTGGGAAGTTTAGTAAAACTAGCCCCAGATGGCTAGCTGTCAGCTTCTATTAGGGTGGGTAAATCCAGAAAAAAATGCCGATGTTTTCTATTTCGTATAA
The DNA here is from genome assembly GCA_948146395.1 of Fragum whitleyi. Taxonomy (NCBI): domain Eukaryota; kingdom Metazoa; phylum Mollusca; class Bivalvia; order Cardiida; family Cardiidae; genus Fragum; species Fragum whitleyi. Next base: position 956,321 of record OX411550.1, read on the forward strand.
GTTTAAATTACTGAAAGGGTCCATCGGGCCGAGTCGATTTATGCAAGCGGTAAGAGGACCTGTAACCGATGAAATATTCAAAATTTCAAATAGGTCTGAAATAGCGGAATAGGACATGACTTTACAAAATTTTATCTGATCGATGTCCTTATCGTTTGCTTTTCTTTTTTCAACCAGATTTGTATTTTTATATTGCTCAAAATATGTATTGACCCACCACTCATGCATCCTGTGTTTTAGCAATTTCTCTTCTAAGCAAGGTGGACATGTTTTTTTTATTATCATTATTATTTAACTTGAGGGGCGTCAACTCTGATGTCTTATTAATTACAACCATACATGTAATTATATTAATAAAGAAATCTAATCTTATGAAAGATTATAATCCCCGCTCGATTTTATTTATGTAGTTAAAAAACCAAGGTATTTATCCAAGAAAATTTGAAGTCCTTATTTTTGATCCCAGTTTTCTCCCAAATGACTAAGAAATAAAGAAAATGTAAAAATAAAAAACTAGAACACACCTTAGACCACTTGTGATTACAAATGTGTAATCCGGAAAGACACGACATACGGCTTATTTCCAGTGTAGAGCAATTCTATGAAAAAATTTGGTTACCAAGACTTAGGCAATTCACCATAACAAAGAATGAAAGCTCTAGCCCGTACGGTTGAATAGTAGAAGATCTTGTAAGTATTTAAATCATGGCAACAAAGGTTCTACAAGGATTCCAAATATATATATTTTTTTTAAAGTGCTCGAGCTCGGGAATCAGTCGTGTAAAATTTGATGGAATATAAGAGAAGTTTTTGAAGAAAAGTTAATAACATTGTGAAATTCACTCTCATCGCGATCAAAATTATTCTAAATTGCTCATTCAGCGATCCATTCATTTATTCCAAACACTCACTCAAACCGTCTAGAAAACGTTTAAAAGTACTAAAATGGATAAAAATCAACAACTTCACTCAAAATGAAAATCGCTGGGAAAAACACGATTTCACTGACTTCTATAATTCTTCTCTTAAGTGAGTTTAGATCGCAAAGTACAGTTAAAAAACATGGTAAAATTGATTATCATCTCAATAAAAACTATTCTTATTCACGCCCGCAGCAGTCTATTTTTTCATTACAAACACTCACTGAAATCATTCAACAATGCTCTAAAATCAGTTACAAGATCCTGAACAAAATTGGCGAAATTGGATTACCTTCCTTTAATTTCACTCAAAACGCACTCATCGCACTCATTCAATTTCATTCCAAAATCATATATTCTTTCTTATGAAAATAATTTGGGACGGAAACCTAGCTGAAAAGTTTTCCACCTCGCGACTTCTTTTCAAGTGTTGGAATCAGTTAAGGAATCATCTTTCTCAAGGTTGGTTGTTACGAAGGCGAGAATGATCTACAAATAAAAGCTGCATAAAAACACAGACTCTTGGGTTAGAGTTTCAATTGTGTCATACATGAAGAAAGCTTAAAATCAGTTTGATTAGAGTATAAATTTGATTTAAGGGAATTTTCTAAGCATCCTTTCTCTGAAAAAAGGGATTACAGGTCATGAAGGTATAACCATCAATTGTCGGTAGTGTCACTATAGTCTTACTTTTTCACCGACTGCCATTAAAGTTGCAATCTCCGGTTGGTATAAGACTTTATCCTGTCACTAGCTATAAATATTGCCTGATAAAAAGGATAATGATAATTGTGTTGATATCAGGTCTCTTAATCACGTGACAGGGTCATGTCACTTGGTCTCGTGACCTGTCGGATCTTCTATGGTGGCTGTTTGGGCTAACAAAGAGTCCTCCCTTTTAAGTTTTAATTAAAAATTGCGTGTCGGTTTCTGTTAAAATTCTTTTACTCGATTCCCTTATTCTTAAAAAAATCGCGAAAAATTTAAGAAGTATTACATGATAACGACATTTTCTTTAAAATTGTGAAACAGTTTAAATGCGTGTTTACATTCAACCTCGAAAACTGTCAGGATTTTTAAACATTTGTCTGGATGGATTCAACGCAGATTTTTTTCGAACAAGGAGAATTTTTGAGACCTCAATCTATGTCCCTCCTATGACTTATTGCAAGGAAGGTATTGAATTGAGGTTTGCTTTAAGTTGCATGACAACAAAACTTGAGAATAAGTTGGATGGTTGAAATGGCCATTGACAAGAAAATCACCCGATCCACACTTTCTGTATCAGTAAGGTATGTTAGCATTACTTTAGAGTTATTTTGTTGTTAAATATTTTCTTTGACAGCATCAAAAATCATGTTATTATCGAGTTCTTTAGCCGTAAGCGATCGCCATACCCCACCCAACCATTCAAGCCATTGATGAGCAATCGTTGTGTCAAATCGGAAGAAAATTAAATTTTCGTTTAATTATGACGAAAAGAAAAAAATTGTAACAGGATAAATAAAGTCGATGGTAGGTGACCTGAGATGGAAAAAAATTATCGGGCTCGACTGCGGGATATATCCGGTTCGCCTTCGGCTCACCAGATAAATTTCTAGGACTTGCCCGATAATCTTTTCCATCTCAAGTTATCAACCATCTTTTCTCTATGTTTCAATCTAGAGTGTTAGTGAACATTTTCATCATTATTAATATTACAATTTCTAGGATTGCTTTCTTTGCGTTAGATGTAAAGGAGCATACATATATTCAACAATATTTCCTTGGTGATTTTCGGTTGTTTATCGAGTAATAACGGTAGATTATCATCATGATAAACTCACCACCTTACAAGTGAAATAATCAAAACCTTTTACCTCGCTTTCGTTCATTTTACCCTATTTGACGACATCGAAGCGGAGCCAAAAAAAATGATGTCATCATGAACGCTGCAAAACAATCACGTGCCAAAATATCGCGCTAAAGGAAATTTTGTCCAAAATTTACACATTTTGTCTCATTTATGCATTAAAGAAATCAATTAATCGTTAATTTTTTCGAATACTATCGATTGCTATTTCATTTCATGATCAGCAAAAACTATTTTGTTGTTCACTCAATGAAAAATCGATCTTACACTAAAACAAACGATTATCCTCTATGTCTTAAAGGGCAGATTTGACGACTGTTTCCTGTACTGCTATACTTGACTACTGAAAATATTTTCCATCATAAATTTATCGATTACGTCGTTTCAATTTCGACGCCATTACGTATTCCTCTTGATGGTCCTGTATTCTTTTTTATATTCACTTCTGATAAATTATTGTATGAAATAGAAATACGATGTAATGTTCTATTAATGTTGTTAAAACGACACATATTCTTTTTTTCTGTTTTGATATAATAAAAAAATGTACTTTCACTCATTTAGTGTTGTTTCATAACGTTGTTCAGATCAATGAGTGATTCAAAAAATCCTTAAAACATAAGTTTGACACAATTGCTAATGTCGGTTTGGTGGATATCTTTAAACTTTACATCTATTTCATGGAACGATGCCATTTTCTCGTGCAAAAGACATATTATATACGAGGGTTATACAGCCAGACAAATAAATTGTTAAATTGAACCCGTAAAAAGGTAGTTCTGTGGACTGGATTAGAAATTTATATAGAATAATGTAATGGTGGCTTAAAAAAGATCGATTTTATCCGGTCGTGGTTAGGAGAATTATAATGACAAGGTCTTGTCGAATAATGATATTTTCTTACAGCTGAAAACATTGATTGAATGGAGTTTGACGCCGCTTTCAACATTATTTCAGTAATATCGCGGCGGCTGAAGCACCTAACAATGGATTCCTGGTATTTCTATCACCAGTAAAAACACCACATTCTTTCCTAGCCTCCAGCCGCTATCTCACATAGGTCTACGATTATCAACCCATTGGTGAGAGACAAATAGTCGGAAGAATGAGTGCCGCCGTCGGAGAACTCGCGAACTCCAGATTGACAGTACGACGCGCTACCAACTGCGCTATGACGGCGGCTACAGCTGAAAAACATAAAGCTTATATATAAAATTACTTACACGTTATTCATGGAATAATTTTATTTTCGCGTTGATATCTCCTTGAATAAAGTCTGATAAATTAGGAGTTGTACATGTATGCCAAAGGTAAAATCCTATGGCGGCGCCGGGGGCGGGGGGGGGTGATATGCATATAAATCTTCCCCATCAGACTTTATTCTTGGCCACATCTACTTAAAATAAAATTATATCAATTATAGCACGATCACAATTCTAAAAATTGTTTTACAGTTAACAACATCGTGAAATTGACAATGTGAATGATTTTGGAATGATTTAGGAATGAAATTGAATGAGTGTGTGGAGCGAGTTTTGAGTGAATTTAATGGGAGGTAAGCCAATGTCGAAAATTTTGTTCAGGATGAACAAAATTGTGACATTAGATTACCTCCCTTTAATGAAATATGCAAACAAGTTCTTTAGATAGCTTCATATTTCTTCAAGAACCTATGAGGTGCTCACAATTCGATTTATGTCAGTGAAATCGCGATTTTTCGCTATCAAAATTTATCTTGAATGACGTTGTTGAATCAATATTTTTCAATGAGTTTGAGCGTTTTTGAGTGGTTTGAGTGAGTGTTTGAAATGAATGATAGGAGCGCTGAGTGAGCGATTGAATGGTTTAGATTGAAGTGAATGTCCATTTCACGATGTAATTAACTGTATTGATCTTTTCTGGGTAAAAAATAGCTTGATAATTCTTTTTCTTAATTTAAATAAAATGAACCAATGATGACATTTACGATGGAAAAAATTCACTAAAAGCGAAGCGCGTCAAAAGCAACGCAATTCCCGCTTAAGATGGTGAGTAAAATAGATGGGCGGAGCTATCTATGTACACAGTAAAAACACAATTGTATGTAATTTCTTCTAATTTCCTTTATGCGTTTTACGCCATCGTGTTATAATCCATTATTGAGCCATCAAATTTCGATTTCAATTCAAACTTACAGACCATACTCAAAGAAATTCAAAATAGAAATGTGAAAAAGTAGTCCCAGTAACAATTATGAATATGTAAATTATTTAAAAATGTAGAGAAATTACCTAATAAAAAATTGAATTTTAATGCACGCAATTTCAGGTTTATACTTGATTCATTGCTTGGTCTAAATGAGCTTTTCAATTACACTAAATTCAGATAAAGAAATACATACGTATATGTTTTTATGTAAACAAAACCCAAACATGTACCCAAGACATTTCTTTCCGATTTTTTTATAACACATATCATTTGATCTCTTCGTCGGACTATTTCTTACCTCAACTTGTTGCGGAGAACTAATCAGATGTAATTTAAAATTTTATTTATTACATACATGTTACTAAATGATGTTAATTTCCATTAAAGACCTTCAAATATCATATAAGTTGTTTAATTACTCGAAAAATAGGGTAAAACTTGCGTACGAATTTAATTGTTTTTCGCCTTTTACCTATATGACAAACACTTGATCTATGTGGAGTTCATGTGATCTGTGCTTCCCAAAAAATACTTTGCGATCCTGTTAACCGTTTTGGAACACCTTCGACCAATTTACGATCGGACCTCGGCGTACTTCCGATCTTTAGAAAGAACAAATATGACCTGAATGTTGTAATGCGTTCAAGGTGGCAATATATTTGCGAACATTTTTAATGATTCTCCCACTTGTATATACATCTGAACTTGCTTACCTACAAATGAGTAAAACTAACAAGTGACGTCAATGTTTTATCTACATTGCTGTGTGTGTTTTTGATTTATATGAATTAATTCAAATACGAACAGATCACTATTGAATTTAGCTCAGTTGTTACACACTACCTACTGGAAAGGGTAGGATATGGGTTCGAGCCTTTATAAGGCTTGATAGTTTCTTTTTCTATTCTATTCTCTTATTTAAAAAAAAACAAAAAAAAAAACAAAAAAAACCAGGAAATATGTACATGAATATTCCTGAAAGTACGGCTGTCAATTTCCTTGTCCATCAGATTTTACGCGATTACCTTTTAAAATCCCTGGGAAGAAGATTCGAGTGGGATAACAATTTTAATGACCCCAAATATTGATTTGGCAGGGCGGGGCTTATTTTCACTTCAAAGTCTTTAAAAGAAATCTTCTCTCCCTAACCCATTGGGTCAATTGGAATGAAACTTGGCACGAATGCTCCTCTGGTGACACAATTAGGGTTTTTTTAATCACCCGTGAACCTATAATTGACAAGTGACATTTGGCGGGAAATATGCCGTCTTTACTCTAATAAACGAAATAGTTTGCAAAATTTCAGCAAAATTCAAATGCAAGTAACGCTTTTTAATTAAAAACAAGATGTGTTTGTGAAACACGAATGCCCCCGTAACAGCATTTTTTTCAAAGTTTGACCTTGAGAAATGACCTTGACCTTGTCACATGACCATGACTTTGGTACCAGCGGATGCGGATCATTGAGATCTATCATCATGCCAAATATGAGCCTTGTATCTTGAATAGGTTTGAAGATATTGGCAATGTTAAGTTTTTTGGTTAACTTTTTGAGTTATTTGACCTTGAGAAATGACCTTGACCTTGTCACATGACCTTAACTTTGGTATCAGCAGATGCAGATCATTGAGATCTATCATCATGCCAAATATGAGCCTTGTATCTTGAATAGGCTTGAAGATATTGGCAATGTTAAGTTTTTTGGTTAACTTTTTGAGTTATTTGACCTTGAAAGATGACCTTGACCTTGTCAACTGACCTTGACTTTGGTACCAGCAGATGCGGATCATTGAGATCTATCATCATGCCAAATATGAGCCTTGTATCTTGAATAGGCTTGAAGATATTGGCAATGTTAAGTTTTTTGGTTAACTTTTTGAGTTATTTGACCTTGAGAAATGACCTTGACCTTGTCACATGACCTTAACTTTGGTATCAGCAGATGCGGATCATTGAGATCTATCATCATGCCAAATATGAGCCTTGTATCTTGAATAGGCTTGAAGATATTGGCAATGTTAAGATTTTTGGTTAACTTTTTGAGTTATTTGACCTTGAGAAATGACCTTGACCTTGTCACATGACCTTGACTTTGGTATCAGCAGATGCGGATCATTGAGATCTATCATCATGCCAAATATGAGCTTTGTATCTTAAATAGGCTTGAAGATATTGGCAATGTTAAGTTTTTTGGTTAACTTTTGCAGACAGACAGACAGACAGACAGACAGACGGACGGACGGACAGACGGACAGACGGACAACGGTAAAACAATATGCCCCCGATCTTTCGATACGGGGGCATAAAAAATCAGTGTGAATTTTTCAACGAGTCCTCTTTAAAATTCCCATTATATTTGATTATATACTACTCAAAAGTTTGCTAAGCACCAAACTTTTTCGTGTCCTACAGGAGCTGATTTAAAAAAAGAAAAAAAAAACACATTAGTGTTCGTGTTTAAAATAGTACAATAATGTATAGAGAAGATATCTAATGTATGCATTGTCAAATTTACTCGCAATTTTCTCGCGAGTCTCGTGCAAAATGAGGAACCCCGGTTTCCTACATGTCCTTTTTCATTTTCTACATGTACAGGTTTCGATTAGATGCTAAGTTTCTGTTTTGCAGTACTTTATTGACTTTTAAGTCGTTACTCATGGCTAATCCAAATATCAGACGACATTTATCTGTCGAACAATTGTGGCTTGCTGTAGGTATGGTAGAGCAAGGGGCTTCCCACCGTGATGTTGGCATGGTACTGGGGGTACAACATGCTGTTGTAACCAGAGCTTGGGCATGATACCAACAGTATGGTACACATATAAGGAGACATGGTGGAGGTAGAAGTAGAGCTACCTCCGTCGGAGAAGACCGTTTTTTGGTAATTCAAGCCCGAAGGAACAGGTTTGCCCCGGGAGTGCGAGTTTCGACTCAAATCATACGAACACGGCTGCATGAGCATAACCTGAGGTCAACAAAACCATGTATTCGTATTCCGCTGTTCCGAGTCCATTGTCGGCGTCGGTTAACATGGGCATTGGACCATGTTGGTTGGCGCATAAGACGCTGGCGCCTCGTGTTATTCAAAGATGAGTCCAGGTATGGGTTGGGTCCATCATGGTTTGGGGTGGCATCAGTTGGGATGGGCGGACTGATCTTGTTATATTAGAAAGAGGTACTCTGACAGCTCGTAGGTACATTTGTGAAATCCTATATACCCACGTAAGATTTTACGCTGATGCTATGGGGGTTGGATTCAGTTTAATTATAGAATAACAAATTTTTACCGTTTTTTATTGAAAATTTAACCACGCTTCTGAGTTCTAAGGCTCAACAAATAATCCACGAGAGCTTTAGCTCGAGTGGATTATTCTTGAGCCTTAGAACTCAGAAGCGTGGTTAAATTTTCAATTAATAACGGTAAGAATTTGTTATTATAATTCTATCATGTCTAAATGTTCACTATTCCATGGGAAATAAATTCGAAGATACCAAGTCTACAACAACTTCGGATTAGTTTCATTTGATAATGCAAGCTATTCTTTTTCACCAAAGTAAGCGCCGATAAGCAATAATAAGCTCTCGATTCTTTTAAATTTGACCCTAAATTTGAATTAAAAATATGAACAAAATTACAAACATAATTATTCTTCGTTCGTTTTTATTAATATTAGCATACAAACATATGCATCTGTCACGCTATCTTCAATCCAAAATTTCAAGTGGGCCAGGGATTTATTTTTTAACCGCATCAAGTTAACTGCAGTGGGGGCGTTGGTAAGGGGCAGGATAAAGCCTAAATGCTAACGGCTAAGAACCTTAAATGCCTACATGAGAAAGAGTATTTAACAATCAAATAAACTATCAAACGAACTGAACATACCTTATGAATTAAAAAAAAAAATGCGATGGATTTCTTGTCGATCGACCATCTCCACTTTATTTTCACGATTTCGTTGTTGTGAAGTTAGAACAAACATCAATTCAATATCATCCTGGTTATTTGTCTCATAGATTACGACTAGATTCAAAGTTTCTGTCTCTAAAAATACTCCTCAGTCGGGTAAAGTACAATTTTTAATCTATCAATCAATCCGGATAAAGTAAACTTGTGTAAACAATACTCGTCATAATTTTTAATCTACGTCATGAACTACGTCATCGATAAAGTATAATTCGCCCAAGATATTTTGAGAGTCTTGCAAAGTATAATACCCCTACACTTATTTGAGAGCCTTTGAATATTTTCGTAATATAGACAAAATGGGGGGGGGGGGGGGTATTAGGTTGCCTTGCCAATATTCTTTACCTTATGCGACATCAATAAGAGATTTGTACATGGGCGGAATGGAACAGCCACTCGGAACTTTTTTCGACCATTGGCGCCCATTTAACCACGACGCAACTGCATGCTTTGTATAGACATAAAATCACGTGCCATGATAGAATGGATTATAATGCCCGTCCACACACGGCCCGTATTGTCCAAGATTATCGCCAAGAAGAGGGCATTCCAAGTCTGGAATGGCCGGCTCGATCTTATTCAGTAAAGACTTGAAAGGCTTTGAAAAATGGTAAAAGGACTGAACACGGAAAATATTCGATTTTGTATTCGGAAAGGACTTCAAGTCTTGACTGAATACAATTCGGAACAATTAGGAGGTGACATCGATAACAAAGCTGCACAATTATCTCCCGTTTGTAAAAGTTTATAAGCAACCCAAACGTCTTACCCAAAGGCTCCAGGTATATAAGCCTTTGAAAAATGCTAAAAGGACTTCTCACAATACATTCGACTTTTGCATTCAGGAAGGACTTCAAAACATTACTATTGGGAATAATCAGGACTTGACCCTTATAAAAAAAGAGGACCATGATGGTCCTATATCGCTCACCCTCGTCTCTTTGTCTCATTAAAAACATCAAATTTTCAAGTTGTACTTTTATGATTTGAGGCCTCTAAGGCTGTAAACAAGATAATTTTCACTAAGGTCCCTTTTCCCATAATATGACATGGATCTTTCCCATTTTCAATAGGGTTTATCCTTGTAACCTGACAAAAATTCTGACTAAGTTTCATGAAGAGAGGACCATATTTGAGGCCTCTAGAGTGATAAGAGCAAAACTGTCATTATAGCCCCTTTTCCCATGATATGACACGAATGCTTCCGTTCATCCTTGTGACCTGACAACCATTTTCTGACCAAGTTTCATGAAGATTAAATCATGTTTGTGACGTTTAGGGTGTTAACAAAAAAAATGTCATTAAGGCCCCTTTTCCCTTGATATGGTTTGGATCCTTCCCATTTTCAATAGGGTTTATCCTTGTGACCTGGCCATCAATCTGACAAAGTTTCATGAAGATTTGGCGATATTTGTGGCCTCTAGAGTGTATGGATCCTTTCCATTTTCAAAAGGATTCATCCTTGTGACCTGGCCAACATTCTGACCATGTTTCATGAAGATTGGGCCATATTTGTGGCCTCTAGAGTGCAAACAAGAAAATTGTCATTAAGGCCCCTTTTCCCGTGATATGGCGTGGATCTTTCTCAATTTCGATAAGGTTTATCCTTGTGACCTGGTCAACATTATGACCAAGTTTCATGAAGATTGGGCCATATTTGTTGCCTCTAGAGTGTAAACAAGAAAATTGTCATTAAGGCCCCTTTTCCCGTGATATGGCGTTGATCTTTCCCAATTTCGATAGGGTTCATCCTTCGGACCTGACCAACATTCTGACCAAGTTTCATGAAGATTGGGCCATATTTGTGGCCTCTAGAGTGTAAACAAGAAAATTGTTATTAAGGCCCTTTTCCCGTGATATGACATAGATCCTTTCCATTTTCAATAGGGATCATCCTTGTGACCTGACCAACATCTGACCAAGTTCCATGAAGATTGGGCCATATTTGTGGCCTCTGGAGTGTTAACAAGAAAATTGTCATTTAGGCCCGTTATCCCGTGATATGGCATGGATCCTTTCCATTTTCAATAGGGTCTATCCTTTTGACCTGACCAACTTTCTGACTAAGTTTTATGAGGATTGGATCATATTTGTGGCCTCTAGAGTGTAAACATTAAAATTGTTGACGACGGACGACGCACGACGGACGACGGACGATGGACGACGGACATTCAAGGATCACAAAAGCTCACCTTGAGCACGATGTGCTCAGGTGAGCTAAAAATTACAAAATAATTGCCCCTCAGCTAGAGTTTAGGTCGACCCAAAATACTTATCCAAACATTGTTTGACCCTCACACGAGTCGATCAAGACTTGTAGGCAACCCAAAAGTCTTACCCAAAGGCCTTTTAAGTATTTACCTTTTTACAAAACGCGAAAGGACTAGTCACGGAAGTTATTTGACTTTATCCTCGAAAGGTCATCAACCATGACACAAACCGATTGAGAACGATCAGGACCTTACATTGATAAATATAAATACATAATATTCTCCTCTGGGTAAAGTGTAAGCTGCGACCCAAAAACACTTTCCGAAAGGCCCTTTAAACATTTCGTATCATGATATCTGATCAAAAATAAGTTTGGCGGGATCAAAAATAGGTCACTGGGTTATATCTTAGAAAAACTTTTTTTGATTCTAAAGGTCAATATTTTATCTCTCTTATTGCCAAAGATGGTCAGAATAACTGTTTTGATGCTATCTCGAAATAGATTGTGCTGGTCAAAAAGTAGGTCACAAGGTAATGTTTGAAAAAATTCTTGTAATTGCTCTTGGTGTCACTTTTTTGGCTCATATCATGGTCAAAATTAGTTGGTCAAGTAGTTTTGGAGAAAAAGATTGTTTTTCATAAGAAAAAAATGACCCAAGATTACTACACTTACGTCGGAGTTACTTTCGGTTTACGGAAACGTCCGTGCGATGTTCCGAATTGGTATGTTGTTGTTTACGGAAACGGCCGATTGATGTTCCGAATCAATTTTCGCTTGTCGAAACTCGATTTACAATGTTACATGGCGTGTTTCTAAGACTTGTACATCGAATTAAAAAGATTAATTGAAAGTAATGGATGAGGAGGAGAAGATCTTTAAAAAAAATGGTTAAAATCTGCCCTTTGCTTTGCTGAGCAACCCAAAAGTACTACTAAACAAACCCTTTTCACATTGTTTGAAGAAACATTAACGGAAACGGCCGAGTGATGTGCCGGAGATGAATTATCAATTTTGCTTGTCGATTCTAGACTTACAATGTTTCTGAGACTTTTACATCGAAACATTTAAAATTCAAAAGATTTACTGTCAGTTATGGTTTGGGAGGTGAAGATCTTCAAAGAATTTAGCTAAAAGCGACCCATTGCTTCGCTGAGCAACCCAAAAGTACTACCAAACAAACCCTTGCAACATTGTTTGACCGAACATTTACGGAAATGGCCGAGTGATGTGCCGAAGATGACGATAATTTTCTCTAGTCGATTCTCGACTTACAATGTTTCTGGGACTTTTACATCATAACATTAAAGTTAAAAAGATTTATTGTCAGTAATGGTTAGGGAGGTGAAGATCTTCAAATAATTTGGCTTTAAGTGACCCATTGCTTTGCTAAGCAACCCAAAAGTACTACCGAACAAACCCTTTCCACATTGTTTGACCAGCCATTTTCGCATGTCAATTCTCAATTGTCATTAGTACACAACAGTGGTGTGATCACAACAGCTAAAAAGTTAAATATCAAAAAAATATAAAACATATACAAATTATGCCTCAGATGAGGCACGACCACACGTGTCCCCTCTGTGGGGACACTTTCCGGCGAATTACGCCCCCCTTTAAAGCGGGTTCACATCGACGATCGGGGAGTTGGTCTATATAAATGCTCCCTTTTCAGAAATTACGCAAGACTCTCCCCAAGCAAGCGAGTGTCGGGCGTAATCGCCAGGGTCTGTCCGGTCCGGGACTGCCCGGCTATTGTTGGAATAGTGCCCCGCCATCTTCGTGAACAGCACAGTTTGGCAAGGGCACAGGCTCTTCAAGAGTCAAAGCGGGCCATCCAGGTCACTGACATGCAGTGGGATGATTTAAGGATGGCCCACAGGGACGGGGCTGATTTTCCGGTGCAAGACCACCGCGAATTCTTTGTAAATATTCGTAGAGACGTACGCAGAGAGCGTCTACGTGCTGATGGACGTGGTGGTCCAAACTCGGAGAACCAGCCTCGACCCCGTTATAGGCAGCACCTTAGAACTCCGTCGCCTGAGAGCAGGCGAGGGAGCTCGTCAACATCGCCGCACAGCCCGCTCCCTGATTTTGCTCGCCGGCGTCGCCCGCGGCAGCTGTCCAAAACTCCCTCGCCTGCATGCAGACCACGGAGATTGCCTACCAGACGCCTGCCGAGAGACAGAAAATTAATTGGTGGATACCGTGCTGTTATAACCAAACGGTTTACTGTCTTCCTGCAATCCTCTGCAGGGGGGTTGTATTCCCTGAAGAGGGCCAGGGAGTACGCCTTTTGTATTGAACAATACACGATGTACGTGGATACATTCTCATTTTTGGAAGTTCCTGAAAGCGGAGAATCTATCGACGTACATAGACAGCCTGATTGAGAAAGGCGGGCGTCCCGGGTCGATTCTATCGTTTGTCACAGTTTTCAAATCTTTCTGTAGATTTCTCGTCCGAGTACGCCGCATCTACTCGTCCCAGTTTGCCAACCTCTCTTTAGAATTCGTTGGCATCCAGAAAACATTTCACAAGAAGAGGGTGGTCTGTCAGCATTAGGTTATGCGGCGGGACCGTTTCAATTTGAGTGGAATGGATGTCTACGAATTATTGGAGCACCCAAACGTTCTTGGGACCATCAAGGAGATGAGATGTAATCAAACAGAGGCCAGCAGACTTCTCGATCCAAGTAAGTACCTGGCCTCCGTATTGATTGTCGAATCGGGCGCTCGGACAGGGGCCATTGCCAACCTCCTCTGCGAGGAAGTCCTTACAGCAGAGGAGGTCCGGCTAGAAAACGGCCTGATTCGACATGTTGTGCTGGTCGAGTCACACAAGACCTCCTTGTCTGGGGTAGCATACTTATCTGTTGCCCCAGTCGTTTATGATGCTCTCGGCCGTAACCTTTGGTTCGACAAGATGCTCGGGGACCCGCGTTCTAACGTTTATTTTTTGTATGTTTACTTTTTCAAATTAAACATCTGAAGCGTTGTATTTTTTTCTCTTTACTAAGTGGGGATTGAATCTTTTTCTTAAAGACACCTTCTACAAAAAAATTAGTCAACCTCAATTTTGATAAGAGAATACATTTGTGTATTGTTTGTCAGAGAGTTAAAGTTAAAAAAATCAACGATATTCTCTCTTGTATCATAACGCGGGGGACATAAGATCATGCTTATCTCGTAATAAATGGGCGAAGCTTCCGGCTTTTAAAGAACTAAGACAAAGGGCCTTTTATGTTGTAACTCTAATCTACTTTAAACTAATGTTGTCCATCTAAGCATGAAATCGAGAATCATTCAATCCTCCTTGTTAACATTACCATAACCTATCATGGGGTCTTCATCTCGGCTTCTTGTGCGTGGGTCATTAATAAATTATATATGCCCTGTAAAAATATTTACAAAGCCATCAAACTTCATTTCGCTTCGTTTACTTTTGTAATTTAACGTATATTAATTTAATTTGCATCCAGAACAGAACTTACTCACAGTTGCCATAAATAATACAATAGCCATTAGTTCGATCCCCGGTGGCGGCAAATATCTTTTCCGACGTTTGTCTCTCATCAATGGGTATATAATCGTAAACCTATGTGAGATAGCAGTCGGAGGCTAGGAAAGGGTGTAATGGTAGTACATGTGGAAAAGATACCAGGAATCCATTGTTAGGTGCTCCGGCGCCGCGATAGAACTGCGAAATTGTTGAAAGCGGCGTCAAACCCATTCAAACAAACAAATTCTTTTGTAGTTGTGTAGAGTATAAGGAGTGTTTGTACTACTTTGTCGCACAAGCTAGCTTTTATAGCCACATGGTAGAATACTTGTTTTGGGATAGAGAGGTCCCTGGTTCGAATCCCGAAGGAGTCGAACATTCATTTGCGTTTTCCATATTGCGCCCACTATAAATATCATATATGAGGTTGTACATGTAGTGGTTATGTGGTTAGGTCATAATTGATGTTGAACATAAAAGATTCTTGGAAGAATATTAAATGACGAGAGAATGTATGTAGCAGGGCAAAGTACAGTTAATAACAACGTAGTTTAAAATGATTTTGAAATGAAATTGAATGAGTGTGTGGAGTGAGTTTTGAGTGTAATCAATTGGAGGTAATCCAATATCGCTAATTCAGAATGAACACAATAAGCGATAAATAGTACCTCACTTTAACAAAAATTAGGCACGTACATTCTGTAAAACGATTCTATTTAGTTAAAACTCAGAAAATTATAATTCGAATATTCGTCATTTATATTGCGTAAACATTAGGTTATTTGACCCTATATACATATAGTTTTGACAAGACGAGTTTAAAGTTGTAAATAATCGGAACGTTGTAAAAGACGTCGTCTAAACGATCTCAAACAAAATACAAAAATAAATAATAATAATACTGAATAAATAAGAAAATGTCAAGGCAAAATGAAAATTAGGTTTCTAAAAATCAATTTTCATTGACGTTGACGCTTCGGTTAATGGAAATAGAATAATAACAAGGCAAAAAAAAAATGATAAAAATGTTACTTCAAAATTTTACCAAATTCCCGTCTACAACCCATCTCAATCTTGACTAGCTAGTCTAATATTAATGGGGAAAAGTTACCACATATCAAACTTGTAGTACATATAATAGAGACAAATATTCTGAACAGAACAGAATAGAGTAAAACACGTCTTGTATTTGTTTGTCCATTAGGTACAACGATGTACTTGTCTTTTTGGTATATTGATAATGATTAAATTAGACGAATAAATGTTTGTATAATATGTGAAGTACGAGGAGGTATCAAAAAGTTCTGAAACAATTATCATTCATCAGATTTTGATGAAACTGTCAGATATTATTCGTATGGATGGGAGTGCTAATTATGCAAGCATGCAACCAAATATGACTACGCGTCTCTCTAGGAATTGTCGCCGTGGAAACCGAATTATGCGCTTTCGGGGCACTTTATGTTTAAAACTCATTGTTGAGAAAGAAAGGCCTACAAAATGCGCTATACACAAGCGATTTAGAAAATTCAAATTGTGTTGAAATAAGCATTGAAAGTGCAACAAGTGTCCTTGAAACTATGACGTTAACATAAAAAAGCTTGACGGTAGAAGAGGTCAAATCAACCAAGACGACGTTATGATTTCGGAAAGAAAGTAACGTCGGGGCACTTAAATGGTAATTACAACTAAAACGGGTAATTGTTTTAATAGAATGTGTTTATTGCTCTCATATTGCATCCCAAATTGATAAATTCAGATCAGAATTAAAGTGTTCAACATAAATTCTCGGGTGGTTTTATTTAAATGTTATCGAAGATTGATACATGTGCTTTAATATGTTGCGGTTAGAGTGGAAATCGAATTGTCTCTTATTTAAGTTATCAAAAAACATAAACATCCATTTAATTTAACAAACTTTACTTGAAAGAGTTGTATGTATTTATAAAAGATGTGCACTGACCTTTTGGAAAGATATAATTGGTAGGACTTGATAGAAGTTCACAGTTTATAATATGTAAAAACATTGATGACAAAAGCAATTAAGAGTGGGTCTGACGTTAATGACGTCACTATTTTGCCCCGAGACGCCGCACCCATCTCAATTCAATTTGACCTGGAATTAAGTGTGTTCATGCTATTCTACTCAAACTTGTTAGATTCGTAGTCAGAAGGCATAAAATTCAACTCATGCAAATTTGTAGGTCGTCGGACATCTACGATAGAAAACATGCTTTAAGTCTCGAAACCTTTTTGAAAGCCCCTCGTATTTCGCAACGTATTGTTATTCTGACCAAAGAGCAGACGCACAATGTCTTATAATATTCGTCAGTGAGTAATTATAATTTCATTACTAAAAAAGTTTTATCGGCTGCAGATGCGATAACTTAGTCCCAAGCTGACAATTTAATTCTGATTCTTGTCTTTTGCTCACATGACACAGAAAGGGGCATCTTGAAATTGACAAGATAAATGATTTTGGAACGGGTTTGGAATGAAATTGAATGAGTGTATGGGTTGTGTTTTGAGTAACATTAAAGGGAGGTAATCCATATCACTGATTTTGTTAAAGATGAACAAAATTTGCGATATTTATTACCTTCCTTTAATAAAATATACGTACTTTCTGTTTGTGTGTCTTTTAAAGCCACATGAGCCAATAAAATCAAATAATGATATGATCGATTTGAATTAAACGTTGAATGCCCTTAACGATTTCGAAATGTTTTCTAACGGTTTTGGATCCTTTTTATCGATATGAGTGAGTGTTTGGAATGAATGAATGGAGCGCTGAGTGAATGGTTTAGAATGATATAAATCGGAATGACTATTAATTTCACGATGTTTTTAACTGTAACTATATTTTTGAAGAATTCACATCAGGTGGATGTGTTTCCTTTATCCTCTCTTTTTTTCGCTCATTATATGATTCAAATGAACCTTCTTACGATGGAGCATTCTGAAAACAATATCACATCTCTTCAAGCAAGCCAATGCTTAAAGAGTTAATCCGCACCGAGCATCGTTCCCCTGACACTATATGGTTTCTTTAGGAAATTATTCAATTTGTTAGATTTGTTAACCTAATTTAGAGCGAGGGAAAAGAGAGAAAATGGACCGCGTTAATTTGTGGAACTGTAAAAGGAAAAGGAGATCGTGTATTAAGAACATTTCGGTTTACCCAACACCATTGTACTAGAAGCCATGTATTTGTTAACCAATATAAACTCAATTCACTTAGTGACTCCCTGTAGAAAAATACTTCGGAAAACATTGTTTGAAATGAAGAAAGTGTTTCCTTTAAAATATTTCTTTATTTAAGACAATGTTTTCTTACCCAAAATCAAATATTTTCAAAATATTACTCACTGATAATTGTCGTTAAACAAAAAAATGAATGAATGAAGGGGTTTTTACGCCGCTTTAAACATTTGTTCAGTTATATCGCGGCGGCTGGATCACCTAACAATGGCTTCCTGGTATTTCTCTCACAAGTACAACCACCACATCCTTTCCTAGCCTCCAGCTGCTATGTAACATAGGACTACGATTATAAACCCATTGCTGAGAGACAAATAGTCGGAAAGACTGAGCGCGCCCTCGGGAACGAACCCAGGACCTCTAGATTGATAGTCCGACGCGCTATCAACTGCGCTATGACGGCGATTAAACGAAAAAAAAAAAAAAACAACTTTAAAACGAATATTGGAAAAACGGTCATCATTGCAAAACTGAATCATTGAAATGAGAGATTGTACACGTATATTTATTTGTTAATAATTAGTTCTTGTGGATATTCAAATACAAACTCCGAAACACCTAATCATTTTGATAGGCCTTTGTATACATTCTTGAATCTTCATAATTACGTCGATGTCAGCCAATATCAAGATAGTATTGGGATGAAGTTTCTCATGGGATCATACAAGATTGTTCTGTAGTTGTTAATTGTTGTCAATTTTTATACATGTATTTCCTTTTTTGTTTTGTTATAGCATTTTACGACGTGTTATTGTTGTTTTTTGAAAGAGGAAACATTTTATTTTAACTTTTTTTTTTCAAAACGATGTGGTATCGAATTGAAATACGATTTCGAGGGCATTTGAGAACTCCAACCCACTTAGAAATAATCTGTTTTAAAACGGATTTTTATTTCAAGGCGGGCTGTAACAGAGCTTTGCATTTATTCCAGAATCTTTTGACATTTTAGACTAGAAAACTATAGCATGAAAGACTTTGTAATTAATATACATTGTGAAGTAATTTACCATCCTCAGAAAATAATGAAGTAAGTCCCCGTGGGGAGGCAGATCATTAAAAGGTTATAATTACAGCGTGCTCATATGAGCCGTATTTGTATTCTTTGATTTTAGATTGACGAAATCTCGACAGGAATGAGACTACCTGAGAATTATTTAATTTTATAATATGACCCACGTCGCCGTAGTGAAATAACCCCGTTTTTTTTTTTTTTTTTTTGATATTACACGAATGTTATTACACTAGTGGAATAACTATGCAAATGAGCTAAGAACGTACTAAGCGTAATATTTTTGTTAGGAAAATGACGTCAAAATGCATCTGCTGACGTCACTTCGCAAACGGCGTAATATGTTTCGCGGAATAACATGAGTCGATAAATATCGTAATTATCTCGTTCTATCACCAAAATTCGGACCATATTATAAATAGAATAAAATTTGTGCTCATTAAATACAGAATTTATTAAACTCGTCTTCTAAAAACAGATAAAAACTCGGCACAGCATCGTTTTATCTGCTCATAGATGACTCGTTAAATAAATTTATTCAGTATTCCATGACCACTCATTCAATATCCTCTATATCCCCACTTTTTTAATTCGTTGTCGATAAAAATGTCCAGGTAAGTGACTTGTTGTTTTACGAATATTAATAAGACTGTGTGTCCGTCTGTTTGCTGTTAATCCTTCGGTCCGTATCCGTTTCTGGTCGTCTGTCTGAAGAAATAACCAAAAACTTTAACAGTTAATACTATCCCATTCAATATTTCATGCTCATATTTTAACCATAGTTCCTGTAGGTAAATATACCAATTTCAATATCCTCTGACATGGTCAGTGCCACCTTTGAAGCTTTAACTTGGCAAAATTGAACGAAAATGTTAATTGTTTAATTTTACTTCGAAACACACGTCGTTGTTCAAGATAAAATGCTTACATTTCGTATGATACCAGATCTCAATGAAAAGCATCTGCAGACAATTTGACAACCATGGTTGTCTAATGGAACAGGGGTGTGGAAATCCCACTGCCCGACATGGGTTTTTTTACCTGTGAACAAGTACTTTTTCTTTGGCACTTGTCTATTGACAAGTAGGTATATTATAGAAAAAAAGTCAAATGGTACATGTACTAGCAGATCTTAGCAACTAATTATCCCAATTTCCATATCAAAGGGTAGAAAATATGAAGACGAATTCCAGCATTTTCTTCATAAAAAGCTATGCTTTTTCTAAATATAATTTTGTGTGTGGACAAGTTTATTTTGACCTTAGACAAGTAAAAAATATTTTTCTTGTCCAGGAACAAGAGGAGAAAAAAATATTGCCACACTTCTGAGTAAGATCAATGTCATCAATGTCGTCTCTAGCGGTCAAAAAAAAAGGAAATCTTTAAATATTCAAGTTTCACCAAGCCCTTTAAGAATTCCAATTTTTGGCTTGTTAAAAGATCCTATTTGTGACCCGTCACGCAAAAAGGGACCATCTTTGAACTCTGTAAAATGACTACTAAGAGATTTGGCCCAGCATTGGTCAACTAGAGGTCGCATTTTAAAAATCCTTTCACTGGAAGGTATATTTAAGAATCTAGATTAAAAAAATAAGCACATTGTGAAAAGTTTCGACCCTAGTAAGTCTGCGCAAACCACAAGTCGACACTTTACGCACTACCCAGATTGTCCCTTTTTGCGTGACGGGTCACATTTGTATCTTCAGATACCAAGGTCATGGTCGTTTTTAAAATACAAGATCATCTATCATGGTCAAACTTATTTAGTTATTTTAAGGTCAATATTTCTAATCAAAACTGTTAGCGTAGAGGCTAAATCCTTGTCAATTTGCGAAGTCCACACAGCATGGAAAATAGGTCAGTTACCATTTATTGAATTGTTGCATTACTTGTGAATTTAAAAATTCGGCACATTATTTTTTCTCAGATAATTCCGCTATTTGACGCCCCTAAAAGAACAGAAAAAAGGGTCCAGGAAAACACCGTGGAAAGCGAGGAGATTATCGTTTATTGTTATTGTCATTCTTCACAATTTTGTCGTACCCAAGAGAAACTTTGTTTTCAATTTTCGTTTTCGTTTAAATTTAGGTCTGAAATGTTTTCGAGGTTTTTTAGTATTTTTTTCGATCTTTATGGTTACAAATATTCCACACACGCAATAAGAGACCAGATTTGAAGAACAAAAATTGAAAACCTGGGGCCCGTTTTAGTAAACTTCTTACAAAACATTGATCGTAAATCAAAATCACAAATCGTACCTGGTGTTATCATTTAAGGTTGGATTCTGCCTTGCATTATCTCATTGGAATCGTCTGAAGAAGTTAACACTGTAGAAGCAACCTTAATTTTTGACCTACGCAAAAAATGATCGTAAGATGTATAGTAAAACGGGCCCCAGGTAAGAATACGCGAGGTGCGTAGCTGACTATGGTCAAATTTTCTTCTATATTGTGATTTGTAAATATTGTATATATCTAGGGCTATACATACATACATGTACAACTGTATGTTTTTGTGCATGTATACATTTCTGGATAATCTCGCTTGCTTGAGACTCAATCGAATCGAATCAGTGCATAATATGAAAATAATATCATACAATTAACATAATATGCCGCCAAATGTTATAGTTCTAATAGGTGATATGCAAAGTTAAAAATCCAAAGTACATAGCCTGAATTATTTGACCAAAGATTGACCTGTGTTAAAATAGTGATTGAAAGTCAATAAAAAATATATTCAATTAAATGCCATAAGTAATGTATTCAAATCTTACAGTTAAAACATCGTGAAATTGACAAAGCGATTGCTTTTGGATCAATTTCGGAATGAAATTAAATGAGTGAGACGAACGAGTTTTGAATGCAAATAAAGGGAGATAATATGGTATTGATATCTTAGTCCAATATGAAGACATTAATGACGCTTAGTAGCTCCCTGTATTATAATCTACAAGCTACTCTGTTTGTTTGTCTTGGTGGTCGAATTAGTCGCTTTAAAATCTGGTCAATAAAATCGTGGAATGATTTGACCGATTTGAGTGAAAAGTAGAGCGTAGGCGTTTCTGAACTGTTTCAGAATGTTGGGGTGAGTGTTTTGAGTAATACAAATGGAGCGCTCAACGGTTAACAGAAACTGATATTCATCTCGATCAAAACCATTCTATAATACTCACTTAGTCTTCCATTCATTTCAAACAGTCGCTCAATCCATTAAAAAATGCCCCAACCTCACTATAGAAAGATCAATTCAGCGACCTCATTCAAAATACATGTAGCCAGAAAAAAACTAGTGATTTCATTGACATAATTGAAATTGTAAGCGTCTGATAGGTTCTTGAAGAACAAGGAAGCTATTTATAGAACTTGTAGGAAATTTTATTAAATGGAGGTAATGAATATTGACAATTTTCTTCATCCTGAAGAAAATTCGCGATATTGGATTACCACCCTTGAATTTCACCCAAAACTAACTGATCGTACTCATTCAATTTCATTCCAAAATCATTTCAAAATCACTCACCCTGTCAATTTTACGATGTTGTTAAATGTGCGAGCGAATTAAAGTGGTTTTGATCGAGATGAGTGTTCCTCAAATATTTAGCTCCACTGGCCGAAGGCCAGCGAGCTATTGTATTGGTGGACTGTCTGTCGTGCGTCCGTCCGTGGGTAAACCTTTTCTTTAAACATCTTCTCCTCCCAAACCAATAAGCGGATTTGAATGAAACTTGGTAGAAATGATCCTTAGGTGACCCTCTTCTTAAATTGTTCAAGCAATTTTGATTGACCACCAAATATGGGCGCGGCAGGGCTGGCATTTTTTCACTTTGAAATCTTAAAAAATCTTCTCCTCCGCAACCATTGGGCCAATTTTAATGAAACTTGGCATGGATGTTCCTTGAGTGGCCCTTTACCTTAATTGTTTAAGAAATTTTGATTGTCAATAAATATGGGCGTAGCAGGGCGGGGCTTATTTTGAGCCCGAAATCTTTAAGCGACATCTCCTAAACCACTTGGCTGATTTCAATGAAACTTTACTAGAATGTTCCTTGGGTAAAAATTGTTCGCAAAATTTTGATCGGCCATTAAATATGGGCGTGGCGGGATGGGGCTTATTTTGAGCCCGAAATTTTTGAAGGACATCTCCTCCTGAACCACAGATTTCAATTAAAGTTTTACTTGAATGTTCCTTGGTCGACCCTTTTCTAAAATTGTTCGCAAGATTTTGATTGGCCCATAAATTTTGGGGTGGCGGAGGACCTTATTTTAAGCCCGAAATCTTTGAATGGCATCTCCTTCTGAGCCACTGGGTCGATTTTAATGGAATTTTACTAGAATGTTACTTGAGTGACCCTTTCCGAAAACTGCTCGAGGAAATTTGATTAGCCTAAAAATACGAACAGCGCAGGGCCTCTTTTGAGCTCGAAATCTTTGAAAGACGTTTCCTCCTAAATCTAATGTTTTAAATAAGATGGGTAAAGGGATGCAGGTTCATGGCGATTGAGTATTTTGGTGCAATAAGAGCCAGACCCAGTTACTCCTTATAAAATAGGCCTTAAGATATAGCAAAGTTTTGTTGTCATTGAAAGTAAGCTTTTTATTTAATGTAAGTCTAAAGATGTTAAGCCAGTGGAGCGATACAGGCCCTCTTTGACTTCTTATTTTATTTCGCCACGTGACAAAGGTTAATGACTTGTCGATAAAGATAACCTTTCCATTTAGATGATTATGGTTTATACTTGATCCTTGATTTCATTGACGTCAATTTATGATCGTTTCATCGAAATAAACAAGAATTTTGACGTCGTCGTTTTATTATCAATTTATCCTAATTTTTTATCTACGATAGTAAACCCATTAATGACATCTCTAGTTTTTCCCCTGTGACTAATTAAATAGAATCATTAAACTAGACGAAATAGCATATTAAGGTAGAACACCCGTATTGTGAAAATGCTGAAATCAATATGGCTTGTATTTTTTCCGATGATGTCGCTTTGAACTAAGATTAAAAGCGGGAGAAAATGACGTAAAAATGTATCAGATTACAAGCGGAAGAAAAGAAAACCTTCAACGACGACTACGAAAAAACGTAAACGTCTAGTTAAACCGAATTATAACGATATTTTCAGAAGCTTTCCGACTTCGAAATGTCTTATTTGTGTAAATGATAACCATTGTTTAATTTTAGTAAAAAAAAGTATTTTCACAAAGGGCCATTGTTTCAACTTTTGTGTAAAAATTCACTTGCAGTAGAATTTTAGATAGTCATTCATTTTTATTTAATCGGACGCTTGTAGCAATAGTGTTTCCGGTTGCATCGTGTTTTCCCTTTTTACTATCGTAATCTCACAATTTATTGTTATTTTTCCCAAGCTGCTAAACCGTTCGTGTAACCGGTAAAATTATTTTGTATGGTATCGAATTCTCCTCCGAGGTTTAATTAAACATGGTTATTTTTGGTTACAAACATATTACTATGGGTACTATTTCAACATGCTTTTTTTCGCTAGATGATCTCTAATTATATACGTAAACGCCATATCAAAATGTTTCACACAGAAAATTGTAGCCCGTCACGCGAAAAGGGACCATCTGGGAACTCCGTAAATTAGTCAATTAAAAAAAGAGATTGCGAAAATTAGTAAAGTGTGAACAGTTCCGACCCAAGTCAGTCTGCGCAGTCCGCGCAGTCTGACTAGGGTCGACACTTTACGCACTACCGAGATGGTCCCTTTTCGCGTGACGAGTCACATATTTTTTATTTCTTCAACATCGTAGTGTATCTTTTTTTTACTCTCTATACATTCTTGAACAAGTCTAATTTAACTATACCTTTGGCCCGAACTTGATGTCTAGGGAAAATTGCTTAAATAATAACTGGCGCATTTTGCCAATTTTTTAATTTATTTCTATTAATGCACATTTTCATTCAATTAAATGGCAGGGGGAAAATTAAGGATATCGATATCAGATTTCCTCCCTTTGACTCAATTTGACTCAAAACTCGCTTCACACACTCATAAATAATTCCAAAATTATTCATCTCGTCAATTTAATGATGTTAATAACTGTATCTTGCACGTGGTCGAAATATGTTAAACTGTTATTTTTTTGCTTTAGATTCTATTCTGAGGGGAAACTTATACCATTGATATAAAAGATATATATGGCTTCTTTTGAAAATAGGTTTAACGACATGCTATTAAAATCCCACTAATTTAAGTTAATTTGATCGGCTTTCATTAGACGAACAGAGGGGAAAGACATTGCCTTGATCTTGTTTCAAATATTAAAATTCAAAATTGAGTTCTTCAATTGACATTTTATTTTCAACAAAGAAAATCTCAAATGAGCCTTACTTTCTTTTAACAACGAATTTCGAGCTTCAGTCTCAACTCACAGGGCCTTCTCTGTTGATCGCCATTTTCGCCAAATGCGAAATGAAATGAATTTGGCGATACAAAAATGAAATTGGCAACAACAACAAATCTTTAAACCATCATCCATTATTGATTTTTTACATAGGCTGAGAGCATATTGTGTAGACAAGCTAACAAGTGACTGGCAATTAATTGATTGATTGATTGAATGGAGTTTAACGCCGCTTTCTAGATTTTTTCAGTTATATCGCGGCCGCCGGAGCACCTAACAATGCACTCCTGGTTTTTCTCTCACAAACATAACATCCTTTCCTAGCCCAGCTACTATCTTGACAACTCAGCAATTTCATGCAGATATTCGCCGTTCCGTAAATAGCACATTTTTTTACAAAACAAAATAAATGTTCATACACGATTAACTTTGGTTATATGTTTATATGAATGTGCTAGATGATGTTTAAACTGCCCTGCGTTTAGGATGACCAAACAGTTTCATATTGTTTGCAATTTTATCCCGATTTGCTTAAGTTCACACGCAAAACGGGTTTTATTTGATTTTCTTTTGCATGCAAGTACACGTGCAAAGCGGGTTATAATGTCACACTGAACGCAGGTCTGGTCGTTGTTTATAATTCAAGAGTAATCAGCATGGAAACTGTGCAGTCACTATCCTGTTTATCCACGACAATCAAGGCATTCACTCTTCTGCTCGTACTTTTGATCAGACCTTGAAAGCTGTTAACAACATCATGAAATTGACATTCATCTCGATTAAAGCCATTCTAAATTGCTCGATCCACGTTTCATACAATGCATTCAAATCATATACTTCAATCACTCAAAAACGCTCCAAAATTCTTCAAAAACGCTTCAAAATGGTTTAAGCATATAATTCATGTTGATTAAAAATAATGTGCTACTTAATTATATTTAGTGGATGTTTAGGCGTTTGATTGGTCCGTGAAGACAAATAAAGGAAAGATCTATAATTGATTCAAGGGAGGCAATACATACAGCTAATTTCGTCCAATATTGTATACATCCCTTTACTTTCACTCAAAACTCACTCACCGTTTTCATTCAGTATCATTCCAAAATCATTCTAAATTTATTCTAAATTTATTCACCTTGTTAACTGCACGATGTTCATAACTGAAAAAAACGCCACACATCTCGGTTTAAGCGTCTGTTTAACCACAAGCAAATTTGTAAGACATTATAAAATTATGAACATGTTTAAATGGAATAATCATAGGAGGTGTTGTATGGACTTAAGTTTGTCTAGAACATTTCCTGACGTTAAATTGAATGAATGATTTTATTTTAAAAATGCTTGTTAGTTTTCAATTACCAACTGATTCTTGCAATCAATTATGCATTTGAATTAAAACATGAGAAATATAAACATAATGATTAAACAGTTTGAGATAGAACATTAACAAAAATCTTCTTCATTTACACAAAGAAGAAGTCGTTTTTGTAATTTAAAGTAGCAGGTTTTTGCAATAGTTCTTATTTATTTTGGTTCTATAAAGAGTACTTTTAACTTTTCTGGATCAGTCATGTTTGAAAAATTTGGGTTTTAACGAGACGCCTTTGTGAAACGGTCTTGTCTAAATTCTTACAATGAAAAAGAACATGGTCTTCATCCTCTAAGGTGTCACAAAAAGAGCATTTTCTATCAATTAAATTCAGGTTTTTCATATCTGCCTGTTTCAATTCTTAAAGGTGCAACACCACAACGAAATTTGCTTAGAGCTGAACGATGGCCGATAGGTAAAATTATCTTACAATAATTCTCGGGGATTTGAAGTGTGCATAATTCCTTAACTTATTTCTTCCAATATTGTTCCTGCCATTTTGCCTTGAAAGGGATAAATTCCATTCAACTAAAAATTCTTCGACCAATTTCTTTTTCAAAATATTATATAACTTGATTTTGTCACACACATTGTATCTATAGACTGAAATTCAGAACAGTTTGAATTTTAAAGCTTTTCTTTTACTGTACAAAAACAAGATTTACGTTTAGAATCAGCCAATTGTTGAGCCAAAATACCTATTCGTTTGTTTATTCTTTCACATGAAAGGGTGGATGGTCGACATCATAAATTAATGTATGTGTGATCGCTTCAAAATCAACACCATCTCCGACGGCGGCACTCTTCCTTTACATTTTTTTTGTTTCTCATGTGGGAAATCAGCTGGAGACTACAAAAGAATGAAATTGCAATGCTGATGTGAGAAGTCCGGTGTACGGAATCCATGTTTAGGTGCTCCTTTCGCCGATGCATGTCTAAACGATTGTAAGAAGAGTAAAATATTATTGAAACAAACAAACAAACAAAAAACAAATCAAATTTTGGTAATAGTAACAACATGTAAATTTATGTATCAAGTTGTAAAGCATTTTGGACGTTCTTTGGGAGTTTTTGCACCATTTCGATGGCTTTCGAACGATATCGGAAAGATTTTGAACGATTTTGGAGCGATTTTGAACGATTTGAGTTAGTGGCAGGAGTGCTACAAGAGGAGCTCTATGTATCAAACGATTTAATATAATGGTTTGAATGGGGGGGAAGAGGGTTGCAGTGGCGGATCCCAGATTTTTGTAAAGGGGGCTCAATATACAAAAAGATGATTTGTTTTTCTAGTATTACACAATTTTTACCCGTGTCCTGCTGAATTACAATTTTGTTTAAGGTAGTAGACCCTTAATAGTTCCGCAACGGTTTGGAAGTTATGCATTTTGACAATGTTAACCGAGGTTTCCTAATGACTTTCATTAGGAAACCTCGGTCAACATCGATAAAAATGATTATGTGTTCCGAAATGTTGCTGAACTATAACGGGTCCACTATCTTAAATAATGTTCCTGTCTTTTGGACATAACGTCGAGTCTGTCTGAAGATTTCTCAACAAAAAATCAAGAATATCAAGAGGACAGTGTATACTTAGATCAGTCAGCATTACTGTGTATGCTGATCTTAGTCTATACTGTTTGCCAAAATTCTGTTCACAACAGGATCATGTCTTGAACAGCAAATGGGCTTATTGAAATTTTGCAAGAAATGAAATAATTAGCCTTCGGAAGGGGGCTCGTTTGAACAGCCTCTGAATTTTCCACTAGGTTGATGGTCAGTTTCAAGATATAATCAACTGTAGGTATTCTTAGTGCTAAGATCCTTATTAGCTGTATATCATGTTTTAATTTCAATCTGTGTTAAATTTTGAATAGTATATGTGACCCGTCCCGCGAAAAATGATCACCTTGGAAATCTGTAAAATGAATGATTGAAAAAGAGACTAGGTTCAGCATAGGTCAACCAGAGGTCGGATTTCGAAAATTCTTTCAATGGAAGGTAGGTTGTTCATTCTAGATTCAGATAATAAGCACATTGTGAAAAGCTTCGACCCTAGTCCATCTGTGCAATCCGCGCAGTATGACTAGTATCGACACTTCACGTGCTACCCATGTGGTCTTTTTTTCGCGTGACGGGTCATATATTTTCAATTATCCACAAATCAGTCTCGACACGAAGTTATTGCTCCTATTAGGTTCGTGTTGAAGTTTAATTTTAGCACTGGTATTTCTTACCATCCCTTAATAAGCTTTATAAGTTTTATCTATATTTGTTAATTTTTCCTTGAAAACAAAAGAATACAATTCTTCGAAGGGAATTTTCGTGAAAAATTACTCGATCTATCGACTTTTGTGAAATACGTAAATAACCAGTTTGTATACCTAGAAATAACTTTAAAATCGAATTATCCAAAAATCAACGTTTATCGGTTTTTGAAGCTTGTGCAAGACATTTTCAACATTTTCAAATGTACGTCAAGCAAAAACGTTGGCTAGCCTGTGCATTCGCACTGTCTGTCTAGAATCCTCACTTTGCGCTGTGTAGATAGATACGGCCTCAAATAGTCTTTAGACAGTCATGCAATCTTCTGATTACTTTTTGTAACTGTTTAGCTTACTTATCATGTACATGTGAAATTGTTTGAAATGTAGCACACAGGCTCACACGAAATTCCAAAGAAATCTATAGTGGTATACATTGTCCAAGAGTATCGAGATTTAAGAAATGAATGGTTGTCGAATTGATTTGGAAAATTCTGGCGGACAAGGCTTTGGGATTCATTATTTTGGTATAAAATTTAGGACTTTTGAATTTTCACCATTTATAAGCGTCAACAATTTTATGAAAATTACCAGGTGCAAAACTTCAACTCTTCGATAGACGTGTATCTCATTTTCTTAAAAAAAGAGTTTTCTCGCCATAACTTAAATATTTTTGAGTTGTATATAGGTTGAAAAATGATTTATGGAAATAGGATTTCTAGGGGTGTGCATTCCCGTTGCCCGACTTCTTAAACGCGGGATGTTCTCTCAGCATAACTTTTATCAAAAGATAGAAAGAAGTTTTTAGTGAAAAAAATACTGGGTCCCAGCATTCTCTTCTTTAAAAGACGATTGGGTTTACATTTCAAATTAAAAACCTTTTTTTTCCATTTGATCGTGGACAAGGGTGGTAAAAAATAAGAACAATTTACTTGACTAGGCATAAAAAGATATAATACGCATTTCCACACTCCCGATTCACTACAGTTAACAACATCGTAAAATTGACGAGATGAATGATTTTGGAATGATTTTGGAATGAAATTGTTTGATAGTGACGAGTGAGTGTTGAGTGAAATTAATGGGAGATAATCCAATATCGCTAATTTTGTTCAGGATAAAGTTAGCCATATTTATTAACTCTCTTTTATGAAATATTAATACAAGATCTCTAAAAACTCCCGTTTTCTTCAAGAAGTAATATGCTTACAATTTCAATTAATCCAGGGTAATCATGATTCTTTTCTAGCTATATTTGTTTCGAACGTAGTTGATGATCTTTTCTTTTTCTTAGTATTTTATGAGGGTATTTGAATGGTTTGAGTTAGTGTTTGGAATGAATGTATGGAGCACTGATCAGCGATTTTAGAATGGTTTTGATTGAAATGTATGTCAATTTCACAATTTTACTAACTGAACCAAAATCCTCCTCGGTCGAATATATTCATTTTCACTAATTTTTTTATGGATATTATCGATACTCATTAACAGAAAAAAAGGCACAAAATACTGTGCCGCTAAAATATGAATTGGTCAATACAGGCTGCTTATGCTGACAAAGATAGAAACTTTTCTTAAAATGACGATAAGCGAAAGAAAGATACGAGGTGAAGTTTTGAACGCGATTTCAATGATTTTCTCCTTTTAAAATAGGGGTTTATACACTACCCCAATGTTCTAACTACACCGATCGGAAATTTCTATATAACTTCTTTAGAAATAGAACCAAAGTGTTAAAATTGTATGAAATATAAAGGATAACCACTTTTTCAAGATGACGTTTACTGAATTTTCGAAAGCTCACAGATTCGATGCAGTTTAAGCACTTTTATTATCCAGGGGTCGAAAGAAAAATTAGCAAACCAAAAGTGTCATGTTCGAACTCCAAGTATTCAATTTAAATTTTGACAACACCGTGTCCGAGAGGGTGTAAAGTTATGAAGCAGCCACTGAGTGGTCGAATTTGATCCTTTTCCTGATAACCACAACTTTTTAACGACTATCCCTTTTGAATATTTCAGTTACCCCACCCACCCTCATTTACCAGAGCGCTTTTCAATCTATTGCTTTTAAAAAGGTTAAGCGGTATATTTACTGTATACAGCCATATTGCAGGCGTGTTGAGCACCTAATTACGAGTTCCTGGCATTCCCAACCCAAATACAACAACAATTAACTATCCTATCCTCCAGCGTCTTGATCAACCTAGACCGCTGTTTGCCTATTAGCGAGAAGCAAATTGACATTTAGATCACATTTAAGTTTAAAGCCCTCGGTCGAGTCAAGCTGCTGACACCGTGATTCGCAGGCAAACGCTGTACCGATGGCTGTACGTCAGTTGTCTGTACAGGATTTCAAGAGAGTCAAGATCTCGAAAATTGTAATGGCTTTAAGAACACTATCGCCTTGTGAATGAGAGCAGAAGTTTCGTCGACATGCACTCTGTGCGCGTTGCTAACCATAACCTAATAACCTTAGTAGATCCTTTTTGACTGGCGACCCATAAGCAAGTGGAGCAACCTCAGACCAGATCGGTAGTCTTTTCTCTGTCTTCTATTGATATCCGAACAATTTTTGTTTGTTTTTTCGGACTCTTAATCGACCGGCTGCACATTGCTTATTTAAAGTTACTACTGAAAAACCAAGTCAGCATTCACGTGAGCCATTGCTGTTTTCAAGCTCTACTGTGTAAACAAGCAACGAAAACACGTTAACACGCTACAATTAGCAATAACCAAAAGTTCTTTAAGTGGGAGGACCTTAGTAAAAGTTTCAATTAAATCGAGTGATGTAAGTGAGAATAGTCCAGATCTAAAAACGGTGTAGTTAGAACATTGGCCAAGTGTATTTAAACATAAAAAGATAGTCAATGTGACCGTACTCGCATGGCTCCAAGGTCAACAATAAACGTTGGTTACAGAAACAATTATTTTTGCTTAACATTGTAAAAAAGTGATAGGTTTTTTGTGGGTTTTTTTTTTTTTTTTTTATATTTTCTTATATTGTCACACACTTGCGCTACATCAGGAGCCAGTTATCAATCCGCCAACATCTGTTTACCAATTTCTTTATGATCCTACTTCTGGTTTAACATATCTTATTTGCATGCAGTATACAACATCGTGAAATTGACACGGGGAATGATTTGGGGATGATTTTCAAATAAAATTTAATGAGTGAGAGGAGCGAGTTTTAAATAAAATTAAAGGGAGGTAAATCATTATCGCTAATTTCGTCCAATTGGACGAAATAAGCGATTTTTTATTACATCCCTTTAAAAATATTTGTGCTTCCTTATTTGCATATCTTCAAGGCCAATCAGAAAATTTTGAATCAACAATAGCCAATTAAACTATGGAACAATTTGAAAAATCTTATTGAAACGTTTTTAAAGATTTTGGAGCGCTTTTGGGTGATTGGAGTGAATGAAAGTAGCGATGAGTGAGCTATTAAGAATGGATTTGAAAATAGGTAGGAATGTCAATCGGAAAAAGAAGGTTTCTGAATCTTAAAGTGTGTTGTAAAGTTTTATAAATGTTGATATTAGGCTGGGGTTAGAGGTGCTCTTTCAATATCGTTTCAAGAAAATCGTTTTCACATTTAAAAAGTAGGGGGGGGGGGGGATCTTAAAGTGATGAGCGAAACACCGAAGAATACAATTCAAATCTAATTAGACAAGGAAACGTTTTCTGTTCCAAAACTTTTTAAATGTACAACAAAGGTTTACGTTTTCTCCATCGATCTTCATGATATTCCCATCCATATTCAAAAGTAAGGTATGGTTTAAAACTATTTAGTTAACATTGATTGGGAAAAAAGTTCTTGCAACTTAGGTAATCCTTCTCGATTCTGCTTCCTGGAAGATTCACCAGTACTCGCGCCGAATGTGTGGACCAATGAGAGAACCAAGATCGATAGCCACTCCCGGAAATCGAACTCGCTGCCTTTGTGTCAAGAAGCCGACGCTCTACCACTAGACCACGGACACCACTAAGGTCTGAAATACGTTTAGATCCTACTTTTTGACGCCTGTAAAGACCAAGAGCTTCGAATATCACTGAAGTGAATGAAGAAATTGATGTTTTCAAAGAATGTCTTTTAATATTTTTTTCGCCAAAAAAGATAGAATCATTTCAACTATAAACTGTCGCCTGCAACTTCTTTAAAATTGGACCAGCCATAAGTTACAGTTATAAACATCGTGAAATTGACATTCATCTCAATCGAAACCATTCTCAATCGCTCGCTCAGCGCACCATTCATTCATTCCAAACACTCACTCTAACCATCCTAAAACGCCCAAAAGTGACTAAAAAGATAAGATCAACAACTACATTCAAAATAAATATGTTAGGAAAAAAACAAGATTTCACTGACATAAGTAAGCATGCTATGCATTCATGAAGACATAGAAAACTGTTCATAGAACCTGCATGCCTAGTTAATTAAAGGGGGGTAATAAATATCGCTAATTGTGTTAATCCTGGACAAAATCAAAGATATTGGATTACCTCCAGTTGATTTCACTCAAAACTCACTCATCGTACTTATTCAATTTCATTTCGAAATAATTCCAAAATCACTGACTTTGTCAATTTTACGATATCATTAACTGTATGTCTGGTAATGGGTAGATTATTATTTCTTTATTACCTTTCTAAGGTAACTGAAGCGTGTGCACATAAACAATAATCTTGTCTTACGGACAATCAAGTATGCAGCGCCGTGTAAAGAATTTTAACATGTCTTTAGTTAAACTCGAAATTATCGTATCTACAGCGTAAATTAAAGCTATAGGTAGAAGGTTTTGAAATTGAATTAACCATTCACAAATTGTGAAAAACTTGTTAAATCAAATATTTTTGATTTGCTTTCCAGTGAAAGTTTAAAATGTCTTTGAGTGTATCGAAATTTTAAGAGTGACTTTGAATAAGGTAAGGCGTTTTTGACGAAAACGTTTTATCCCCGTACAGTTAATAATATCGTGCAATTGGCGAGATAAGTGATGTTAGAATGATTTTGGAATGAAATTGAATGAGAGCTATGAGTGAGTTTTGGGTGAAATTAAAGGGAGGTAATCAAATATCGCTAGAATAAGCGATATTTATAAACTCCCTTTTAAAATATAAATATAGGTTCTTCAAATAGTTCCCCTTTTCTTCAATAACCAATCAGACGCTTCGAATTTGAATCATATCCGTGAAATCGCGTTTTTTTTCTAGCTATATTCATGGTGAATGTAGTTGTTAATTTAATCTTTTTCTGTCATTTAGAGCGTTTTTGAATGGTTAGAGTGAGTTATTGGAATGAATGATTTGAGCGTTGAGCGAGTGATTTTAATTGAGATGAGTGTCATTTTTTATGTGATTAACTGTTTTAACATTTGTTATTTAATTTGCGAACAGCAACCATCTACGTAGTGCGTAAAGTATTGACCCTCGACAGAATTTTGCAGACTGTGCAAGTTTTCCAGGGTCGAAACCTTTCATACTTGGTCCATTTTCTAATAGTGGAATAAATATTTTCAATTTTTGTTAAGAACTTTTTTAAAATCGACTTTTGGCGTACCTATCTTGAGGTTCTTATAAACTTATAAACCTGACATAGTGATAAGATCCTTTAGAATCAAACAAGAAGTCGCTTTTCAAAAATAAATATGCAGAATTTTTTTATCTAGAAGCAGACAATTTCTTAAAAGTGAAAAAATTAAATCCTGATCAGTCTGTGCAGTCTGACCAGGGTTGATTCTTTCGCATATCCCAGATGGTCCTCTTTCGAGACGGATAAACTTATTTGTAATGAATGTGTGTCGTTTGTTTTAATCTAATCAAGAACACCGCCAACGGGTGCCTCCGCTCGGCTGTTTGGTGCTTGATATAAGATGAAAAAAGTAAAAATAAGTCGAAAACGGGGCACGAATTGCACAAAATGCATGTAGAGACAACCCCTTGATAGCATATTGATTGTTCTTTTGATAATGAACATGTACGTCAAGTTGCATGTGAATGCTTTCAGTAGAACCGGAAATAAAAAAAGTGTCAAAGTTTTCGCACGATAACGGTGACGATTCCAAGGCTAAAGCATTACCTCGGTTTGATTTTTTTCCGAAAACACCCGAGCTAAAAACCAAACTTTAACTCATCTAAACGCCACAGGTCAATGCCAGGTCATTTTAGAAGCTTAAGTAAAATCTAAGTGCGATAAGTTTCACTCAACGATCCATTCCTATATTCAAAAACTCACTAAAACCATCAAAAACGCTCCAAAATCGTTCGAAAATGCTTCTGAATACTTCACCACGTCAATCAAATCGAACAAATCGTTTTTTTGTTAGCTAGTGTAGATTTGGAAGCGTAAACAAAGAGACACAAACCGTTTTTTTTTTCTTTCTTTTCTTTTTTTATAGAAAAGTATGTAAATTTTGTGAAAGGGAGGTAATAAAATATCGCTGGTTTTTCGGTAAATAGTGACGAAAATAGCGGTTTTGTATTACATCCTTTCAATTTCAGTCAAAACCCGCAGTACACACTAATTCAAGTTCATACTGAAATCGTTTCAAATTTGTCGATTTCTTAGATTTTAATAACTGTATCTCACATCTACTGGTAGAAATATACAGAGTTAGGATTATCGTGAAATCGACAAGTTAAATGACTCTGAATGAAATTGCATGACTGCGATGAGCGAGTTTTGAATGCTTTTTCATAGAAGGTTGAACAAAATTGATAATGGCCGATATAAGCGATTATTGGTTATGGGTTTGAATTGAATGTTGAACATTTTGAACGACTTCGAAAATCTTTCTGATGATTATGGAGCATTTTTGATCGATTTGATGGAGTAATTGGTCTGAATAAATAGGGCGCTGAGTGACTGGGTGATTAAGAATGATTTTGATCGGAATGAGTGTCATTTTCAATATTCTATTAACTAGATCGCCAGTAGCTTTTAGCTGTCAATTTTACATTTTAACCAAAGTGTGTTGTTTTGAATTTCAGGACAAATGATGAATTCCTCTAGAAAATCAAACAGCAAGCTCATAACAGTAACGTGCGATCCTTGTCGTTTTGCTGGAAAAACCGCCATTACAGCCGTAAAATACTGCCAGGATTGTCACGGTCATTTTTGTCAGGCATGTGCGACAGCTCACGGCAAGGCATACACAACAAGATACCATACGTTCATGGAACTACGGGAAAAGAAACAGAAGAACGGCACCAAGAGAAGACCAAGTCATCGGTGTAAGGAACATGACGCTGACTACGTCAGTTATTGTGAAACTCATGACGTAGTATGTTGTCACGTGTGTGCAACTTCCTCCCATAAAGAGTGTAATAAAACCATTCCCCTCTCAGATAAATCGTTTGGTGTTAGAGCAATCAGACTTGCGAAAGATTTAGAGACTGCAATCAAAAAACTTCAAGTACAATTTGAAGAAGCAAAAACAGCAAAGATAGACTATATTAAAGCCGTTGAACACCAAGATTCGACGTTTCTGTCTTCAGTGAAAGCTTTTAGAAGAACTATTAACTCTATTCTTAACAAACTCGAAGATGCTGCTGTAAGAAAGAAGAACGCCGTGATTAAAGATAAACTTGATGTTATAAATGGACATGTAAAGGCGTTTGATATGGCAGACGATGTGCTGAAGGACGCATACAAGCAACTAGATGTTTCTCTTCATAACAGCGAAACAGATATGTTTCTCAGTGCGAAACATGTTCAGGATATAGTGAACGAATACTCAGGGGTATATGAGAAACTGAAAGTAACACCAGACAAGGGTCATTTGCGTTTTGAACCTGAAGTAAAAATCCAACATCTTCTTAACACATTTAATGATCTAGGAAATGTTAGCACTGAAGCGATAGACATGTCCTCTAAAACATCGTCGCTGGGGTCTGTAGCTTCTTCGAGAAGGTCGACTGTTTCTCTCAATAAAAAGCCTGACTACACAAAAGATGCATATATACGATCAAAATCCGATAAAAATCCGTGTTACATTACAGGAGCGGGATTTCTACCTGATGGTCGTGTTCTTCTAGCTGATGATAGTAACAAGAGTGTGAAGTTGCTAGGTACCGATTACACTGTCAAAGCATCTTACGATTATGAGTATGCCCCGCGTGACGTTACGGCTATATCACTCACAGAGGCTGCGGTGACCATCCCTGACGAACGATGTATTCAGATATTCGAAATAGGAACCGAGTCAATCGAAAAGAAGAAGAAACTAGTTTTGAACATGGAGTGTTATGGTATCGTATTTAACGAGACTGTTATATACGTCACATCCGGTTGGTCTGCTGAAAAGGAGGTACAAGTGATAGAACCATCAGGCAAAGTGATTCAAAGAATCAAACTACCGAAATCTGTGTTTAAATACCCCCTGTACATAACAATAGACCCAATATCTGATGTGATTTACGTTACCGATTATATGTATGGTATCATTGCACTTGACATGACCGGCGAAGTTTTACACAAGTATTCAGACAAGCTTCAGGCACGAGGATACTACAAAGGTCTGTCTGTTACCTTGCCAGGACAGATTCTGGCCTGCACTTGGCAGAGTCAGGGTATATGCCGGCTAAATCCCGATGGAAAGGGAATGGACAGCGTTATTTCTTGGCCGGCTAAAGAGCGTAGAAAGCCAGTCGCTCTAGCTTACGCATTTAACAATAAGAAACTCCTAGTGTCTTACTGCGGAGAAAAGCGGGATTTCGTTAGCATCTATTCACTTCAATAAGTTATTTTATATCTTTATATAACAGACCCGTCTCTCAGGGAGCTCCCTGAAATTAATATTTAGGTACCATATTGTTAAATTGACATTCACTCCGATCACAACCATTCGATATCACTCGCTCAGCGCTCCAATCATTCATTCCAAACATCCACTCAAACCATTCAAAAACGCTCCAAAAGGGCTGGTAAAAATAAGATCAACCACTACATTAAGAATAAATATAGATAGAGAAAAAAATCACGATTACACTGACATAATGGATATTGCAAGCATCTGATTGTTTCTTCAAGAGATAGGAAGCTATTCAAAGACCTTGTATTCATATTTTATAAAAGGGAGGTAATAAAAA
This sequence comes from Fragum whitleyi, assembly GCA_948146395.1. NCBI lineage: Eukaryota > Metazoa > Mollusca > Bivalvia > Cardiida > Cardiidae > Fragum > Fragum whitleyi. Next base: position 994,329 of record OX411550.1, read on the forward strand.
GCGTTCATCCTGAAATCTTTTTTAGCGATATTGGATTACCTGCCTTTAATTTCACTCAAAACTCACTCATTCCACTCATCTAATTTCATTCCAAAATCGATCTTAATAATTCACATTGTCAATTCACGATGTTCCTATCTGTAGGAGATAAGTCCAAGTAATTTCACTCAGAGGTCGCAGTTCAACATTTCTTTCTCCGGAAGTTGAAGTGATCATGCGAGATTCATAGAATGAGCCAAGTGCGTTCAACCCTAGTTAGTCTGTCAAGTACGCGCAGTCTGACCATCGTCAAACCTTTTCGCACAACCAGATAGTCCCTTTCCACCTGACTGGACACATACAGTTAAAACATGGTGAAACTGATATTCATCTCGGTCAAAACCATTCCGAAACACTCGCTGAGCATTCCATTCATTCATGCCAAACACTCACTCAAACCATTTACAAATGCTCCAAACTCACTGAAAAACAAATAATCAAAAACTTCATTCAAAATAAATTAAACTAGAAAAAAATCGCGATTTCACTGACATGATTCGAATTGTAAGCGTCTGATAGATTCTTGAAGAAATAGGAAGAAATTTATAGAACTTATAGGCAAATTGTATTAAAGGGAGGAAATAACTATCGCTAATCATGTTCATCCGGAACAAAATTTGCGATATTGGATTACCTCCCATTAAATTCACTCAAAACTCGCTCCACACACTCATTCAATTTCATTCTAAAATCTTCCAAAATAAATCACCTTTGTCAATTTCACGATGTTGTTGGCTGTATTGCAATGTGCGATCAATCACGGGGGAACGGAATATATGCCTTGTGTAGGGGGAAAAAATTTGCAAAAAGTTTCAGGATTAATATCCTGCTTTGCACGTGCGTTTTCATCCAAAGCAGAAATTCATTTCTAAACGGTCAAGGGCGTTTGCCATATCAAGTAGGGGCGAAATTGTACGAAACATTTTGACTCACCAGTACCCACCTTTAATTGAGTTATATGTGTGTAAGTAAAGGAATGTACTTTCCATATCAAATATTTCACCCTCTCCATATCTACGACTATAAAGCCTTGCTTAGGTTAGACCTAACCGGAGTCTAAATAAGCAAATCAAAGGAAGGGACACGGGATCTGAGCGAACCCCCTTCACCCTTTAAATTACCATGAAAATAGAAAATATATGGTCTGTGGCATGAGACGGAAAAGTTTATCGGGCAAGGCTCGGAAATTTATCAGGTTAACTGGCTTGTGTTTGGGTTTAAAAGAAGAATGTGTTTTCAGAACTAACATCTGCTAAAGAAGATCTGACAGGTCACATCCACCCAATAGACACGATAAAGCTGTCACGTGATCAAGTGACTTTATATCGACAAGTTTTTCATACCCTCTTTTATCAGACAATATTTATAGCTAGTGACAGGATAAAAGTTGTTATAAGTTTCAGCAAATCTAAAAGCTCTAGTCTTATATATGTTGTGAGATATGAAAACCGTTCTTATTTCAGCTTTTGCAGCTACTGCTTTTTTGTCGCCAAAATGCAAAAGTCAAAACGAAAAAAATAGTAAATTTGCGTTGGCGCCACGACCCCCCCCCCCCCCACACTGAGACGAAGTTGAACCGCACATAATCAGAAGATCACGCACAACAGAATTGTCGAAATTGTCATGTACGCGAACTGTTTCTGTCAATGTATATATGTAACTTGAATGTTTGCTGAATTCTTAAATATGACACTACACGTTGTACAACCGTAATAGTTCTGCAACGATTGTAATTAACTTTAACTTTGTTAACCAAGATTTCCTAATGAGGTCATTAGGAAACATCAGTGAACATTGTGAACGATCATGATTTTCGAAATGTTGCGGAACTATTACGGTTTTACTACCTTAATTCATCATGCCAGTATCGTGTTGATTTCTTTGCATCGTCGTCACAGGCTTTTTATATCTTTTAACACTCTTCAATTGATTGCTGATAAACGTCGACACACGGGTGGAATTATCAAACATGTAGCTCACTGTTTCACTAATAAAACTCGGCTTTTGTCCAGTTAAACTTGCAGATGTAGACAAAAACCTTTTTTTGAAAATTCATAGAGGGGTGATATCAAAATCCTAACCATAATTTATTACTATGAGACGCGGTTTTATACATAAGTGTAAATGGATTTTAGGTTATATCTAAACGGAATCAGACAAAACTCTAATGACATCTTTTAAAAAGAAAACTAAAATTTAAAAGATATACCTATATATATATATATATATATATATATATATATATATATATAAAATAAAAAAAGTGTACACGTAAAACAATTCTCAGTTGTGAAGAAGATTCCTTTTGGATTTACATTTTGTGCAAGCTTATTGTTCGTAGAAAAATTGCTCATTTCGTGTGTAAGATCGATAAATCTTTCATTTTGTTGCTCTGCCACTTGTGAAAATATAACTTTTGTTGTTAAATCAATAAAAGCTATAGAGGATGATAGTTTGTTTAGGTGTAAAATCATTGCTATCTTTCATTGAGTCTAAAACACAAGCTACATTTTCACTAGTTGCACAGCCATTTACTGAAATAGCTATCGATCTCACACACGAAATGAACAATTGGACCAACATGATAAAGATAAGAAATGGGCAAAAATATGTCTGAAATTTTAATAAAGACGGCCGGAGCCCGGTCGATGATCGGCCGTAATTCGTCAATATAATATCGAATTCCAAAATTCTGAAAGACGTCGCCAACTAATCGGTAGGTTTTAAGATAATGCTTAACTCACATAAAAATCGGCGATGCCGACACGTCGGCGATTACTTTTTTATCGGCGGATTAGTAGTAAAGAGTTGGCCTGGCGCCGGCTACATTAGTACAAAATATTTATTTTGCAGTCACATAAAACAACAACCAAAAACTAGACGATGTTGTATTTCTTGGCCAGTCAGAACTTTAATGGCAACTTAAATAAAGCGTGCAGATGATACGCCGGCGATATGTAATTGACTAGTCGGCGACGCAATTGTCTACGATGCGTTGCCGACTAGTCGCGGATGTCAAAGAGAAGTGAAAGAGTCAGAAAATACGTCCGTGATGCATTCAAAATCGGCCGTAGCTAAGCCGATGCTCAGCCCTTATCCAGCCGATCGCGAACGATTTTGTCGTCGAAACAGTTTTGTCTACCTCAAACTTAAAAGAGGTCGCCGTCTTGTCGTCAGATTTAAACATGAAGATGAAATTTACTGAAGCGTTACCGATCCTAGAAAACTCCTGATTTGAATCGGTCGACACACCGATTAGTCTCCGAATAGTGGGCGATTAGTCGTCGATTTTGTCACCGATTCCACGTCGTAGTGTGTAGGTGACACTAGCTTAAAGCTAGGTATTGCGTAATGTTTTTGTTTTTTTTTAATTTGAATGAATGCCTGATCACCGGAATTTTTCTGAGCAAAAAATGAACTCCTCGTTGCTCCTCTCCACCAAGGTCCATAAATGGGTACCTGTGAGAATGTAAGTCTAAGTGCTGTGGCTGCCGATGAGCGCCGTTTGTTAACAGCCGACTTGCAATTCGATGATCGGGGGTTGAAGTGTGAAGTCGGTTGAATATGCCTGGCATGGCATAGAAACAGACTATAAACCTAACTTCTACTTCTCACTTCTTCTTCTGTTATTTCAGTCCTAATTATTCTTTAGTAACTTTAAATTCTTAGTTCCTTGTTATTTCACCCGTCGAATCGTTTGCTCCATTACTATTATCATGAAATATCACAAAAACAGTATTTGATTTTTGGTGATTATATTGGTTTGGCGGTGAGAATCTCAGTTAATAATCTACCGTTAACTCGAGATAATCCACCTAAAAGCCACAAAGAAAGACTGATCAAATACATTTATTACAAGAAGCATTCCTGTGCACCAATATTTTGATTATCATTAACAGTATCACTCATTATACTTTTACCACGAGTACACAGTGATAAAAATATTTTTCGGGACAAATCGAATTTGAACTAACGTCATGTATAAAAAACACACAATTTTCAAGCCTAAATCGGAATTGGAGCTATCGTAAAACGTCACATAGGTGTCATGACAGATAGTGTAAATCCGTTACGCTCGTCTAATTACGTGATTAACGTTATACCTGACAGAAAACGTCTTCATATTTACATCGCCGGCGGCAATAGTGAGACAAATAACGAACAGCTGACGGCACGTCAAACGCTGACGTTAACGTGAAAAAGACATCTTCATTTTCAGTCTATCGGTGTGTATTCAAAATGATATACGAGAACTAAAATTCAAAGAAATGTATTCTCACTTTTTACTCGTTGTCTCATGCATTGTGTTTTAATCGTATGCCGTTTCCCGTGTTGACTTCAATTCCTTATACACATCGCGTTACGTTGTTCACGGTCCAGCGGTTCGTATAACGTTAACGTTGTCATGAAGGACGACCGGATTTAGAAGTACGTCCAAATGTGTAATGTTCAGAGTGTTAACTTGACATTTCCGGAAATATAAAAGAGATTTTCTTCGTCAAATTTGGAATACAATTGGTAAGATTTTCTATTTTATTTCTTTTTTTTTCATACCTGCAACGTTTGGCAAGTTTAAAACGTTTTGCTTTTAACAAACCGCTTTCACACTTCTAAAATTAAAATGTACTCTTTCAGAAACTGTCCAAGCAGAAGGAACCTCCGATCGTCATACAGTAAAGAACAGTGAAATAAACAAGAATAATGATTTTGGATAGAAATTGACTGAGTGCGTTGAGCGAGTTTAAACGATTTTGATAGACGGTTACATATCAAAAACAATTTTGTCCAATTGGACCAAATAAGCGATAATCCTCGCCCCCCTTATTATGATATACGTAGTATTCTGATTTTGTGTCTTCATAGTGAAATCAGACGCTTAAAATTCGATACCAGCCATTACGATCATGCAATTATTTTATCGATTTGCTCGATATATTGATCATATATTTTTTTAATTATTTCGGGGAGTTTTTGTTGATTGGAAAGAGTATTCGGAATGAATCACAGGTAGCCAACACGGGTGGGGATAGTGTAAATTTACCAAAACTTAACCACAAAAAACTTAAATACTATTTCTTTTTATCACAATGTATAATATAGACAAGGTCCCGAACTACCCTCTTTTATGCAGAAAATCTAGTCGGTCGAGATCGCGCAATTCAACTGTACACCTATAAACCCAAGTTAAATATGATGCTCTACTTAAATCACTGATTGCATTCAATAGAAAACATTTTTTCCTGTCATTCAGTACCTCATTCTTTTCAGAAATGCCAACAATTCAGTTCATATTTACTTATCAATTTGGAATCGCGAAGAAACTATTTCTGTAACGGCCATGTTTGTTTATAACCTCTCGACCAATCAGATAGCCTGTTACAACTGTACTGTAGAATCAGGTTATCTGATTGGTCGAGAGCTTATAAACAAAAATGGCCGATACAGAAATGTTTTCTTCCCGATTCCAAATTGATGAGTTAATATTAACTGATTTGTTGGCAATTTTGAAAAGAATTAGATCGTGAGAGACATGAAAAAAATGTTTTCTATTGAATGCAATCAGTGATTTAAGTAGAGCATCATATTTAACTTGGGTTAATAGGTGTACAGTTGAATTGCGCGATCTCGACCGACTAGATTTTCTGCGTAAAAGAGGGTAGTTCGGGACCTTGTCTATATTATACATTGTGATAGAAAAAAATAGTATAATAATTTTTTGTGGTCAAAATTTGGTAAAATTATACTATCCCCACCCGCGTTGGCCACCTATGGAATGAATGATTGAAACACTGAGCGAATAGAACGGTTTTGGTCGAGATAAGTGTCAATTTCACCATATGAATAACTGTGTCATAGTTTTAAGAAAGAAGGAAACTGATCACATGTAACGATGTAGCATTTAATAATAAAATGTATTCATGGGCTTTTGCTGCTTCAAAAGAAAACAAACAAAAAAAAAAAAACACACACACAAAAAAAAAAACAACACAAGAACGACATTTTTCCCATTTTTTTCTTTTTATGATATGATGGAAAATTAATTAATTCGTGAAGGTATGACACTTTAACCTTAATCAAATTCTTTTATGAGTACGTTTCTCATATTCATTAAGTGTTACTGTCACAGCGGTTGGTATTTTAGTTTCACATCAACGAAATCAACAAATATTCTCTTCATATCTTAGATATGATTTGATAAAGTAAAACTGTAAATATTTCTCAATATCAAAACAGATTTCTTTCTTATGGGATACTATTGTGCGGAAGGTTAAGATATAGCTGCAAGATTATGAAATATCTGCGTAGTTAAACTTATTTTCATTGAAAATTTAAGCAATATTTTATTTAATCCTTAGACACGAATTTAATTGAATTTTTTAATCGTTTAAAATTGTATCTATGGTATCTTCAGATATCTGCCTTACGTTCAGGATCACCGAAAGGTGCAAACAGTTTTCCAATTGTATCCCGCTTTGCACGCAACTGCACGTGCAAAGCGGGAAACAATTGGAGAACCGTTTGCACCGTTTGGTGATCCTGAACGCAGGACTGTTTATATATGGACCGCTGGTCTCGTCCTGTTATCTCCGTCACAATCGATCGTCATTCAAACAATAATTGTCCGGAAAAAAGTGGTATTGAATAAAGAAAAATGTAAACCGCTGCTGGGCGACCTTAAACGTCGTAACTAAGGCTTGAACAACCTGTAGGGATAACGTCAATGACAGAAATGATTCATATGAAAAGAGAATAATTGCAATATTACACTTTCAGTTTAAATAAATGCTGAGATTGGTATATCAATTTTAATAGACAGTCACTTCGATTTTTTACGATCGGAGATATGAGAATGGTGCTTTAAAGTCTAATATCCGCTCTCAAAGGTTATCCCCTATAGAGAAAATCACTAGGAAAAATCTTCGAGTATTTATTATTAATGACTGTAAAACAATCCATCATATTTCATATGTAATATGTATGTCACGAATTTTTTGTTGTGTATAATTAAACCTATTTCTGATAACCATTGTCTATCGGTGGTTTTGTCCTCTTTTGATGAGCAAGGAATCTTATTGAAGGACGTTCATTACATGATGCTCCCCATCTAATCAGAAAATTTGTTTTTATTTTGACAGAATATAAAGTCCTTTTAGCAGTTTTTCAGTCGTATTCAATGTATGAGTGGCAGTATCAAAAAATTTTTGTACAAAAAATATATATGCTAAATATAGTCAAGGTTTCTTTCACTGAAAATTCTCGAGGATAGCACTGAGGTGACCATTCAATTCCTTAAATGTCAGGGGAAAATGATAAAGTAACGGTAAAAGACATGCAGTAAATATTCAATTATCTGAATACATGTTATCTTAACCAATTCCACGGTACATCAATTTATATATTTTGATCAACGGGAGTTTTCAAAGGTTTCCTACCTTTTTTTATCAGTAGCACTGTTGTCAGCTTTCATTTTTGCCCTCCATATTGTTTTGTTGAAAAACTGGGTCATCACAAATGGTTTGAGTTGATTTGATTGGTTGATTGGCCGGTAAACAATATGATGTATTACAGGGGTGTTTATTATAGCCAATGAAAATTATCATTTGGAATGCTTCTTAACAAAGACAAATTGTCACCTCAATCATGTCCTTGCAAATTGAGGTGGTATTTTTCCTATTTATTTCATAAATATGAAGCCAATTACAACAAAATTTTGCATACATATAGAAAACATCATGGGCTTCAAAGATACATTTTGATTTTTTGTATTTTTGAAAAATAATTAATGGTAATATTGGTTTAAAATTTGACCTGGAATTCTTGAAAGACACCATGTCATTTTTCAAAAATTATCTTTTTTTTTTCTATATTTTTTTTTTTGATACTGCTACCTGTGATTCAATGTGGTGGAGTATTTAATTGGTTTATAGATTTCTAGTAATTCTCGCATAAGTACAACCATTACATCATTTCCTATCAACAAGCTTGTATATTTAGGTTATACATCCATTGACAAAAATTGAAAATGGTATGTATCCCCCCCCCCCGGGGGGGGATCAAATGCCATCCTGTGCTTAAAGATTGAGGGTCTGATGCGCTACTAATTGCGATATAGCGGCTGTTAGAAGAATATCGACTCTAAGCAGAATATCGAATTTCGTCAATTCGCGCGAGTCGCGCTAGTAGGTATCAAAGCACCGAAATTGCTGATGGTGAATGTCCCTGTTCGCAAATTAAAATGACAGAGATGTTTTGAAAAAACTACTCAATATATGCATAATATGGAGATATCTCCAATTGATAATTCTAAGGTTTTCAACCAACCAATTTTTTCTTGCCACGCAAATTGAAAGCCACCCAAGTACATGTTTAATGTCTTGATATGTTGATAGAATATTTTCCATATATGGAAACAAGCTCTGCTCATAGATGGGGTATTTTCTTAATAATGATATATATATATATATTCCTTCAGTTAAAGGGTCCCTGAGATTTTTTTGTGAGATTTGGTTGACATCCATACAAGCTTCAAATACCTTCTAAGAAAAAGATCTTACCAAGTAAACTATATGACATTGGCCTAAAAGCTATGAACTATAGACGGAATTTAGTATTTTTATTATACAGTTGAAGCAGCAACTCGGATTTTTACGACGACTGAAGCTCATTTAACTACGATGCGATTGCATTCGTTTTATAGAAATGACACCACGTGTCTTCACGGACAAGACATTTGTGCAAACGCATACGTTGTTCACGGATGTTTCGGTATATACGATATAAACAACGGTGGTCAGTTCAAAAGATCATAACCTAAAAACGAATGTTTCCGGCAAAATTACTAGAGGCACTTACAATATCGAGGGCTCAGAACAAACACATAGTATATGTCTATGTAGTGTATAGACACATACTTGGGGTTTGCTTTAAGCCCTCGATATGCTTACGCGGATCATCCATGCACCCGATTAAAAAGTGCTACTTCTTTTTCTATTTCAAAAGGAAAGTTTCATTATCTTCACACGATAAAGAATCCCAGTATCACACCATTTTCTAAATAAACAGTGACCTTGCTGAGAGAAGTCTTGAGAAATACTAAACTGAATCTAAATTGGCATTACTTTATTTCAAAGCTATTAAGAACCTACTTGTGGGTTCGATCCCCGGTGGCGGCAAATATCCTTTCCGACGTTTGTCTCTCACCAATGGGTAGATAATCGTAAACCTATGTGAGATAGCAGTCGGAGGCTAGGAGAGGGTGTAATGGTAGTACAGGTTAAAGATATACTAGGAATCCATTGTTAAGTGCGCCGGCCGCCGCGATATAACTGCGAAATTGTTGAAAGCGGCGTAAACCCATTCAAACAAACAAACAAATTAAGAACCTGCTTGATGTTTCTTATGGAGTTATATTTGTGAACGAAAACGGTCACCAAAAAGCACTTAAGCAACGCATTTTAGGTGTCTGTATGCTGAATGGTTATAACGATAACGGTGTGTACATACGAACATTTTCTCAGAGGGCCTACAACGTCATTACTTTGGAAATGGGAGCCAATCTTTCATTTACAGGATCAAACTGCTATAAATGTACATACAATCTGTCACTAGAATCTCCCAGAATCTTCTGGGAAAGAAACTTATCTCGTAAGTCAAAAATTTCTTAACAACAATACCGTGATATTTGTGCCTAGTATTTTGATTTTTGTACGAGATTATAGATTTATCTATTTGATTTCATTCGCAAAGAAAGATTTTAGCGGTCCTAAACTTTCCGCTTCGTAATATGCAAAAATAAATAAATAAATAAATAAATAAATAAATAAAATAAAAATTATAACAAAAACATTATGAGGATCAAACGTTGTGTATCAGATACCATCCGTTATACCTCTCCTGTATTCCCATTTCATCTGCTTGGCTTCCGCGGAACTATCATGCGTTATTGGTGAAAACGTATTCAGAGCGTAATATCGAGCGGCAGTGCAACACGATTGGAAGTGCCTGGGCTTCGTAAGACAAATGTCAAATAGACTTTAGGTCTCGTTTAACTGTGAATAAAGCATAATAATATATAGTTATTAAAAGACATCATGTTGAGTAGACACATGTCTCTGCATGTGAAAAGTTTAAGCCATATGAAGTCCAATGACAGTGGTTCGAATCACAGTAATGGAATATTTTTTTCCGTCCCGTTCCAACATACATATATTTCATTAAAAATGTGTCTATTGAATCAAGATTTTTCGCTAAGACTTTCCGAAAAGTTACAAACGAAATGTTTTGTCCGTTAAATTTTGGTGATGACCTTTGTCGCCCATATTTGAGCTCAGGAGAATGGAGATGAATATATCAAAGGTCATTGTACAAACAATTCATTCTGTTCAAGTCCGAAAAACGCGAATTCAAATATTGATTGAATATTATTTGGTGTTAACAGAATAAAAAAAAGTCTGAGAGGAGAGCTGATTAGAACTCGAGCCCATGTGACAGTAGTCAGCGGACCAGACCTCTCGACCACACAGTCTTACACGAAACAGTTGTTCTTCTACGTTATACAAACATTTTTTAAAACCCTAAATTCTTTGCGGATCTGCGATGACTGGTAGAAGGGTTCCGACTATTTTAGATGATAAATGTATTCATCAGTAAATTTATTCATTGCATAAAGGTCACGCCACGTCATTTTCAAGTTATATAGTATAAAATGTAACGATCCGCGTTGTATCCACTTTGTTTCTGTTTATCATACATGTTAGCTACATCGTGAAATTGACATTCACCTCAATCAAAACCATTCTTAAACGTTCACTCAGCGCTCCATTCATTAAATTCCTCAAACCATTCAAAAACGCTCAAACCTTTTGAAAAAATATAGAAATAAAAAACGTCATTCAAAATAAATTTGGATAGAGAAAAATCGCGATTTCATTTTCACAATTCAAATTGTAAGCGTCTATTACTTTCTTGAAGAAATATGAAACTATCTAAAGAACTGGTATGCATATTTTATTAAAGGGAGGTAATCTAAGGTCACAAATTTAGTTCATTGTGAACAAAATTTGCGACATTGGATTACCTCCCATTACACTCCAAACTCGCTCCGCACACTCATTCAATTTCATTCGTAAATCATTCAAGAATCGTTCACCTTGTCAATTTGACGATGTCGTTTACTGTACGTGGTGCACATGGCCATTGCACTATATATCCCTTCTTTTCGATATTCGATTATGTCACAATTTGCACATGATAACCCTTTTGAAGTTGTCATCCGCTGTTTCCGCTAGCCTTCCGATGATAATTTACTCAACACCCCTGTTACATACTCTGTGTACTCTCCCGTTCTGTTTTCGCAAATTTTGGCTTCGATTATCAGCTTTTAAGAACGGAATAAAATGTTTTCCATTTTGCTTCGAGTTTGCTTGGCAGTGGAACCGGGCCTTTTTCACCTTTATCGTGACCCAGCTATAATTATAATAGTCATAAAATTAAGATGACAACCATCTAACACATAATTAGGAATTCATAAATTCTCCTTAAGACAACCGGTAAAAATTGTATAAATGTAACCGCCCATTCACCTTCCTAATAAGAATTAGTTACTAGAATTGATTGTTTCCATTTTTCACAAGAGACCGTAAATCATTTAAAGCGACCTTTGCTTCAGTCTTGGTCGTGTTGATATGTCATCAGAAGAAAGATGCTACACAAGTTATGCAAATAGTGTTAATAAACATTGGACCAAAGATACGTTGAGGTCTTTCTCTTGCATTTTGCGTGGAAGTTATCAAAATAAAGGGTAATATTTGGTTTCTCTGAAGTGTCACGCTGGCGTCCGAGTTAAGTCGAAATCGGCCGATCCATACATTTTACAGTACGCAGTTAATACATTAATGCTGTTCGAAAACAATACCATGAACCTAAAAAAATAATAATAAAACGGATATGTTGATTATTATCAGTGCTATAGATGTAAATAATTAAATGGTAAATATGAATAATGATAATTAACGATACACATACGCGCAAATACATAAAGAAAAATAATAAGATAAAACATTTAAAAAAAAAAAAAAAAAAAAAACAAGTCAATCGGCAACATATACAAATACCAATGCAAGCGAAATAAAATTTGATTGCCTCGGTGGCCTAGTGGTAAATGCACTCGACCCGTGACCTGGAGGTCCGTGGTTCGAGCCCCACTGTCGACGGGGTGTGTTTATGGGCAAAACACTTAATAGCCAGCCCCAGTTCACCCAGCTGTAAAAATGGGTAGCAGTGGGTTTAAACCACTGCCTCTCTCTCGGGGACGTGAAAACATCAGGATTGAGTGTTCGAGAGCGATTCTATAAGCTTACGCTTTCGTCGCAATCGAACTTAGATAAATTAGTATAAACTGAATTAAATTTGAGTGTTTCAAAGAAGCAAAGATGTTTAAAGTGTCGACAACAATGCATCACTTCCTCGTCGTTTAAAGGCATCGCGCGATGACTCAGATATCACAAATATCATGGTCTCTCCGTCATGTCAAGGAGTTTGCGATTGTTTCAATAAAAACCCTGCCCTGCACTCTGACTTTATGCTATTATGCTATAAGAAACACTGTAGCTCTTGACATGCCAAGGTCGTATACTACGATACCCAACGGCGTCTATACTAAAAGTAAATCATACAGAGCTTAAGGCCGGTCCTACTGCCAAACGGACACAAGTTCCACGCTAAATAGGCGTTGTTGAAAAGCAAAATTTCCACCCGTACTCATATGCTTGATAACTAGAGCTGCTTAAACAACTGATTCGCTCCACAGGCCTGAAACAACTGATATGATGAGCTAGAAATTTTAGTCTTTTTAAGTGTCTTTCCACATTTTTTCAAACAAAATGATAACTCACATACTGAAATATTTCTGCAAAGAGAAATTCATGATCAATGAAAAATATATAAAGAAAACTGACCTCCGCCAGTTTAATACATATTATTTATCCAATCAAACTATCTGTGTACATCTGCATCAGTGGAATCGGGCTTTTAAGTTCAGTGGCCAAATGTTAACGGCACCCTCTTGCATTCTTAATCAACAAAACTTTATTCTCTACTTTCTTAGACTTGTTTAACATTAAACATACAGCAAAAGGCAATACATGATATAAGACATATGCTTTTAAAACGCAGGTCATTGGCCTTTACAATACAATGTAAGGTGAAACAAAACGCTATGCAATTTGTGCTTAACACGATTTCTTTCCCTGTTTTTATATTTCTATTTCTATATTTAATTACTAGGTAAAAATGAGTTTCATTTTTTTCTCATTTTCTATGTAATTACTATATTTTTAAAGAGATCTTTGGTTTATATATTGGCTTGGGTTATGTGCATGTATTCAGGCTACCCAGTAGTTGTCATTTTTAAATACATGTACAATTGATGTACCTTTTTTCTGAGGCTACTTCTACTAGCGCGTCTGACTGTCAATCATTACATCTCGAGTTCTATCCCCGACGACGACACTCCACCTTTCGGAGTAATTGTTTCCATCAATGGGCTGATAATCGTAGACCTATGTGAGATAGCAGCTGGAGGCTAAGAAAGGATGTGATGGTAGAATGTTTGTGGAAAATACCAGGAATCAACCATCAGGTGCTCGAGGTGCTGCGATATGACTAGATCTAAATGATTATTAACAGCGGCGTAAAACTCCATCAAACAAACAATCTTAAAATCAGATTGAACAACCATTCGAGACGTAACGCCAGAGGGCTGATTACTAAAGGATTTAATATCGCCAGATTCGTGTTGCTCTTTATAAGCACCATGTTTGTTCGGGGTTTTTTTTATCCCAAAAGCATTTCCCTGGTAACAGCGGAAAGGTACACTCCCAAGGGGACGTATTTGAGGCAGAAGCTCTAATTCTGTCATCCAAATACAGTTCACGCTCGAAGAAGCGTTTTTGAAGGAACTCGTATGCGTTTTTGCCTTCAAAATATGTAGAAATGTAATCTTCATTCTCAGAACATTATGTGGACGGGGGTCAAGTCTCTCAAAACACTATGATATGCGTCCAATGGACCCTCTTTGACCGCTATTTTAAACAGTCTAGATTTTTTTCATTGGAAAGTTGATCTAAAAAGGGAGCAATGTCTCGTTTTCTATATTTGCCTTCAAGGTTAAACTGTTCGGGAACTTAAAGAAAGAGAAAGTACACTAAGTTACATCGTGAAATTGACATTTATCTCACTCAAAATCATTCTAAATTACTCACTCAGCGCTCCATTCATTCATTTCAAACACTCACTCAAACCATTCACAAACACTCTAAAATGACCGAAAAAAAAAATCAGTAAATGAATTAAAAATACACAGAAAGAAAAAATCGCGATTTCACTGACACAATTGAAATTTTAAGCATCTGATTATCTCATGCGGCAATAAGAAGCAAATTATAGTACTTGTATGCATATTTTATTAAAGGAGGGTAATAAATATCGCTAATTTTGTTCATTTTGATTGGATAACCTCCGTAAATTTCACTCAAAAGTCGTACCACACTTATTCAATTTCATTCCAATATCATTTCAAAATCATTCATGTTGTCAATTTCACTATGTTGTTAACTGCAGCGTTGGACAAGTGTTTTACTGCGTGAAAAGTGGAAACAATTCCAAACGTTGGCAAATGTTTTAACATTTCGAACTCATGACACATTAATTGACCTTGACAATGCTGATATTAAAAAAAAAAAATAGTGAAATCGAGATATTACAACGCCATCCGAAGAATTCCGGAATGAGACCGATTTCAATTTTTCTCTTTATGGTAAACAACCTTAAGGTAGTCAAGCCCTAATAAAAAAAAAAAAAAGAAATAGGCATTACTCTTGGTTTCTTGGTTTCTTTTCTCTTTCGATTGCAAGCGGAAATAGCAAGTTAAGGTAGTGGACCTGTAATAGTTCTGCAAAGTTCTTGAAGTAATGAACTTTAACAGCGTTAACTGAGGTTTCCTAATGATTTTCATTAGGAAACCTCAGTTAACAATGTGAAAGATCGTGAGTTCCGAAATGTTCCACTACCTTAATTATTGATTTTGCCATTGTTCAGTCAGTCTTTCAAATACATTCGTGTATGTCTTAGATGGATACAAATTCATTATTGCCATTTCAGTACAGTTTTCACGATGACGCAAAAACGAAAAAGTTTGGTTAAATCAAAATTTAACAGTGTTTTCCAAAGTTTATCAATATAGATCCGATTTCCTCAATTTCTAATTAGGGTGGTCCTTCCTTAATTAGATGTCAGTGACATTTTCGTCCAAAATAAAAGCATGTTTAAGGTTGATGTCATTGGCTTCAAGAACATAATTCTCTTCAACCTACCCTCCCTATCGTCGGATGTCATTCATGTCCGGATGAAAGGAAAGACAGAAAAACACTGTATAGGATCGGATCTTGTGTATGTGTTCATTAACCGCTCTAAGGAGGGAGAGGTTAACTTGTAAATGACGAAGTTCGATAATACGTATTTCCTAAAATGGACCGCAGTTTGGTTCTGAATTGCTAAAAATACGCTACTATTCATACCAATAATCACGAAATGTAACGGGTTCGATACCTGGGAACGGCACATATACTTCCGGTTTTTGTCTCCAACCAGTGTGTGGATGGTCGTAAAACTAAGTGGAAAAAGTACCTAGAGGCTTTAATAGATGTTACGGTAGGACCTGTGCTGAATCTATTAATAGGTGGTCAAGCCGTCGCGATATGCCTAAAATATTGTTAAAAGTGGTCCGAAAACCAATTTAAACAAACAAATTTATCTAAGTAAACTAATGTTTGAAGGGGAAATTGCACGCTCATAGTTTCTTACTTAATCACATGACCAAGTATAGCCCTACTTCAAAGATTTGTTTGTTTGAATGGGTTTTACGCCGCTTTCAACAATTTTGCAGTTATATCACGGCGGCCGGAGCACCTAACAATGGATTCCCGGTATTTCTTTCACCTGTACTACCATTACACCCTATCCTAGCCTCCGACTGCTATCTCACTTAGGTTAACGATTATATACCCATTGATGATAGACAAGCATCGGAAAGGGTATTTGCCGCCACCGGGGATCGAACTCACGACTTCAAGATTGGAAGTCTTATGCCTAACCAACTGCGCTATGGTCGCGGCCGCCAACTTCAAAGAACGAACAATAATTAAAGTTAAGTATTCGATCAGCTATCTGTTAAGCAGGCAGTGAAGACTCTGATCAGACTGTGCGGATGCACAGGCTGATCCGAGTCTTAACATTATGCACCTACGAAATCGTTGGAAATGTCCTACAAATGCCCAATACATTTCTTTTTACCTATTTGAAAATTATCATACGTAGATCAGTGATGCGCATGAGTTGCATAAGATAATTTGCTTTTTCAAGCTATGCTTTCATTATCCCATGACAAATTTGATCACATGGCATTAATGACAACATTGCGTTTGTAGCCGGTATGAGTATAAGAGGTGTTTGTACTGCCTTGTGGTACAAGCTAGCTTTTATGGCGTCGTGGTGGAGCACTCGCTTAGGGACAGAGAGGTCCTGGGTTCGAATCCCGACGGAGTTCAAATTCATTTGCGGGTTACATTTGGCGCCCACCGTATAAAACCAATATGGGGTTCTGGCTATGTGATTAGGTAGTTGATGATGTTGATTTGAGAAGATTCGGGAAAAAATAAAAATTATCGAGGGGTGTATGTAGCCGGGTTGAGTATAAGGGGTGTCTGTACTGCTTTTTCGTTCAAGCTTTTTTTTATAGCGACGTGGTGGAGCACTCGTTTAGGGACAGAGAGGTCCTGGGTTCGAATCCCGACGAAGTCGAATATTTAATTGCAGGTAACGTGTTCAGAACGACTGATCGATGTAAACTGTTTGCACATTTATCCCGATTCGCACGCAAGTGCATGTGAAATGTGCAATAATCTGCAAACAGTGATCACCGTTTTGTCATCCTAAACGCAGACAGCTGAGTTAAAGGCAAGTCTTGATTATGTTTTCATAGCATGTTTAATTCAATTAACAAGATTTTAATTCAATTAACATGATTTTAATTCATCAACAAACAATATATAATGTGAAACAGTAAAGAATAAAATGCAATAAATAGATTCAAATATTTAACAATTAATTTGAAAACGATTATGCTCTTAAACAAGATCAACATCGGATTTCTCAAACATCCAAACAAAACAAATATACAAGATATCCAGTGTCTAAGGCGGCCCATACACGCCCAAAATTATTGGCAATAATACAAAAACAACATATTGAGAAAACTTAAATATCGTCCATACACGACTTATTAAATTGCCAACCTATGGTATTGCCAATATATTAGAATATTTGTTAGCGATGTTGAAGATTGATTCGGGATTATTGTGAATACTATTATCAATGATTTTAATCGAATATCGATCGCTTAGTTCTCATCATTTCCTCTATCGCGAATGAGCCCTAAGACCCTTAAACTCTTACCTGCGCTCAGGGTGATAAAAATGTGTAAACTGTTTGTTAGTTTTAAACTGTTTTGCGTGAAAGAGAACGTGCAAGGCGGACTATAATTTGCAAACAGTTTTCAACGTGTTTTCATCCTGAACACAGAGCTGGTGTCATTAATTAAAACAACACTCCTTTTAATGTATTCAATCAAACGAAAACGGACTGTCTTCGACTAACTTCAAACATAATATTTGAAAAAAAATAGAAAAAGATCAATCAAAGCCCGAGTTTACAAATTTTTCTCAAACTTTGAATTAAATCAAAATAATTGTATGAAAATAAACGATAATATTAATAAGTTGTTATTTATGACGACTTGTTAATAGTATCTTCTATGTAAATACATTTAAATGAGTATTATAACAGAATCACGGCTTAAATCTCAAATTGAAATTTGAGAAAATTTGAAATTGAGAATGAGAAGAGTTTTATAACCTCGGGGCTAGAAATCGCATCCCATCTTTAATTACATGATTATATGCAGTAGAAAAATCATTCACTATTCAGAAAATCTGCAGGTTATGAAACGTTTCGATCCTAGTTAGTCTGCGCATTCCATGAGGTTTGGCCTCGAACAATGGTTTTTCCAAGATGTTACTTTTTTTCGGATGACGGCTTACAGTAGTAAGAGCGCACGTGATTTTAACACAATAATTGCACCATAATATAAGATGAATTAACAGTAAAACTTATACATGTTTAACGAGACCATGAGTGACAACCTTAATTAAAGTTAAATGGGTCGCTGAAGGAATAAAGGTCATTGAATATCATTTGTGACAAAAAATTCAATTTGATTTTATGTATAAAATATTTAATAATAGACTTGAGCAAATACCCTCTTTATTTGGGATTTGCTTATGTAATTTTAGGTAGCTCAATTGACGAATGATCGCGCAATCAAGAATGGATTTACTTTTATATCACTTAAAATACTACATATCTTTTCTTAATTTCTTTGTCTTCTATTTCTTTTTTTTTCTTCTTAAATAATATGATTTACAATATCGTACGTATTTATAACACATTTTCCTGAAATATTGCACGAACTGCTAAATTCAAACAATTCACTGTAATTCGGTCCATAATTGCAATTAGGATTTTTAGGCTTAAATTTTATACGAGTGACTGTAACGTATAAATTGTCATGTACTTTTCTTTATATATGTGACTTATCACGCGAAAAGGGACCATCTGGGAACTTCTTAAAATAAATATTTGAAAAAGAGATTGGTTCTAGAACAGGCCAACCAGAAGTAGTATTTCAAAAATTCTTTCACGGGAAGGTAGATTGATAATTCTAGTTTCAGAAAATTAGTAAAGTGCGAAAAATTTCGACTCAAGTAAGTCTGCGCAATCCGCGCAGTCTGACAAGGGTCGATACTTTACACACTTCCTAGACGGTTCCTTTTTGCGTGACGGGTCATGTATTTGTCTTTTAAAAAGTCACAAGTACACGGAAAAAGTACACGCAAATGAGATAACATAGACTCGTCAGCTAGAAGAAACATTTGTCAGTTCGTTTTTATGTTTCTTTCGACATTTCTTCAACTGCTTCCATCGTAACAAAACGTAAATTAGCACCGGGGTCATGATGAAAGGGAGACAAACAAGTAAAATACCGACTGGAAGAATCCGAGGATTATCGTTCTTGTCTGCATATAGTATAAGGAGAATACCTGAAATGTATGAATACAATTTAATGTGTACCGTCGTCTATCGAAAACAAGGATACTTATTCGCAGAAAATAATTCTATGTCCATGAAAAGAAAATCAGTATGGAGTTTTATTGTTTGCTTTCAGACAAAAAGTTTTGATATATATTGCCTCCAACTGGCAAAATCTTCACAAAAAAAGAAATATTTTTCGAATTCACAGAGGTAATTGAATTATAGTCACAATCACGTATAAGATTTCTTCACGTGTTCATACAGTGTAGTTATACTTTTAGCCAAAAGCTCCACGAAAAACTCTCTAAAATCTAAAAAATAATGGTGATGGGCATACAAAAGTGAACTAACTTGAAAAAAAAGTGAGCAAGCTGACTATTCACGCAATGCGTTGGCTGGCATCAAAATTTATGATACAGTTAAGAGCATCGTGAAATGTACAAAATGAATGATTTTGGAATTATTTCGGAAGGAAATTGAATTAGTACGATGAATGTTTTAGGTGACATTGAAGGGAGTTAATCCATTGTCTCTTATTTGGTCAGGGTGAACAAAATTAGCTATATTTTTACCACAATTCTCAGCAAGTGGTTTTGAATGGTTTTGGTCGAGATGGCTTCAACTTCTTGATGTTATTAACTGTAACATTGTGAAACTGACAGTGAGAATATTTTTAAATTATTTCAAATTGAAATTAAAAATTGTGATAAGCGAACTTTGAATTATCTAAGATATGACTTTCCCTGTCTCGATCATAGGCTCGCAACCTTTTAAAAATTACCCATTCATTTTCACTGACTCTTCTGATTTCTCGGCCAAATTGGGTACAAGACAAAAAACAAAAATCGTTATCCCATTTTTAAGTTCTTATCTCAATTTTAGGTGTAAATTATGGATGCCTAAACTTTGCAATCGCAAACCTTTTTTCTTATAAGTCTTGATAACACTTGTATTGCTTGCTATAGTTATCAATGCCGCGGTCATCATTTTTTATCCTTCTTCTAAAAATTGAATTCGATTTCAATTTGACCGAATGCCTTACCTGAAGGTAATTTAACGAAGAACAGGAAGGCAATGATTGATGAAGACAGACATCCTTTTAAACAGCAAATATTCGTGGCTATCTCCTCACCCTCTGTAAAAATACAGACAAATCTGTTTAGAATGACCGCTTTACAACGACAATGAGAATGATGTATTTAGAACTTTGGCCTCCGGTCCAGATACACATACACATTTACCGTGGAAGATTGACATTTAACCTTTAATCTTTTTAACGGACCGCATAAACTTTGTTGCTTTTGAAAATAATCGCTTCTTACGTTCTTTTTGTGATAAGAAATCATCTAACTTAAATACATGTCATATACATTGTACATATAGACAGTGCAAAAAAGAAACCTGGTTTCCCTCCCGTCGAATAAATATATAGTTCAAACAGTTTTCGTTTTGAAATAAAATCGATGTGACATCATGCATTTTTTTTTAATTTGAAGGCTTCGTGCTTAACATCAACGCGAAATCCCTACAGTCAACACCACCGTGAAATTGACAAGGTGAATTGTTTTGGAATGATCTTGGAATGAAATTGAATGAGTGCAATGAGTGCGTTTTGATTGAATTTAAAGGGATGTAATCCAGTATCGCTAATTTTGTTCAATGAACAAATTTAGAAATATGTATTACCCCCCCCCCCCCCCTTTCATAAAATATGCGTACAAGTTCTGTAAATAGCTTCCTATTTCTTCAAGAACCTATTAGACGCTTGCAATTTTAAGCTTTTTTTTCTAGCTCTATTTTCTTAATGACGTTAATGATTTTATCTTTTTCAGTGAGTTAAGAGAGTTCTTTAATGGTATGAGTGAGTGTTTGTAATGAATGAATGAACGATTTAAGCGCTGGGTGAATGATTTAGAATTATTGTGATCAGAATGGCAGACAATTTCATGATGTTTTAATTGTAAGAACTCAAAAGAGTGACTTCCCCTTCACAGCGTATTTTTTATATATATATATATTTAAAGGTGACTAGAATTTAGTGGAAACAGGAAAAACATCTTTTAATTTCGGAATAACTAGCAAAGGAAAATGAGAACCTGCCGTGATTTTCAACTGAAAATGTGAATATGTTATGGAGAGATTCGAAATTTTCAGTCCATATCCGGACATTCCATGACGCCAAACTTTGTAAGACAATTATTTTCAAGTTTTGAAACGATACTAAACAAATTTGGATAGTTTCGGAAAAAGTGAGTTTCGGTCCAATTCTACTGACGTCACGTTGAAACGGCCGTGACATAGGAATATTACAGATTTTGGGGCAAGATTCCATGATCAAAATTGAAAAGTTTTCTGAGAATGAGACCGTTTTAAAAATCGCTAATCTAGAAATTGACGAACGAATAAAGGAAAAGAGAGTTTACAAAAATATAAATATGCGACAACTTTCGAAGGCATTTATACGTCAGCTTGCACAGCTAAACTGTCTGATCCTTGCCGATCGAAATTTATTTAGCTAAAAATAAAATCCACTAACGTTATATGCCAACCAATCCCGTAAGGTGGTTGGTATATTGATGCAGATCGATAAAGGTGCATAAGATATAGGTTATACCCTGTACCGATCAAAATCTATAGAAGATGCTGTCTATTATTTATAGGCAGTCGGTAAAATGGACATATACAATGTAGATGAACCTTGCTGATACATTTAGGCTGACCCAATAAGTACTGCGTTCAAGATAAATCCGCCAATCCAGCTACAGTTAAGAACATCGTGAAATTGACAAAGTGAATGATTTTGGAATGATTTTGGAATGATATTGAATAAGCGAGAGGAGCAAGTTTTGATTGAAATTTAAGAGAGGAAATCTAATATCGCTAATTTTGTTCAGGATGAACAAAATTAGCGATATTCATTACCTACCTTTAAAAAAATATGCAAATAAGGTCTATATATAGATTCCTGTTTCTCCATAAACCAACTAGACGCTTACAATTTCAATTATGAAATTGAAATGGAGATTTATTTCAAGCTAAATTGATTTTAATGTAGTTGTGGATCTTATCTTTTTTAGTCTATTTAAGAGTTTTTGAATGGTTTGAGTGAGTGTTTGGAATGAATGAATGGAACGATGAGTGAGCGATTAAGAATGGTCTTGACTGAGATGAATGTCAATTTCAGGATGTAACTAACTGTATCTCACCAGTTACGTATTTGGCTGTCAATAATCATGGGGTCGTGAGATGAAACCACGGCTCGACCATTTCATCCGACATTCGACAGAAGTAAAAGTGACACGAGTCATTTGTCCACCAACAATGGGTGTAGGATAAATAGTTTAAGGTAGTGGACCCGTAATAGTTCTGCAACATTTTGAACCACATATTCTTTCACAATGTTAACTGAGGTTTCCAAATGAAAATCATTTTGAAACCTCCGTTAACACTGTTAGAGCTCATTACTTCTGAGATGTTGCAAAACTATTACGGGTCCACTACCTTAAGTCTTAGCTGGATGAGCAGCTGGTGTCTCGTGTGAAATGTTAGGGTCATACTGGTGTGAGAAACGACATGAAACCATCTGCAGTTGCACCATCCGCCGGGATATAGTTGCAATAATACTGAAAGTGGCGTTAAATCCCATTCAAACAAACGAAAAATCACGACGAAAGACTTCGCAAGGGATTTGAGAAAGAATGAATATCGATCTTCCTTAATGCTTGCTTGCATACCATTTGTGGGCGACCCAAATGTCGTACCTACAGCTTCATTTAAGCTGTTCGTACGACCATTTTGTCACCTTAACGACTACATAGACAGAAAGTCGATCTGATCGTTGATATAAATGTCTGTCTTTATAACGGCATGCACTTTTTCACCGTGACAGAACTGATTGTGACTTTTGTCTATTCTTTATGCATTGAAATTTATTAAAATAGATATTGTTTGTGGTGTGTTCATTGTGGTCTTTGAATTGTGTAACTCGCCGATAGCGGATTTTGCCGCATAACATATACAGAATGCATAGGTTAACGTATGCTAACCACCTGCGATTGTTCCCCCCCCCCCCTTAATTTTAGTTAAAATATTCATTCAATAGCTTATATGGAAACTTCAAAATATGAACAATGGCGGTATAAATAGCCCTCGTATTTTCTCCACTGTTTTATATTCTATTGTGATATAATATCTTTTAAAAGAAAATACTACAGAAAGGAAAAAATGGATATTTTGTTAAGAAAAAGAGAACACAGCTCGTATGAATAAACATTATTTTAAAATGATTTTTACAAAGGCTTACAAAATAGCTGTGCTTGTAATTCGTTGAAGAATTAAAACAGAAAATTAAAAAAAAACATTGAAGATTTAATACAGAAAAGTAAAAAATAATGATAATAAAAACAAAATCAAAAAAAAAAAAAAAAAAAAGAAAAGAATAAAAAGAAACAGCCAATCAGAATACATAAATTTTGATGAACATAATTTTAGACGTTTTTTTTTTTTTTTTTTTTTTTTTGATAAGGATAATAAAGATATCGTCTGGTGCATGTAAAATGTTGTTAATTATTCTAAAATAAAACATTGCTAGATCGATAACAATTAGCACGCTTCAATTATCGTCATTTAAGTACGTCCATATACAATGTACATATAAGGAGATATCTTCGTTGCTAGGATGTTTAGATAAACCCAACATGACGACGATTTTAAACATTACCGTTACCATCCCTAAAACTCTAAACCATTCGACAAGGAAATAATTCGGGATAAGGAAGAATACGTAGTGACAAGGCCTATATTTCAATTAACATTAAGATATATACTAAGCGACCACCTACGTGGCTATCGAAAGACGGGCCTTAAAGGTAATGGTCGCTTAGAACAAGTTTTGTGTTCAAATTAGAAATGTAAATTTGATCAAATCAGTTGCTGTTACGAATTTTTCAACAATTCCTTTTATGTTAAGACCCAACATAATCGTCTCATTGAGATGATTCTAATGAGTTTCAACAACAAATAATCAATCTAGAATAATTTATAGACCAATATATTCAATCTTTAAGATATTTTGTAATTCAACAAAGGGTTTTTGACAACGGTCGCTGAATGTAAATGGTCACTTAATAGACATGGTAGCTCCAGCAAGATGGAATATACTATAGTGCGACGCTTGCTTTCAATCAAGAGAGTTTTAGTCCGATCCCCAGTATGGCTAACATTTTGGTTTAACTCAATTACTACAGTTAATAACATCGTGAAATTGACAAGCTGAACGATTTGGGAATGATGTTGAATGAGTGAGAGGAGCGAGTTTTGAGTGACATTTAAGGGAGGTAATCCATTGTCACTAATTTTGTTCAGGATGAACAAAATTAGCGATATGTATTACCTCCCTTTAAAAAATATGCATAAAAGCTCTATTAATAGCTTCACATTTCTCCCAGAACAAATGAGACACTTAAAATATCAATTATTTCAATAAAATCGCGATTCGGTTATTGTTTTTATTCATTTTGAAGGTAGTTGTTTATATTTCTTAGTAATTTTGAGCGTTTTTGAATGGTTTGAATGAGTGTTTGGAATGAATAAATGGGGCGCTGAGTGAGCGATTTAGCAGGGTTTTGGTTGAGATGAATGTCAATTTCACGATGTAACTAACTGTAAGTGGCATAGTGAAATTGACACTCACTTAGATCAAAACCTCATTCTAAAACACGCGCTCAGCGCTCCATTTATAGCATTCAAAATTCTCACTCAAATCACTATAAAACACTCCTAAACGCCCCAGTATGTCACTACATAAGGTCTACGACTGCATCATGCTTATAATTCATTTCAAATCCAAAAACAAACAAAATCACAAGAAAACAACTTTCAACGTGGTTATTTCCGACATAATACAAAATGAATCAATTCATACCTTCCACGTAGCCCTCAGTTTTTGTGGAAGCTCTAGATTCTTCAGACTTTTGAGCATATACCTCCATACCGTGACGGATCACTCCCTTCCGATAATGAAGGATTTTAGGTCCACAACTCACATATTTTGTCCGTTTTTAACCATATTTGTCCGTATCCTTGAACTTAATAGCTCGTCAAATAGTTCATTCACTATCCCACACGGTATCATATAGCAATATTGACTATTTAACTCTGACCCTTTGTCCCGCGGGAATATAGCCATTAGACGTTCGTTTTAATTTTTGATTATGAAAGATACCTGCCTTACGTTCAGGATAACAAAACGTGGCAAAATGTTTGCAAATTATACCCCGCTTTAACTGTTCACACTTTAAAATTAGTCTTCTCCTTCTTTCTTTGTGAGCCATTATGATATAATGCAGGCGTACAGATAAGTGGGGGTAAAGCGAGTCCTTAATATTCATTTCTGTATAAAACCCTATGTTGTGGGTACTTATTTCAATTGTCTTGTCGAGACGATTCCAATGAGTACCAAAAACATAAGGTATGTGTTTAAATGCTTTATGTGACTCGTCACGCGAAAAGGGACCGTCTGGGTAGTGCGTAAAGTTTCGATCCTAGTCAGACTGCGCGAACTGCGCAGACTGAATAGGATCGAAACCTTTTGGACCGTGCTTATTTTCTGAATCTAAAATCATCAATCTACCTTTCAGTGAAAGAATTTTTGAAAAGCGACTTCTGGTTGACCAAGGCTGGATAAAATCTCTTTTCCATTAATTCAGTTAATAGGAATTCCCAGATGGTCCCTTTTCGCGTGACGGGTCACATTTATTATTATTTAAGCACTTTAAGCTTATCCAAAACAGCCCCTCTGTCTGTAGCTTTGTAATTTTGATTAAAAGATATTTTAATCTTTGCTCGCACTTAAAATATGGTCATGTCTTATCTATGCAGAATATTGACAGTAAAGATTTAAATACATGTATAGTCCCTTCAAGTTAAAAAAACGTATACACAAAACATCTGGCAGAAAAATAGCTAAAACGAACGGCAACAAATGAGATGAAAAAAAGGAAAAAGATAAAAATAAAAATCCATCCTTTTTTCAGTTGATTTTAAACATATTTAATACAATTACGATAAAAGGTAAATGGTTAAATGAAAAGAAGCGGTGAGGAAAGAGAGAATTCTGCCTGTCAAAAAGTACCACAATCAAATTTCTCCTTTATTGACAAATATTCTGTTTTTATCAAAGATGGAGGCCTGAGATGAAATCGACCGAAGAGTAATTGAAACAAGTAGGAGTACAACTAAGTCATATTGTTGAGAAAAATTAATAAATCGAATATGAAATGCAAAGAGCCCTTTTTTATTTCATGGAGTATGAAACTGAAGACCTAATTACTGTGTGTGAACGCGTGAAAAGGATTCACACATCGGTGTGATTATAGTTTTATTTTTATAACTCCATGAAAAAAAAGTATTCTTGTTATGTCTTATGATTAAATACCATAAAGCCAAAATGTTAATATTTCTTCTTTTTGAGAAAAATTCTTTTGCCCAAACTTTATAACTTTATGCCCAAGCTAACAATAAAGCTGCGTTCCAAATAGGCCTGCGCGTGATTTCTCAAAAAAATTCAAATATCTGCAATGCAGCCTGTGCATCCGCACAGCATGACCAGAGTCTCCACTTTGCGTTTTGTAGATAGATAAGATCTCAAAGTATTGAAGACAATCGGGTAATTTTAATTAAGTTCACAGAGTGTGGCTGTCTATGCTGCTCAGCGTTTACGGCTCACGCACATTCAAAATTGTTGGGAATATCACGCATAGGCTCAAATTTTATTTTCATTGAGGTAAAAACCTAATTTTCAGCCAATAAGAATCTACAAATCTTGGTCTAAGGTAACAAGATATTGTCAAGTGTTACAGGTATAGCTGTACGGAGTCACTAGAGCGCCACGTCATTTGGGATCAATAATCTTCGTGCATTGTAAATTTTATGTCACTTACATTTCTACGACCGGGCTATTTCCTTTTTTATGTCTGATTAAATCTTCGTAAACAAAGGGTAATAACTCCGCTGTTTTCCTAAAGAACTTAAAAGTTAGAACCCTTGGTTCTGGGTCCTGGGTTACGAAGATGGTTTGTTTTGTTTGAATAGGGTCTGACACCGCTTTTTATAGTTCTTCAGTCAAATCGTTGTGACTGGAGCACCTAACAATTGATTTCTGCTTTCTGCTCGATGCAGAGCTACCTTTATATCATTTCTCAGCTCCTATTCCACTAAAGTTTTACAATTAGCCACTAATCGGTGGAAAACAAAGGTCAGAAAGGATATATGCCGCCGCCGGGTAACGAACCAATGACTCCATAATTGAAAGGTATGCGTCTTCTTCGCTACCAACTGCGCTATGACGGCGACGGCGACGCTTGCAAATATTGCCAAGATTTGAATCTGTAATCGGCAGCCAGCCTTGATTCGGGCCTTGTTGTTAGAGGGTTTTTTGGTTTTTTTTGTAATAAGGTAGATAACCAAAATGAAGCCTTGAGAACTTAAAATGAGTTAACTTCTCTTAGAGGAAGGCTTAGATCAGGCTTTGAGAAATTAGACAATCGAATTTATACTACATACACTTCTCATAATTTACCGCTTGGTAAGAGACCGCTACCAGTCTAGTCGGTTGCAATTACATAAAGGATCATTTTCCGATTGATCGTCGATTACACAGAGATTTGTTTGGTCAACCAATATGCTACTAGAATCATGGGACCTATCGAAGAATAATTTAATGTCAGTCGTATCAATCAAAATCCTTGCGTTCTGATTGGCTAAAAATGGCTATATTCCTCTATGAAAAGATTTTGAGTACTCCGTCATTTTGTAAGCCCCCGCACAAAGTATTCCAAAAAGAGATCTGTCTCATTATGGAAAAAACTTTACGTTTTCGCTTCATGATATTTTCATGGTATAAAATTATAATAATTGTGACCCGTCACGCGAAAAGGAACCATCCGGGAATTCTGTAAAAAAATAATTGAAAACGAGATTTGATCCACGAAAGGTCAACCAGAAGTCGCATTTCAAAACTTCTTTCACTGGAAGATAGATTGATCATTCTAGTTTCAGTAAATAAGCACGGTGCAAAAAGTTTCGACCCTAGTCAGTCTGCGCAGTCCGCGCAGTCTAACTAGGGTCGACACTTTACGCACTTCCCAGATGGTCCCTTTTCGCGTTACGGGTCACATATATGAAGGGAGTATTTCTTTTTAAATTATCATGGAGGAATTTGACTTAAAATATTATCACATATATATATGGATATTCACACAGTGTGATTACTTTTTAAGTTTCACACCACCATGAAATAAAAAAAAAAAACAACACTGAATTGGTTCAGTATTATTTCAGCATAATTTGGAGAAGTACAAAAAAGCTGACGTTTAGTTTCAAAATTCTCCAGTGGTCTACCTCTCAGTTGGTGAAACGAAGCAGAAGAACCACCGATAAAACGTCGACTTGTTGCAAACAAAACAATACTCATTCGCGAAAATACAAACATGTTAGAAAAACATTCAGAAATGATACCTCGTTTTGCACGATTGTAGACTTGCAAAGCTGGGTATTACATCAAAACGTTTTTGAATCAAGAACGCACGACTGTTTAGTAAAATAGGTAAAATATCACCATTTGAAATTAAATCGTCGAATTGTTAAACGCCGTTCGATTGAAATCCTTCCTTCACCACATTTCTTTTCTAAAATTGGTATGACTATATATATAATATATACTTAGTGTTTTGTATGAGATAAAATATCTAACGAGGTTGGGGGAATTGATCATTGTCGAGGCTCTGCCGAGACAATTATCAATTCCCACAACCGAGTTAGATATTTTTTCATACAATACACTAAGTATGTATTATATTTATCTTATAGCCTCTATTTGCCTTATTTTCATCGATGTTTCTAACTGCAATGCAAGTTTCTAAAAATAACCGCAATGTATCATTGTTCTAAAAATAAATATGTGATAACATAAAAAATATCATACGGGATGTTATCATACGGATATTTGTATAGTTATAAGATAAATGATAATACTTTCAAGTTTTTGTATTTCAGATGAAGACCAAGTCCAGACAATAAGGGTTCAGCGATGGAGTCAGATGACGAAGCCACCAGCAATGAACAAAATGGTTCTCGGCAGCGAAAACAGACTGTCATGCTTGACCAACCAATCGATATTGCATCCATTGAAGCTGAAGACGATAACTTCGATTCAGCAAACAACAGTGATGCGCATCAAAAGGACCACAATGACATCAACGAGTCACAATCGAAAGATAATGACTATGAGTCTGAGAGTCCACAAAGAAAGCAAAATGAGACACAAGTTGTTAATGGCCACTTTAATGAAGAAACCGATACAAATGGTTTACAAACTGAAAACCAACGCCGACAAAAACGCCCTGAAAATGATATCGTTTATGACGAGACAAAACCAAAACGACTACCGAACACTCGCAAGCTGAGGCTTAGTGTGCCAAACGACCAAGAAGGAAACGGAAAACGTAATGAAGTTAGCCCTCGAAGCAGACTCCACGATAACATAAGCATATTGATATCACCTGACGAACCAGAGAGCCCGACAAAAAGAAAGAGGAGAGTACCTAATTTTCAAACACAAAAACATCAAAGTGATCCCCAAACAGAAGAAAATGACCGAGAAACGTCACCAAGCGAGAATTCGACCTATTTAGATACAAATAGTTTAGTTCCAAATATTGAGAGAGGCCAACACTATCAAAGGAGTCCAGAAACAGCCAGACGAAAGTTATCAAATAGAGGTGCCGTTGTCAATGATCATAACCAAATGCTACGATCCTCATCACCAGTAGAAAGAATGATAAGTCGACAAAGTGTTCAGAGTAATACGCCGCCCAGTAATGTACAGCGTAAACATTCGTCTGGAGCTCGTCTTGTAGGAAATAACGGAGACAATTTAAGACTTGCTCCAAAACGTAAAATTTCTCTCGAGGCAAGTATAGAAGCACAGCGATACCACCAACCACCTGGTTCTGTTGATGATTTCAGACGCAGAAAGGTATCTTTTGATACTACAGCTCTTCTTAACGGTAATAAATTCATGCCTCTAAATGACGAAATATCTGTAAGAGATGCAACTAGTTTATCTGAACATAAAAATAGGGAAGATGAAGAAAGTGGTATATTTTTCAGCCCAGTCAATCGAGCAGAAGTATCTATACAGGAATATACACCTTACGACGAAGAAGAAGGACGACATGTTGATAATAGGGCTATAAGTTCCCCAGAAAGAAATTATGGTTGTTATGACAATGAAGTGTTTGAGTATGAAGATGAACATAATACTCACAGAGAAGAGGCCGATGAGTTTTATTATGATACCAAAGACTCGGGTGAAAATGCTCCAGCAGTTATTGGACATACTAATATAGAAGAAAAGAGATTTTATCCGTCACCCATTCGTAGTGCATCAGATTCACGACTTAAGAAATTGTCTACACAGTCGGATGACAGCGGAGTTCCTAAATCTATTCTGAAGGTTAGAAAGGAGGATACAGAATCAATGGTCTCTGAAGACTCGATTTATTCTGCAAAGTCTCTGAAAGTTAGAAAAGATTCAATCGCCTTATTTACTGACAGGAATGGAGAAGTCCAACTGCAAGCCCTGAGGAATGAATATTCAAAACCATGGAAAAGAATCAGATGGGTCAATATTAAGCAGGTATTTTATTTGAGTTTAATGATAATTAACATAAAGTTACCCTGAATCAAAATAACAATTCAATGACAGTAATAAATACAGTTATTAACAGTGAATTGACTCTTATTCCAATCAAATTCATTCTAGACAACTCTGCCAGCGTTCAAACAGCAAACACTCACTAAGACTAACCATAAAACACTTCAATACAACTTAAAAGCTCACTGAAGTACATTCGAATCAATCCGCAAATAATCTATGATTTTACTAACTTTCTTTTAGGATTTTTATTTTAAAGTGGGGCAATGAATATAGCTAATTTCGTTTATCTTGAACATAATTAGCAATATTGAATAACCTCCCTTAAATTTCATTCAAAACTCTCTCATTACACTCATCCTAGTTCCTTCCATCGTCAATCAAAAACAAATTCACGATGCTCTTAGCTGTAACGCCAATTTCAATGACAGCCATACATCTCCCTACAAGTGCTTTTCAATTACGAAAAACCATTTTTCATCAAAGGGCCATATCTCTGCCAAAACTCGATGGATCGTAACCATAATTTCACCTGTACTTCTCTATCTAATACTGATTACACTCTTAAAGTTTCGATAAAATCCACCCATGAGAAATTCAGCGGACAAAAAATACTACAGGCGGATCGACCGACGAACGGACCGGACCGACCGACGGACCCACGGACAAGCTGATTCCTATAAAAGTTTTAGCAATCCCATGCAATAAAAATATGACATGTGCTTTCAATGATTTGATGCAGGTTTTAAATACAGATAGGTGCATTTTCAATTACATATTTTATCGTCAATGTAGAGATATTTGGTCACTCTTCTTTGCCTCATAGAAGTGAAATTGTAGTTACATTTTCGAAAAATCTTTCATTTCATGGACAGCAAAAGCTATTTTATCATGCCTAGCTTCGCGACTCGTGCAAATGTGAAAAATGAATCGATCTTACACCTTATCAAGTAATTGCCCTCTGTTCGTTTTCATTTTTTTTTCAGTTAATTTATACTGTTTTTTAAATAGATTGCTAAAGCTTAAAGATTCGGTCTCGAACACCAAAGTCAGATGTTTTCAAGTCCCTGAAAGAGGCAGTGCTTTAAACACAATTATATAGGTGCGCGAATTTGGGCTGGCTATTAGTGTTTTGCCCATGACGAAAGTCATCTCAGCAATGTTGGCGCTCGAACCAGGGACCTCAAGGTCATGAGTCGAGCGCATATACAACTAGGCCACCGAGACAATCATTCGCTTTAAGTGATCACTTCCTCTTATTGTTAATAAAAAAGGTAAACGATATTTAAGAGATCGGCAAGTAAAAAGATCATGTATTCAAAGGGAATAACGTCCATATGTCTCATCTTATATAACGATTGACGAATACCTAATTAGGATATCGTCATATCCAAATCTCATCAGATTCAAGCTCAAAGAGCTCAATACTGATTAAAAAATTGGGACCGCGAAATCTTAATAAACCGGAGATTGCTTATCCCCATTCGCGTAAGGTCACTGTACGCGAAAGATGACCAGTCACGATAGTACAATTTGTATTGCTCGAAAGGCCACGTCTTTTTAGCGATTATTGTATTGCATGAAATAAGACTATGGTATTTATTTAAACAGATGTTTCGAAATAATTTATTGGAACGCTTTTAAAATAACTCAAAACCCTCGAATGTGTCGGGAAAATTGTGTTATGTATTGCACCGCCTCATTTGTTTATACTGACGTTGCTTGGTTAATTCATGAAGTCACGAAATTTAACGCGGGAATAAGGTCAACGTCTTTATTTATGCTCTCTATTTATGTTAAACATAGAAAATGATGAAGTACATAGGCCCAAATCGAGGATATTAAAGTAAAAAAAAAAAAGCCGGGCGTTAACGGCACGTGAATTTATTTATTCACATTTAACGTCCGGGTTTTGTCCGTTAACGTATGATCATAACGACCCAAATACGAACATTTTATGCAATATTGAATATTAGATTATGATCACCCATCTCAAGTCCTTTATAAATGAGCTGATTCTTTCCCTATATGTGATAATGACGTCGTAATGCGTGGAATGGAGTAGTTTTATAAACGCCGTTAAATCGAATAATTTCAAGACATTAATTTATCTATAGCAAACCTTTTAGTTAAAGTAAACATGGAATTGTACAGTTAAGAACAGTTAAGAAACTGACAAGTTCAATGAAATTGGAATGATTTTGAAATGAAATTGAGTGAGCGAGAAGAGTGAGTTTTGAATGAAATGAAAGGGAGGTTATCCATTTTTTTCACTTTTGTTCAAGATTAACAAAATTAGTAATATTCATTTCCTTCCTTTGATAAAACATGCATAAAAGTTTTGAATGTTGCTTTTTACGTTTTCGCGAACCAAGTAGAAGCTTATGAAATTCATTCAAGTCAGGGAAATCGTAGATTTTTCTAGTGATAATCACTGAAAAATTAGTTGTTGATCTCATCTATTTGGTAAATTTTGAGCGTTGTTGAGGGAGTGTTTGGAATTAATGAATGGAACTCTGAGTGAGTGATTAAGCATGGTTTTGATCGGAACGAGGGTCAATTTCACGATGTGATAAACTGTAACTAGTGTGCACAGAGAAAAACGTCGTTTTTTAAAATTGCATCCTTCACAGTAATACCTCGCCAAAATCTCGAAGATTTCTTATCCTTAACCAATTCATTTCTATGATATTATTCAATCGTGGGTTACGTTTAGACAAATACTTGGATGTCACTTGCATAACTATCGCTAAGTACAAATCTTTCCGTATTTATTAAACTTGCATCTAAAAGAGATGGAAACTCGGGTAGGCTAAAAAAAATGATATGATAGATTCCGTATTCCATATCTTTTAAATTTTTTCTTTTTCAAAACTTGAGAATATTTGAATATAACATTCAACAGCATAATTCATTTAGTACGACCATGTGTAATCGTTATGGAAAAACACGTGTTTCACTTATGAATTCAGCCTTTGGGAGACTTTTCCGACAATTTTATTGTTTGGTGATGAAACATATCGGGTGGACTTGACATCCAGAGTATTCGAAATAGTTTGCAATTGCGACCAGAGACTACAGGTCAGTAGATATATATTGAGCGCGTATCGAAGACTCAAATTGGACAGTATGGAAGAAAAAGCTGATACCGTAAAAACATCGGGAAATTTACATTCATATCAATCAAAGCCGTTCTTAATTGTTCCATCAGCGCTACATTCATTTATTTCAAACACTCACTCAAATATATCAGAACGCTCTGACACGACTTAAAAAAAATAAATTCAGTAGCTACATTCAAAATAAATATTGTTAGAAAAAAATCGCAATTTTTCCGAAAAAAAAATGAATTTTAAAGCGGTTTTTTGAGAAAAAGGAAGCTATTTATAGGAATTGTATACATATTTCATTAAAGGGAGGTAATAAGCAACGCTAATTTTGTTCATCCTAAAAAAATAGCGGTATTGGATTACTTCCCTTTAATATCACTCAAAACTCACTCATCACACTCATTCAATTATATTCCAAAATTATTTACCTTGTCAATTTCACAATGTTGTTCACTGTATGAGTCTAAACTTTGCGTAAATGTGCAATTGTTGGAAATGTTACTCACAACCTAAATTCCGCCTTTTTATTCCAGATGTGGATTGACAGAAATGACTATCTTCAAAAATACAAGCTCCACATATTTGTGCTTCTCTTGTTTCTGATGACATTGACATTTGTGCTTGTAGGATTGCACTATCATAGCGAATACCACGAGAAAATGGAAATTGCTAGGAAAATATTTTTCGATGCTAGGAAAAGAACAATCGACATACACGGTCCGTTGGAAATGGAAATGTTTACTGGTATACTTGGACAAAATATTCCCCAGTGGAAACAACCAACTCATTGCTATAGCAATTATGCTGAGATTCACGATAGAACATGCTTAAAGTGGAAATATTTCGCGAAACTTGACGTAATCTATTTTGAGATTGGCTCAACTAATTGTTATACTATTCAGTGGGAGTTTCAAGACGGCCAACAGCCGTATGATTGCTTTAATCTAGCGGGTGATTATTGGTACGGGCCGTCAAACTCGTCGAGGAGTGAATGGCCTTTACACAGCCAAAGTTTTCAGTTCTCAAACACTCGATCAAATTTCCACAGTAGCGGAACATTTTCGAAAGCATTCGAATATTACTGGGTATCGTCTACTGGTGCAGCTATTCTCGTTGATTCTAAATTGCCACTGGAAATAAATTGGAATGACAGACGCCATGGACACGTATGTTTTATTGGAGCTGGCTCGAAAAGGTTTGGTGATGTAAGTGAAAGACAAACCATAAAATACACCATGTGCAACGGTCTTGATATTCGATCAACGCATGAATCAATTATGCGAAAGTATTTTCCTGTTGTAAAGACAGTTCCCAAGAGGTTTCTGTTAGAAAATCCGCATTGGTCTACGGTCTGGGACTCCAACCAATTTACTGTGAACGAGTCAGTAATTGAAAATATTACGAATCATTTGAAGAAGAATGAACTTGGGTGCAGTTCTGTGGAGATCGATGGAAAATGGGAAGATCATTACGGTGATCTTACTTTTAACGAAGAAGCGTTTCCAAACATTACAAATACTCTCCAGGAAGTTCATAACATTGGATGTAATGTATCATTGAATATATATCCTTACGTAAGTTTCCAGTCTAGATCGGTGAAGGACGGCACACTTACATATGATCATTTCATAAAAGACGACAGTGGAAGTGTTCCAGCGCTGGTCAACTGGCAACATGAATTAAGTGCTATGTTAGATGTATCTAACCCAGATTCTAGAGAGTGGCTGGCGAATCAACTCCAAAATCTAACGAAACAGTATAACTTGAAGACGTTTAGATTAAGTTACGGAGTGTCGGATTGGTTTCCAAACAATCCAACTTTCCATGGCGAAGACACAACACCGGGGCAAATCAAATACATGTTCTCTGAGTTAATGACATCGGTCGGAGAAGCAATTGTACAAACTACGTCGGATTCTCAAAATATTACAACGTTAATTGGAATTGTTTCTGATGTTGAAGATGATTTGGATAGTGGAATGACATGCCTTACAAATATTATCCCAGACGTTCTACATTTAGGTTTAACTGGATATCCTTTCGTGATGGCAGACGGGTTCTCGATCGAAAAGAAAATGACAGAGGAAACATTTCACTTACCAAAGCGAAATATATTCATAAATTGGATGTTGATGTCGTCTTTCTTTCCAGCTATGAGATATACTATAAAACCGTGGCTGTATGATACTGTATTGGTAGAACTTGCGAGAAATCTGACTCGTTTCCACAAGGATATCGTAGTTAAATCATTTTATGAGTTTAAACCAAGCATTCTAGAAGGTGAACCATTTATTCAGCCGTTATGGTGGATAGATCCGCGTGATCACGTGGCATATACAATTGGAGATCAATTTATAGTAGCTGGGAGGTACCTTGTAGCACCAATATTGTGTGATGGTCGTGATGAAGAAGGTAACTCGGTTAGAGATATTTACGTACCGAAAGGTCTGTGGATGGACAGGGCGAGTAACGCTGTGGCTCGTGGACCAATGTGGATTAGAGGTCACAAAACACCTAAATATACGATCCCTTATTTTGAAAAAATGCCGGAAATTAGCTAAATTAAAAAGAAATGTCCCTATCTGTAATATTTAAAAGTGTGCTATTTTTATACAAACGAGATATTTCGGAAAAGAAATAATTAATAAATGATACGTTTTCCGCATTGAATAGTCGGATGCATAAAGTTTTACTGTTGTCTGCCCGTCCGTGTTCCAAATGTCAAATATTTTTTTAAAAAACAAATGTTGTTCCTGCATGTACACTAGAAATTATCCAATTTCTACTCTATTATATATAAGCGCTAAAATTGCTAGTTTCTTTAAGCCAATTCAAGATCGAAATAATTCTCAAGTTCATTTGAAAAATCAAGACAACAATATAGGGATGAGTGTCTTTTTCACTGCGTTTATTGGGGTATAAAGTGCAATTGCCTTAGCACATGGCAAATAACGCCCGTAGGGCGTTATGTTTAAGGACGTTCGCGCCTATGCGCGTCATAAAGTACTTTTCCTCATAACTGCATCATATTTGTACATTTACTGGATAAATATTTCGCGGTCTGTTTACCGTTTTCATTTTTTAGATACGTTACTTGTACAACAAGATACAGCGCCACCTAGCGGTAAACCGTAAAACGCCATTTTTTCAACGTTTACGGCGATTTAATCAGCGACATCGGACTCATTTCAAATAAAAAATACATGTATCGATTGATCTTTCAATTCGCAACTCAAATTTTTCTTTTACTTATGTTCACGAACGCTTATTTTTCGACTACAGAGGTTTTCTCGATACTTGCTGAAACATATTTAATATGGAAAATACGCCGTTCGACGAGGTTTGAACGTTTTTAGACAAAAAAATCGAACGGTGACCCCATATTTTCATTATTTTAGATTAATCTAGAATTAAAAACGAACAGTTTAAGCTAATAAAAAAGGGAGGTCTCCACGTGAAGTGTCGGTCAAAAATCGCTTTGAAATTAGATGAGACGTAAAGAAAAGTGACTTTTTAATGACGTTATATCATTAACGTCGACGTAAACGTTGAATAGAAATCGGAAGGAAGCAAGGTTCTCATTCATTATATATATAATTATTCTAAACAAACTTATATCTGACAACCTTAAGAGTGTGCATAAAAAAGCAAATAAACTCCTGTATAATAGGAAACTGTATGATATCAGGCTGGAACCCCGCGACCAAGAATCCTGCAACAAAATTCGCCTTAACGGCAAAGTAATTGTACATGTAAGTTAATACACATAATCAAATTCAAATGATTTAATTCTAGCTTATTTCATTCGTTTTCATACAAAATGTTTGGCTAAAAATTTAGCTTTATTTCACGATGAATATGAATGTTCGGGTGTTTATGTATTTTATAATGTAAATACAATGTATATATGTTCACTGTCAGGGAGGTTTAACGTCGGTGACCGAATTGCAGGGATGTGCGGATCGATCTCCGTCAATTAATGTCCTTGTGTAAGGATAAAAGAAAAAAAAAGTCACTCTGGGCATGTCAGGTGAAGTTTTATCATACTTGCCCAACGTTCAGGATGAAACGAAAGCGAAACTTTTTCTAAATGATACCTCGCTAATGCATATATGTGCACGTGCAATGCGGGGTATCATCTCAAAACGTACGCATTATTTTTACTTCCTGAACGCAAAGCTTGATTATTTGAATCCTATTTTAGAGGTTTTAATAATTATAATAATAATAAGAAAAATATATAATCAATCAAAATTTTATACTTCGCTTTTAAACACTAGAAAGGAAAAAGTATAGTATAATCCTATTTCAGAGATTTTAATAATGATAATTATAATGATAATCATACTATCAATCAAAATTTTCGATTTCGACCTTAAATTTCGGAAAAATGGCAAATCACCGCTTTCAGTAATGAATTTCATTTCTAAAATATTTTAAAGTTGAATTTGTGTATAAAGTTTGCACCAATTTATTAAGGAATAAGATATGAATATAATATTGATTGATTTCTTGGAAGTATGGAACTTAAAGCCTAAATACACCTATGTATAAAACCGCTCCGTGTATTCATACACTGTGAAAAGGTTTCATCAGCACCACTGACTGAAGGCCAGCGAACTATTGTCATGGCGTAGTGTCCGTCGTGCGTCCGCCCGTGCACTTTTTCTTTTAACATTTGCTTTTTAAGTTGGAATGCGGAGCAATTCCAACTTAGATTTAACAAAACCGCAAAATGAACACAAGATAATTTCATTTCGGGTTTCTTTAGAACACATATCACGTGAACAGGATGTGTATACACTTCGGCCTATTTTGTATATCTCAACTTGACAAAGACATACAGTTTATTTCATCAAAAAGTAATAATGCTGTACAATTACACAACTATCACTTCGTGTTTATTATTAACACGCTAATTTATGTTTTAAACGACATTTATTGAAAGTTGCGTACGAATATATTAGTATCGCATGTTTGCATTACTATATTTGGAAATCATGTGATAAGTCAAGTCCAATTAGGTCAGCAATTGACAATCAGCACTAGCCAATCACGTGATCTGCTTATTTGGTAATGTCGCGATCTGTTTTCTCAGTATTGTGGCAATAGCACAGACCAATCACGTGATCTGCTTATTTAGTAAGGTCGCGACCTGTTTTTCGTAGAATTATGTTATAGCTTCTTTTAAAGGTATAGTTTCTCTTTCTGAACGACCTTATTACACATTTAACTTTTGACAAAGTGTTATATTGTAAAGTTCTGTCAAAGCTACGAAATAAATACCTTTTTTAAAGTGATGATACACTTTTAAAGTTAATATATATTTTTGCAACATATTGCCGTTTGTTTTTCCGTCATATTGCAGTTATCTACATGAATGTTTTATTGTAAAAACCCAATACTCATCCAATAAAACCCTTACCACCACATCTTTAATTGAATTATGAATATCTTTGCCCATTTGAATTCCAACACCAAGACAATTTGCTATTTGAAACAAACCATCTAGTTCAACTTGCTTTCTTCACATTCTTACACATCAACATGTTTAAGAGCACCATCATACAGTTAATTACATCGTGAAATTGACATTCATCTCAATAGAAAACATTCTTAATCGCTCACTCAGTGCTCCATTCATTCATTCCAAACACTCACTCAAACCATTCAAAAAAAAAAAAAAAAAACACTCAAAGTTATAAGAAAAATAAGATCAACATGTACATTCAAAATGAATTAAGCAAGAACCAAATCGCGATTTCACTAACATTAATGAAATTTAAAGCGTCTGATTGGTTCTTGGCGAAATAGAAAGCTATTGATTGAACTTTTATGCATATTTTATAAAGGTTTTATATATCGCTAATTTTGTTCATCCTGAACAAAATGAGCGACATTGGATTCCCTCCCTTAAATTTCACTTAAAACTCGCCCCGCTCACTCATTCAACATCATGCTTAAATCATTCCAAAATCGTTCACCTTTCAATTTCACGATGCTATTAACTTTACCCCAAACTCAGAAGAAGAGGATCATAATTATATTGATTTCATCATGTCTGTCTCTCAGTTCATTGACATTTTGCTTTCCGCTAGATAAACGGAGAAGCAATTGACCTACACTAACGAAACTTTACACAAATATTGCCCATGACCCAAAGAAATGCGCCATTGTTTCGGGGTCTTGTCACGGGCATCAGTAAATTTTAACAGTTAACAGTTTCAACTCTAAGTGTACAACCAATTGACCCGAATCATAGAACTTGACACAAAAGTTGTCAATGACCCAAGAAAGTGCCCAATAGTGGAGTCACATAGGTCGAAATCACAATTGAACTTCGTCCAAAAATTGTCTTGAGATTCAAACTCATGAAGTAAAAGACTTCCCTGCGAAAATAGCTTTTCATCATGGAAAAATCATTTGCGACACTTCTAATTTAAAATGTAATTGATAACTCAAATGAAGCAGAAGTTTATTGAAAAATAATATAAAAACTGTTTGGAGTGTATAAGGTCGCCTGTGTGTCCATTAGTCGGCTGTTCGGTCCGTATCATTTTCTTCCTTTTTAGCTCACCTTACCACAACGTGCTCAAGGGGAGCTTTAGGATCACCCTGACTCCGTCGTCCGTCGTGAGTCGTCACCCTTCTTAAAACTTCTTCTCCTAAACCGCTGGGCAAATTTCAATGAAATTTTGACAGAATGTTCCCTGGATGACCCTTTTCAAAATGACGCTATATTCTAATTGGCCAATAAATATTGGTATGGCAGGACGGGGTTTATTTTGAGCCCAAAATCTCAATGATATTTTGCAAGAATGTTCCTTTGATGACCTTCTCCAAACATTGTTGGCAAAATTTTCATTAGCCCATAAATATGGGCGTACCAGGGTAGGTCTAATTTTGAGTCTCCTCTGTAATGAATGGGTTGGCAGGGTCTATTATGACTGCTTATAATTGGAATGTCTCCTCTTCAACAATTATACAAGTTTGAATGAATCTTTGCCAGAAGGTTTCTTGGATAAGATCCACTGGACCAATCGAATTCAGGTGAGCTGTTTAGGGCCATTCTGTCCCTCTTGGTATAATTTTTTCTTCAATCAGATTCAGGCCTGTATAGCGGTTTAAGCGTGGTTTAAGCGTCTCTCGTTGTTGAAATACATTGATTTATATACGCCCGTCAAAAGACGAGACGTATTATGCGATCACCTGTGATGGGCGGGAGGCGTCAGCTTCGCTAGTAGCTTGAGGTCACCGCCTCTCGAACGCATTCCAACTTATCAGTACTTTCAGTACTTTGATTGATGAGCAGTGTTAATTTGAATGTATTATACTTCTAGGGTATGTTAGTCTTTATTTGTACAGCTTTTTCAGTTTATTTTGTGACTCGATGCATATGCTTATAACTGTTAAGGCACTGTTTAATCCCCGTATTGTTACGACAATAAGTTGAAAGTATTTTGTTTATTCTATTGCGATGTGGTTGATATAGTTACCTTTTAACGATAGACATAGGAAAATTATAATCAAAGCGCTAAAAGCGCTGAAGGCCTGGTTTAGAAAGAGGCAAGGTGACATTTGAAGGCATGCTCTCCAATTTTTGAATCATTTAGCAAGGCTGTTTAGGCGAGGATAACCAAGGGTTCCAAACTCACATAAAGGAAAAATGTCAAACGGTATGCTCACTTCATAGCGCTGAGTCCGCAAAAACAACTAATTCCCAAGGTATAGATTACTATGCCCGATACCGCTTTGCAGACACACGGGGGGTGATGTCCATAATCGGAGCCATCGGCTCCGCTTTCAAAATCATGTGTGGAACTTCCGCTCCACGTGTGGCTCCGATTATGTAGATGTAAACAATTCATATTTTGAATGAAAAATGGGGTAGGAGGTCGGGATTTCCTCATTTTTAAGTTGGAATGCGGAGCAATTCCAACTTAGATTTAACAAAACCGCAAAATGAACACAAGATAATTTCATTTCGGGTTTCTTGAGAACACATATCACGTGAACAGGATGTGAATACACTTCGGCCTATTTTGTATATCTCAACTTTACAAAGACATACAGTTTATTTCATCAAAAAGTAATAATGCTGTACTATTACACATTTATCACTTCGTGTTTATTATCAACACGCTAATTTATGTTTTAAACGACTATTATTGAAAGTTGCGTACGAGTATATTAGTATCACATGTTTGCATTACTATATTTGGAAATCATGTGATAAGTCAAGTCCAATTAGGTCAGCAATTGACAATTAGCACTAGCCAATCACGTGATCTGCTTATTTGGTAATGTCTCGATCTGTTTTCTCAGTATTGTGGCAATAGCACAGACCAATCACGTGATCTGCTTATTAAGTAAGGTCGCGACCTGTTTTTCGTAGAATTATGTTATAGCTTAAAGGTATAGTTTCTCTTTCTGAACGACCTTATTACACATTTAACGTTATATTGTAAATTCTGTCTAAGCTTCGAAATAAATACCTTTTTTTAAAGTGATGATACACTTTTAAAGTTAATATATATTTTTGCAACATATTGTCGTTTGTTTTCCGTAATATTGCAGTTATCTACATGAATGTTTTATTTAAAAAACCCAATACTCATCCAATAAAACCCTTGCCACCACATCTTTAATTGAATTATAAATATCTTTGCCCAATTGAATTCCAACACCAAGACAATATGCTATTTGAAACAAACCATCTAGTTTAACTTGCTTTCTTCACATTCTTACGCATCAACATGTTTAAGAGCACCATCATACAGTTAGTTACATCGTGAAATTGACATTCATCTCAATAGAAAACATTCTTAATCGCTCACTCAGCGCTCCATTCATTCATTCCAAACACTCACTCAAACCGCTCAAAGTTATTAGAAAAATAAGATCAACCTGTACATTCAAAATGAATTACGCAAGAACCAAATCGCGATTTCACTGACATAAATGAAATTTAAAGCGTCTGATTGGTTCTTGGCGAAATAGAAAGCTATTGGTTGAACTTTTATGCATATTTAAATAGGTTTTATTTATCGCTAATTTTGTTCATCCTGAACAAAATAAGCGACATTGGATTCCCTCCCTTAACTTTCACTCAAAACTCGCTCCGCTCACTCATTCAACATCATGCTTAAATCATTAAAAAATCGTTCACCTTTCAATTTCACGATGTAATGAACTGTACCCCCAGCTCGGAAGAAGAGGAGCATAATTATATTGATTTCATCATGTCTGTCTCTCAGTCCATTGACCTTTTGCTTTAAACGGAGAAGCAATTGACCTACAATAACGAAACTTTACACAAATATTGCCCATGACCAAAAGAAATGCGCTATTGTTTCGGGGTCATAGCTGTCACGGGCATCAGTAAATTTTAACAGTTAACAGTTTCCACTCTAACTGAACAACCAATTGACCCAAATCATAGAACTTGACACAAATGTTGTCAATGACCCGAGAAAGTGCCCAATATTGGAGTCACACAGGTCGAAATCACAATTGAACTTCGCCCAAAAATTGTCTTGAGATTCCAACTCATGAAGTAAAAGACTTCCCTGCGAAAATAGCTTTTCATCATGGAAAAATCATTTGCGACACTTCTAATTAAAAATGTAATTGATAACTCAAATGGAGCAGAAATTTATTGAAAAATAATATAAACACTGTTTTGAGTGTATAAGGTCGCCTGTGTGTCCATAAGTCGGCTGTATGGTCCGTATCATTTTCTTCCTTTTTAGCTCACCTTACCACAACGTGCTCAAGGGGAGCTCTAGGATCACCCTGACTCCGTCGTGAGTCGTCACCCTTCTTTAAACTTCTTCTTCTCCTAAACCGCTGGGCAAATTTCAATGACATTTTGCCAGAATGTTCCCTGGGTGACCCTTTTCAAAATTGTCGCTATATTCTTATTGGACAATAAATATGGGTATGGCAGGGCGGGGTTTATTTTGAGCCCAAAATCTTTGAACGACATCTCCTCCTGAACCACTGGGCAGATTTCAATGAAACTTTGCAAGAATGTTCCTTTCATGACCTTCTCCAAATATTGTTGGCAAAATTTTCATTAGCCCATAAATATTGGCGTGGCAGGGTAGGGCTAATTTTGAGTC
The DNA here is from genome assembly GCA_948146395.1 of Fragum whitleyi. Classification (NCBI taxonomy): domain Eukaryota; kingdom Metazoa; phylum Mollusca; class Bivalvia; order Cardiida; family Cardiidae; genus Fragum; species Fragum whitleyi. The sequence continues at coordinate 1,038,524 of OX411550.1, forward strand.
TCCTCTGTAATGAATGGGTTGGCAGGGTCTATTATGACTGCTTATAATTCGAATAAGTCTCCTCTTCAACAATTAGGCAAGTTTAAATGAATCTTTGCCAGAAAGTTTCTTTGATAAGATCCACTGGACCAATCGAATTCAGGTGAGCGGTTAAGGGCCATTTTGTCCCTCTCGCTAGTAGCATGAGGTCACCGCCTCTCGAACGCATTCCAACTTATCAGTACTTTCAGTACTTTGATTATAATATTTTATTCATTAATCATAAAAAAGTCGAATGCTATTCGACCAGTTATACATTTTGTAACGTAAACGCACTCAAAAAATGTATGAACGCTCGTTGGTTTTTGTTAAAAATGATTTCTTCTGTGAGCAGTATTTAGCCAGGAATGTCAAAACACGTGGTTTTTACCTCAAAAATGCAATATTCTGAACAGAATTAATAACGCAGACCATTGTTTTCAGTGTACACGAGTTTAACAAAACAACAACAATAATCTTACCCAATGTACTTGTCTGCAATATGATATATATCAAAGAAAATTGTTTGGTTCCGATTATGTGGATTGGCTCCGATTATGCTCCCTGGCTCTGAAGTTGTGGAGTGTCTTCTTCTTCTTCCATATGCCCCCATAGCCTTCAATATGAAGTTTCTGTTAGTTCCATGGGGCTCTGTTTTCTCGTCATTCCATGGCGCACGTTGTCTATTTTACGTCTCACCTTTCTCGTTTACTTTTAATACCTCCAAAATGCAATATTCTGTAACTCTCCTATGCGTATGTCTTCAGCGTAATCCTTTTTGTAACAGATCAATAATTAGTTTACGTTTATTTTGGTATATCCAATTTTCCATACTCTAGATTATGGAAAAAGTTGTATCTAAAAATTTAAGTGATGCCTTTTTTTGTTGTTGTTTAGTATATATAAAACGTGTTTTCGCCCTTGTATATTGATCCGTTTTGCTAAATGTCATTTTTTTTATACTTCTGTTTAATTTTCAACATCGCCTTTATAAAACGGTACCCCTATACCGAAAAAGCGCTCGAGACATTTTCAGTATTTGATTTTCATTGTCTAAAATAAGTTTTAATTTCATTAAATCTAGTTAAATTACTTTCCGATTGAAGAGTTGACAAATCCAAAGATGAAGTAGTAAATTCTGACATTAATCGGAATTTATATAAATATGTTCAAAACTTTGCGAAAATTCGGAACTAAATGTTACGCGGGGCTTAAAAACAAGGGTCCATTGACCCTTAAGCGCTAACCTGAGGCATTTACAAGTACTTGACAAATGTGGCAAAGTGTCAAAACTACTTATTTGAAATTCATGACTAGCTCAACAAAAGTCCAAGAAATCAAAAAGACAATCATTCCGATTACATTTCAAAACAGTTGAGTCAAATATGTTGCCTCTAAAGAACTGAAGGATTTTCAAAGATTTGAAGAGGTGTCCCAGTTTTTGACCCTCTTTCCAACTCGTCTAAGATTTCAAGACAAAGATCCTGACAATATGTTAAAACAAATAAATGTCAGCTAGATTTTCCTTAATTTGACCTATCGACCTCATTTTTGGTCCCACATAACCAATTTTTGAACTTAATCAGATTTCACGGAGGCAAATATTCTAACCAAGTTTCAAGACATTTGATCAAATTAAGTGACCTCTACAGTTCACACAAGGTTTTTTCCAAGATTTGACCCATTTACCGAATTTTTTACTTCACTTGATCCAGTTTGGGACTTGACCATCATTAGATTTGATGGGATCCAACACTCTAACCAAGTTGCAGGACATTTGGGTCAAGAATGTGGCTTCTAAAGTGAACAGAAGGTTCTTCAAAGATATGACCACTTGACCTCATTTTTGACTCCGATTGACTCAATTTCAAACTTGACCGAGATTTGATGCAAACAAACATTCTGGCAAAGTTTCAGGACATAAGGGCAAATTATGTGGCCTCAAAAGTGAACAGAAGGTTTTTCTTAGATATGACCCTTTAACCTCATTTTTGACCTCACTTGACCCAGTTTACAACATGACCAAGATTTGATGGAGACCAACATTCTGACCAAGTTTCATGATATTGGGGCCAAAAATGTGACCTCTAAAGTGAACATAGGGTTTTCTAAGATATGATCCCTTGACCTCAATTTTGACCCCACTTGACCCAATTTCGAATTTGTCCGAGATTTGATGAAGACAAACATTCTGATGACGTCTAAAGGCATTTTGGCCAAAAATGTGGCCTCTTAAGTGCACACAAGACTTTTGCTAAAATTTGACCCCTTTCATTTACAAGATCCCATTTTTGACCCCACTTAACCAAATCTCGAACTGGACAAAGATTTGATGGAGACAGACATCCTGACCAAGTTTAAGACATTTGGGCCAAAAAGGTGGCCTCTAGAGTGCACACAAATTGGTGACGGACGACGGATGTAGGACGCCGGACACAGCTTGATCACAATAGCTCATCATGAGCACTTCGTGCTTATGTGTGCTAAAAATCGAACAAAAAGGGAGTATTAAGAATCATTGAGTCCTTTTTAGTAAGGTATATTAATCGTATTTTTTGAAATATGTATCAAATGAACGCGAATTTCGCAACATCTTTTTTTGAAACCACTCACAAAATATATCTGATACAATTTCATGGAATTTTCGACTTTGGAAGAGTGTTAGTAGTGACGTTGTTAAAATTGGAACGCTTAGCGTGCGAAGTATAATAAGCAAGAAAAACATTGACAGGCTTCGAAAAAATCTTTATATCTCTTCACATTTAATCCTGGATTATAGTCTGACAATTCTTTTGCACGTACATGTACTAAGTAATATCAATGAAGAACGTAACGAACGTAACTTGCATCGTGGAATGATGACAAAAAAGCGCCCTATGAAACTAGTAGAAATTTCATATTGAAGATGTTATATGGAAGAAGAAGAAGACACTCCACAACTTCAGAGCCAGGGTACATAATCGGAGCCAATCCACATAATCGGAACCAAACTGTTTTCTTTGATCTATATCATATTGAAGACAAGTACATTGGGTTAGATTATTGTGGTTGTTTTGTTAAACTCGTATATACTGAAAACATGGTCTGCGTTATTAATTCTGTTCAGAATATTGCATTTTTGAGGTAAAAACCACGAGTTTTGACATTCCTGGCTCAAGACTGCTCACAGAAGAAATCATTTTTTACAAAAACCAACGAGCGTTCTTACATTTTTTGAGTACGTTTACATTACAAAATGTATAACTGGTCGAATAGCATTCGACTTTTTTATGATTAATGAATAAAATTTTATGAAAATGAGGAAATCCCGACCTCCTACCCCATTTTTCATTCAAAATATGAAATGTTTACATCTACATAATCGGAGCCATACGTGGAGCGGAAGTTCCACACATGATTTTGAAAGCGGAGCCGGTGGCTCCGATTATGGACATCACCCCCCGTGAGACAGGCGCATCTCGCGTCGTTATAATTTTGGTTGAGTTGATTGGTTTGCTTCTAGTCAGTCAATTTATCCATTCGATCATTCCGTCTAACAATCGTAGTATTGCTGTTTTCTAGGGGGAAAAGCTCGTCGGCTCTTTCTTTTATTTTGAATTGAATTCCATAAAGAAGTTGTATTTTACTGTGGGAACACAAGAAATTGATAGGGTAGAAATGCGAGTAGAAATAAATTCTTCTCTGGCGATTGTTGAGTAATCAATTTTATCACATCGGTTAATAGAAGAAGAAGAAGAAGAACTCTTTATTCAGATTTGTACATAACATACATCGTCTACAACAATTTATACTAATAACACGTGAAAAGAAGGCTCACACACACACACACACACACACACACTCACACACAAAAAAAACAACACTCAAACGCACATAGACATGCATACTCGCGCTATGATTACAAATATCGCTATAGTAGCCACGTATACATCCACAATTCTAAGCGAGCGATCAAATGTCGACACCGTCTATACAGTGTATAGACCGACTTGACCTTCGATCACCCACCCAAACCCGCGGATCCATACATGTGGTACGATCATCTCAACATTAGAATTAGTAGTTTTTGCAAACCATTGATGAAATTGAAATTGAAAAGGAGAGTATTATTTTTAGGGTAAAAACAGTACAAACGGATTTGTGTTATACAATTTGATATTGCCTAACTAAGAGATTCTTTTTATTTATAAGCCAACATAAATATTTAATATTAACCTGCGCAATGCGTTGAAACAATTTTACAGTATGGAATCAAATTCTAAACAAATTCATAACGGAAGAAAGCACTGTGAGTGGTCTTTGAAATTATTTCGCTTATACGATTTAATATGATGGATGGATGTAGATGTTGCCCATGATCAGCCAACACAAAAAATCAGGCCAAACACAAACGACATCCACATTAATTTTGTAGCCGGCATCAACAACTAAAGATGAAATAAATCTAAATAACCGACTAAACTACCCGTCAAGTCAGCCTTGTTCTAATAAAGCACAAGACTGTCTTTTAGGTAAAATTTCTAAATAGAACTTATATACAAGTCTGTTGTATTTACAAAAAAAATGATTATGAAACATTTGCGCGTCCTTTTGTGTTTAAAAATTGGACCTTTTTTTATATGAGAAAATAAACCGCTTTCAAGTGAAAATTCACACCAGTCCTGTTATTCATATTTTAGCTTCTTTTTTTCCCTAAAATTTCTAGCAAACGAACTCGTAGTTTTTGGGCTTCGGTTTGCTAGTTTAGAGAAAAATATAATTGTGCGGAGAAATATATATATTATATTATTTTTTTTTATTGAACGCTCTATAGCTGGAGCTTGTCAGATATAAGTACGTTTAGAATAATTATATATAATGAATGAGTACCTTGCTTCCTTCCGATTTCTAATCAACGTTTACGTCGATGTTAATGATATGACGTCATTAAAAAGTCATTTTTCTTTACGTCTCATCTAATTTCAACGCGATTTTTGACCGACACTTCACGTGGAGACCTCCCTTTTTTATTAGCTTAAATTGTTCGTTTTTAATTCTAGATTAAACTAAAATAATAAAAATATAGGGTCACCGTTCGATTTTTTTGTCTAAAAACGTTCGAACTTCGTCGATCGGCGTATTTTCCATATTAAATATTCTTCTGCAAGTATCGAGAAAACCTCTGTAGTTGAAAAATAAGCGTTCGTGAACATAAGTAAAAGAAAAATTTGAGTTGCCAATTGAAAGATCAGTCGATACATGTATTTTTTTTTTAAAATGAGTCCGATGTCGCTGATTAAATCGCCGTAAACGTTGAAAAAATGACGTTTTATGGTATGCCGCTAGGTGGCGCTGTATCTTGTTGTGCAAGTAACGTATCTGAAAAATGAAACCGGTAAAAAGACCGCGAAATATTTATCCAGTAAATGTACAATTATTATTCATTTATGAGGGAAAGTACTTTTTGACGCGCATAGGCGCGAACGTCCTTAAGCCATGTGCTAAGGCAATTGCACTTTATACCCCAATAAACGCAGTGAAAAAGACACTCGTCCCTTATAATTGCAATCCTATAGATCGAAGAAACTATTAAAATACTCGGCCAAACATAAAAGCTTCAAGTCTACTTTCTCCGCGTAAAAAAATACACGATCTATTTTTAGATCGTGTAATGTTTATCTCGCTATCGAAGTGAAATGTCATTAAGTAAAACAAATGATACACAAATAAACGACAACATTAAAATTCGTAGAGGTACTTGTGACAAAAAAGCTTCTTTCTGCCAAGTAAGTCTGTGTTTCTAAACGAAAACGGCGTGGTCGGTCTTAGTTGGGGGGGTTGCTTGACGGTCTTCGTCGACTTGCTGTTTTCTAAGTTTACGTCGCCGGGCACAGAATCAGAACTGCATGCTTGTTATCGTAAATTCTTTCGAAAATATCTTAATTTATAATAGATTGAATAGAAATGTTGCGTTGATGATCGAGAACTAGGTTGGTTCGAGTTCCTACAACACAGGACTTGCAGATCGAAGTTCGGGGGTTTCCCGAAAGACCTATTGCATTTTATACAGAAATAAAGTGCAATGGATTTCCCCACGTGATGCGATTTAAACCAATCAGAATTCTTTATTTTATCGGGTTGCAATTATGCAGGAATAACAAAACGATTATACAATATTCAGCAAACTCAAAACAGAGCATTCATATTTGACATGGCGGAAAAATAATTACATCTTAGCCAGTTTATGGCGTTTTCAACATTAGATAGTGTAAGCAGCCACAAAATGTGATAAAAAGAGTGCATGCCTGTCGAAAGTACGAGAACTTATCTTTCTACAAATCGCAAAGGGAAGACTCTGGTCAGTCTGTGCAGCTGCACAGGCTGACCGGTGCCTTTGCTTTACGCACATGTCATATCGCTACAAATGAAACGCATAGGATATTCTACCTATTTAAACATTTAAGATATGATTTCTCGGTGGCATTTGTGTTTCACAAACATGTTTTGTCTATATCGCATCTAAAATTAATTCATGGGACAGAACATAACGCCATAACCTTGCGCGTCCTTTAGAAGTTACATATATGCAAGATAATCAGTATTTGTTTTTTCTTAAAACCTAATTCTCGTTTCTGATATATCTTTTTTCAAATATTATGAAAGACAACCATACTTACATGCTTCACGGTAAGTTTTATAAAGGGTTTTTGATAACACTCTTGTACTTTTGGTTATGTTTTATTTGTTTCTTTATAATATTGAAAGATGATATTTATATAAATAAACGGATATAAGTACAAGGATTTGTGCCATTTGAATTTTTCATACACAAAAGCGTTTTAAAACCGCATACAGGTTATAATAAATCGATTCTTATCCAATGATTTCATTAATGAATAAATGACACAGAGATTGCTCTGAAATTTGGTTATTCCTATGAAAACATGACTTTGGTGTCTATATTGGTAAACAGTATGGTACCCATATCCTAGACTTAAATAAAAGCCTCTCAACCGTTCACTGAAGACTTCTTTTTTTAGACATACTTTCAGAAGAAGGAATTATTTAAAGATGATTCAATTCAAAGAATTTCAATACGAAATTGATGTCATATTTTTGGAGGGAGCGCATACGAAAGCAAAGATAAGACACCGACCCTTGCTTGTAAATGTAACAAATCAATAGACTTGTTCTATTTTTTTGAACCGTCACGCGAAAAGGGACCATCTGGGAACTTTGTAAAATAAACATTTGAAAAAGAGAATGGCTCTAGAACAGGCCAACCAAAGGTCGCATTTTAGAATTTCTTTAACAAGAAGCTAGATTGATTTTTGTAGATTGAGAAAATTAGTAATGTGCGAAAAGTTTCGACGCTAGTCAGTCTGCGCAATCCGCGCAGTCTGAAAAGGGTCAACATTTAACGCACTTCCAAGACGGTTTCTTTTCGCATGACGGGTCACATTTGTATTGAAATTCCAACATTTCAACCAAGGTAGAACATTAAATGTGTGAAACTTACTTCTTATTCAAAATCAACAAAGACAAATATAGATTACATTTAATGCTCAAACCAACAGGTTATCATCTTAAATTCACCAAGCCCACTAAAGTTAATAGTTAAGTGAGGAGTACTAAAGAATTCCGCTGTTTACGAAAATAATTAAGAAGCGATTTTTTTTCTGTTCGCCAAGTGGTCGTGCTTTTAATTCAAATGAAAACTTTCAACAATAAAAGATACATTCCATGTGTTTACAAGTGGCCGACTAGAAATTGGTTTCAGATTACAGTTACACGTGTATTAAGCGACCACTAACGGGACCATGAAAAAGCGGTCGTTTAAGAAAATGGTCGCTTAATACACATTTGTTTCCAAATAAAAAGCTACCTTTTTATAGAATATGCATATTATTGCTAAAATCTCAGTAATCCTATGTTGTTGAATCTCAATAGAATCGTCTCATTGAGACGATTCTGGTGAGTTTCAACATCATAGGATTAATTCTCAAAAACATTTAGACCAACAATACCTACTTTTTCAAGACATTTTTATGTAAAGGAGGGGATTTTGAAAACGGTTGCTTAATAAAAATGGTCGCTTAATAGACGTGGTCGCTTGAACAAGATAGACTGTATTTCGCTTTTTTGTTTGATTAATTAAATTGGGATTAAAGAGGTTTTCAGCCACATTGCGGTAATAGGAGCGGTAATAGGAGTATATATCTAATGAATCCTATTGTTTCATCCACCAGTATTACAATTACATTCTTACTCAGCCTCCAGATGAGATCCATCATATATGTACTTCTACGATCATTATCATAATTTGAGTGCCGCCCAAGATGAGTGCCGCCCACATGCGCAACTAGGTTTTTGATACGCACGAACTGTCCTCAACCTAAAATTAGCTGAAAAACATCCGACGGTGTCGAACCCACGCGGACAACAATTTTAAATAAATAATGTGTCCAATGCGCTAACAACTGAGCCAAAGAAGATATTCCCTGACGCAGGTGTCTGACATTGTATTTAAACCAACGAAGCTTTGCAGGACAGTGGTGAGAGTGGTCTCCCATAATATACGTACTCAGAAGGCGACCAACATAGAATATATAGGATAAAGGCGATATGTGGACTGTCACAAAAGATGAATGTCCTATTCCGCTCCCCTTTTCTATGATTTGAGCGTTGGTGAATAATCAAAATATCGTAACCAAACTACAGCCTGAATAAGCTGTAGTTTCTACTTTATGATCGTTCAACAGCGTTATTTTTCGAAAGAGTATTTATTTCTACGCACTTGCGTAATATGCGTAATGGTAAGTACGCCCTTGGAACCCAGGACCTTTTGATGGACAGTCCAACGCGCTACCAACTCAGCTTTGACTTTGGTGTATGTTGTTGTGTTGTTGTTTGAATTGTATCAAGGAAAATTGCCTTCAAATGACATTTGACAGAAATTTAGGGGAACAGAGGGCCAACTTCGAATACCTGTAGAGAGCAACTTGAAGAGATGGAGCTGCCTACCATAGTCCACAAACTTTCAATCATTTTACCACAACTTAAATATGCAACAGACTACAAGAAATGCCTTCTGGGTCAAGCACATCACGAAGCTTTGGCTGTATCGGGCAACACTTGATCGGTTAGTTCAAATCCCATTTTGAGAGCACCGAAAGCCTTGTTAAAAGTCTGAGAAGCCATGTTTTATCTCAATTCCAATTGAAAAGCATGAACAAACAATTGCAAAGTGTAATCGAGCTAGGTCCAATGATTTTCCCCAAAAGCTTAATTCCTTTCCCACTCCGAGATATCCCGTATTATTGCCCGTACCAGGTTTAAAGCGTTGTTTCGTTTCAATGGCTTGTCAATGGATTGTTGGTTTAGCACAAAATTATAGTAAAATGAGCATATTTTATAATCAAAGCAAAAAATATGAAAAGATACACACAATATAACAATTGGTCCTTATCAAATTTTGATCAGTATATTTTGCGAGAAGTAAAACAAGACTGACCCATATTTAAACATTATGTCATGGGAACTCTGTCTCGGAGACAACAGATAAGAAAAGGGGCCCATCCTGTCTTCATAAGTTAAAATAACATGTATCGGCTTTTGCACTTAAAACTATTCCGAAGTTCAATACAAATATTCCAAGAATTATATTGACATCTGAGTTCATATACTGTATATAAATTTTGATGAAATTCTTGATGAAATATTGCATTTCCAAAGAAATCCAATCAAAATTAGCAAACAGAAGAAGTAACGATTCGCGTAGGTCCTTAAACGGAACTGGGTCAATCTAATCATTACAGAGCGAGTACGGAATCAAAATGGACGAACTTATTTATAAATATGTAAGAATGAAAATATACTGTTTATTTTATGGATTTTCTTTGTCTTTCTGTAATTTTTTCTAGTCACATGTCTTTATACATGTTTTTATCAGTGATTTTTGTTGTTCTCCCCTTTCTTCATTGTATTGATAATAAACAATGTTGTTAACTGTATTACATACCATTAATTAAATACGCATACAAGTTTTATAAATAGCTTTTTTTATTTCTAGACACAATCAGACGCTTACAATTTCAATTATTTCAGAGTTTTTTTTTATCCAAATTTATTAGAAATGTAGTTATTTATTTTATCCTTTTTTGTGATTTTGGAGCTCTTGGAATGGTTTGAGTGAGTGTTTGGAATGAATGAATGGAGCGCCGAGTGAGCAATTTTAGAATGCTTATGATTGAGAAGAATGCAAATTCACGATGTTATTAACTGTAGCACTTGCGACTTTTAATCGGATGATTCTGGTCTCTCTCTCTCTCTCTCTCTCTCTCTCTCTCTCTCTCTCTCTCTCTCTCTCTCTCTCTCTCTCTCTCTCTCTCTCTCTCTCTCTCTCTCTCTCTCTCTCTCTCTCGTAAAATTGACATTCATCTCGATCAAAACCATTCCAAATCACTAGCTTAGTGATCTATTTATTCATTCCAAAACACTCAACCAAACTATTTAAAAACGCTAAAAAACTCAATGGAAAAGATAGAACCGAAACCGTCATTCAAAAAAATATGGCTAGAAAAAATTGCTACTGCACTGACATATTTGAAATTGTAAGCATCTAATAGGTTCTTGAAGAAACAGGAAGCTATTTATAGAACTTGTATACATATTTTATTTAAGGGAAATAATAAATATCGATAATTGTGTTCATCCTGAACAAAATGCGCGATATTGGATAAACTCCCTTAATTTCACGAAAAAACTACACTCCATACTCATTTTCTTTTATTCCAAAGTTATTCCAAAATCATTCATCTTGTCAATTTGTTATATGTATTAATGAGATGAGCGAGTTTTGAAAAAAATTAAATTATATAATTTTATTCAAAACTCGCTCATCTCATTAATACATATAACAAATTGTGTAAAACAGTGAAAATAGAAAAAAATATTGTGGAAATGATACTCACACTGTTCAAAACCATTCTAAATCATATTCGCCCAATGCTCAGTTCAAAGCAATCGAAATGCTCACTCTATATGTTCAAATCTTTTAAAACATTTAAAAACAAGCTCCGAAATTCTTCAAATCTCTCCATACTTTATTCAATAGGAACATACTATCCTTAGATTTTATTACCCAGTCTGAATATTGAATCGACAGATTCTTCCCTGAATATATATATACATTTGTAATAAAAAAACAAACCCAAAACTTAAACGAATATCGTTTATATCGTTCTTTTGTAGAAAAATTAGTGATAATATTTTTCTATTTTCACTGTTTTACACAATTTATCAACAGGGCTTTCTATTGCTGATTCAGTTATCTATCATTGCTTATGGACACAGGATTGAATTAAGGTAAGAACACAAGACATTAATACTAAGTCTTATAATATGGCCTTATTAGCTGGAGTGAAACATCCGTATTAAATATTTTTGATATACAGTTAACCACAACTTGAAATTAACATTCACTCCCACAAAAACCATTCAATGTCACTTGCTCAGCGCTCAAATCATTCATTTAAAATACTCACCCCAACCATTCAATGACCGAAAAAGATAAGATCAACAACTACATTCAGAATTTAAATAGCTTGAAAAAAATCACGATTTCACTGGTATAGTTGAAATTGTACGCGTCTGATTGGTTCTTGAAGAAATATGAAGCTTTATAAAGAACTTGTATTCATATTTCATAAAAGGAAGGTAATAAATATCGCTAATTTTGTTCATTCTGAATAAAAAAGCGATGATGGATAACCTCCGTTTAAGTTCACTACAAAAATCACTCATCGTATTCATTCAATTTCATTTCAAAATCATTCATCCTGTCAATTTCACGATGCTGTTAACTGTAGCGTGGGCGTCAGTTACTCTGAAATTAACCCAAGAGCGTATAGCAACGCTATTTTGTTAATGAATTAGATGACATCATTGTAAAAACGTCTTTATATGATAGGCAGAAAATTGTGATCAATAAATTTTAAGGGTGTAATCGATTTATCACAGAAATGAGCCATATTATAAATAGAACATCATATTTGTGTTCATGAAATACCAAATTTGTCTTACTGATAATATGAAATAGTTAAAGACTCATCATAGCCTCGTTTTTGTCTGTCATAGATGACTTGTTTAGTAAATTTGGAAATTCATGACCATTCATTCAATATCCTCTAACGCTCTAAACAAATCTTCACATTATTCTGTTTTTACATTCTTCCTTATCAGAAGGTTTCGAAAAAAAGGAGAAATTGGGTTAAACAAACAAGTTCTCAGTTGTATACAATGTTTTCATTCCTGAAGACAAAGGTTTACAAAATTATTTTAACTGAATAAGTCAGTAAAGTGGTGGAATTTACATTCATATTGATCAAAATCGTTCTAAATTACTCGTTCAACGCTTCACTCATTCATTCATTCATTCATTCATTCATTCATTCATTCATTCATTCATTCATTCATTCATTCATTCATTCAGTTGTTTTCACATAATTTGATTTTGGTTGTGTATGTCAATATTCGTGCGTTCTGATTGGCTGAAAAATGGTTTTATTTTTCTTGAAAACAAGGAGAAGTACGCAGCTCTTTTGCTAGCTAGCACACAAAATAATTCCATAATAAATCTTCGCGTATTCATACAGTGTTATTAGGTTCCAAGTTCCATTACTCCATGAAAATCATAAATGCACTCTTCATTTCTTAAATGGATGAATGAATTAACTAATTAAATCGTTCAAAACACTTACTCAAATTATTCAAAGCGCTCGAAATCGTTTGAAACATTCGTTATTTCACTCCTATCGATATAATGTTTCAACGGGTAAAATAGCTGGTGATGGTTTTAAAGCTTCTGATAGGTACTTGAATACACAAGAATGTAGATTTTAATAAAGGGGGGGGGGGCAGGTTCAATCGGAAAATATTGACAATATTGGATTACCTCCCTTTAGTTTCATTCAAAACATGCTCTTCCCACTTATTTCATTTCATTCGGAAATCATTCGAAAATCATTCACCTTGTCAATATCACGCTGTTAGCTATATTTGAACACTTGGATTTGTCTAAAATAAAAACGACTGGAAATTGATACATTTGCGGGAAGATAAAACAAATTCTATTGAACCGCAATCGCGGTGATTGTCGCATAAGCCAAAACAACATAACGAAAAAATTAATGTCCTCTAATTTTCAAAGACTCTACCGCATGCTTTAACAATACGTTATTATGAAATCGGGCACATATCTTTCTACGTATTAAGAATGTGAAATAACTAGAATTTAAGGGGAAAGAATGACAAAAAGTTAGATGAAGATTTTAATAAATTCGGTATGTTATGCGCACAAGTTCGATATTAGATTTATACTATGACCTGATTTTTGCAATCAATCGTGGAAAATCCAGTAAGTTTTCCGCGAAACATATAACGCTGTTTGCAAAATTATGTGAACAAACGCATTATGAGGTCATTCAACAACGAAACTATAAAGTCGCCTTCCGTTGTTAGCTCATTTGCATATTTATTCCACTAGTGAAATAACACCCGTGTTATATCAAAAATATTCAACGGGGTTATTTCAACCCCTAGACGTGCAGATACGACAATGTAGTCGATTTCGAAAGTTTTATAGTGTGTTAAAGGGCTCATTAACATTTTTCGGGCGTTAACATTTATAAAGACCCGGAAAATGCTTTAATAACTGAATATTCATGCCACTCTTGCATATATTAAGAAAAACTATGGCATTTTTTCCGAAATAATTTCTCTGAAATACAGCAAACCTAGCTGCAAACATACGAATACACAGGGAAAGCCGTTTTATATTTTGCGACATCATTTTTTGTATAAACCGACGTTGCTTGGTGAATTCACGACTTCACAATATTTTACGGAGGGTTTGAAACAATTGTAGTTAAGCTTCATATTAATGCATTACATAAATTATTCTTACCATTCTACTAATAATGTGTATATTCTCCTCAAAATCGGACATTTATGGGAAAAACAAATGTTTTATATTAAGATAAGTATGCTTGGATTAGATGAAAGTATAAAGGCCAATGTCGAGGATATTTAAGTGACAAGAAGAACAGAAAAGTTGAAATCCTTACAATTTTGTTTCCCCAGCTATGAGAATGACTTCGAGACCTTTCTGCATGTTTTCAACAAACAGTACAAGGACGAACCAGAATGGCAATATAGGTACGTCATTTAATAACTAATCTTAATTTTATCTACAGTTAACAACATCGTGAAATTGACGAAGTGAATGATTTTGGAATGATATCAGAAAGAAATTGAATGAGTGTGTGGAGCGAGTTTTTGGGTGAATTTAAAGGGAGGTAATTCATTATCGCTAATTTTGTTCAAGACGAACAAAATTAGTGATATTTTACTTCCCTTAAATAAAATATTCGTACATTTCTGTTTGTACGTCTCCTTGGGACAATCAGACACTCTAAATTCCACACCAGCTAATAAAATCGCAGAATAAATGGATTGAATACACTTTATTTTTGAAAGTCTTGAACGGTTTTTAAATGTTTTCTAATGATTTCGGGGTGTTTTTGATCGATTTGAGTGAGTGGTTGGAATGAATGAATTGAGCGCTGAGTGAATAATTAAGAATGATTTTGATCGGAATGAGTGTCAATTTCACGATGTTTTTAACTGTACCTTATGTTTGCTTGACAAATTTGTTGTGTATTGTCTAATTAAGGGTTTTTTTTGGTTTTTTATTGCAGTACCTTTTAGTAGAGCTTGTAGTTTTTAAGTGAAAGTTTTCTTAAAAAAATTTCAATCAAAGTTTCTGGGCTATTCAATACTACCAACCCTTGATTTCAGAAATATAGAAGCGGAGGAGTAAGTTCTTATGAAGAGGTTAGGATAAAAAAAATCTGTATGTAACAAGAACGATAACAACAACGAAAATGTATAAATAGATGATCAAGAACACTGCCTACGGGTGCAACGCTCTGCCGCAGGTGCTTGATAATACTAAATATCTAAGTTGAAAAAGGGGCATAACTCTTAAAAATGCTTCCAGAGTTATACCCCCTGATAGTTTAAATACATCTTGTAATGGTGAACACACATACCACGTTTCATGGAGTTCTTCAATATGACAAGCATATGACCGAGGTTTAAGCTTGTCACATCAACGTCAACGTCTAAAACAACGCGAACGCGAACGACGCCTAGGTGATACTGCATTACCTCCCTTTAATTTCACCCAAAACTCACTCATCACACTCATTCAATTTCACGATAAAAATCATTAGCCTTGACAATATAAGTTATTCTTATCTAATTGTCCGTTGTGAATGAAAATCAATTCTAAATATTGCACACACATACACGTATATTAACGCAGATATTTACACTAAATTATAACAATAGTCTTCAAAAACAGCTGCTATTAGAATAGCAAAAATAAGAAAAAAATATTGCTTCGGGTCTATATATGCATTTTTTCGATCTGACACACAGGTTTGGTGTTTGGAATCAAAACAAACAAACCATTGAAAAGCATAATGCAGAGGCAGACGCTGGCAAACATTCTTATAGAATGGGCATGAATCAGTTTGGCGATATGGTTTGTACATTCTAACGTATTTGTCTTTTATTTCCATTTCTATGATTCTTTTTATAACATGTATTTTTATTTTTATCATCATAAATATCAGACACCTAAGAGACAGATGGCTCAGCGTCGGGTTCGGAATGGAGAAAAAGTGTTTAACAATTTTCTTTAACAGACCCATTCACGACACTGTACCTCGGATTTTGTATACGTATATTTTTGAGAGGCGTATGAGAGGCAAATTCGAACACAATAACCAATTTGTCGTTCATTTATCGCTTTATTTTTTACAAAAAAGTGTTTCTTGATTTCATAACATGTAGAAAAGTTTTCGTGAAAAAAATCCCTATTTGTAACAAGATTTGGTTGACGAAAACTAGGTTTTTATTTGTTTCGCGCTTTTCATTTAATTTTTTATTTTAATATCACTTTGCTAGACACTTGACGAGTTTCGTAGCTCAATGTTAAAGTACCAGCCAAGTTCATCTGTAAAGAGCAAGCTGTACAACTATCAGGGGATAAGCACTTTACCGGAAACTGTGGATTGGAAAGCCAAGGGCTACGTAACAGAAATCGGAAATCAGGTAATGAAATGCTCTCTTTTAATTATAAACAATAGTCAAAGACATGTTTTAAATCCATTTTCCTTGTAAATGACTTTCGTCTTTTGAAAAACGAAGAAAAGGTTTCCAATCCCTGATATCAGCTATGAAACACTAGACGTTGGAAATCCTGTACATATAGTTCGAAACATACTGAAACTGATCAGATAAATGATTTTGAAATGATTTTGAAATCAATTCTAATGAGTTTGGTGATCGAGTTTTGAATGATTTTCCAGTTGGAAATAAGCAATAATTTATCATCTCCCGTTGATAAAAGCCGTGTAATTTTTTGGCTTTGTGTGTTTCACGGACAAACCAGACCCTTAAAAATCAACGACAGCCAATAAATTCAAGCAATTCAGTGTTCTGAACGGTCTTGAAGTGTTTCTGAGTGATGTTTGGAATGAATGGTTGGAGCGCTGAGCGATTTGTTTTGATCGAGCTGAGTATCATTTTCACAACATAATAAACTGTATGTAAATACAAGGCAGATTGGTGGAAAAGACGGGGACTCGAAAAATAAGAGGACTTTAGAATGTTGCATATGAAGTGATCGACAAACATGACATATTATTTCATCTTTAAAAAAAAGTAACCAATTATTGTCCGTTTTTATTTCAACTGTCATATTCAAATACGGAATCGAATATCCGTAATAGATTTTTTAGAAATCCTATGTTTATCACTTTTCTTATTTCCGGCATAAGTTAGAACTTGGCTTCGATATAAAAAACGAGTTTGCTTTTTAAAAGGTTTGCATAGATATCGAAATTGTGCTGAAAGTTTTGGTAAAGCAAAGGACCTTTATCTGAAAATGATGTGAACAGTTATTTGGTCAATACCAACAGGGACAATGTGGAAGTTGCTGGGCATTCACTGCTACTGGAGCATTAGAAGGACAACACAAGAAAAAGACTGGAAAACTGGTAGACCTATCAGAACAGAATCTTATGGACTGCTCATCAAAACAGGGTAGAGTCACAAATTTGAAATAATTCAGATTTGTCTTTTCGATAAACTTTAAGTTTGGTGAAAAGCCAGCTCTCTGTTTGGTTGATAGATTGGGTTCCTACCGCATTGAAAGTAAATGTTAGTAAGAAATCATGTTGTGTACTTGTGCTCGAATGGAGATTCACGAAATGTTTGAAATGGGGAAAAATGTCATCATTTAAATGATATTGTTTAATTTTTAGATAAGAAAATTCTGACGTTTTTTGATGTTGTTTTAAATTGATCACGTTGTATGAATTCGTTTTAATCGCAACGCAATGAAAAAAAGTAAAAAGTCAATACCTATCTTAGGTAACAATGGCTGTGAAGGTGGGATGATGGACTGGTCTTTCAAATATGTCAAGGAAAATGGTGGTCTGGATACAGAACAGTCTTATCCTTATAACGAAACACATCCAGGGGTAAGTCAAATATGTCAAGGTAAATGGTGGTCTGGATACAGAACAATCTTATCCTTATAACGAAACACATCCAGGGGTAAGTCAAATATGTCAAGGTAAATGGTGGTCTGGATACAGAACAATCTTATCCTTATAACGAAACACAGCCAGGGGTAATGTAAAGATTTACTCACAAAAACATGGATTATTTTTGGGATTACTCTGCACGGAAGCTTACAAAAAAGCTGCGAAAAAATATGTTATTTCATTGAGTAATGAAACCATTTTTTTCAGCCAATCAGAATGCATAAGTCGCTGTATTCTAATTTGCTTATGTGCTATTTAACGCAAAACAAACGGGGCTTTATTCTTTCTTAAAAAATGAAACATAGTTAATCCCTAATCATTTTTTGGACAATTCTAAAAGCTTGTATTTTTCATTACAGTTAAATCATTGCCGTTATTATTGCCATAACTCTTATAAACATGTAACATATAGAATGTAGTAAACGTAGACCTACTTTTCGATTTTGGCAAAAGGGTCGGGCCACAAGTTCTTACAACTTAGATTCGGTCAATCCCTTTGGTAGACATACACAAAGTAATGTATTGAAATCGTATTGATTTTCAGATTACAGAAATGAAAGAAATATGAATCTGAGGCAATACAGTTAAAACTTGATGAGAGTGAAAGGTCGAAGTTAGAGCTTTTGCACGACTTTATCAACATTATTTTCACATATGCAAAAAGTTAAAACTTGGATCAGCCGGCGTTTCCTTAAAAAGGGGTAAAGGTCATAGACTGTGTCAATAATCGCTGAATATTTCTTTGATTGACCAGACTGCTCTATGTCTGTCCATCACGCACATATTAAACTTTTACCAGTCATGCAATACTGGAGCATCTACAAACTCAATAAAGCTTCAATAAGGGTTCAGTAGAGGTCTACTGGAGGTCAAAATTTAATATATATATATTTAAAACCGGAAGGTAGAATTATCATTTCAGATTCAGATAATAAGCCAAGTGCAGTCTGACTAGGTTCGATACTTTTTCTTCTCACGTAACGGGTCACATTTTAGTAGAGATGGCACAGACATTTTCATAATTTATTTTTCTTTGATAGAGCTATAAGTGTAGATATACGAGATCTAACCGAGGAGCTACCTGCACTGGGTACGTTGATTTGCCAGCTGGAAACGAAACCATCCTTAACGAAGCCGTTGCAAAAATCGGACCAATTGCTTGCGCTGTTGATGCCCAAAATAGAGGTACAGTAAAGAAGGTCGTGAAATTGACAAGTAAATGATTTTGGAATGAAATTGAATGAGTGCGACGAGTGAGCTTTGAGCGAAATAAAAGGGAGGTAATCCAACATAGCTACTTTTTGTTCAGGATGAAAAAAATAGCGATATTTATTACATCCCCTATAAAAAATAGCTTCCTATTTCTTCAAGAACATAATCAAAACGCTTACAATTTCAATTATATCAGTGAAATTGCGTTTTTTTCTAGCATTATATATTCTTAATTTAGTTGTTAATCTAATCTTTTTCAGTCATTTTGGAACATTTTTAAATGGTTGGAGCGCTGAGCAAGTGATTTTTAATGATTTTGATCGGAGTGAGTGTCAATTTTACGATGTGGTTAACTCACACCCTAAGAACTGTTACAACGGAAAAATACCTCTGCATGAAAACATGTTAAGGATTCGCAATGAAAACAGTCACGGTTTCTGTAGTTACGAAAAACAAAAACGCTACGCCTTTCAAAATAATGTCTTTTATCCATCGAATTTAAAAAAGACAAGTGTAGCTTTTATAGTCTGATACTCCGCATTATCATTTACTTGCATATCTTATCCTGCAAATAACTAGAACTTTGAAGATTAAGGGGAAATTAGAAGTAATGTGTGTCATTTTTCAAAGAAAATGCTTTTAAAGCTTTTAGATTGCGTTTCATATTGGAAATTCATGCAATCTCAAACAATAATATCAATTGAAATAATTGGTAATATTTTCCTCCCTATAATCACAACTGAAAGTAAAAAAATCGAAAAAATAAAATAAAATATATGTTACGGTGCATGACAGAGAGTGTTACAGTATAGTAACTACATCACTAATATAGGTTACAGATTCTTATGGAAAACATTTCTTATGTTTTATTTAATTGAATGGGATTTATTAGCTACTCTTACCATGATTTCCTGTCTGTCCGTATGTCTATCCGTCCGCCCGTCTGTTAACTTACACTTATTTTCCCAAAACAGTCCACAATCTCTATCTGATTTACATCAAATTTTCACATAATGATTATACCAACATCAGAATATTTTTGTTCGAAATAAGTTCGATAAACATCAAAGGAAAATGGAATTTCAGGAAATTTGATTACAATATACTCGTTGTAGTATTAGAGTCAGGGCGGTGAAGTATTAATGCAAAAAGGGCCTTATGATAATTGGTGAATTATCCCAACCCTTGAACTCAAATTTAAGAATTGGTTAAATATCTAGTACAAGAAGTTCAAGAACTAGTTCAGGAACTGGTTCAAGAGCTAGTTCGACTGTTCTTAAATTGCCATTCAAGTTCTAGAACCAGTTCTTGAACTTTTTCGCAGGAAAGAATGCATTAGAGCATTCCAGGCTCTCGTGGACGTCCTGTTATTTCGAAAAACTTAAAAACTATAATCATCCAGTAATTCGGCGGGTCTATCCTTCAGAAAATATTTTAGATCAGAGCACGGCTAGCTGTTTTGACCTTTTTATACAAATCTCGGAGATAGTTCAGAAGGTTTGATTGGCTTTTTATATAGACCGAAAAAAGGTTCTTTTCCCTGCAATTTTCCCTGTATTTACTTCAATGCAAATTAGTGTCCATTTTCAATAAAAAATATTAAAAATGCGAAATAGGACCTTTTTGTGCTTAGATTTACATTTTTAGATAATTTCCCCCCAGGGTTGTATTTTCCTTAGAATTTCAAAAGCAACTTTAACAACACACTTGGCTGATGCCATTTGTAAACATGTCTAGTTATAAAATAAGCGCCAAGGCCCAATTTATAACATTTTTAAAAATAGCAAATGTAGATTTATTTGAACAAAAGTTTCATATTTGAGAAAGACTGAGCGAACAATCGTAACAACGTCATTTGTAGAAGAGATTTAAACCGATGATTTTGAGAATCCATTTGGAATTGGAGATTTTAAGCTAACACTTTCTTGATCCCTTCCATTTAAAGCAGGTGAATTTTTTACGATGCTGATTAGACTACCATGGCATTCGCATAATTAACATTTGCGAGTGCTTTCTTATCATGAAAGTAAGACAGATATAAATGAAAAGAAGGAAGGCATACTGTTTTTCATAAATTAAAATTGAGATCAGAGTGTTATTTTTAGATATATCGCATTAAATAAAGTTTTTGGACTTTTCTCCCATCTACCTCGTATTTCGCAGAAAAGACTTAGATGTAAGATAACTCGGATTTTGTTGCGCTTTCTTTTTGTGTTTTTTGAAAACCCTGGCGTCAAGAAAACTGGGATTTTTGCATGCAATATCAATGGCAGAGTTTGTAACGCTGTAGCGAAGATACTGTAACATACCAAAACAATTAGGCAGAGTTCGTAACATACGCATAAAATTGAAATAATGCATAAGTTTCGAAACAGAAGACATTCCATTTTGACGGGTATAATAGAGGAGACTGAGGGGTTTTAACGCCAAACAGACAAAATGTTTCAATATTTCTTCTTTCTGTTCCAAAGATCCAAAAAGAAGTAGACAAAACACTGTTTTTCGATCAAATTTCCCTCAAAACTCTTTTATACCGAAATATCAATATCAGAAATATTTCGATCAAGATTATTCATTATCCAAGGAATGGAATAGGAATATATAAAAAGTCTAACGTGTCTTCTGGTTGTACAAATAATGTCGAAACCGACATGTATTCAAACAAATTAGCAGACGCCTTAACAGTTTTCATTGCGAATCCTTAACATGTTTTCATGCAGAGGTATTTCTCAGTTGTAACAGTTCTTAGGGTGTGTAACTGTAAGAAATTAAGCCATGATTGAGAAGATAAATAATGGTCAAATGTTCTAACCATCCACCGCTTAACTCAGATATTTACGAGATATATTTAAAACAAAATTTGGAATACATTTTAGTTCAACATACACTGTTAATATCGATTGTAATTCTGAAATGCTGTGAAAACTTCTGGTTAAAAACTGCAATAATTAAAGAAAATCTCAAGAAGTCGAAAACGCGATGAAATTTACAACTTGGCGAATTTTACCTTACCTGAGCACGTTCATGAGTTCGTGAAGTGATAATGACGAGCTATTGTGATCACGCTGTGTCCGGCGTCCGTCAACATCTTGTGTACACTCTCGAAGAGGCCAGATTATTTGCTCAAAGAATTTGACACTTAGTAAATGTTTGTCTCACTAGGCCTTAGACAAGTTTGAATTAAGGTCATGTGGGGTCAAATGAGGTCAAGGGGGTCAAAGTTTAGAAAACAAACCTTGGTTGCACTATATACGTCACATTTCTCTTTGCTCGAATGACTTGAAACGTAGTCAGAATGTTTGTCTTCATAAAATCTCGACCGAATTCAAACATTGCTAAAATTGGGTAAAATATTAGTTCAAGAGCCCAGAATTAAGAAAATCTTGTGTGCACTCTAGGGGCAACATCCTTGGCTTAATTGTCTTTAAATTTGGTCAGAGTGATTGTCTTCATGAAATCCTGGTCAATTTAGTAATTGGATCAATAGAGATTTAAATGAGACCAATCGACCAATTCTTAAAATAACCTTTCGTACACTTCAGAGGCAAAATTTTTGCTTAGTTGTCAAGAATCTTGACCAGATTGTTTGTCTACATAAAAACTTGATCAACTTCGAAAAAGGGTCATATAGAGTTAAAAATGAGGCCGAGAGCTCAAATCTTAAAATAAAACATGCGTGTACGGTAGAGGCCACGTTTTATCTTGCAATGAAGCCTGTATTACCCTGATAACACCTGTCTGATATCATAACATGATATCAGTCAGTCTATTTTTAGAAACAATTTGCATACACTTTGAACTGATTTCTTTGATTTTTAAGGGTTTATCATTTTAAAACGCTGAAAAAGAATGCATGATAAATAGAATAAAATGTTAATGTCGTAAAATATCAATGTTATCTGATCTCGGCTGCGAGAAATTATCATGACGCAGCAGAGCCTCGTCCTGATAAATTCTCCCAACCCTGACCAGATAACATTGATATTTATAAGACACTCACATATATACTCTATTTCTTGTATATGTTTTTAACCTTTATCGGAATGTTTTAATGGGAGCAAGGGGTCATATAAATCCCGGAGGCCACATATTTCACTCCGTTGTCTCGAAACCTGGTCAGAATATTCGTCTACCCGAATTTTGCGTTGAGTTTGCAAATGGGTCATGTGCGGTCAAAAATGAGGTCAATGGGTCATTTTCGAAAAATTGGGTGCATTCTAAAACCCTAATTTTGGCTCAAAGGTCTTGAAACCTGGTCAGAATGTTATTCTAAATGAGATGAATGTAGAGTTTGAAAGTGTCAAATGGGGTAAAAAATGAGGTCAAATTTAAGACAGACCGCGAATGCAATCTGCAGGCCTCTTTTCCCCCCTCAAAAAAACTTGGTTAGAATTTCTGTTTATATATCTCGGATTGAAATAAGGTCGAGTTGGATCAATAACTATGTCACAGTGTTGAACTTTCGAGAAAGACAATTGGGGGAACATTTGCATCTCATATGTGGTGAAACTGGAATAATCTTGTTTTTTGTTTGTTTTTTTTAATTGAGGCAAAATTCAGAAACGGGTATTGTCCGTTAAAAATACTAGGCCATGGGGTCAATTCTTTGTTGAACATTGTATGATTAATCGTCTACATGAAATGTGGTAATAATTTTAAAAAAAGAATAGTTTTTCAACTTTGCAACCTTCGTAAACAATGCTTTGGGTGAGCGTTTTAAGACCAATTGTCCTCTTGTTGTAAAAGCTACTACTGTGAACTTGAAATGCAAGATCTATGTTAGCCTGTTCGCATCGGTGCTTTTAAGGGCCCAAAATTGACCATTATGATTAAGACAACGGCAAGCTTCGGAACGTCACCAAAAATGGCTGTAATGGCAGTTTTTAAATACAATCACGACGAATGTTACATGTAGTTTACAACTGAACATGTCAATAGAAGATTTACATTTTGTTGAATGGGTTCAGATGAAAAAGAAGAAAAAAAAGAAAGAAAAAAGACCACATAAGTATAATCTTTGAGAAACATAATTCTTAGTTTATTTCACGTTTATTCATGCGCTTATTTCTTTTTAAAATAATTAAACAATTCTAGGGAAAAACGATAAGACTGTGTATTTTCTGAAATAAACGTAAATGTGTCTCAAAATCGATTTTCATAAGCGATTGAATTTTAGGGAAGAAAAAATTGTTTATTAATAATAGGTGATACCTTTTTTCTATAAACAGGATTTATGTTCTACAAAAGTGGTGTTTATGATGACCCAAAATGTAATTCTAAACAAGTAGACCACAGTTTGGTTATAATTGGGTATGGAATTGAAAATGGCGAAGAATTTTGGGATTGCAAGAACAGGTATTGCTCTCTCTCTCTCTCTCTCTCTCTCTCTCTCTCTCTCTCTCTCTCTCTCTCTCTCTCTCTCTCTCTCTCTCTCTCTCTCTCTCTCTCTCTCTCTCTCTCTCTCTCTCTCCTCTCCCTTAGGATTATTGACGGATTCAATTGTTCATTACTAAATTTTTATTGGATCTTCCTTACATCCCCGAAATATAATTTGCAGTAATATCACACAAGAATTCGATATCATTTTGTCAAAGAGGGAAACAATAGATCTCTGAATTATGTTTTAAACAAAGATTTCCTATCTCACCATATTGATTATTTAAACTTGTTCTCGTCGCTTACATCTTTCTCTTTTCCAGTTTTCTATTTGGAGTTATTGGTTTGAATGCAATTCAGTTGATAATTATCCACCGCCGTTCGGTGAAGGGGATATTGTCATGGTCTCCGTCCGTCATTCCGCCAATCCGTCGTTCAGTGATTCCGTCCCTAAACCTGTCCGGAGCATATCTCCTAAAGTATAATTAGCTTTAAACTTTATAGGTGGATATATCACATGGTGGAGAAGTGCGGTACACAAAAACTACATCTCTTGCTTTTTCCAGCCGCCGTTATGGCGCAGTGGTAGAACGACTGACAAAATCCAAGGGTTCCTTTTTTCGATCTCCGACTATTTGTCTCAAATCAGTAGATTGATAATCATAGATCTATTTGGGATTGCAGCTAGAGGCCAGGAAAGGATGTACTGGTAGTACTAGTGTGAGATATTACAGTAATCCACTGTTCCGTACTCCAACCGCCGCGACATGGCTGCAAAATTGCTACAAGCGGCGAAAGCCCCATTCAAACAATTAAAACGTGTTTTGTTTGGTTCTTTTTTCAGTTGGGGCACCACATGGGGTAACAATGGATACATAAAGATGGTTCGAAACAAGAATAACCAATGTGGTATTGCAAATGAAGCAAGTTATCCGACTGTGTGATATTTTAGTGTGACATAAAACATGCATAATAAAGATATTCAATGAGTTTGAGTCTGTCTCCTGCAGGTGTTATCAATTAAATTATAGATGTTCATAAAATAATAAGGCACCAAAAACGTTTTCCCTTAAAAGCAAAAAAGTAAAACCACAGAGTCAATAAATTGACTTTTCACTATGAATACAGTTGTTCATATGGGATATTATGTCAAATTCAACATCTTAACCATTCACCATTTTTTTTTTTTTTATTATCTTTTTATTTTTAATTCAAGGTATGTTCAGAAAAGGTTCATCAATATGCCAAACTGTGCAAATATATATTCAAAATAGTCGCTTCGGTGAGCATAATCTGGAGATTATGCTTTCTCGGAAACTCTAAAGATATTTTAAGAAAGTTTCTCTCCATATCAAATCCATGGCGTATCATGATCGCCCATCAAGTTCTTTTTCAATCGTCCAAATACTGATCGTTCATACAAATATGGTTCCATTTTATACAGTTCGGCTACTTTTCTGTCCTTTGGACCCCATGTATCTGAGGCTTTCATTGAGCTTTTAACTTTCTGAAATCAAAATAACTATACATTTCAGTTCTACAAACATTTACGTAGCACTGAAAAGTTTTCATACATCGATTGGTAACGATTCAAGTTACAAAATGGAGTCTATACAACGCACGCACATTTCAAATCTGAATTTATTACGTGTACGTTATTTGAATATGAATAATGCTGTTGTTCTTTTTAAGAAGACAAGAAAGTTATATTGAAAATGTGTAAAGCGTAATTATTCCCCCCAAAAAAGACTAAATATTGACGTAAAATATTTCAATATCGGAAACACTCTCTTGTAATAAATGTGTATATTTTTCTATTATTTTGTTTAAATGGGACGTCGTGTTCATACGAGAAAAATCACCTGAGAAGGTGAAATATGCAGAACGATCACAGTTGAGGAGGCTAACTTTTTTATTAGTTAACAAAGTATTCCCGACTTCAGCTTTTGCACCGTTTTCCTCTTTTCGGTGTGTTTCACGTGAAATGTTTGATGGGTTTTTTTACCAATCATGCGAAGAGTGACCATCTTGGTGGTTCAAAAGTGTAGACCTGTGTCAGACTTTGCGGACCGTTCGGCTAGGAAAGAGTCCAGACTTGTTTGTAAATAATGTTTTTGTCTGAACCTAGAATAATAATTCTTCATCTCTTTTAAATTATTCATGTAAGGTGCACTCCGATTGACCGCTTTTTAGCCCTTCTCTTTTTTTCCAAAATCTTTTTTTACTGAGTCCTGAGTCAAATTTCGTTTTACGGATCTTTACTGTTTTAAATTCGAAAACAAATATGAAAAATTACTTAGTCCATACAACGTAAAAGGTGATCTTTTTTGCCACACTACTGAACTTTTGCTAGGGATCAAGATGATAGACCATGAATTTTCCATGAGAATATAATATCTCCTTAAACTAGCAATATCTATTCTTTTTCATGTACAAAATATCACTATAATTTCAACAAAAGCACTCCGTATGCCTACCAACACTCTGCTGCAGGTGCTGGGTGATGCAAAAGCCAAAATAGGGACAAAAATCTTACATAAAAAAACTTCCAGCCTCCTTGTAGTCCGAAATGCTTTTGTAACCTTGGACATACCCGCAATTTTACATAACGATATATCCAATGACAATAATGGTATGTCAAATGTTAACGTTTACTATGCTTACGTCAAAGTCTACGAACGCACTCGCGCTTAAGACTTCAAGGTGGCAACGATAACCTTATTTTTGCTTAAAGAAAATGCCAAGCTGAAAAAAACGAAAAACACTTGCTTAAAATGGAATGGATCTAACCTTTGGGGAACAAAATTCATTTTTTAGGTCTTGATCCCTAGCAAAAAATTTAGTAGAATATTATTCAGGTTCATTCGTTTTGGGTAGACAGTTCCACAGTAATAATATTTCACCAGTCTGATCCGAAATTGATTAGATGTATACCTGTATCAATGAACCGTCTTGTTTCCCAACTGCGTAGACCCCTATGATAACAAACACTGCTACCGGTAATAGACCAACAAAGAAGCCAATAGCAATAGCGTATGGTTTGTATATATAGCCATCACCATAGTTAGGTGCACTGTACCTCGACAAAATTAATATAAAAGTAATCTGTAAAAGAACGACATATCTTAATGCACCATGACTATAATATTTGAGTCTGTGCGAGAAATTTCCATCATTTGACATCTGCGTGAGGTGCACACATTTAGCAGCTAAGGCAGTTACTGTGTGTAAGTAGGGGATTACCTAACTGTATACAGATGCTTTAATACCTTATCTGTCTACAAATTGCATAGTGAAGGCTCTGATCAGACTGTGCGGATGCACAGACTGGATCAGATTGTGCGGATGCACAGACTGGCCAGAGTCTTTGCTTTGCTCACGCTTAAAATTGTCGGAATTTCACGCACAGACTCATTTAACATACTGGAGAGAGAACCCTCAATCGCCATTCAAAGTAAAAGGCCTTAGCGGGAAACTTTGAAAGATAAGACATTGGACACGAACTGAAGACAAACGATAGAAAATGATTCATAATGATGCTTATATAAAAAGCCCTCATGTCGAGGATAAAAAAGAAGTTAAGTGTATATAAACTTGCATAAAACCAAGTCTTTTACGGGCATTTCGTAATCGTTGTATCGCATCATAAACATGAAGAGCAAAAATATGGCTGACAACAAACTCCTTTTTAGCCGTTTTATGTAAGTTAAGACAAAATAAAAAAAACAGAAAGGATTGGATTCCGTAGATTGTCGTCAAAGAATAAAATTATTGACTGTATAATTCGTTCGACAATGGACATGTTTAGGCATCTTGCCCAAGGGGGGCTTTATCGCTCAACTATCTTCAACAGTTCTAGACTTTCATTATACAAAGCTTCCTTTGACTGAAAACAATACATTGAAATCTCTTTAGAACTATTTTATAATGATTTATTGGGTCTGGCCCACATTTCACCAAAATACTCAATGACCATTAACCTGCATCCCCTTTACCTATCTTATTACAAACATATAGGTGATCGAATTCCTCTATAAGTAATACAGTTTAATTAAGTAAAGGGTAATTTATGGAAGATGTATACAAAGATTCATTGAAATTAGTCCAATTGATTGGACGGAAAAGATTTTTTGATATTTTAAAGTGAAAATTTGCCCCGCCCTGTCACACCCACATCTATGAGCCCATCAACGACCAATTTAGGTAAAGGTGTACCTAAGGAATATTCATGCCTAGTTTAATTGAAATTGACCCAAAGAGAGGGAGGATAATAAATTTGAAAAAATAAATGTGAGAAAAAAGCCTCGCCCTGCCACACCGATTATAGTGTGCAATCAAAGATTACCGAACAATTAAAGTCAAGGGTCACCAAAGAATCATTCATGCAAAGTCTTGTTGGGATCGGTTTTGGAGGAAAAGATGTTTTGAAATTTTATAGTGAAAATAAACTCACCCTGTCACGCCCTTATTTGAGGGACCAATAAAAAAATTCTTTGTCAATTTTAATAAAGGGTCACCAAGAATTATTCATACTAAGTATCATTGAAATCGGCCCAATCGATTCGGAGGAAGGGGAGTCGTAAAGATTTTATTGTGAAAATAAGCCATCGGCCGATGTTTTGGGAGGAGAAGATTTATAAAGATATTAAAGTGAAAATAAGCTCCGCCCTGCCACGCCCATGTTTAGGGGTCAATCAAAATTTCATTAGCAATTTAAGGACAAGGTCGCCCAAGAATATTTCCAATCATAAGTTCCCATTGGTTTTGGAGGAGAAGATGTTAAAAGAAGAAAAACAAATACGCAACCACGAGCGCACAGACTGACTGACGGACGTAGGCACGCACGCAAGACGTGACAATAACTCGCTGGCCTTCATCCATTGGAGCTTAAAAAAGGGCCATTGAAATTAAAATTATACTTCCGGCTGAAATATATTTTAGTCGATACGACTGATATTTTTCAGAAAGAGCAGTGCTCCGTAAATTAACTTACAAAACTTGTCACTGGTATCACTATACAGTATAGAAATCGCGCCAGTCTTGACACATCTCTTCCCGTCATGAGCTTCATGTCTTTTGAAAATCTGTCAATACCTGGTATGTATTAAAACAAGTATGAATATAATAATTTTACGATAGAAAATGTGTTATTGTCGATAATTATTTTCCCTTTCTTTGTTTTTCTTGGGGGTGGGGGTGGGGGGTATTCAGTTTTCGTCTATTTTTTTCTAGTCGAAGCTTATAAATGACTTCATTCTTTTGAATGAAACAATGGGAAAAATGGATTAAAAAGGTCAGAGGTACAATGTGACTTAGGTTTACCGGTTTTTCCAAACTCTTTAATTTCTAGTTTATCTAAGTTAACATTTCGCGCTGAACGTTTGCTTGTGTGTGTGTTATCTTTTTTTATTCTGTTAACTTTCTCACACCGCCCAACCACCAATCAACTTTCACTATGGATTAAATGCTTCTTTTCCGTAAATCTCCGCTCAAAACTGCATGTTTCAAGAGTTTTCATGAAAGAAGGCACTAACTAACAATAAATTCATTATTTTCCAAGTTACATGTTCCTATTAGATCTTGAATAAAGAATTTAGAAAATAAAGAACAGTTATACCCATGTAATTAGATTGTTGCGGTACTACGACCTTCCTTCACAAACTTAACTATCATATGTGGGACGTTTTGTAATCGATGTTAAATGCAAATTGGCGAGAATTTTTTCATTAGTTCAGTGTTTGAGTTCATTTTAAGACATACCGTATATAAGAGAAAGTGACGTGACTTCCAGAAAAGCACCGATTAATAACGCAAAAGCAGAAACATACCAATCCATCAGCTGAAACAAGTAAATACCTCCCTGAAAAATGAAAGAGTAAAAACTAATATAGAATGAAATAATCAACATAAAATTTGGATACCCAAATTTAATTTAGATAAAATTCGATTCCATTCGCAATCTATACCTAAAATATAAATCCTGCCTCAAAAGTTTGTCTTCTATCATGATTTAAAATATTAAACACTTTGAAACTATATATCGCATCTACTTTCTAATGCAAACACTTACAAGCAGCAGTCGACGCAAAGGTAACAAACGAAATAAACGTTTTTATTTTATGTATATCGAAAGGCTTAAAAAACTATAAAGGATATCTATAATGTCTTCCCCTCTCAAAAGAAGAAATCTCCTAGTAGCGTCCACTTTTGCTCTACTTTAAGATCGGAATAAAATAAGAAACGATTATCTTTGCTTCACATTGTAAATTATAAAGCATAGTTTACAATTGCCATGGACGCCGTACAATATCGCAGCCTACGATTGTTTTTAATATTTGCGTCGTGCGATTTTATTCTCCACGGCGTAAGTGTTCACAAAATTGCACTGTGATCGCACGGTGAAAACGTATTACAAAAATCCTTACGGTTACCGTTCGACAGTCACCATATAATCGAAAGGTCATAAACAAGATGTCATCAAGTATACGCTAAAGTCAGAATTTTCTTTGATATGACTTAAATATATCAGAATGAAAGTCTAAAATATTTGGATATTTAAAAAATGATTTCTAGCGTTAATGACATAAAAAAGGATAAAAAGACCAAAAAAGCGGTTGCCTACTCCATATGATAGTATATGTGTACACAAATGACATGGATAAAGTTTTCCAGGGACTACTTACATTTGTTGTGTAAACCAGTCCTGCAAGTATCATTAAAATGGCAAAACAAAAGTTAACTACGATTCTGTGTTTACTGAAGCGTGCCGGCAACAGGTCACGTAAAGATTCAACCACAGTCTCTAACATCCCAAACTAAAAAAAATAAACGATTGGTATCAAAGAAATGTCTTTATAATATGACCTACGTCGCAGGAGTGAAATAACCCCGTTGAATATTTTTGATATTACACGTGTGTTATTACACTAGTGGGATAACTATGCATATAAGCCCAGAGCGAATAGCAATGCTATTTTGTAACCGCGAAATGACGTAATAATGTATATATTGTGACGTCAATTTCAAGCGTCGTTAAAAGTTTAGGCGGAAAATTGAGACGTTAAATTTCAAGAATTTTGACGATTTTTTGCAAAAATTCGGGGCATATTATATATAGAATATAAAATTTGTGCTCATAAAATACAGAATTTATTAAACTCGTCACCTAAAACAGATAAAAACTCGGCACAGCCTCGTTTTTTATCTGTTTATAGATGACTGGTTTAATAAATTCAGTATTCCATGACCACTCATTCAATATCCTCTATGTTGAAAGACTATGTGTGATAGAAAATCATAAAGATTATTTTTGAGACGATTGACTGTAGGATACTTACAATGTTCTCGTCTAACTGAGATACAAAAAAAAAAAAAACATCGTTAAGTATGCACGAAAAAAATAAGGAAATTACATATACTCAGATTGGGATTTCTGACCTTTAGACAAATTTCAGGTTTAAGTAAAGGTCAAAAATTCACCTTTGTCTTTTTCTGTAACATCCTTGAAGATAATAGGTAATAAAAAAAGTTGGTTAAGAAAATATTCAAAATTTGATCAATATTTAATACTTCTCAGAAGACAATGAACTAACCGCACTGTCCAGAAAAACAAGAAGCATCATAATGAAGAATAGAACAGCCCAAAGTTGAGGAAAAGGCATTAAGCTACAGGCTGTAGGGTAGGCGATAAACGCCAACCCGGGACCTGAAATATGAAGAATCAATATTGAAGAAAGTGTTTATTTATTTTCCAAAAAAAATCTATGCTCGAGTACGATGAATCTAAAATCACAGACAATTTTACAACAACTTTGAAATTTAACGGAAATGAACAAAATTTTGTACTCTTTTCATTCCATTCAATCTTGAATTTATACTGTATTAACAAGAGTCTGGTATGATCGTAATGAAAAATGAATATCTAATATCCCTGTACATGTCACCATCATGATCATATTTTTAATTACTTTCTTTGCCTATTAATCAATAGATATGAAGGTTTCTATCCACCCTTGGTATGATATTCCAGTACATGTTTTGTCCCTGCTACAATGCTTAAGTTTTCTCCTTTCCATGAAAGAAATCATGAATCATTTTTTGTTGGCCAAAAATGTTTAGTGAAAAAAAATCAAGTTTACATTTTTGAACGTCATTTTTATCGACATATCCCGAATTCAAATTGCCCTATCGACATCCTTCTTTTATTCTAGGATCACAACCTACGTTCTTACCTGACAAACATATTTCAACTTGCCTTATTTAATTATGAAAGTCAATTTTCGGCTCAAACTTATATATTTTCTAAAGCGAATCCGATGCTTGATTCTTCGAGTTAAATTCCGCTTTTAAAAAAGTCGACGCTGCATTTCAAAGAATCTAGTCTTTCTTGTACTAGTCTTCGCTGTTTGTGGTGACTTTCGAATATCCAACGGTCTAGCTATATGAGATTTGTGTAGTAGTGACCATAGAATCGCATTATCGTTTTAATCATCCAAAACGATAGAGTCGATGGCTTTTGTATATAATATCTTTAAATTATCGCAATTTTTACTGTTGGATCAAGGTTTAAACAAATAAAATTCAAATGAATAGTAACGACGAGTCGCTAGCGAAAGATCTTAGTATTGCAAGGTAAGTAGGATTTAAGTCCCTTCGAGTACTTAGCACATTTTGTGTGGTGTTGTATGCAGCATATTTATTGGATCACCTTGAAAGCAGCTGCAATGGCTCAATTTCAACTTGAAAGTAATTCTGTCTTGACACATTACAATACAGTCTCCCCATCCTGTCTGCCTCCGAAATACAGTGATGGAAATTGTTAAAAACACGTTTTATGCTTACAATGCCCGAGTTATGATCCATCCCCCATAGCACTACAAGTGCTAATTGGTTTGTATCAAGCAAATGCATCCGTTCAAAATTGTTATATTCAATTCTATGATACAGCCAAGTGGAATATGTTCTTCATAGTCTGGTGTCTCTAGTCGTGTGAAAATGGCTTCAAAAATGAAAAGCCTTCATTGTTTGCTGGACAATATAAGGTGATGCCATATCAGCCAAACTTCTAATTTCAAGGGCGAATTAATTACCATTCAAATGTGAAGCGTTGAAGGGTATATTATCGAGCCTCTGAAACCCAAACTTGAACATACCGCTTGATGTTGCAAGGACTTCAACTGGTACACCCGATTCTTTAGCCATGAAACCAATCACAGAAAATACAACTAGAGCTGCATATATAGCGGTGAAAACATCTGTTATACATACAATTAGGGTATCTCTGTAACAAATATATTCATCTTTTTTGAAGTGAACAAATGTGACTAATTAGCTGATTTAAGATTTGCATAACAAAAACCACTAAGTATCAAGGACTGTTGCATATCACACATATGGTTAAATGAACTAAGGTGAGATATTTTTATTGTGATTTTTGGCCTGGTTTAGGAGACCATAGGAAACAACCTTTTATTTTGTAAATTGCCTAGGAAAAAGATATTCGAGTCAAAAACCGAACAACGTGTGTACTACGTAGCTTTTTTTGTACTCATACGCCCGCAAACAAATAGGTCTAGTATACGTCATCGACTTTTGTGCGACATGAGGTGCTTTGTGTGTTCAACACAGTGCTTTCATATCACTACGCTGTGCTAAAATCAAAGTACTGATAATACCGAAGGCGAGGGAACTAAATAGACGAATAAACACACGAGGTCAATTTTCTGGAATATAACCTTGATTATTCACCTTGTCCTTATCATGTTTACCAGATATTTTCTTATTTATTACTGCAAAATTCACTGTTGTGTTAAAGATACATATCTTTTATATTTGATCTTGACGGATGACCTTACTAAAAGGGAAAAGAAGAAAATTATACTAATTAACACTTTCTCCTTTCTCTCTAATATTATCTACTCTTTCTGCTACAAATTTTGCTCATTTGCCCACATATGTGATGTAATATGCAGCCCTTTACAATATGGACCTGTCTAAACATTGTTGTCTTGTAATGAATTAATCTAATTTAGAAAAGACTAAAGGCCTTGTCCTATCCTTAAACCCTTAAACAGACGACACAATTTTAGTATGGGCCAACTTGGATCCGGTTGCAGAGAACAAATCAACATGAGTGTAATTTGGCATATATCTAGAGCAGAAAAAAAACAAAATTGTGTATGGGTATAGGGTGGACCATATTGTGGGAAAGGGAAAAAATGGCCCTATCAAAATCTAGTGTTCCTACAGAAAAATACAACTTCTTTATGGAATTCAATTCAATGTAAAAGAAAGAGCCGACGATCTTGTGCCCCTAGAAAACAGCATTACTACGATAGTTAAACGGAATGATCGAATGGATAAATTGACTGACTAGTAGCAAACCAATCAACTCAACTAAAATTATAAAAACGCGAGTTGCGCCTGTCTGCAAAGCGGTATCGGGCGTAGTAATCTTTACTTTGTGATTTATTTCTTTTTGGCCGACTCAGCGCTATATAGTGAGCATACTGATCGACATTTTTCCTTTGAAGTGAGCTCGGAATGTGGCTTACGATCCGTGTAGGTAAATGGAAGCCTTGGTTTCCCTCGCCTTGAAAAGCCTTGCTAAAAAGATAAAATAGTTAAAAAGTTGAAGTGCATGCCTTGAAAGTTGAAGTCACCATGACTCTTCATAAACCAGGCCTTCAGCGCTTTTAGCGCGTTGATTTTTATCCTACATGGGGCTGCTGATGATTGTTATATATACTTTTTGCTTTATATTTAACAAGGCCAAAACAGACAGCATTATAAACCATAGATGATTCTCCCGTGAGAATCAGTAGAAAGTTAAAATTGATGATATACAGGGGGGAATAGAAAAAAACCTGGATAAAACAGGTTTGAAGTCATCAGTCATTTTAAAAAAAAGTGCAATATTTGCAAATTCTAATTCTGATTTTATTCCTCAATAAATATCATTACGAAACAGTTTTTGAATAACACTTGTTTCATCCAAGCTGTATTATATGGTTTTTTGTGTTTTGAATAAAGTCTTGAACACGTTTTATAATGATAATTTCTTAATTTCCATTTGATTAAAAACGCATTCCTACTGGTAGGGCCGCTTACCAATGATTATCTACACTCTACTACAGTAGGAGATGCCATAGAAACCCCGTAGTAAGAAGTTAATGTAACG
This sequence comes from Fragum whitleyi, assembly GCA_948146395.1. Lineage (NCBI taxonomy): Eukaryota > Metazoa > Mollusca > Bivalvia > Cardiida > Cardiidae > Fragum > Fragum whitleyi. The sequence goes on from OX411550.1 coordinate 1,073,969, forward strand.
CATTTCGCTATTTTGTGCCCAAATTAATCTGATACGTTACAGTTCCGTTCTAAACAGCCCTCTCACCAAGGATCAATATCCGAAAACAATAACTTATTATTTAATTTTAGCTGTGTCCACCAATATTCTTGCGTTCTGATTGGCTGAAAAGTCGGTCTAATCCCAAATGAAAACAATATTGAGTATGCAGCTGGTTTGTAAGCTTCAGCAAAAAGTAGTCCAGTCAGAATTCTGTTTTTGTAACTGGCATATCTACTTTTTGCTCTATGATATTCATTATAAGATATAAAGAAAATATTTGTCGATTTCATAGAAATAGGAAACTAAAACCTAATCGCACTCACGTATGAATCCGCTTTATGTATTCATACAGTGAAAAAAGGTTTTTAGTTTCATACCTAAGTGTAATCAACAAATACTCTTTACGTCTCTTAAATGATTTTAAAAGGCAAGTGATGATTTTTTACGGCTTATTTAGATGATTTTTGTTTTGTTTATTTGTTTGTTAGTGATGAACGTAACAAGAAGTCCAATTCATATTTTAAAGGATTATACCTTTGACACAATTTTGAAGAATGATATCTCTTTGTAATTAGGATCTTTTCTCTAGCCCGCTTTGCGTCTGGGCACGGCATCTGTTTACTGTACTCTTTTTTGCTTGGCTGATGCCAATTGGTATAACGGTTACTTTATGGATCGGTCAAGGTATGAAAGTCTCATTAACTCACTTAAATGTGTGTTGGTTAAACTTGTTGTGCGAAGACAGTGAAATAACGCTGCCCCATAACGGTCCAAGAGAATAGAACACTTGAACTGATGCATCCAACCATACCTGGTCAAGAAGTAAGTGAATTAAACATTCAATTAAATCTAAAATATTTATAAATAAAATTAGATTAAAGTAGATTTTTTCAAATGATACTATTTCGTAAAAATGGTTTCTTAGGAATGTTATTCAAGTAACGTTTAAAACTAATGGCCATTGAGAGCCTAAGGCACTCTATTGACTTTCTATGTCAAGCTTTCCTTCAGTTAAATTTGATTCTTAAGGAACACTATTGCTGCAAAAGGAAAGTGAAAATTTAAAAAAGTCCTTTACTGTTTACGTCCGTTTTTACACATGTTGTAAAAGCGGTTCAAATTGGCCATCACTTAGCATACAAAAAAGAAGTCATACAATCAGTCTAGGGGCGAAGCAAAGAACTTAACATTTGACGGGCGACTGACCCTACTTGTCTGCATTCAAGAAGTATAGATATGGGCCTGTGCGTGAGATTTCCAACAATTTCAAATATGCACAAAGCAAAGAGTCTGTCCAGAATCGTCACTATGTGTTAAGTAGATAGATACGCTCTTAAAGTATCTATGGGCCATCAGGTAACTTTATATTTACAGTATGTGGTTGTCCTCGCCACTCAATGTTGCACCTCACGCACATTTCAAAATGTTGGAAATGTCACGCACAGGCTCAAATTATAACCATCAGCCACAGCGTGGCACGGTTCGAAAAATTACGGAGCAGCTTTAATTAGGGAATTTTAGTGTGATTTTCCTGTATTTTTCTGAAAAGAGATTTAATTTTTTTAAATATTTAATCAGAAGACAACATATGTATTTTCGCACTACAAACCGAATATTTAGGAAAAAAATATATGTATTTTATATTTTTTCATATACCTGATAATCCGTAAGTTTTGATGAATCAAACTTCAGAAAGAACACCAATCCATCTGTGGAACCATCTAATGTTACTCCTCTTACCAGCAGAATGGTTAAAAGAACATACGGAAAAAGTGCCGTGAAATAAACAACCTGCAAAAATATTCTCACACTTCAGTATAGTAAGTAACATCGTAAAATTGACATTCATCTCAATCAAAACCATTCTAAATCGCTCACTCAGCGCTCCATTCATTCATTCTAAACACTCACTCAAACCATTCAAAAACGTTTAAATCCGTTGAAAAATATATATTCAACAACGTCATTCAAAATGAATTTCGATAGAGAAAAATCGCGTTTTCACTGATATTATTCAAAATGTTAGCGCCTCATAGCTTCTTGAAGAAATTGGACGCTATTATATAGAACTTGTATGCATATTTTATTAAAGGGAGGTAATCAATATCGCTAATTTTGTTCATCCTAATGTCATCCTTGCGATAAAGGATTACCTCCCATTAAATTCACTCAAAAGTCGCTCCACACACTCATTCAATTTCATTCCTAAATCATTCCAAAATAATTCACCTTGTCAATTTCACGATATTGTTAACTGTAGCTACAGTTAAGTATATCGTAATTTGAAAAGAAATTGAAATATGAAACATGAAATTGAATAAGTGTGAGGAGTGAGGTTGAGTTAACTTCAAGGGAGGTATACCAATATCGCTAATATGTTCAAGATTAACAAAATTAGCTATACCTTTTACCTCCCTTTAATAAAATATACGTAATTTTCTATTTGTGTGTCTTCATGGAACAGTCAGACACATAAAATTCACACCAGAAAATTAAGTCGTAGAATAATTTGATCGATTTGAATTAAATTTTGATCGTCTTTGCCACTTTCGAAATGTTTCCTATAGATTTTGTAGCGTTTTTGATCGAATTGATTGAGTGTTTGGACTAAATGAATGGCGCTGAGTGAGTGATTTAGAATGGTATTGATCGGAAAAAGATCAAGAAAACATTTTTTTTTTGTTATCTTTTAAGAGACGACTCGATTCTTCCAATTTTATAATTAAAATGACAAAAATGTGCATACCTTTCCAAGGGATTTCACACCTTTGATGAGAGCAAGATTTGTAACCAGCCAAGAAATGATGAGTGTTATTACCAAATGAATCTGGATGTTTCCCATATCTTCTAGTCCACTTGATTTGCCAAGAACGTTGTACCTTAAAATAAACAGCAACATCCTTTGAAATTTACAACCCGACCTTTTATATTCATGGATGTCATGTACAATTAAAGATGTGTTAAAAGTAAATAATTTAATTTTAGTTTTGTCCATCTAAAATCGTGCATTCTGTTCGGCTGAAAAGTTGGTTTTATAACGCAATGAAAACACTTTTGAGTACACAGCTATTTTGTAAGCTTCTGCAAAATGTAGACCCGTAAGAAATCTGTTTCTAAACAAAAAAAGTCTTTACATTTTTGTTTCATTATATCAAATTACAAGATAGAAGACAATATTTGTTTATTTCATTGAGGTATGAAACTAAAAACATAATCACACTCATTTATGAATCCGCTTCGCGTATTCATTTTGTGTGATTGGTTTTTCTTAGTTTCATACCTCAATGAAATCAGCAAACATTCTCTTCTTCTCTTTAATAAAAGTTATTACAAAAGCTATGTATCACAAGTTAAAACATAACTTTAATATGTTGATAAACATAGTCCATTCTTAGTACACCTCCTTAAAAATTTAGGGGTGTCTTTCTCGAAAGAATGTTGTGCTTTTTCCTTAATACTTTTCTTATTCATAACAAATATTGAAGAGGTAAAATATTTCTATTAAATTATTCCGACTGTCGCATTATTTTACCTCACAAACATTTGAATCTGCTCTTGTCAAAAGCCTATTATGCTATCTTACTTTCATAAAAAAAAAATAGTAGAGCGTACTATATGGTTCAAATGACGTCATGTCATGATGATTTTAGCTCTAAAGCCATCAATCTTTTAAGTGTTTGATGACTTTGCCTAGCTTTGTAGTATTAAAGGCATCAAACCTCTCAATTTAACCCTTATTCAATTGATTTTAATTTTGTTTCAAACGAATTGCTATTTAGACTCACACTATAGGGTATTTGGATCTAGCCTTTCAACAATGAGTAGGTAGAAAACAGGTAGCGAAGGATATTTATAGTCAGGCTGCACGAATGTTTATGATGATTTGGGTCTATACTGCCTATTGTCTACAAAAGATTTAAGTACAGCAGTAATATTTCGAAGTGTATACAAACTATAGATATAAATTGATTTGCCATGTAGAGTATTTGAAATCATAAATCAGCGAATAGCCCCTGACCTGAAATATAATTGCACTCACTTAAAAAGTCATAAATACCTACGTCCAAAATTCGAAAGCTGGATTAACATTCTGGGCTAACGAACTATTTTCAATACTTGTTTTGTTTGTAAATGAAGAAGCATTAAAAATTTCGCCTCTGTCGTAGATTTCTGAAATGCCGAAAGACGGATAGATAAACTTTAATCGAGTAGAAAAGGAAATTCCAAAAGAAATTAGAATATTTAGAAAAACATGCAATTATCACAAAGTGTTATTAATGTTATGTCTGGCGACTGGGATAACGCAATAAAGAGATAGGATAAATCTTATTTCCATTTCGGTCCTCTAGGTATTTTTTTAGTATAACTATTGCTTAAAAAATATATTGTATGCTTTTCTGGTCTCGAGGTTCTAAAACTTTTTTCAGGTTCAACTCAGAATTTCTCAAATTTTAAATTTAAATAAATGTATGAAAATAAAAGATTATATTAATAAGTTGTTATTTGTAACAACTTAGTAATAACCTCTGTAAAGTAAATACATTTATATGAGTAGTAAAACAGAATTCAGACTTTAATCTCAAATTGAAATTTGAGAAAAAAATGATTTGAGAATGAGAAGAGTTTAATAACCTCTGGCCCTGCTCGATACTTATTTGTTAAGTAAAATATGTGACTACTGTCCTGCCATCAATGTAGATTAACAACACGCTTATCGCCGTGATGTGCAGATGGTGTTGATAGAGATGTACGGTCATCTAAAGTGGTCCAATATAATTTGTATATGTTTAATCTAGATAAATGCCATAGATATTAAATATTTTACCGACAGGCTTACATTTCGAAAAGGTTACTATATTTAGAGTTGTAGAATGTAATGATTTTTTTACTACGTCGGTATAAACAGTAGCATAAATTCGAACTGATATTAACTAACTATTCCAAGTCCTTTATTTGTTACTTATTTTGCCGCCGTCATAGCGCAGTTGGTATCGCGTCGGACTGTCAATCTAGAGGTCCCGGGTTCGATCCCCGACGGCGGCCTTCTTTCCGTCTCTCACCAATGGGTTGATAATCGTAGACCTATGTGAGATGGTAGCTGGAGTCTAGGAAAGAATGTGGTTGTTGTACTGGTGAAAAAAATACCAGGAAACCATTGTTAGGTGTTCCATCCGCCGCGATATAACTGTAAAATGTTGAAAGCGGCGTTAAGCTCCAATCTATCAATCAATTGTTATTAATTTTCAATCAAAACGCCGTCAATGCGCGATTCTTAGCACATCGGACTATTATTCAATAGGTCCCGAGTTCCACTCACGACGGCGGCGCTCATACTTTCCGACTATTTGGCTTCCACCAATGGGTTGATATTCGTAGACGAATGTGGAATAGCAGATGGGGGCTAGGGAAGCATGTAATGATACTTCTGTTGTGAGAAATATCAGGAATCAATTTTCAGGAGCTCCAGTTGCCGCGATATAACTGAAAGATTGTTGAAAACGGCATTAAACCCAATTAAAAAAAACCCAAATCAAATCAAACGCCTAAAATATGAACTGACAAAGATGGTCGACAAAAAACGTTGCAGTCCATTCACTGTATTGCCTTACCACGACAAAGGACGGTGTTCCATTCATTGTTACAAGTTGACCACGGTAAAACAGCGCTGAATGAACTATAGAGGTAGTAAAGAATCCACGACATAATAGTCAGAATATACCATAACACACAGAGTACCATCGTAACCATGAGGTAGCCTGTGCCTGCAAAATGTAACATCATCAACATTTAACAACAACGTCGTGAAATAGACAAGGTGAATGATATTGGACTGGTTGCTGATTGAAAAAGACTGAACGAGAGGGGCGAAATTCAATAATTTATCAATCTATTTTACTAATCGATTTTTAAACAGTTTTAGACCATTTTTGATTTTGTGTTTGAAGTGAATGAATGGAGTTCCGAGTGAACAATTTAGAATATTTCTGGTCAAGGTGAATTTTAATTCCGCTCTTTTCTTACTGTACAGTAAACAACTTCATGAAATAGAAATATGATTCGATCTAAACCATTTTAAATCGTTCGCTCAGCTTTGCCTTTAACACATTCGAAACAATCTCTCTAATCACTAAAAATGCTCCGAAATCGTTAATCATAATTTCATTCAAATTGATCAAATCTTTCATGTTTTACTGGCTGGTGAGAATTTTAAGGCGTGTAATTGGTCCGTGAAACACAAAAATAGGCAAGCACGTAGTATTTTATAAAACGAAATAGTAATAAGATATCGCTAAGTGCGTCCAAATTAGACGAAAATCATGATATGGTATTATCTCCATTAAATTTCATTCAGAACTCCTTCCACGTACCCATTCCAAAATCATTCGACCTGTCAATTCGTTGACGTACCAAATGTGTTGATGATGTAATGTTCCAAATGGCGTACTTAAAGATGCTTTAAGCAAAAAATACATTTTGTCTGATTACAATAAGCCTTTCGTTTATGTATAAGATCAAAATATCTTTTTATTCAATGAACAAAAAATCATATAAGCGCTCACGGAGTTATATGCCTAACAGAAAATCATTCGGTCTGTTCGCTCGTTTATTAGACGAGCATCAAAATGGCGATATTTTATTTAATGTGGGCAACTATTCGGTGCTAAGTGTGCATGTATGAAACAGTTCATAGTGGCTTCGTCACAGATTGAACAATCAACTAATTAAAATTCATGTAAAATAAGCCAAGAAAAAAAACTTTATTACCTTACCTTTGAATAATTGGCAATATTCAAATGCCCTGCACGGACCTTTACCGGTAAATTGCCCTAAGTTGATTTCCAAATAATACATTGGTCCTCCAATCAAAATCAGGATGAAGCAAAACGGAAGTAGAAATGCTCCTCCGCCGTTACGCACACAGACAATCGGAAACCTCCAAATCGAGCTAACCCCAACAGTGAAGCCTACGATTGCAAGAAGGAACTCAAATCGACTTCCCCATGACTCGCGTGGAACCTCTGCTTGTCTGTCCATTTCGCAAATAAAACGTTGTTTTTCGACAGTGCTATTGGATCCATTCATATCAAAACTTTGGTTTCCTTGAAAAATAAGAAAGGCAACAATGTTGTAGAGAGGATAACAGTAACGGTAAACTAGGAAATTTAGACTGCATGTGACTTTAAGATACAGTTTGAAAAATAGAATTGTCACTTTTCAAGGGCATTCATCTTACTTTTCATCACAAAAACGGAAATAGATAGAATGATGGATAAGATTGTCGTCGAAATTTTAAATTAACTGGTATGAATGAGGGCAAAATCCATATATCAGACCGACTTAATCTGCAGTTGAGAACCTATACAGTTAATCAGATTAATAAATTGGCACCCATGTCGATCAAAACCAGTTGAGTACATTCCGGAATTGCCAAGTTATATGAATTTAGAATCATTTTTGTATGAAACTGAAAGAGTGCGACGAGTGAATTTTGAGTGAGATTATATAGATAAATCCATTATCTCTAATTCTGTCCAGGATGAACAAAATTAGCGATATTTCTTACGCCCCGTTTATGAAATATGAATACAAGTTCTTTAAATAGCTTCCTGTTTCTTTGAGAACCAATCAGACACTTACAATTTTAACTTTATGAGTACAAGTGCCTTTTTTAGATAAATTCATTCTGCATGTAAATGTTGATCTAATTTTCTTCAGTCATTTAGGAGCGTTTCTGAATGGAATGAGTGAGTGTTAAGAACGAATGATTGGAGCTCTGAGAGAGTGATATTGAATGGTTTTGATCGAGATGAGTGCCAATTTCTTGATTCAATTGACTGTATTCAAACGCACGTTAATGTTATTTCTGTGGTTTTGTTCTACTGTAAGTGGCTTTTAAAGCACGTTACTGCTGTTAGAAATAAATAAAGAATGTGCCAAAGACACGGATGTTCCAACAAATATTGTCATTGTAACTTTTTTTTTATTAAGTGACATTTATCATTAAAAGAATCATAAGTTCTATTCATTTGTTTTTAAATCAAAGCTGAAACTCAGAATGCCAATTTGTAAAAGGACATTTGACGATGAATTTCTGTTAGGTATAACCCAGAATTGTACAAAAGACGCGGATTTCTCAACAAATATTGTCATTGTCACTGAATATATATATATTTTTTGCCTTAAGAGATATTTATTATGCGGAAATCATCCGTTATATTGTACTTAAAAAATATTGTCACTAAATAATTTGTTATTAAGTGACATTTGTAATTCGAAAAACCATTAGCTCATTTCACATATAAATTATAAAGTCAAAGCCGAGACTCAGGATGCTTATGTTGTATTTTGACTCTTGACGACGAACTGCTGTTAGTTGTTACGTGCCAATGTAACAAAACAAAGAAGCCAGCAACAAACTTTACAATTAATAATATTTATTGAAAATAATAACAGAAATATTGACAATATGAACTTAACACAAAAACAAATTACAATACCTTGAATGTTTAATCCAAAAGTTTTTAATCTTAGATCCAATTGAATTAAGTTCCTGTTCCACAAATGATAAGTCCAGTAATATCCGAATTCAAAATTAAACAAACTTTTAAACACACTTTTAAGAAAACGAGATCTCCCATTTTAATTTAACACAGTACTACTAAATGAAACTATTAGTTTAAACCAAGTGAACCAAGAATGCTGTAGGAACCCCTTTATATTATACCATAGAACAATCTAGAATAGCATAGAACATTAGAAGATTCTAGAGTTTGAACCACTCTCTAAAATATTCTAAATACATTTTTACCTAACAGTCAAGGGATCGGAAATTTCCAGACTAATTCTAAAAATAGACACGGGAAAAGCCATTATACATATTACATTCCTACATACATAACAAAGTAACAAACCAGAAACGTGCCAAAGACGCGGAAGTCTCAACAAAAATTGTCAATGTCTGTGAATACCTATTTGTATTAAGTGGCATTTACCATTTTGAAAACCGTCAGCTCAATTCTTTTATTTTAAAACCAAAGCTGATGTTCTTGATACCAATTCTGTATTTAGACATTTGACGACGACCCTGACATGAGATATAGAGGATTATTAACCCTTTCCTGTTTTGCAAAATTTAAGACCTGTCCAAATTCAAAGCTTTTGCAGACGAAAATTAAAAGTGGATTTCATTTGAAAAATAACCCTTCAGTAAGGTAGAAAATATTGTGGAAAAAGAAGAAATTGCTTGTTATAAGCAATTACTTCTTTTTTTACAATGTTTTCTCAATTATAAAATCACAGGGACGTAAAAGCCAGGGATTGAACAGGAAAAGGTTAATTAATATATCAATTTAAGGAATAAAATATCTTTCGACGAGTGAAACACACAGAAAGAAAGAGTTATGATCTTACACACACACACACACACACACACACACACTTGCACACACAAAAAATATTTATCTTAAGTGCAAAAATGAGACGAAATTTAATTTTTTCACAACTTTGCTTAAAGCGCCTCAGTTTGAACGTGATCATGGCAGGGCGAAAATAACCGGTGGTTGCACTTAATGTTAAGGTAAAACAGCCTGTATTTTCTAATACTTACTTAAACAGAAAGTGGACATAAATTAATTTAGACCTTTAATCGTAGGTTGGTTACCAAACCCTCGTAACTTCAGCTTGGACAAGCTCAACAATGAAATGTGTTCACTTTCTCTAAGCACGTGAATCCTTTTTATTCGAAATTACAGTTATTTACACGCGATAATTGCCGATCAACTTCTGTATGAACCCAAATATCACAAAGTAGTCTCGTCAAATTACGTCACGGCTAAGCCACGCCCTGGCACTTGAATAATTACGCAGAATACTAACTAGGATTTCATGTTTTTATTTCACTACACTTAGATAACGTCAAAAAAGGTAAAATGAAAAAAATAGCAGGGTACAATTTTTGTGTGGCATTTCATTGTTGTGGCTGTGATTTTCTACCGTTATATCGCGATAATCGACCAAAGCATAGAAGAGAAAATCGTCGATTTTCTACCAAATTCTCGTAACTACAGCTTTAAACAAGCTGTAGTTACGAGATTTTAGCAGAACACCGACGATATTAGCCATCAATGTAGAAGAAATACCGCGGACAGCAATGCGACCTAAACACTGACACACACATACATTTCGGAATACACGGAAATATTGAAACTTATATTTGTTCGCCCTTTCGTGCGTTTGTTTATTATTTAACGCCTCTACCAATAATGATTTGAATAAGAGAGCGGCTGCAGCTTTTATTACAGTTGATAGTATAATAAAATTGACAAGATGAAACAAATTTGGATTGATTCCGAAATGATATTAAATGAATGAGAGTAGCAAGATTTTAATATAAAAGGAAAGTAATACGATATCTTTAATTTGGTCCAAAGGCCGAAAATAATCATATTTTATTATCTCCCTTTAAAAAGATCTTCGTTTACGCACTTTAACATAAAAAAATTGTATCTGTCTAAGTGACTCGTCCATGTAATCTTATATTTGGAGCGTTTTGGAACGGTTTGAATATATTGCAGGATTGCTATATACGAAGCATTGACCGTGAAAAGTTTTGATCGGGATGACATACAATTTCACAATGTTATTAAGGTAGTGGACCCGTAAAAGTTCCTAATGATCTCATTAGGAAACCTCGGTTATCATTGTGAAAGATTAAGTGTTCCGAAACGTTGCGAAACAGTTACGGGTCCACTACCGCAACTGTGCTTAGGTCCCAGTATGTAGTAGAGTGTGAAATATGCAAATTGGCCATTGTCAAAATTAGAAATAATAGGCAAAGGTAAGTTTTGAGTAGATATTTGAACATGTTAATGCAAAAGTTTGCTTTAAATGATCCTATGATGTAATTTTGAGACCATTTATGGATACGAAACTAACAGGTCATGACCTTTTGACAGTTTCTCTGCACCCGGTGACACTGTAAACAAAGGGTGGTGGGGTATTGGATTTTAGCCGGCTGAAATGGCCGAAAAAATAGGGTAAGTGTTCAGCAGAACATTGTGAAAAAGAAGATGGTTGGCAAATACTTTGAGATGCATCACCAGAATTGACACTATTTTTGCTTTACAAAAAGCAAGCCTAACACAGATTATCATTTCCCTTGCGGCAACCACGGACGTTTAAATTTCGTGCAAAACAGCCAAATTTTCTCCAGTTTTCGCGACCAAAACAAATAACCACGATCGGTTAATTTGACATCTATTTCATGCATAGATTAAAAGTTTTGGTTTTTCTTGGCCGCTTAACACTTGATTTAAACTAGTTAAATGATTGGTTCATTGTAGGTTGTTGCTTGAGAGGCCGGTATTGGATGCAGTGTGACTGGGGTGTTGTGAAAAGAGAATTTGTGAAATCTACTACAGTCTGTACCCTTCAAGGTATATATGACATTTTTCATTTCTTAAAAATTCAAGTTGAAATGTTTCCTACAAGTTTATTTATAAAGTACAAATCCTAAAATAGCAATTGAATTGTCTTGGGTACTGTATTCATTTGACTCAAAGTCTGGAACAAAGCATGTATGTCTACTCCCGATTGACTCCGAATTATGGTTACAAGTCCGCAAGTTCACTTTTTGTCTCATTTTGGCTGTTTCAATTTTTTTTTCAATTCAAAAATTCAAAAAACAGCCTCATGTATCATGCAAATCTCTAGCTGGACTATTTTGTGAAGCAGTCTCTCAAAGTTTGATTATCCTCCCCAAGGCCCCCGACCCCCCCCCCCCCGGCATTTTTCAAGTCTATGATGATTCGATTTCTAAAGAGAATTACAAAGATAGTTATTTCGAAATATTTTTCCAGTATTATCTTTGATAAATCAACAATGTATTTATTCAATTAGCATACATGATTCCTATTGCAGACTGATGAGTCCTTTCCCTAAAATCTGTAAATAAAGATAAGTTTAGCTCAGGAACAAAATTTAGACCAAGACCATCAAACCCGCTGTACCTTTTAGATTGGATATTTTGACTTAAGTTTTTAATATGAGTGACTAGTTTTATTTATTTTCAGCTTGCTTAAAATTCTCCTGGTTGTCTAAATTTATCAAATGCTGTAGCTGTAGCTTATTTCATGACCAATAAAAAATAAAAAAAATCCCAATTTCACAATATTTCGGCATGGCGCGCTAGCCGAACAATTCAGTTTTTGCATGTAGACTGGCAAAAATTTGGACAAAAGCTTTTCAGAAGGTATTCTATATAACACTAGCATACAAAAACAGTTTAGCCGGGGGAAATTGTTGTAAGAGAAAGAAGTTATAGTGACAAAAACTATGTTGTCAAGCTATACAGAATGCAGACTATTTGCTGTGAAAACTAGGGTCAAATTGGGTGTCTGACATACATGTTCAAGACACTTAGTGTGGTCATTTTAAGGTCTAAAATATGAAGTGAATGGTCTCAATGAATCAGAAATATCCTATATCTCTCAAATAAAGAGTATTTAGATATAAGAAAAACATCTTTTTCACCCTTAAGGTCCCAGTATGTAGTAGAGTGTGAAATATGCGAATTGGCCATGGTCAAAATTAGAAATAATAGGCAAAGGTAAGTTTTGAGTAGATATTTGAACATGTTAATGCAAAAGGTTGCTTTAAATGATCCTATGATGTAATTTTGGGACCATTTATGAATACAAAACTAACAGGGTATGACCTTTTGACAGTTTCTCTGCACCCGGTGACACTGTAAACAAAAGGTGGTGGGGTATTGGATTTTAGCCGGCTGAAATGGCCGAAAAAATAGGGTAAGTGTTCCGCAGAACATTGTGAAAAAAGAAGATGGTTGGCAAATACTTTGTGATGCATCACCAGAATTGACACTATTTTTGCTTTACAAAAAGCAAGCCTAACACAGATTATCATTTCCCTTGCGGCAACCACGGACGTTTAAATTTCGTGCAAAACAGCCAAATTTTCTCCAGTTTTCGCGACCATCATTTCCCTTGCGGCAACCACGGACGTTTAAATTTCGTGCAAAACAGCCAAATTTTCTCCAGTTTTCGCGACCAAAACAAATAACCACGATCGGTTAATTTGACATCTATTTCATGCATAGATTAAAAGTTTTGGTTTTTCTTGGCGGCTTTGATTTAAACTAGTTAAATGATTGGTTCATTGTAGGTTGTTGCTTGAGAGGCCGGTATTGGATGCAGTGTGACTGGGGTGTTGTGAAAAGAGAATTTGTGAAATCTACTACAGTCTGTACCCTTACATGTTGCAGACTATTTTTACCACAACATCTGACCTTAACCTTGACTTCTTTTTGCTTACTCTGATAAATATTCACCTAATTACGAGAGACAAGTGACAAAGTGAAATGCGGTAAGAATGTTGTTTTCGGAAATATTTTTTTTCATCAATTAAGGGATTAAGAGAGTATTTGTTGGTTTTATGGAGGAATGTATGAAACTAAAAAATCTATTCATACTGCACGGATAAAGGGAAATGACTCATACACGAGCGTGATTAGGTTTGTTTCCATACCTCCATGAAATAAAGAAATATTAACGGTACATCTCATTATCTAATTTTGAGATTCAAAAATGTTTATATCTATTTATGAGAAACTCATTTTTTATTAGACTACTTTGCGATAAAGCTTTCGAATCAGTTTCATACTCAGAATTGTTTTCATTGGGGAATAAAATCACAAATGAATTGAGCCTGTGCGTGAGTTTTCCAACAATTTCATATATGTTCCTAGGAAAGACTCTGGCTAGCCTGTGCATCAGTACAGTCTGATCAGAGTCTTCACTATGCATTCAGTAGATTGATAAGGTCTCAAAGTACTTGTACACAATCAGGTAAAATTATATTTACAGTAGGTTGCTGTTTACGCTGCTCAATGTGTGCAACTCCCGCACATTTCAAATCGTTGGAAATGTCACGCACAGGCTTAATTTGATGGATACAATTAGAATTAAATCATTTGATTATATTTGTGGAGATCACAATGTATGAATATTGTAATCGTTTTCGCGATGCTGACGAGGCAAATGGCAAGTTGATTGTGCGTTTTTTTTCCTCCCAAAGTATGTCTAGAGGTGAAATTGATTATAAAAAGCTAGCGTAATCATCTTTGTTGGTTTCTTTGTACGATTGCATTGGGAGTTTTTATGCATTCAGCCTATTTTCGGGATATTCATGCAAAAAGAATGATTAAAAAACACTCACAGGAAGTATACGGAGGAAACTAGTTCAAGTTCAATAGTGAATTTCATAGACTTGAACTTTTCAGTTCATCGTCATTTACATAATAAAATATACATGCGGAACAAACAAGCAAATACAAGTCAAACAAACAAAAAATATAGGTTAGATACGGTATGTGAATTACTGGTGCTTGAAAACAAGAGAAACCAGGCAAAGTTCAGGATGATAAAACAGTGTAAACAGTTTGCCAATTATGCACCGCTTTGCACGCAAGCATGCGTGCAACGCATTGAAAATTGACAAACTGTTTGCACCATTTTGTCAACCTGAACGCAGGGCATGACAAGAGAATTTTTTGTACAGTTAATAACATTTTAAAAGTTATATGAAAATTATAATAATTTTGAATGATTTCAAAATGAAATTGAATGAGAAGGGCGAGCGAGTTTTGAATGGAATTAAAATGGAAATGATCTTTGAACTATACTAATATCCGAGTGATAACATACTGTATGATGTTTTCTTATATATCATAGTTTTTTTTTTTAACAATGATTTGATGCGGTTTAGAAAATTGCATTTATGTTAGAAACATACACGAAAACTAGGCAAATAGAGGTAACAAGATAAACATAATAATACATACTTAGTGTATTGTATGAAAAAATATCTAACTCGGTTGTGGGAATTGATGATGGTCGAGGAACTGATCAATTTTCCCGGCCTCGTTAAATATTTTTCCTCATACAAAACACTCAGTACGAATAATATTTATTCCTACCCCCCCCCCCCCCCCTTTTAAAAAAAGTTACGTATAAGGGTTGATCAATAAATACGTGGACACCTCGTATAAATACACCTGGAGTTGGCGCATTTGAGTGACAATTTGTGTGTATATTGTTTCACATCTTCCAGAATAATGTTCGAAATTTCGTGAAAAATATTGGAAATTGACCATTTTACTCTCGTTTTTATGAAGACTTTTTTATAGATCGGACGAAAACAAAGTAAAATAATTGTGCTTAAAACAGGTGCAGCGGTCCCGTCTACCATACGTTACTTTAGTAAATCTATCTTCCTTATTTATGCACGAATGGTTTATATCTTGTCTTCATTGATGCCCAATAGACGGAGGTTCCTTTTGTCAATTTTTCGGTAAAATGCGATTGATTATGACTGAAATATTCAACTTGTCCACGTGTTCTACCCCCGTAGATTTTATTCTCTGTCTCTTCATGAACCAACAAGACGTCTGCAAATCAACACCAACCAATATAAAATCGATAAATTTAAATCAAGTAGCTTTTTTCCATGATATCACAGCATTTTTATTTCTTATTTTTACTTTTTTTTAAATAATGAATGAAGCGCTCATCAAGTGATCTAAAATAAGTTTGAGCTCGGCCAATGTCAATTGACGATGTTGTTAACTGTAACTTTATCGGAAGTAGCATTGTTCATAATTCATGAAATGTGTTATATCCAGTTTGGTTATTTGTGATTATATACGGTGTCGTATTTCAACGGAGAATTAATAGCATTGTCTAAATGTTTCTTACATTATAAAATTGTAATAAAAATGACGCGATTTACGAAAATATGTCCAATAAATTTCACATTTTGTCTCATTTTTGCATTAAAAAAATAGAATAATCGTTTGTTTTCGAGTAGGATCGATTAATATTTCATTTCGTGAACAACAAAAGCTGTATTTTAGCCACTCGTGAAAATATAGTTTTTGTTCTTCACTCAATAAAATATAAATCGATCTAACACTTAAACAAACGATTATCCTCTATGTATTTTACAGTGGTTATTGAATCAGCGAAAAAAATTGCAATATGGTGAAAATATTAATTGCATCATTGAGGTTTTATGAGCTATATAATGTTTAAATGTCTATTTTGTAAAATTCCAGACCAGTAACAAGTACATTTAGTAAAACCATAAAACTGACCAGGTGAATGAAATAAATGAGCGTGTGTGTGTGTGTGTGTGGGGGGGGGGGGGGGGGGGTTATAATATAATATCGTTAATTTGGGGTCCGATATTCTATCACCTCCCTCCAATGAAAAACATGTATATTTCTTTTTTGTATGTTCCGAGGACCAATAAGGAATATTAAAATCGACACCAACCAATCAAAACGTACACTTACTTGATCAATTAAAGTGAGTAAGTTATCTTTTTGAATGATTTCGAAGCGCTTTGGATGGCATCTGTGTGTTTTTAATGTTTTGCACCAGTGATTGAAATGGATGACTGGAACGCTTTGTGAGTGAATTAAAATGGTTTTGGAAGCGACGAATGTCAATTTCAAAATGTAATTAACTGTAAAAATATGAAGCCTCTGCAAATGTCTAACCTTTGACTTTCCCGGTTAATGCGATAAAAAAAAAAAGAAAAAAAAAAAAACCACACAGTTGATTAAAAAAAAATTACCTGTTAAAAATGTTAACTTTAAGGATTTGTAATTGCTGAAAAATTATATACTATACCAGGACCGCTTTTGTAAAACTCTTTATGATTTTAACAATTTAATTACAATTTTGCCTACCTTTCTTTGAAGCCATTCTAAAAGTCCGAGATGAAAATCCGTTTTACTTCACGTAGTATCTCTGTGATGATATACCAGCTGTCCCGGTTTCTTATTCTCATCATAAAACATGTGAATGTATTAGATTATTATGCGTTTTACAGCTTTGGCGTATTGGTACATAGGAAAACAATAGGGTAAAGGCACTCCATCGTCAATATATAATATATAGTCAAACCTGTCTTAAGCAAATACCCAAGGGCCATTCATGAAAGTGCTTGCATTAGACAGGGGCTTCTTAATACAGGCCAATTTCAGGTGAATTGGTTCATTTGATAACTCGGCTACCGCATGCTTAAGACAGGTTGCTTGCTGAATACAGGTGGCCACTAAGACGGGTTTGACTGTAATCAGCTAAAAGCACAAAAAACGTTCTTTGAAATTGATCTTAAGGAAGGCTTATGATAACTACAGTAAAACTTGTGTTAAGCGACCTCTTAAAGGACCACCAAAAAGCAGTCGTTTATGGGAATGGTCGCTTAATACGAAATACCATGATGAATGTGACAGTTCATTTTGATAGCATTTAAAGATTGTTGGTCAAGTCGTACTGAACCCTATGATGTTCGAACCCATTAGAATCGTCTTATTGAGACGATTCTAATGGGTACCAACAACATAAGATTCAACAATAGCCATTTTCCGTTAAGAATGTCCTCTTTTTCAGAGATTTTGCTTACGGTGAGGGCACTTTTTATGGTGGTCGCTTAATAAACTTGGTCGCTTAATAGACGTGGTCGCTCGAGCAATATCGACTGTATAATAATTGGATGTACTTTCAGTTAGGAATATTGTAAAATTGACATATTTAATGACATTGGAATAACTTTGGAGTTAAATTGAATGAGTGCGATGAATTATGAATGAAATTGAAATGGAGTAATACAATATCGCAAATTTTGTTCAGAATGAACTAAATTGGCGACATCGTTTACCTCTTATCAATGTAATATACATACAAGTTCTGTAACAAGCTTCCAATGTCTTCACAAAAGAATGAGACGCTTACAAATTCAATTAAGCCATTAAAACCATAAATTTTCTAAGCGATATTTATTTTGAATGAAAATATTAATCTTATCTATTTTAAAGGGGTATATCGGATTTTAAATTTAAGTATTTTACTATTGTTTGCTCAAACCCTTTCTTGTGGGTTCTCATTTAATTGTCTCGGCGATACAATTAAAATACGTACCCACTTCATAGAGTTTTATTGAGAAATAAATATTTCACTCAGAAATCCCCCTTATCTGTTACTCTGGTTGTGTGATAACGTATTACACTTGAAATGGTATCATTCAGCTCTGGTCACATGGGCGTAGACACGGGTGCGGCAGGTGCGGCATTCGCCGCACCAATAATTGCCATAGATGCGGCATGCCGCTACAATAAAACTGGATTATGTTGACCGCTAAATGACTGAAAATGTATGTGAGCATATAACGGATGAATAAAACGTTTATAAAACATGATGTCTTATAGTTCTATTAATCCACCATACACAACGAAATGCCAGCATCCTGGGATGACTCATCAATAATCTAAACTTCCAAGCGTCTGTAGAATGGTAATTCTGTTTACTTCCGTTTTCTGTTGATGTCAAACATGCGATTCCCTGTGAGTACATGGTGAGTTGTTAATGTCATTATCGATTAGTCCTCGTACTAGGGTTAACCCTTTCCTGTTTAATCCCTGCTTTTTACGTGCCTGGAAATTGCTCTAAAATGACTCAAAAATTGTGATCAAGTATAGTCTAGAATGCACCAAATCGCACCATTTTTTCAAAAATTTTCCGGGGGGCATGCCCCCGGACCCCCCTAGAAGGGCTTCGCGCCTTCGGCGCTCGCATTCGCTCCTTCGGAGCTCAGTTTTGCCGCACCAATGTAAATAACCTGTACGCCACTGGGTCAAATATAACGTCCACAACACGCAGCTACATTATGTTAAGGCGTTATAATTCACATTATGGCCAGTAAGTCCTTGCTTTTTCAGGGTGGCAATTTTTCTGGAGAATGATTCTAAACATAATTTCAGCATATTGACAAGATTTCCTTACCTATGACGTTTACATCATGTGACAGGTACTTTAAAAAGGGTTTATTTTGTCAATATCAAAGAACAAAGAATAGCAGTTTCTTTTTGGAGAAATGCAGAGTTTTGTTTAGAACGCATTTTTCACCCGACATCAAAAAGAGCGATTTTGCTGCCATATATTTATAGGTCTTCAAAATTCACTTATTTCTTTCGGTTATACTTGATGGAAACAGGCATAAATTATCTTTCTAAATGTGTCTGTAATACGAGAGCTTTGAGCTTTTATTTAAATTCTGCAGTATGCACTTTCGATATTTATCATGTTTAATTGTATTGTTCATAAATAATGACCGGCGACATGGGTTTAGTTCAATTAAACCATTAATTATTCATGTATTGGTTTCATCTTTGGAAACCGAAAACACTCCAATATAAATCCAATTGATTTCAAAAAGTGAACAAAAGCTAAATAACGATCCAATAAACGTTTATTTCCATGATGAGACCAATAATATGACAATCTACACACAAAATTCGTAAATATGCGTAAGTTTAAAATTATTTGTAGGTATACAGTTACATGAATCAGATGGTCTGGTTATATGCCCAGTCGGGTACCCTCGGCGATTCTACGGAATAGACCTCGGAAATAATAAAGGCGCAGCCATAAAAGCGCGTTATATCGCTCGTGGGTTTACATGACGTCACAAACATAACCGAGGATGACGTTGCGAAAAATAAAATCAACGTAGGATGAAAATTGAGCATATCATAATTTGAAAACAAAACGCAGTGTTTTACTGCGTTTTGCTTTCAAATTATAACATGCCAAAATGATCTCCACAGACGATCGTAAAAGATTAAAGAAATAAACTATTCTCCAAGAGTATTAACCGAAGTACCACCAGGAGCCGAATAACCGAAGAAATGACAAAAAATTACTACACTTACGTCCGAGGTACTTTCCAGTTTACGGAAAAGTCCGAGCGATGTTCCGAATGGTTATATGCCATTTAATTTCGTTTTTAGCAGTCCCGTGATATCATTTTCCGAATTACAAACATTGAGAATACAGACATTTCAGTACGTTTACCCCCAGCCGTCACATTGGTACGATAACTGCGAGCTGACTAGATCGGATTCGGAATTGCAAAGAACTTTGAGATATATCAAAAGCAAACTATGTATCATAATTACACGAACTGATGAACTCATGATAGAATGCTTTCTAAAAATATTTATCGATATGTTCTATATGTTTATACAATTTCTTGTCATTTTCATATGGAATGACACACCAGAAATCTGTCGAACCAAAGCTTTAAAGTGTATTACAAATTTTAGGGACATCCTGTAGAATAACTAAAAAAGGTGTCTTTGTTAAATGCCCCTGTCACCGTGAATGCCATCTTTCAGTATCTGTAGTCTGATACAGCACGGAAATTAACAGCACAACGAAACTAATCGTGTAGTTAAAAAATCACATATTTGACCTTGAAAAAAAATGATTTCGACCTAGAAGCTTGTATCCTCAGAGAAGTCAGAAGCAATACTCATTTGAAAAATGAAGTCTAAATCACTTAACAATCAAGTTTTATGGCAAAATGTAAAATTTTTTTCGTGGACAAACGGACAGATAGGATAAAAATAATATGCCCCAATTTATCGATGCAGGGTAAAAATGAACTCTTTCTTTAGTTCTTTCTTTGAACCGTGAATGTTTTCGTAATGTGCGATGTTCTGTTTTCAGCTATTTTTTTAAAATTACATATTAATATAATTTCAACTCATTTTTCCTTTTGTTAAGGTACAGTTAAGAACATTCTGAAATTGATAAGATGAATGATTTATGATTGATTTTGGAATGGATTTGAATGAGTGTGTGGGGCAAGTTTTGAGTGAAATTCAAGGGAGGTAAACAAATATAGCTAATTTTGTTCAAGATGAACAAAACTAGCTATATTTATTACCTCCCTTAAATAAAAATACGTAATTTTTTTGTTTTGGTGTCTTCATAAACAAATCGGACACTTTTAAATCAACACCAGCCAATTAAATCGTAGAATAATTCGACCGATTTGAATTAAATGTTGATCGTCTTGGCCCATTTCGAAATGTTTTCTAAAGATTTTGGAGCGATTTTGATCGATTTGAATGAGTGTTTGGAATGAATGAATGGAGCGCTGAGTGATCGATTCATCCTGATATTGATCGAAATGAGTGTCAATTTAACGACGTATATAACGGTAACATAATCCGGTAGAGAACTCTCACCGAAGTCGTACCAAAGGCATGATTCTCTGTGACATTTGGAACGCAACGTCAACCACCACAGTATCTTTTGTAAGACAATAATAACATGAATTGACGTACTTCTAAGACCACTTAGAATACGGTCAGCAATTTAAGAATGAAACAGCAATTAGAAGATTGCAAATATTGCGAGTTGAACTCAAGATACAGTTCTGAAAAATGTTAGCATCGGATAACTTAATCGGTAGACTATTCGCTCTAAAGCCAAGAGGTCCTGTTTGTTTGTTTTTGTAGCCCAAACCGAAACCTCATTTAATATGTTTGTGGCATTTATAAGGTTGTTTTCTCATCGGGCTTATTCTCAAAGCAAGATTATTGGATTACAAGTACAAAATTGCTGCAAGATGCAGCATAAGATAAAGCACGGCCTTAAAAAACCTATAACCATAAATTTAAGTGTACATATAGTTAAGATTAACAGTCTAAGAAAAGGGGCACAAGAGGGCCTGTATCGCTCAACTGGCTTTAACATCAACATTTGATAGAGAGATATTGAAAAAAGAAGGTAATGAAAGTTACCATCATTTAGAAGAAATTACGACTTTTTTCCAAATTGATACTTATAAACAAGCTATCAGAATGTACCCTACCCACCCATTCATTACTAAGGAGACTCAAAATAAGCCCCACCCTTACACATCCATATTAGTCGGCAAATCAAAATTTCGCAATCATTTTTGAAGAGGGTCATTAAAGGAACATTCTTGTAAAGTTGCATTAAAATTGTCCCAGTGGTTAGGGAAGAGATGTCGTTCGGATATTTCGGGCTAAAAATAAGCCCCGCCCTGTTGCGCTCATTTCTATGGTCCAATCAATATTTAGCAAAATAAATTGAGGCGGGTTATCAAAGGAACATTCTGGTAAAGTTTCATTGAAATTGGCCAATTGGTTCAGGAAGAGTCGTTGGAAGATTTCCGGTTCAAAATTATCCCCGCCCTGCCACGCCAATATTTATTGGCCAATCAAAATTGAGCAATCAAAATTGAGCAATCAATTTTCAAAAGGGGGTCACCAAAGAAAGATTCTGGTAAAATTTCATTGAAATTTGCCAATAGGTTCAAGAGGAGATGTCGTTCAAAGATTTCGGTCTCAAAATAAGCCCCGCCCTGACACGCCAACATTTATGGGCCAATAATCTTTTTTAACAATTAAAATAAAGTCACCCAAGGAACATTCTGGTAAAGTTTTATTGAAATTGGCCAGTTGATTCAGGAGATGTTTTTAAAAGATTTCGGGCTTAAAATAAATGCCGCCCTACCACGCCCATATTTATGGGGGCAATGAAATTTTCACAAAGGGTCACCCAAAAACATTCTGGTAAAGTTTCATTAAAATGGCCGAGTGGTTTTGGAGAAGAAGATGTTTTAAGAAAAAGCTAACGAGGGTCACCCAAGAAACATTCTTGTAAAGTTTCATTAAATCGGCCGAGTTGTTTTGGAGAAGAAGATGTTTTAAGAAAAAGCTAACGAGGGTTACCCAAGAAACATTCTTGTAAAGTTTAATTAAATCGGCCGAGTGGTTTTGAAGAAGAAGATGTTTTAAGAAAAAGCTAACGGACGGACGGAGGCACGCACTCTCGATGGACACCAGGCCACGGTAATAACCCCGCTTAACTTTTTCCCGCGGAACTAAGACCAGGCTAATCGAGATATGCAAAAACAGTATACAACTTTTTCGAAGAGTGGTATACATGAAGTTGACGGAAACAGCACAAAAATATTGGATTTTTCATTCCTGTAATGAAATATCCCTACTTTGGCTGAAAAAGGTATTGAAAAAACCACAAAACAGAGAGATAACAACATTATGTAATTGAATATGTATGCTAATAATATCTTACAGCAAGAGGATCATGATAACCCTTAATAGCTCACTTGAACCTAAACAGCATGAAATTCACGATGTTGTAAAGTTCAAGGGCACATAATTTAATATGCAGGATTATGATCCAACTGAAAATTGCATTCATGATCTTTTTGGTTTTGAATGATCAATATTTGTGGCTGTTACAGTGAAAACTAAGTCGAAGAAAACAACAATTTTGTCAAAGTCAAGGGCACATAACTATGGTCATCAACATTATGTCCAAGTTTTGTTTTGATTGGTCAATATTTGTGTCTTTTAGAGTAAAAACTAAGCCGAAAACGACAATTTTATCAATGTTAAGGGCATGTACCCAAGGTTTTACTGGACCCATCAATCTGAAAAATGAAATCGTCTAAGATCTTATGGCAGTTTACATTGCGACCAAGTTTTGTCTTGGTTGGCCAATATTGCGAGTGAAAAAGTCGGAAGCGGCAATTTCGCCAAATTTAATGGCACGTAACTTCTTTTTATTTCTGACCATACTAAAAATCGAACTCATCCAAAAATTTTTGGCTACCAACATTGCGGACACGTTTTATTTTGATCAATCAATATTTGTAATTGTTAGTGTTAACGAAGTCAAAACTCTATTTTTGACGTTCAAGGGCATATAACCCCAGACTACCTGGTCCGATCTGACCCAAAACCGAACTCATTTAAGAACTCATTTCAGAACCTATGCTTATACATGCCTTGACCAAGTTTTGTAAAGATCTTTTGGCTACCAACATTGTGGACATGTTTTATTTTGATCAATCAATATTTGTAGATGTTAGTGTTAACGAAGTCAAAACTCTATTTTTGACGTTCAAGGGCATATAACCCCAGACTACCTGGTCCGATCTGACCCAAAACCGAACTCATTTAAGAACTCATTTCAGAACCTATGCTCATTCATGCCTTGACCAAGTTTTGTAAAGATAAGTGAATATAAGTGGATGCTAGTGTGTTAACACCAAAATATGAACAGACTAATGGTCAGACGAACGGACGGACGCCGACAGACAAGAGCGATCAGAATAGCTCACATTGAGCCCTTTGTGCTCAGATGAGCTAATACACTGTTGTATAATACAGGTTAGGAGATATGAAATTTCCCTGATAGTTTCCCGACAGAATTTGAACTTTCCCCGACATGTATTGTCATGGTTATTATTAAACAAGAGGACCAAAATGGCCCTAAATTGTTCACCTGAACCAAGATAACATGAGCCACACTCTTATTTGAATTTATTGAAATCTTTGACTTCAAGACTAATAACAAACTTATATTCACCAACATTGTGACCAAGTTTTGTCTTGATTGGTCACTATTTGTGGTCGTTAAAGTAAACACATAGTCAAAACGACATTTTCTTTACAAATCAATGCTAGAAATCTCTGCAACTTTTTTTTCCAATTATGCTGAAATTCAAAATTATTAAAGATCTTATAACAACCAGCATAATGTCTAAGTGTCGTCTTCAATTGTCAATATATGTGATTGTAAAAGTAAAAAAACAGCAACTTTGTCAAATTCGAGGGAAAATAACACAGGGTATAACGTGCCACGCTGACACTAGAAGGCTCCTTGACACCTGGTCGATTTTTTTCGATACGGGGCTAACGAAGGAAAAAGTTTCTTACTGATTTATAAACCAAAATAATCATTTCCATTTCCCTTTTGAGTATCACTGTGGAGATAAATGGTTCTTTCTTAGGAAATAAAAATAGAGGGTAACAACTAAGCAAAATGAGCGAGTTCTAGCTCTAGGAGTGAGTGGCTTTGCTTGTCTTTAGGTTTGTCACTACTTTTTGTCAAACAACCAGACAATACCTCATTAAGAGCATTTTTGTATTCTCTTCACACATACCAAATTTCTCGGCGAAAGATCCCTATTAAGCGAAGATATACGTACTTTTATTGGTCTGGGTAGAAAAAATATGATAACAAGACACCCCGTGATTTCTTAGCGATTGGAAATCGACACCGGAGTTAAAAGAAGTTGTGATAACTAGACACCTTCCTTTAAATCATCTATTTTCCTTCCTAAACGCTCGTGTACTGACCGTATACGAAGCAGTGTCTGTATATTTCAGCTTACAGAGGCTCGATGGTTGATTTAGGAGCATATTCAAACCAATCCCGTTTATATTAGCACTTATTTTCACCGTTCTTCCCATCTTACATTGAGCCAAGTTGACCAACTTATTTTGAATATTTGTATAATAATTGCGATCTATGACAAGGTCATTGGACTTGAAGCTCGTGAAATTGTATTTTACCTTCTTTACCAGTATTGGTTTTATAGCGTTTTCATACGTTGTTTTACTGTTGTATGTATATTCAATTGTGTCTAAAAGGTATCCGAATGAGGAAAAACGGAAGCGGTTGACCTAGATATCATATGTACAGCTTACCGAGGTGTTTAAAATGTTGGTCACAACGCCATTACAGAATACATTTCATCAGAGGACGATCTAGAGTTGGTTAAATCTTTAATGTCGGAGTTTATTCGCATTACGTCGATTTGTTCACAATCTGATGACATTTATAGGTATCTTAGGAGACACGCAGAACTTTGAAAATAACGCATTTTTTTATTTTTTTTTTCGAAGTGTTGATTATGAACTCATATATACATATTGATATGTACAAATATTAAGACAGAGTATCAGATAGAGGGTGTGCCTTTATGCTTAATGCCAAAGAGCTAGTGTGTTGGCGGTATGACCGTCGTGCCTTCGTAAACTTTTCTTTTAACATATTCTCCTCCTTAACCGATGGATGAATTTCGAAGAAACTTGACAGAAATGTTCCTTGGTTGACCCTCTTCTAAAGTTGATCAAGAAATTTGGATTGACCCCAATTATGGGAGTACCAGGGCGGTTTGCTTTTTACTATGGAATCTTTAGAAATCTTCTTCTCCCAAACCAGTGGCCAATTTCAATGAAATTTGGCTTGAATGATCCTTGGATGACCCCCTTCTTCAGTTTTTCAAATTTCTATTGACCCCCAAATATTGGTGTGGAAGGGCGAAGATTTTAAAATCTTCTCCTCCCAAACCATTGGCCTGATTTCAGTGTAGCCTGGCATATATGATCTTCGGTGACCCTCTTCTAAAGTTGTTCATGAAATTTGGATTTCCCCCCAAATATGGGCGTGAAAGGGGAGAATTTAAAATATTATTAAGAAAAAAAAGGCACGAGAAGAGTGGTTTGCTGTCCTCCGCGATACGTTTAATACGAATGACGCTACCAAGGACGATTGTACTACGTTTGATCTGTAATTTACAATAATGATACGGATAAACAAGGATAAATACGGCCTCTCAGCTACTAATTCATACTAGCATTAACCGATATGATTCCATACACGAATCGTTATTCTTTCTACAGCCTAAGTATCAATCTACATAACAAGAACAAACATTTGAAATTTCCAGGCAACTTTCAAAATCTAAAATTCTGTCGAAAGTCGATACCAATAGATAGCAAGTTGACGCATCAATTATCCCGTTAATGACATATTTGTGATATGACACGCGAAAAGGGGCCACCTAACAATTCAAATTGAAAGCGAGACAGGTTGCTGTACAGGACAACCAAAGGTCGCATCAGTTGAAAGGTAGAATGATCATTCTAGTTACCAAATGCCCTTGTGTTTTAGCGTCACGAAAGTAAATGGTCGAGGTCATAATTGAACTTTGTTATAAAAACGTTTACAGACTGTAACTCAATTAATATAAGGAAGATCACAAAAGTTTTGTTTTTATTCAAGCAGAACAAAACGATTATTGATTATCGAAGACCTATTTGGGATAGCAGCTAATGGCTTGAAAAGGATGAGATAGTAGTACTGGTGTGGGAAACTCAATGAGTCGATACTAAGGTGTTCAAGCCGCCGCGATATGACTGGAAGATTGTTAAAAGCGGGTTAAACTCCAAACAAACAAACAAATCAAAACGAGGATGGAAAAAAAGAGCGTGCAGTTTGAAATCCTAGAAGTGTGATTACAACGCCATACACATTTGAAAAGCGCTTGCGTTCAAGACAGACTGCTCGCTATAAAGACTGTTCACGGTGAGCGCTTTCGTGTCCTGAACGCGAGGCAGCTTTTGTTTGTCCTCTGATGAAATGTAATATATAATGACGCGGAGTGACCAACATGTCATACACGTTGGCCAGCCGTATAAATAATAATTACGTCAACCTCTTAGATATTTTCGCAAAGGTTAAAACACGTATAAGTGACAGGACGCATGAAAACGATATATAACCAATATTGGTAAACAAGGGGAAATATGATTTCACGAGATTCACTTCCTTTGAACGTTTCATAGATCGTATTTATTATACAAAAATTCAAAAGGAGTTGGTCAACTTTGTTCAATATTAGAATGGTAGAACGGTGAAAATAAGTCCCAATATGAACGGGATCGATTGGAATATGTTTCTTAGTTAACCATCGAGCCTCTGTAAGCTTAAAAGAACAGACACTGCACCGTATACGGACAGTCACGAACGTTTAGGGAGGAATATAGATGATTTAAAGGTAGGTGTCGAGTAATCATATTTTCTTTTAACTCTGATGTCGATTTTCAATCGCTAAAAATTCACAGGGTGTCTTGTTATCATATCCTCTACTGAGGCCCATAAAAGTCCGTCTTCGCTTAATGTGGATCTTCGCCAAAAAAATTCCGTATGCGTGTTGAGAATACATAAATGCTCTTACACAAATGCAATTAATGAAGTAAAGTCTGTGTTTGACAAAAAGTAGTGACAAACTTAAAAAATAAGCAAAGTCAATCTATCCTAGGGCTAAAACCCACTCATTTTGCTAAGATGTTACCCTCTACTCTTATTTCCTAATAGAAGAACCGTTTATCTCCACAGTGGTATTATAAAATCAAATGAAAATAATTATTTGGTTAACAAATCAGTGAAAAAACTTACTCAACCATTAATAACAACTTCGATCACAGTTGACGAAAACAAATTTTTATGTGTTTAAAAAAGTGAAAGTACTCGATGTAGCTACGGGATTTAGGATTTCGATTGACAAACTGTGTATCATTTTGATAGAATAAAAACGATGATTATTTATGAGTAGTAATAAGTGATGTACGCCAGTATGGCTGTTCCGGTACCAACATTAGACTTTCTTTCTTTTTTGACATTTTATTTGTCATAACTTATCACAAAACCATATTGTTCGTCCGAAGCGAGGCGGACAAGCGCCATTTTTTCGCATTTAGCACGGTAGGTATTAGACTTGGAAAAACGACTTTATTCTTAAGAATTTAGTCCATTTCGTAGTTTAGGATGGGTTGGTGAATACGTACTAAATTCTGAATTCTTTATTCTTGGGATTTAGTGTGCTTAATTGGTGCAAAATGCGTTGGTGAATACGGCCCCTGGTGTCCACGAACCTTCTGGTGTCAGCATGGCACGTTATACCCTGTGAACTACGTATGACTTTCCAATCCCATCATACCCAAATTCGAATTCATTTGAGATGATAAGATCACTTGCATTGTGTCAAAGTTTTGTCTTGATCGGTAAATATTTGAGGTTGTTAAAGTAAAAACAAAGATAAAACAGCAATCTAGTCAAACTCAAGGGCAGATAACTCATTACTTTCTAATCCGTTTAGTCCAAAGTTCAAATTAATTAGAGATATTATGGTCTCAAGTTTTGTCTTAATAAGTCAACAATTGTAGAATTCTGGCAGAATTTGCTATTTACTTTTGAAAAGTGTCACCTGAGACAGATTCTTGGAAAATTTCATTGATGAGATGACGTTCTCAGATTTTTTAGAGAAAAAAGGCTCTGCCCTGCCACGCCGATATTTATGGACCATCAGAATTGTGCAAATTTTCTTTTTGAAAAGGGGTCACCAAATCAAAATTTGAGAGTTTTTGTTGAAATTTACCCGGAGGCCATATTTTTTGCGCAATGAACCTGAAAATTAATAAGAATGACTATCTAGATGAAATCTCAGTCTAGTTCAAAATTGGGTCAAGTTGGGTCAAAAGTAAGGTCACAGGGTCAAATCTTAGAAAAAAACTTGTGGACACTTTAGAGGCCATATTTTTAGCCCAATCAACCTGGAAATAGAGCCGAATGATTATCTTGATGAAATGTTGGAAGTTTTAAATTGGGTCAAGTGGGGTAAAAAACTAGGTCACAGGGTCAAATCTTAGGAAAACCCTTTTGGACACTTTAGAGGCCATATTTTTGCCCAATGATCATGAAAATTAGTCAGAATGATAATCTTGATGAAATCTCACACAAGTCCGAATTTGGATCAATTGGGGTAAAAAAAATAGGTCACGGGGTCAAATCTTAGATAAACCTTATGGACACTCTAGAGGCCACATTATCAGCCCAATCAACTTGGAAATTAGCCAGATTGATTAAATTTATGAAATCTCACACAAGTCCGAATTCGGATCAAGTGGGTTCAAAAACTAGGTCACCGGGTCGAATCTTAGAAAAGCCTTGTGGATACTCTAGAGGCCATATTTTTAGCCCATTCAACCTGAAAATTGATCAGAATGATTATGTTGATGAAATCTCAGACAAGTTTGAAATTGGGTCTAGTGAGGTCAAAAACTAGGTCACAGGGTCAAATCTTAGAAAAACTTTTTTGATTGTTAATTCAGGTGAGCGATTTAGGGCCACTATGGCCCTCTTGTTTATTATCACTTTAAATTTGGATGTATTATTGGTTATTCTTGTACAATTTTCAACAAAAGTTAGAGTAGCTGAAAATATTTCCAGGTAAATATGTCACTCAGGATGGTCAAGAAGTTAACTTTATTCGAAACGGCTTTCTGTTAAGCATTAATACATCAAACCAACTAAAGGAACAGAGAAAATGTCAGATGAAAATATCTAAATCCATGGTGTGTCATCACTACCAAGCAAATTTCTTTTTAATCGTCCAAACACTGATCTTTCATAAACATAAGGGTTCAGTCTATATGCATCGGATATTTTTCTCTCTTTTGGACCCCATACATCTGAGGAAGTCATAGCGCTTTTAATTTTCTGAAATAAAATAGCTGGTCAATTAATGATCTTAAAATCTTAGTGACTGTCTGAAATACTTCTAGATTCTTGTATTGAGGCAGACAAAAATTGCAATCTTTGATGCAAAAAAGTACCAATTACTTTATTCACTGCGTGTTAATAAGCGTTAGATACACATACCATTTAAATAAAGATGTTAAATTAATAGAGCCGTCAATGGTCGAGACTTCGAGGTCAAGAGATTCAAAGTTCGCTTCGCAGAAGCGGCTCTCGATGTTTATAAAAGTAATGACGTGTTAGTATACTTGTGGGCTTCAAGGAAGCAAAGTTGAAAGGTATTAAAATTTCCATTTCACTACCTTTGTTAAATAAGAGGATGAATAAGTTTCATGGAAAATTGAAATGTTGAATTTCAAGAATTTCGACGATTTTTCGCAAAAATTCCCGTCATAGGAAAGGACTTTAGATCTGTGCTCATAAAATACAGAATTTATTTAAACTCGTCATCTGTAACAGATAAAAACTCGACGCAGTCTCGTTTTTTATCTCTTCATGAGTCGTTTAATAAATTCAGTATATCATGACCACTAATTCAATATCCTCTATGTTATGCAGTCAAACCTGTGTTAGCGGCCACCTGTATTCAGCAAGCAACCTGTCTTAAGCAAGCGGTCACCGAGTTCCCAAATGAGCCAATTCCATTGAAATTGCCCTATATTTAGCAAGCACCTGCCTTAAGCAAGCACTTTTTGATTGTCCCTAGGGTGCTTGCTTAAGACAGGTTTGACTGTATATACATGTATTTACCTGTAACAATTGCCCATCTTGTTTTCCGATGACATTAATTACTATAAGGACAACCACTACTATCGGTAGTAAACCGACGCAGAATCCTAAAGCAATGGCGTATTGTTTGTATACATAGCCATCCCCGTAATTAGGTGCACTGTACTGTGATAACATCAACATGAAGGTAATCTGTAAACGAAAAATAGATATCCAGATTCGCTTCGCCATGGGTAGTGTATACAACAAAGGACATATGCCTTATGGGCTAAGGTATTCAAAAACAATAAAAATCAAAATAAAAAGAATGATAAAGATTTATAGTTAAAGAAAAAAATGCAACTAATCAGACTGATAATTTTTATGATAAGGTCATCATTCAGATCTAAAGGGTCTAAATATAAAAAAAACGAAAACGGAATATTCAATGTTCGATTAGGATAGGACATTTTAATTATAATAGGCTTTGTAGAAGTAAAAAAAAAATAATTGAGAATATGTCAAAGTGAGCGGATTAGAGCAAGTGCGTAACTACCATACGCACAATACGCGATTACATGATGCAAAGAAATCCTCTTTCGAAATCTAAATCGTTGATGAATGATCATAACATTGTAACTACAGCTTATTGGAGCTCTAGTTTCGATGTGTTGATTTTTCGCCAACGCTCAAATCATTAAAAGAGGGGGGGCAGGTGGAGGGCTTATCTTTTTTCACAGTCTCCACATCGCTTTCATCCTATATATTTTTCGGCGGTCCTCTGCTGAGAGCGTATAAATTTCAGATTCATAGTCACGCCTATGAAAAGTCCCTCATTTAATTTACTAGGACAACTAAATGAAATAAAATCGTGTGGTTAACATTCTCATTTCAAAAAAAAATAATAAAATAAAAAAAAGAAACATGTATAAAAACCGTACCAAAATCGGAATTCTAGAGTGTATGTTTAACATTTGTCTAAATCACTATAATAACAGGCAAATTCAACCCAAAAAGATTCTATTGCGCTTGGTACGGGCATTTCTTCAGTTTTAACTCATTGTTCCTTTTTCACTTGCATTTAAATCTGATTTGTTTTAATATGCGTTAATACACCGTTATTTTATTTTTTTCCGATTCACTTTTATTCGACGAACAACAAGTCCACGATTGAAGCATAACTGAAAAATTAACAACTTTTTTTAGGCTTGGTCACATTTACGTTAATTAACGTGGTTGGCCGTAGTTTTGTATCAACGTAGACAGTCGTTAAATATACGTAGCCGAGCGTATACTGTGCAGTAAGTGGAAGTAAGCCGTGCTTACGCGTAGTGAGTAACGTAGTGCAAACTCGAAAGCTTGACCGTAGTGTCTTGGATATTGTAAAATATGTTCAAAAGTCTATTCACGGTTATTTTGTCCCTAATTCGGCAGTACTGTCACAGTAGTTGATCCCTGCTTATCCGTTAATTAACCGTGGTATAGCCTGGTTAATTTGACCCGACTTTGACCTCTGTGGAAAAAATGCTTAAATAACAATTACCGACATATTTTATCAATAAACAAAATGTATAATACATTCAATATCGTTTGTTATTCAATCCTAAGAAAGCACGTGCAAAGCCAAGTAGGAATAATCATGTTTTTATTCATCTAATTAGCAGGGGTCAGATTCAAGTTAATAAAACCGCACTGTAGCACGCTATGATATAGTAAACGTTTGTCCCGATACTACGGTTAGCCAAGGTTGAACTAGCAATTCACTACTCTTGCAGTACGTGTATCTGATTTTTGCCCATGGTTAGGTTGGGAAAAGTACGTTGTAAAAAATCGCGGTCACATTCCACGTTGTTAACATAATCTCGACTTAGTGAAAGAATGCCGTACTACAACGTACCCTACCGTAGACTGCGTAGTTTAACCTAGTCGCCCGTGGACTGAATATTCTTCTACCGTACAATCCTACCGTAGTGGTAGCAAAAATCTTTGGCATGTTCAAAATCCCTACGGTGAAAAGGGAATTTTTGTCGTAGTTTGAATGTAGTTCAAAGTAGTAAAATTTTGTTGAATCGTACTCTTGCCGAATTAGAACGTATCCTTTACCCTAGTTTACCGTACAAACCGTTTTATAAACATCTGTACAAGTTAATGCTACGACCAAGCAGGGAAACATTGCGATTGGACTACGTTCAAAGTACGAATAGAATCGGTGAAATTGATAAAATCTAATCATGACGTGCACGTGAATTCAATGGTTTGAAACCCGAGTGATTTTACAACAAATTAATTATAATACCCGAAGGTGACTGAAAGAAATGCTAGGTCTTAAACCTTATGATATATTCAAAGATCGTGATCCTTATCTATAGAATGACAAACAACAGATATCAGGGCTTGGGAAATAAATAAATGGCGATTTTCCATTTATCAAAATTAATAATTAATCTTATTAAACATCTACTTGTTACGTAGTAGTTCCTTCTCACACGTACTTCTATCTTCGGAAACTATTCGATGGAACATTTGTTAAATGTACCCTATCTTACTTCAACTTAGTTAATCGTATTAGTGACACGACTTGCCTACGGTAAAATTGAGTACGACTTAATACGATAATTGCCATAAATGTGACCATAGCTTTAAAGTTTACCAGACGGATGCCCTAACCACTGAGCCAAATAATATCTTCCCTAACGCATGTGTCGGACATTGTATTTAAACCTCAGAAGTTATACAGTACGATGGGAGTAGTCTACTGTTAGAGCTTCTTTATTTTTATACTTTCAGTTAAAACCTATTTCTTAACAAATTATTTGAAAGGTAAATGTAATACAAAAATCTAACCAGTTCTGCATACTTTCTATATATAATTTGAAGTTGCTCCATATATACAGTTATGTGAAAGACGTTTACGCATTTAAAAAGCGGACACTAGAAGAACGGTCATTTGCTAGCTCATTAACCTTTATTTCATTGAATTCAAATTGTGTTACAAATAATTTTTCAAGTTATGGAACATAAACCAGTGTAGACCAAGTTTTCACCACAGTGATTTGGAGAAAGGAGGCATCAGGCTGCTCGTCTTTGCAGGCTTACCTAAACGCCTTATGCTTAGGCTCTGTGCACAGCAGGAATATTTCATGAACAAAGTGAGCCGGGTAACTTACGAAACTTGTCACTGGTATGACTATACAGTACAGAAATCTTGCTAGTCTTGACACTTCTGTCCCAGTCATGAGCTTGATGTCTTTGGAGAATCTGTCAATACCTTGTGGATAAAAGAAGACACTATTTGACTTCATTGTATTCTAAATACAGCTTTCTAAAGCAACAGATAGAAAGAAACAATATGCTGTTTAGATATACATGTATCTGATTTCTGAATTGATTTCATGTATGTGAAAGACAACATATCATTTTCATTTAAAAATTGCATAAGTATTAGACGCTCTTCTGATTATGAAAATAAGGTATGATAGTTCGGTACACGATATATCTGTGTAAAATCGAGTTTGAATTTGGCTTACGGAGACCAAACGGCCCCCGTAACTCGCCGTATACCAAAAAATCCTGCGTTGCATGTGCGGCGACTAACGGTGTCCGTGCGATCATCGCACGGTATTACGGGGGGCCGTGGACCCTTGGGATTTTGCAAAACAAACAGTTAAGGCTAGTATACATTTGGCAAGATCCCGTACCTCGCCGTAAACCCAAAATCGTGCGGTGCTCGTGCGGCGGAATACGGTGTCTGTGCGATCATGACACGGTTTTATAAGTCCCTGGACTCTTGCAATTTTGTATGAAAAATAGTTATACGAGTTTTTCAAAAATCGCAAGACCGCACGGAGTCTGAAGCCCGTAGACTCGTCGTAGAAGCATCGCACAATCGCCGCAAGGGTATCGCACGGCCACCGTGCGATGTCTTGCCTTTAAATCTTTAACGCATAATCCTACGGTCCCCTTGCGGGTGCCGTACGATGATCGTACGGCGGCCGCACGGTTTGCTGTGTAAAAAGTTGACAATTCGCGCGGTCTCCTTGCGGGCATCGCACGATTATTTTGCAATCGCCGCACGGGCATCTCAATGATTCTTGTGACAGTTTTATGAAAACACCTACGGACACCGCACGATTTTTGAACACATACGCCGTAGAAAATAAAATTGTTGGATGTCAAAAATATTATACAAAAGATCGCAGACTGCGATTTCGTACGGTGACCTAGGCAAATGTTAACTAGGCTTTATACATTTTTTAAAAAAAATCGCAAGTCCACACGGAAACCGTAGCTTGTTTATACGTCGCAGAGGCATCGCACGATCGCAGCACGGACATCACACGGCGACTGTGCGACATTTTTCTCGTAAGTCCTTAAAGCCTAGTTTACATTTGGCTTACAGCGCCCGTAACTCGCCGTAATCCAAAAATGGTGCGGCGGCATACGGTTTCCGTGCGATCATCGCGCGGTCTTACTAGTTCGTGGACTCTTGCGATTTTTTATGAAAATGGTTATACAAGTTTTTAAAAAATTCGCAAGACCGCACGGAGACCGTAGCCCTGTAGATACGTCGTAAATGCATCGCACGATCGCCGTTAGTAAATCGCACGGGCACAATGCGGTGTGTTCTTTATAATTCTTTAAAGGCTTGGTCAAATTTACGTTAATTAACGCGTTCGGCCGTAGTTAGGTATCAACGAAGTCGGCCCTAAAATTCACGTAGCTGAGCGTATACTACGCAGTAAGTCGATGTTAACCCTGCTTACGCGTAGTGAGTAACGTAGTGAAAACTCGTGAGTTTGACCGTAGTGTCCTGGATATTGTAAAAATGTCAAAAGGGTATAGCTTTAGTCACATTTACGGCAATTATCGTAATTAGTCGTACTCCATTTTACCGTTGGCAAACCGTGTCACTAATACGATTAACTAAGTTGAAGTAATAATAAGTACATATAACAAAGGTACCGTCGAATAGTTTCCGTGGAAAGACGTACGTGCGAGTAGGAATGACTACGATGAACTGCGTAAAAATAAGAAGTTTAATTAGATAATTTTTTTATTTTAATTAATGGAAAATCGACATTTATTTATTTCCAAAGCCTTGATATCTCTTGTTTGTCATTCTATAGATAAAAACCACGATCTTTAAAGATATCATAAGATTTAAAACATTAATTAAAGTTAATAATTAATCTAATTAAACTTCTTATTTTTACTCAGTTCTTCGTAGTTGTTCCTACTCGCACGTACTTCTTTCTATGGAAACTGTTCGATAGTACCTAATTTTAAATGTACTTTGCCTTTTTTCAACTTAGTTAAAAGTGGCACGGCTTGCCTACGGTAAAAAGAGTACGACTAATAACGATAATTGTCGTAAATGTGACCATAGCTCAAAGGATCATCCTACGACCCCCCGCACGGGCACCGCTCGATGAACTTGCGACGGCCGCACGGTTTACGATGTAAAAATCGCACGGTCTCGTTGCGAGAATCGCACAATCACCTTGCGATCGCCGCACAGGCACCTCAATGATTCTTGTGTCAGTTTAATGAAAACCCGTGCGGACACCGCACGATTTTATGAATACGTAAACCGTAGAAAATAAAATCGTACGGTGTCTAACTATTATACAAGAAATCGCCGGTTGTGATATCATATTGCGACCGCAGAAACTCAACATGTAAGGCCAGGGGATGTTTTGTACCTTTATTCAATGTCCATAAGGTCTTATTAGGTAAACCCTACGCAAGAAGCTTCATATGCCAGGGGACCGTGGTAGTCCTATATCGCCGATCTTATTAAGACAAGTTAGAAGATCAACAAACTAAACAAAACAATAATTAACGATTATTTCAATGAATTGATTTCTTTTAACAAGTCTGGAATAAAAATACACGAGGAACATATCTGTGAAGTTTCAGTTGGATCTGCAAAGTGGTTAAGGTGGAATTCTTCAAGTTTCGGTCTTTCGTTTACCTTGTCGTTCAAAGCTTTTCATCGAATTATCTTTTAATCAATTTGTTAGAGCCTCACCCTAGAAACACCCCAGTTATGTTTAAGCATGATTGGCCCAGTTGTTTAAAATGAAACATTTTTCTACAAAGTTTGTTTTTCTTTTTTTTTAACCTTTCGGTTTTTATGGCAACTTTGTTGTTGATGTTAAAAACCATACCTGACGGACATATAGAATGACGGACGGATAATGGAGTGATCATATTAGCTCAACTTGAGCACTTTTTGCTCAGGTGACCTTATTATTATTTGATACCCCCAAGGGATGTTTTGTACCTATATTTCATGCCCAGTGAAGTTTTAAGGGATAGGTAACCTTTACGCAAAAAGCTTCACACGTAAAAAGGATAAGTAGATGTCAAATAAAGGATTTTTTACCTCTATTTCATGCCCGACAAGGTTTCAAGGGTTAACTACCTTTACGCCAAAGCTTCACAGAAAAGGGATTAGCATATGTCCACAAGGGGATGATCTGTACCCATTATGCATCTGTCTTTATGAGGCTGGTATCATGGATGATTATTGCTGAAAAATTACCTTCCTTGGAAGTCGCACAGACCGTGCATCTACCCACCCAAAATAAAGATCCTAGCACACATAAACGCGTTAAATAAATATTTTTACGAAGAAACTTAACTTTAAATTTATGCACCAGAAATAGTTACATATGTATGTAATAATGCAATGGCAGAGATAATGTTATGAAATTTTAGAGTTTGAGTGATTCCATACCGTAGATAAGAGAAAGTGATGTAACTTCAAGGAAGGCGCCGATTAATAATGCAAATACCGAGACATACCAGTCCATCAGTTGAAACAGGTAAATACCTCCCTAGAAAAAATACAAAGCATGTGGAATATTATATATGCATTATTTTCTACCTCAGAAAGTAGTACATTAAGTACACGGAAATGAAAGCCCTTAATAGCCTACCCCAGTCTTTTTGACAAAATTGTGTCTTCTTTAGAGTAGAAAAATACATTGTCTTTAAGACCTTCCTCAAATGTATTAAACTATGAAAAGTCGCGTATAAATGTGTATCTTTTTGATAAGTTTCCTTGAAGTGAGGGCCGAAATTGCGGATCTAAGGATTGTATAACAGTCAATTATCGTTAGGACGCTTTTTTTCCGTTCTTTCTGACGAATCTGTCCAGTTTGGGGAAATTGTGGTGACCAGTCAAATATTCTGACCATGTTTCATAAAGATTGGGTCTTAATTGTGGCTTCAAGAATGGAAACCGAGAAAGCTGTAATTAAGATGGATCAACGCGTATTTTTCAACAACATATCCTTTTATTAAAACAAAAATCATCATCGTGACTTAATCAATATTTTTACTGATTATTTTACGGTTTTACTTAAGAAGGTGCCATCTAGAGAGTAAACAGGCAAATATTTCCTTGTCTTTTCAAATAGGTCAAATCTTGTGACATTTGAAATAACTCAAGCAAGTGTTATAAGGACAAGTTCAAATGCGTGACCCCAAATTTGTAAATATCAAATTGTTGACGTCAAACGACGACCGACAGACATTTCGTGATCATAAAAGATCATCTGCAGCTCCGATATATATTCATGTAACTATCATGTACAGTGGAATTTCACATACGTATTTTACAATTATTCCGAAATGATTTGGTCCCTGAACTTTGCCAAAGACGTCTATGTATGAATTGATAAATCTTTCTAGAATCATCACTTTAAGAAATTGATGTAAACCTGCGAAATGTTCTTGCATTCTATACATTTCAAGACTGTTCTGTGGTTTCATATAAAGATAGCACTCTTTGTTGATTAAGTTTAAACAAATAGGGTAAATTTCCTTGTCTTTAGAATGAATGTTGCATTTTAATTCTAACTTTATATAATGACATGTCATTATTGGGAAACATATTGTTAAGTGTAAAGTTTGTCGCTATCCCCTTTATAAACTGAAACCAACTTCTAATCGGTCACTGCATGTTTTCCTCTTTTCCACACATTTACAATGACAGAATTGAAAAGAACATTGCGTTCATGCAAAGACAAAACAATTTCAAGGATTTTGGTGACAGAATTGTGTGAAAAGGACCAACGGAACGATTGAAGCAAACAAAAAAAGACACCAACCCTACTTTGAAAAAGTCACAAAACTCGCAAAGTGAAGGGAATTTTCAAAATTTCCGTCGAAGAAATACCATTATGTTGATGAAAAATCAATATGCTTTCGATGCCTAAAAGGTAGCTGAATAGGAATATGTAAAGAAAACATTATTTAAGACGTTCATTTGCGTAAATGAGGTGAATTTGCTAAATTTACCCCACCCACCAATGTTAATTTTGAAATTGAGGGTACCCATGTTCCTATGCAAGTTAAATTGCTTTCTTTTGAGAATTTTTTGATGCAATTTGGTTTTTCTATCTATCAAGTGCAAGGGCTATTGGAAATCATCAAACACTTGCATCTTTAACATTATTAAACATAACTTTTCGTGCTTTATTTGAGTGACCGATTAGAAGTTGGTTTAAGTTTACTTTTTTTACACGTGATTCGTAAGTACACATGAAAACTCAAGCAAAATATCTTTATTACATGATAGCCTATTTATTTTTTTTAAAAAATCATTTGAAAAAATATGAACCTTTAATTTTACCTAGATGATTATCCACAACTAATACCATATTTCCGCTGCTGCTTTAGTACAGGCAATCTTTGTTATGAAACAACACAAAGTAATTAAATTGTTTCAAGCAATCTCTCACTCATGTTACGCCCGCATTTAGAAAGATTTACCGAAGAGATATTGATAAAAAAATCATAACAGGAAGAGCAATGCCAATTGAATTTCTTTTGTTAACTTCTTTCCTGAACAAAAATAAATATCCCAAAGACAAAATAAAGATTATAAATCAATTCAGAAGATGCTTACATTAGTTGTGTAGATTAAACCCGCAAGTATCATAATAATTGCAAAACAAAAGTTAACTGTGATTCGATGTTTACTGAAACGTGTCGGAAGGAGGTCATGTAATGATTCGACTGCAGTTTCCACCATTCCAAACTGAAAATATGAGTTTATTAGAATCAGAAAAAAAACAATATTCAAATAGAAGGAACAATACAAAGGGTATATATTTTTTGAAATTGTTAAGTATGTTTTACTTGTTTGTTACCATAATCAATGTGATATCCTTAATTATAGCCTTTGAAAACACAAGTTTAGTTTTTGAGAGTCTCCTTTTTTTAATTAATTTGTAGGTTTTTTTTTTAAATAAGCCAATCTCTTTTTAAAATAAATATTCTCAATTAGTAAGCATTTAAGATAATCAAAAGCGGTAAAGAAAAAATAGGTTTCTGATGTTGTAGATTTAAAGTTTCCAATGTGGCATAAATTGAAAGAACTATGTCAGAATTACCAAACCATGTATCAAGAAATTCGTTTACTTTGAGGATGCATTCACGCCTTAGAGCTCAGATTTTAGAAATGCTCTTTCTACAAAGTATAACGTATATTCTGAATTTAAAAGATTGATGATCAAATATATTACGTACCGCACTGTCAAGAAAAACAAAAAGCATCGTAACGAAGAACAGAACAGCCCATACTTGAGGAAAAGGCATTAAGCTACATGCCGTAGGATAAGCAATGAATGCCAGACCGGGACCTAGAATGTAGAATGCTACTGTTATTTTGCTGCTGCATTCTTATGGATTTATAAGTTTATTTGAATAATCGCTTTTACTACTTTTATACAATTAATTAATCTTAAAAAAACTGTAAATGGTCCATTCCAAGCAGATTTGAATAAGATTGAAAATGTAGTGCTCGAGGATTTTATTATAGACTTGTTTGGCGTTACTAAACAATACCTTCGTTTGAGAAAAATCAACGTCATAGCGCATACATAAGCGTACCAGACTTCTTATTTTCAATAATGGTCTGTCATGGGTTTATTCCCTTTTGGGAGCATATGTCTTACCGACGTTTGTCTCCAAAAAGTCGGTGTATGATCGTAAGTACAAGTCGAATTACAGATGGAGGCTAGGAAAGGCTGAGATGTCCGAGATATCATGAAGACATTTATTCTACCAATCTATGCGACAACAGTTAAAGGACTTGTTTTTTTTTTTTGTTTTTTTTTTTTTTTTTTTTTTCGTTCTAGAACGTGAAGTGGAAGTTCAAGAACTTTGAGAACTCGGTCTTGAACATCGTGAACTAATTCTTGAATTAAAAGTATGTCTGAAACCCCGATGAAAATAGTTTTCCAGTGTGTAGAAAACAGCTAAATGTTCCGCATAAGTATTGTAGCCGAAACTTTGACGAAAATAAATAGATCACTGCCGTTCTATACACGAAGGCAACCAGAGTAAGCAGAGCTATTAGTTTAATGCTGGAAAAAGACTACATGCTGTAGGTTGCCTTCACATAGGACTTATTGAATGCATTTGTAGCTCGGCTGTTTTTCAGAGAAAAATGCCAAGGTATTTTTATAGGCTTAGTGTCGTCGTCGTCTTCGTCGTCGTGCGAAAACTTTGACATTTTGTGATATATCTCTGGTTCTACTGAAGGCATTCACTGCTAACTTGGCCAACATATTCATCAACAGAAGAGCGATTCATACTATAAAAAGGGATAGCTTGAGACGCTTTTTTGTGCAAATGTGTCCCTTTTTCGACTTGGATTTGTTTTTCACAATCCAGCACTCAACAGCCGAGCGGAGGTACCCGTAGGTGCTTCTATGTTTGTTTGTTTTTTTGTTTTGTTTTTTTTCAAATAAATTTTGTTCTTCGTAAGGTAGGTTACAATTATAGCAAATTATTACTGTTATAAAGAATATTAAGTAGAAAAAATAGAACATATTAAGATTTCAAAACTAAAATGGATAAGAACTGTGCCAAAAGAAAAAGCATATGTTCATTAAAGATAGAAAATAGAGAATGGGATTCAGAAAATATATACTGCCCTCTGCCGCGTTTGAAGTTGTGGTCTCTAGGTCAAGTTTCGGCTATCTAATTCTTTACACATGTAGTCAAATCCTTAAACCTGTCTCAGGTCAATCTCAAAACAGATTACTTGAACCCGTCGACATTCGTCAGTTTCTGATTACCTCAACGGAATAAAGATAGTCTCAAGCTAAATTGGCATAGGATTACGAAACAAGTCTGGCATATAAACAATGGTCGACGACCAAACATTCAAATATAACTATATTATCAATGAAGCCATTCACTGAAAATTGATGTCATTTTTTTAAACTCCAGTCATCAAATACATCAACATATGACATGTTTAGACCTTCCGCTGATAATGTCATATTCTATATGAGCCTGTGCGTGCGATTTGCAACGATTTCATATGTACACATAGCGAAGACCCTGAACAGCCGGTGCATCTTTAAAGTCTGCCCAGAGTCTTCACTTTGTGGTCAGTAGATAGATAAGGTCTCAAAGTCATTGTACATCATCAGATAACATAATAATAACAGTAAGTGACCGTCTACGCAGCTCAATGTTTGCACATTACACAAGTTTCAAATTGTTGGAAATGTCACGCATAGGCTCATATGTTCTTTTTTCAGTTCCATAGATCAATGAAAAACAAATTAACGTTTTAATATCTTTTCTCTATCGCTCCCGTATGCAATCTTACCACTTGACGTTGCAAGGACCTCAACCGGCACACCGGATTCCTTCGCCATGAAACCAATCACGGAAAATACAACCAGAGCTGCGTAGACAGCGCTGGCTACATCTGTTACACAAACTATAATTGTATCTCTGTAATATAGATCAGAAGAATTAAAATGAATATGGAATACACGAATACATCAAATTCTATGACTATATTACACTATTACTTTAATGATATGATGGCTGGAAGTCCGTCGTAGATAAGAACGCAATAGATTAATCCACTGTGTTTTGAGTTATCATGTAATTAAGTTGAAACCCGACATTAATGTAAAAAAAACCCAGATATTGGCTCTTGAATGTGATTCCGATGAACCTTTGGAATGTGGCGACAAATGTCTCAGCCTGCAAATTTGAGTGGGGATCGCATTTTATTACCAATCCAAAAGAATATACAGTATCAGAACACATTAATTAGATAAATTGTAAATGAAGACCAGTCATCAGCGTTAAAAGGCTATCTTGTAAGATACTCAATGTACATACAGGCGTCAACGTACAAGTACCGACATAGGCCATATCATAAAATCTCTTGTCTATTTCACAAGGAAACAAGTGAAATTACGAAATAAATCATGGTTTTGTTCATTTCACCATGTTTGATATAACTTCCCTCAAGCGTCATTTAGTAGACCTCTCTCATGTTTTCTGTACGATGCCGATGTCATCATTGTAAAGTTGCAGGAGGTGCTCTAATTTGTTTGTTGTTTTTGTTTTTTTTCCGGTTGCCTTGATTCAGTACATGTATCTGCGGATAACTGCGATCATATGATATTGTTTTAATCGCCGTTATAGCGCAATTGGAAGCGCGTCGGCCTATCATTCAAATGTTCCCGGGTTGGATTTCCGATGGCGGCACTCATTCTTCCCGACTAATTGTCTCAAACTAATGCGCTGATAATCGTAGACCTACTTAGGTTACATGTAGCAACTGAAGGCTGAATGGAATGGAAGTACTGATGTGAGACATACTAGGAATCTATTGTAAGTTGCTCCAGCCGTCGCCATTTAACTGAAAGATTGTTGAAAGTGGCGTCAAATCCCATTCAAACAAACGAGCCTTAATGTTTGTTTTCTCTGATTTACTCAACGTTGCCATGAAGACTTCTCTGAATCTATGTCTACAAACTAATACTCACTTCAATGTATGTTGATTGAAATTATTGTGTGAAGCCATAGTAATAACCCCTCCCCATAATGGTCCAAGAGAATAAAACACCTGTACAGATGCATCCAGCCATACCTGAAATGTAGAAAAAGTCTGTTACAACGATTACCTCGGTATCAAATCTCAAGGTATCACAATGTAGTTACATTTATTAAAAAGATCCATACACTCCTCAAAACTCCTAAGCAGCCACTTACTTTTTCAATAGTATTTACTGGAACTTTATTTTCTCACTGCGACTCTAAAATCGCCATTTTTGAGACTTTTATAATTGAGGGTATTTGTATTCGATTCCTTCTTGAAGAATCCCTGATGCATAATTTTACAAAAAAAAATGGACAAGATGATGCCTTATGATTACTGTTTCAGAATGTTAACTCAACAGTTCAATTTAAAGACAGAAAATGTGTGAACAGAGGAAAAATGTAAGGTGGTCGCTTAGAACCTGTGAGCAGTGTTGACGTATACTA
This sequence comes from Fragum whitleyi, assembly GCA_948146395.1. Classification (NCBI taxonomy): domain Eukaryota; kingdom Metazoa; phylum Mollusca; class Bivalvia; order Cardiida; family Cardiidae; genus Fragum; species Fragum whitleyi. Next base: position 1,118,116 of record OX411550.1, read on the forward strand.
TGAATATGCCCTGAGCAAGATTGCCATGCGTGATTACTATCGGTAAAGCGCAAAAAATACATGTATCATGGTCATTTGTACGTGTTATAAACCGTGGTACATGTACAGTTAGCATCATCGTAAAATTGACAAGGTGAATGGTTTTATAATGATTTAGGAATGAAATTGAATGAGAGTGTGGAGCGAGTTTTGAGTGATAGTAAATTTTGTTTAGGATTAACAAAATAAGCGATTTTGATTACCTCTCTTTAATAAAATATGCAAACAAATTCTATAGATAGCTTCCCTTTTCTTCAAGAACCTATTCGACGCTATCAATTTGAATCATGTCAGTGAAATCGCGATTTTTCTCTACCCAAATTCTATAGTTTCCAATGGGTTTGAGCGTTTTTTAATGGATTGAGTGAGTGTTTGGAATTAATGATTGGAGAGCTGAGTGAGCGATATAGAATGGAATTAGATTGAGGTTGAATTAACTGTATAACGTGGTTCAGTTTACATTGCAGTGTTTAACCAAACTTGCAATGTAAATTGTAACGTCTAGAAACTCGAAAGGACACCAACAATAGTTCTTTAAAGTAATTTTCATTATCTAGCTCGACTGGCACTGTGTCCATTTTGCGTCCGTCCGGTCATATTTTTTTCTTATAAAATATTCTCCGCAGAAACTGCTTGGTGGATTTTAACCAAACTTCAAAGGAATGATCCTTGGGTGACCCTCTTTCAAAGTTGTTCACGAATATTTGATCCAATGAACAACAATGCTTTAGTGGCCGTATTTTCCCGTATAATAGCTGTAGCTATTGTTGTTTTTATGAATATCATTTAAGTTTATTCCGGAAGTGAACATCCTATTCTAATTCTCCATTGAGATATTTCGATCTCAATTTCAGGTTATTCTTGTTGCATATACTCTTACTTAAAAGAAAATTATTTAACTACAAAATGATACACAAACCTGTTAAGACAACCAACCTTTCAGGCCTTTTCCACAGGACTGCTTTTTAGATCAAGATTCGGATTGAATTATCCGATGAACTATCAATTTTGACACAACTGTCAAAATGAGAGATTGTTAAATGAACTACCGAGCTACAGCATTTATCACATCGAGAAGAGTTCTTTCAAAATCCACTCCAGAATGTTACAAATAAATCCATTCCAGTTTCAAAAACAGTCTTTGTTATTGTAAGAAAATTGTCGAAAACAAAACCGGACACTCAAAACCCGGGTCGCGAATGCGTGATACAACTGAACAGGCCGTACAATATGGATAGACAAAACAAGTCTAATAATGAAGTAATTTTAAAAGTCCTCGAAATAATTTCTTCCTGAATCCAAGTAAAAATTTTAATCTAGGAATATCCGAGGATTTACGAGTTTATTTAAAAAGCTTTGTGCTGTTGTAGTATTCATCCATTTATACTACGACGGGCCTAGGAGACGGATAAATAAAACAACATTGAGGACACACAAATGCACAATTTATCGAGAAATAACGAGTCTATAATGGGAAGCTGAAAATAGCTTGCCAATGCATTGAAACAGTTGTAAGATGCAATTGAATATTTGGAGCAAATGCAAAAGAATGCAGCCGAAAACGCCCTAAAACAGCACCACTTACGAATGCAAAACATGGCTCTGCAGGCGACTTTTGCATAGATCACGTGCTCACCCCCCCTGAGGTCCCGGCCAGAATTTAGGTCAGCACCAAAATTTTACGGTATATTACTGCACTAAGGATTATTTTTGCCGCGTTTTTTTATGAATGGGTCTACTTTTTTAGCGTAATGACACATGTATGAGTATGTGAGCACAATCCGATAGCGACGATCCCTATATTGAAAGACAGGCAAGCCTGTCTTCAATAAAAAAGTACTTTCATTTGGTGGAATATAAGTTTTTAAACAGGCGGAAGTCATTTCTCGATGTGATTTATAGTGGAAGCTTTGAAATCAATTTCTCAGAATTGAACAGATGGATACCTACCAAATTTCACTGGAATGTTTTTTTTTTTGTAGCCCATTATCAGACTGCACAAAGTTATCGTAATTGGTTGAAAAATATGTTTTTTTACAGGCGGAGGTCAATTTTTCTATATGTTATTCAAAGATCTTAAATTTTTCGTTGTAGAGATATTTCAACATGTGACACTTGAAAACCCTTATTTACTAAGAATTGCATTCATTTATTAACTAAAGTTACATTCTCGTCTAATCATATCAGTAGATTCAGAGCAAATCAGCTGGTTAAACATCTCTAGTCTTAATCTTTAAATTGGTTTTATTAACTCTTGTCCGAATGCTTTTGTTCTCTTTCTAATCCACAGTGGATTGTTACAAGTTTCTGTATGCACAATAAGACATCTATTCTGTTTATTTGTGAGCTTTGCTTTTGAATAAATCTGAACTTTACATTGAACTTCGAAGGTTATCTTAGAAACTCCACGCGGAACAGTTATAAACTTAATTGAAAGAAGAAGTATAGCTTTAACAGAATTTTCTCCGTCGCTCTACTTCAAGGATAAGTTCCCTGTTATCTCAAAAAAATCTTAAATTGAAAGTTTGCACATGCAATGCCACTTTGACCCTCCAAATGGAACATCTGTCCTACATTTCCGTTTTCCAGAAAGTACCTCGGACGTAAGTATGGTAATTTTGGGTCAAGTTATAGGTAAGTCGGATTTGGGTGGTATTTTAGTCAATAAGCTTGAAAAATACCGAATTCCTTAAATGCTTTAAGATAATTTGTGCAGATCTTTTTGGTTTATTATAATTTGAAATCAAAACACATTAAAACATTGTGTTTTCTTTTGAAATTATTATATTCCCAATTTTAACCTTGCGTGTTTTTTTATTTGTTTTTTTTCCGCAACGTCATCTTCAATTATGTTATACCCACGTGCGATAAGACGCGCTTTCATGTCTGCCCTCTCATTATTCCAGAGGTCTATTCCGTCGAACGTACGGAATTCCCGGTTGTTTGGCCCCCATCTTAACAGACTCTCGGTAGAAGATAAACATAACCACCTGCCTGTTATCTCGTAGATTTTGTAATAAATGCTAATAACTTAAGCAAGCTACCATATTGGAAACAAATAATACTTTTCAATATAGTTTTTGTCAAATGAAAATTGGAAAAGCCAAGATCAATGCAATCAAATGTGGATTAAAAGTATCTTTCTCAAACATGTTTTGAGTGAGACGCTTTTAAACTATACCCCTAATTATTTCCAGGCAAACTCTTTTACGTTATGTTCATAGTATAAACATATGGTTTTAATAGGTCACGTTTAAGTTTTAATTTAATAAGACATTTAAGCCTTGAATTATTGGATTCTAATGCCATACCCATCGCACAAGAATTTGAAAGCTATGTAGTTAATATGTTTACTCTACCTGGTATTCTGTTAGTTTGGATGAGTCAAACTTCAAGAAGAACATCAAACCATCTGTTGAGCCGTCTAGAGTTACTCCCCTTACCAAAAGAATTGTTAAAAGAACGTAGGGAAGAAGGGCGGTGAAATAAACGACCTTGAACAAAAAGTACCAATTTTTAATATTATTCTAATTCCAAGATTATACGGATTTATGCTTCCATAAATGCTGTGATGTAAAAGTTCGTTAATTGTGTCGACAAAGACTCTGTTTCACATTCGCACATTCGTTCATACTATTCGTTGGATTGTCAATAAATAACGGTGGATTATCATTTGATTTTCTCACCGCCTAACCAGTGAAATTATGCAAAATATATCTCATAGTTTTCGTTCGTTAAACCCTATTAGACGTTATCCATGCCATGCCCGATAATTGACCTAAGTATGATCGTTGCACAAAAACATGACGCGCTTTAATTTAATGTGTACTCTTTTCACATTTTGCCTCATTAATGCATTAAAGAAATAGAAAAAATAAATTATACAATGTTTGATCGATTGGTATTTCAGTTAGTGAAAAAAATGTTATATTTTCACTCGTTGCTCCGACACTCGTGAAGTCCGTGGAGTCCATGGTCTAGAGGTAGGGCATCGACCTCTTGACCCAAAGGCCATTTAGTTCAATTTCCGGAAGCGGCTATCGATCTTGCTTCTTTCATTAGCCCACACATTCGGCGCGTGTACTTGTGAACTTACCAGAAAGCAGAATCGAGAGGGATTAATCTAATTTGTAAGAACATAATTTCCGAACGATGTAAAAGAAATTAGGTTTAAACACTCATGAAATATAGATTATGTTGTTCACTAAATGAAATAAAAACCAATCTTAAACTGAAACGAGTAATAAAATGATTGAAGAACACAGCATTCCGCATAATTGTAGTTGTGCGTGACGAATTTTTAATAAACTAAGCCTAACATGGCAAAATGTAACATTTGAATCACTGTTGAAACGAAAAAAAATATTGAAAAGAAGATTGGTGTCAATAGTTTATTGAATTTTCCAGTTTATAATCGTCATAATAGATTGGTATTTTCGAGGGTTGATCCAGAAATTCGTAAAATGGGGGTTTAAAACTTTAGGAAAATTGAATATCTGAATATAAATCATACATTCATTTAGTACAACATCTGGGTAATAAATAAGGAAACTTTCGAATAGCGGCTATATAATAACTTATCTAAGTCAAAGACACCGCACATAGGCGGAGGAGCAAGAACGTCAAATCCGACGGCATTAACTACTCTTTTCATTATAGTCTCCATTTGCTCGCTTGCCTTTCTGTGCATAATAAATTAACTTGCAGAAAGTATCAACATTCCAGTGTACAATTTTATATGGATAGTATTTCTTTTGAAGTTGAGACCCAGACGCAGGGCTTTATGTTTGGAAAAAAAATGTAAATCTATTTCGACGACTTCATTCTTTAAAACTCCATTATACCATTCTTTATCCTCGAATAAAGCCCGATCCTCTTTAAATATACCATATAACTTTTTTGACATTATAATATTTTTTTCACATTGTCTTAATTTTTGATTTGGTGGATAACTCATGGTCATGACAAAATTCTAAAAATAAACGGAATTCACATTTTGGTGCTGACGTCAAGTTACTATTCGTTCGAATGGTTAGTCTTTTTAAAATATCCTGTGTCCGTAACATCTCTTTCAAAAATGTTTAAATTGTGACATTTGATTCCCTATTATGTCTTATTTACCTCTGGTACGAAATTTCAAATAAAATTTAAGGATCACTTTCAGAAAATTTGATTTATGTAACAGATGTCCATTATTTTTATACGCTCCCCCGCCTTAGCATACAAATATTACTATGGTAACGAAATTCAAGGCCGCTTTACATGATTTTGCATAAGCAATAACATTTTTGCTCTTCGTAGATACTGAATTGCACACACAACAAATTATACATTGAACAAGCTAGAAATGCCAAAGTTATACCCCATTATACGAATTTCTTGAACATCCCTCATACTTGAAGATTTTCGAGGATGGTCCAAAAAGTAATGCAACCTACCTAGTAATTTCTAAAATAAGATCGACCCATAATGATCGAACTTATATTTTGAATACGCAAGAAGACGGGTAAACTAAAAGAGGCATCATAACTTATATTCTCTAACCTAACAAACTTTTCAACGATTTACAGATCGCTGTTGTCAACCAAGAAGAAGCTCACAGGTGCCTGAATTGCTTTAAGCCTAGCTTACATTTGCCACGGTCGCCGTACGATATCGCAGCCTGCGATTTGTTGTATGATATTTTTTGACATCGTACGATTTTATTTTCTACGGCGTATGTGTTCACAAAATCGTGCGGTGTCCGAACGGGTTTTCATAAAACTATTACGAGAATCATTGAGGTGCCCGTGCGGCGATCGCAAGGTAATCGTGCGATCCCTGGACGGAGAACGTGCGATTTTACAACTTTTTAAACTGTAAACCGTGCGGCCGCCGTACAATCATCGAACGGTACCCGCACGTGGACCGTAGGATGATCCGTCACAGATTTAAAGGCAAAATATCGCACTGCGGCCGTACGATGTCCGTACGGCGATCGTGCGATGCCTTTACGACAGGTCTACGGGCTACGGTCTCCGTGCGGTCTTGCGAATTTTAAAAACTCGTATAACTATTTTTTATACAAAATCGCAAGGGTCCACGGTACCCGAAAAGCCGTGCGATGATCGCACTGACACCGTAAGCCGCCGCACGGGCACCGCACGATTTTGGGGTAACGGCGAGTTACGGGCACCGTACGGGCTCCGTAAGCCAAAAGTAAACAAGGCTGGCTTTAAGACTAGTTTACATTTGCCACGGTCGCCATACGATATCGCAGCCTGTGATTTATCTTGCGATTTTTTGTACATCGCAGACAGCTACGGTCTGCGGCGTATGTGTTCACAATGTCGCACGGTGACCGTACGATTTGAAAATATTTGAGTGGGAACATGCCTTAATGAGACCGTACGGGTTCCGTGCGATATCGCAAGGTAATCATGAGATTCCCGTGCGGGGATCGTACGGGTTCCGTACGGATATCGAGAGGATGCCGTGCGGTCATCGCACGATTCTACGGGTATTATTTTGGATGTTTGATAGTTAAGATATCGTACGATCTCCGCGCGACCATCGCAAGGCTTCCGTGAGATGTCCGTGCGGCGACCGTGCGGTGTCCGCACAAGGCTACGGGCTTGCGATTTTTAAAGTTGTGTATAACATTTTTTTAAACGAGATCGCAGGTGTCTGCGGTGCCCGTTAGACCGTGCGATGATCGCACGGGCACCGTATATCAGCGCACGGGCACCGCACGATTCTATGCTTACGGCGAGATACGGGCAGGGTACGGGCTTCGTAGGCCAAATGTAAACGAGGCTTTACTTACAATTATTTTTTCCAAATCTAAACATAATATTACAGGAACTTTATTGCTTGAAAGAAAAAGTGGCAAGTGACAAGTCCTCTACCCTGTGTTCAGGATGTAAAAGCGCTTCGCAAGCGATTTGAGATTATACCCCGCTTTGCACGTGCGCATACGTGCAAAGCGATGTATCATTTCGAAAGCGCTTCGCTAACGTTTTCATCCTGAACGCAGGATAGTTTATGAGCTTACAATCAACCTGTGAAGGTTTCAAGTAAATTGATATGCTTGGACTTTATCGCCCTAAAGACAATACTTTGAGTGAAAATGCATAAGGCCCCTTTGCCCCTGGTTTATTTTGGATCACATGAGTAAAGGGGCCTAATGCGTTTGTTGCAAGAAATCATCCTACATTCATCCTGTATGAGTTTGTGTAAAACCTATAATAGATGTAAATTATCGCGTAAATGAGATTTTTTGGGGAAAATTAAGGCCACATTTCCCGATTTTATTTATTTAATTTTCGAAAGGAACCTTCTTGATGACAAAAACAATCATCCTGTGAAACTTTCAAGGAAATTCGATAACATTTGTGGACTTATATCGTGTAAACAAGGATCGTTTACGGGGAGAAAGACAGATAGGCGGAAAGTCGGACGGGTCGATGGAAGTTACGCCTTCAATATAGCTCTTCGGCCAGTAGAGCTAAAAATAGATTTCCCATTTAAAACACTCATTTATAACGAGATTACTTTTGGAAACCGACTTTTCCGCCATTTTGTTTGAAATAGTTTCCCAAATGGGCGCCATAGACGTTGTCACTACAACTTGAGCAAACTGCTTAAACGATGCTAGGTCGCACTTTCATGATTTGCTTTTTTCATGTTAATTACCTTATATTTGTCAGATAAATATTATTTAAATATAGGGGTGTATCATAACGGAGGGGGATCCATCAATTCGGTACGATCTGCTTACCTTTCCTAGGGATTTTACACCTTTAATCAGAGCGAGATTAACGATCAGCCAAGAAATGATAAGTGGGATCACCAAATGTAATTGAACGCATCCAATTTCTTCTAATCCACTGGACTTCCTAAGAACGTTATGTCTAAAACAAACGAATGATTAGTTTTCTTGAATCATAGATCGAATATATTGCCTGTAATTTTTCTTGAATAGGCTCATTGAATTTCAATTTAACTATTCATTGTCTGACTTACGGCGTGAGACTGAAATAACACCGTTGAATATTTTTTTATATGACACGAGCGTTATTTCACTAGTGGAATAACTATGCAAACAAGCTCAGACCAATTAGCAACGCTTATTTGTAACCGCGAAAATGACGTCATAATGTATATAGTAACGTCAGTTTTAAACAACGCTATATGTTACGCGGAAAAGAAAATTGAAGTGTTTAATTTTAAGAATTTTGACGATTTTTCGCAAAAACCCGGGTCATATCATAAATAAAATACAAAATTTGTGCTCATTGAATACCCAGCATCCAAAACACGTAAAAACTCGGCGTATGCTCGTTTTAATCTGTTTATAGACGAATCACTTAATAAATTCTGTATTCCATAACCACCCGTTCCATATCCTCTATTCATTTAGTTTTGACACATATATGCGGCAATCTATTTATAATATTTGTTATACACGAAGAACGCAATATTACCCTGTTTGCAAAACAAAACCATAATATCCTAATCTTGCTGAATTTTCGAGACGATTCGTTCGTCTTTTTTATTTAGTAAATCAATTTTTCTGATTTCACTACAATATTTCAAATATGATCCTGATTTACTCGAAATTTTCCTTGAACAGAGAGAGGAAAGAAAAGTGTACACATCTTACGTCCAAAATTCAATAGCTGGGTTAACTGTTTTGGTTATTTGTGAGTACTCTGGTGTAATACTTGTGTTATAAGATACTTGAGTAGAGTTCTGACCTCGGCCGTAGATTTCTGGAACAAGAAGTTTGTCTATCAAAACAAGAAGTTAAAGTCGTTTTCTGAATAATACTTTGTGTGTATGCCTTTGACCAAATAACAGCAATATGTTCCTACAACTAGCATGGCAATAAATGTAATAGAAATGTTTAGTAAATATAGTTTTTGCTTGTATGTATCTCTGTGTAATTAAAAAAAAATAAACGCTTTTTCTTTTAATTTCTAACCAATGTAATAAAAGAATTGATAACATCGTGAAATTGACATTCACCACGATCAAAACCATTTTAAATCGGTCACTTATAGTGTTCCATTTATTCACATTACAAACTCACCCAAACCATTCAAAAACGCTTCAAAACTTACAAAAAAACATTTCGAAATCGTTCAAAACCTTCAAAATTTCATTCAAATCGATAAAGGCGGCGTGGTTTTTAAAGTGTATGATTGATGTGTGAAGACACACTAATTTAAAAGTACATAGATGTTTTTAATGGGGGTAAAAATATCGCTAATTTTGTTCATCTTGAACAATATTAGCGATATTTGATTATCTCACTTGAATTTCACCACAAACTCGCTGTCCACACTAAATCAATTTCATTTCAAAATCTTTCTAGATTATTCATCTTATCAATTTCACGATGTTCTTAGCTGTTCTAACAGCAAAATCCCTAACAGCTACAAGAAACCGATTTGATAATACCTTTTGGAAATGAATCCTTACCACGACAATATGCGGTATTCCAATCATTATTACACGTTGACCACGGTAACACGGTGCTAAAAGAGCTATAGAGGTAGTAGAAAATCCACGACATAATCGTCAGAACGTACCATAAATAGAAAATCAACATCGTAATCATGAGGTAGCCCGTACCTGAAAAGTATAGAAAATGACAGGGACTATTATAGGGATGAGTGGAAAAGACACTCGTCCCTTATAATTGCAATCATCTAGATCGAAGAAACTATTAAAATACTTAGCCAAACATTAAAGCTTCAAGTCTACTTTCTGTGCGTATAAATCAAACGATCTATTTTTAGATCGTGTATTCTTTATCTCGCGATCGAAGTGAAATGTCATATAGTAAAACAAATGATACACAAATAAAAGACAACATTAAAATTCGTAGAGGTACTTATGACAAATAAGCTTGTTTCTGCCAAGTAAGTCTGTATTTTTGACCGAAAACGGCGTGGTCGGTCTTTGTTGAGAGGGTTGCTTGAAGGTCTTCGTCGACTCGCTATTTTCCTAGTTTAGGTCGGCTCAGAATCACAACTGCATGCTTGTTATCGTTAATTCTTTCGAAAATATGTTAATTCATAATAGATTGAATAGCAATGTTGCGTTGATGATCGGGAACTAGGTTAATTCGAGTTCCTACAACACAGGATTTGCAGATCGAATTTCGGGGGTTTCCCGAAAGACCTATTGCACTTTATACAGAAATAAAGTGCAATGGATTTCCCCACATGATGGGATTTAAACCAATCAGAGTTCTTTATTTTATTGGATTGCAATTATGTAATTGTAATAGTACTGTTGATATCGAAGCGTTGTGTGATTTTGGTATAATTCTGGGATTAAATTGAATGAGTGGGAGGATCGAATTTCGAATGATATACATGTAAAATGGGGGTGTAAAATGATTTCGTTTATTCTGTCAAATTAAACGAAATAATCGTTACCTTATTTGAACAGTACGTAAATTACTATTTGTGCGTCGTCATAAAACAATCAGATGCTTAAAATCCGCACAAATCCATAAAATCATGGAATAGTTTGATCGATTTGAATGAAATGATGATCGTTTTAAACTATTTCCAACTGTTTTGGGGGCAATTTCGGAGCGTTTTGGGCGATTTGTATGAGAATGGAGCGTTGAGTTAGTGGATTAGAATGGATTTAGTTGAGATGAATGTATATTCACGAGGTTGCCGCCAACTGTTAAGGTTTTTAGGACTGCTTATGTATATGTACGTGTAACCCATCCGTAAATAAAAGATATTTCGGAACGGCTTTAATTTTTTTTTGTTTCTGAAACATTCTCTATATCTAAAAAGTGCAAAGATAGGTACAGTCATTACATCGTGAAATTGACGTTTAACTCAATCAAAACCATTCTAAATCGTTCACTCAGCGCTCCATTCATTCATTCCAGACACTCGCTCAAACCATTTAAAAACGCTCCAAATTCACTGAAAATCACATAAAAATAAATTCGTTCAAAATAGAAATAGCTAGGGAAAAAAGTGCGATTTCATTTATTTAACTGAAACAGTAAGCGTCTGATAGTTTCTTGGAGAAATAGTGAGCTATCTATAGAACTTGTATGCATATTTTATCAAAGGGAGGTTATCAATATTGCTAATTTTGTTTATCCTGAACAAAATTTGCAATACTGGATTACCTCCCATTAAATTCACTCAAAAGTCGCTCCTTGCATTCATTCAATTTCATTCCTAAATCATTCCATTATCATTCACCTTGTCAATTTCACGATGTTGTTAACTGTAATTCCTAGACAGATAAGCTTAATTGAAGGGAGGAATATCGGCATTTCTTACCCGGGAAAGCATTTGTCCTCAAATATCACAAATTACTCTCGAACATTAATGTATACATTGATTTGTTTTTTTTTCTTCTTTTCTTTTTCTTTTTGAAATCTACTGAGAAGTGAACTAGGACATCTTCGTTTGTTGTAAGCGTATTCAGTCTTATGAGCTAGTCCGACACAAAATATACATGGTTTTATAACATTGATCCAAACATTCTTTAGTAAAGCACCTTTAAATTATGACAAATCAAAATATCCGCTCTGCTTCTCATGCCTTGTTAAAACAAAGTGCAATAAAAGTACGAAATTTGAAACAAATACACTTTATGCGTTCCAATCCACGCGACCAATGTAAATTAAATAAGTCATAAACATATTTTTTAATAGATGTTTGGAAAATTCAGTACAGTTACCTATTCACAGGTATTTCAAAGTCAAAACGTTCTACTTATCTTCAATTAATTTTTACTTTAAAAAGCCTGTTTTATTTTATTAAATCATAAAATCGTATAGGGTTCGCGAAAAAAATGAGTTTCCGTCTAAGAAGAAAATTGTTATCTAAATTACCTTTGAATAATTGGCAATATTCAAAAGCCTGACAAGGACCTTTTCCGGTAAATTGTCCTAGGTTGATCTCCAAATAATACATTGGTCCTCCAATAAACATGAGGACCAGGCAAAACGGAAGTAGAAATGCCCCTCCGCCGTTACGCACACAGACAATCGGAAACCTCCATATCGACCCAATCCCAACTGTGTACCCAACGATGGCAAGAAGAAATTCAAATCGACTTCCCCAAGAATCACGTGGCGGAGTCTCTGTATGTATGTCCAACTTGCATATGAAATTTTCATTTTCTAGTACGTTGTCCGATCCATTTGAATCCTCGCTGTGTTTGCCTTTAAAAAATCAGGATAAAATGTATTATAGATCACGTTTAGATGAACCTGGTATATGGCAGAATATATACAAGAAAATATCTTTGTGTCATGTTGAAAAGACAGGTGGAAAGATTTAAAAAGTTGGCATCATTGAATAAGCGAAATTTTCAAGTAAGTAAAGAAAGAAGGATGATTAACATGTAACTAGTAAACATGTTATAATTTGAGCCACGTTTGCAAGTTGAATATCTCAATGCAGCCCCAAAGTAATACTGTACTCATGTTTTACCGTCTTAGAGAGAGGACTTTTGAAACATATTGTTACATCATATTTGATTCATTTAAATTGCCCTATTAGTGTTTTCGCAAAAATTTAACATCCTCCGTCACGCCATTTGTTAGGACGTCAATTCGCTTTACACCACGATATCAATCTTACTTTATAAAATGGTATTCATCGTGTGAGTGAAATGTTCCCTTAGAATGAGCTTGATATAACGCAAGCTAAACAAGTGTAAATTACAATTGATCTGAAATGGAGTAGTAACTGTTTTGTTTCCATGAAAGTGACGTCTTGACAGATGTGATGATGTCATTTTGAAAAAGGCATTGTAAGTAACGCACACAATTTTAAACGATTTGTCGATTGACAGCAAAGAATATGGTGAATTAAAGTAAGTATATCATTTATGTTAGTAAAATACCAAACTTTAGTACACTTGGCAGCTAGATCGGATAAAAAAAGCTCTGTAACTATTTCTTGATAAATAGTTGATTAATAAATGTGGACCACTATTTCAATATCCTCAATAAACAAAACACAGAGCCAAACAATTTTGACTTTAAAACTTGTTTTACGAATAGACAGCATGTTACATTACCGTGCATCTTTATCTTAATGATTACTAATTATAACATATTTTACAGCTGTTAATCACGGAGGATCGATAATTAAAATATATCTTTCTCATCATTCAATATGTAAGACAAATGATAAAGTTATAGTCGACTTTTAGATGGCTATGTGCCTCCTTCTTTTGTAACTGTAGTTTTTTATAAGACAACAATTCCGAATAGGGAAATTACACACCCATATACACTGTTGATGTCGTTACGAAAAAAGGCACTTATCATCTCTTAAACTGGAAGAACAATATAAAATTTAGTCATTACTGCACGTTATAAGATACTTGAAAAAAAAAAATACGCAGACCACTTTTAAAAGTAGGTAGGTATACCCATTTATTTAAAAAATCTAGTTCTTTTTTATGAGATTGATTATATTTGATTGCTAAATTCAATTTTTGTAAAATATAATGCCGTATTCCACTTAGCCACCACGTGTTTTCACTGCTCGGTTTTACAAAGTATGTGAGTAACTATTCAAAGGGAAATAAATGTTCTTCCCGTTCTTGTTAAATTTCCAAACTTGTGATGTCCTTGTGATGGGAGCCACTTGTAATGGGTTCATCACAACTGTATACAGTTAACAACAAATGTTCTTCCTGTTCTTGTAAAAATTTCCAAACTTGTGATGAACTTGGGATGGGAACCATCACAACTCTATACAGTTAACAGTATCTTGAGATTGACATGGTGAATGACTACGTAACGATTAAGGAATGAAATTGAATGAATGCGAGGAGCGATTTTTGAGTGAATTTAATGGGAGGTATTTCAGTTTTGCAAATTTTGTTCAGAATAAACAAAATTAGCAATATTGATTACCTCCCTTTGATAAAATATGCATACAAGTTCTATAGATAGCTCTCTAGTTCCCCAAGAACCTATCAGACGCTTACAATTTCAATCAAATAAATAAAATCCCGATTATTTTACCTAGCTATTTTTATTTTGAACGAAGTCATTTTTATATGATTTTCGGTGAATTTGGAGCGTTTTTAAATGGTTTGAGTGAGTGTCTGGAATGAATGAATGGAACACTGAGTGAACGATCTAGAATGGTTTTGATTGAGTTAATTGTCAATTTCACGATGTAATTAACTTTCTCTTCCGATCTGAATTAAGAACATTTTGTAAAGAATTGACTTGATTTCAAAATTTGTGATATATTTCTCTGTTAACGTTCAGATAACAACAAATAAGCTCTACGTGGCCCTCATTTCATTGTCATTTCATGTATAAAATATCGATATTGCTTCCAAACGTTCAATAAGCGTAAGTAGCGAATCGGTGCGTCGTTGAATTTCCTTCGTGAAACATGACGTAGAACGACGTATAAGGTCTCATTTTGTTTTGCTAGTTGTCTCTGACGGGGATGAGAACGAAGGCATCTTCTGATGCGAGTGATTTTTTAGATTTTCCATTGTTCTCAAATGATAACTAAATCCCATAGAAACATGTCGTGGAAGCACCGCTTTACAAAGATACCTGTGTTTATTGATTAGGTGGTGTGCATAGAACAAGGTTTGGTGGCTGTCAAAGGTCAAAGCTCAACGATCATATGACCAGAAACATCTTGTCTGGAGAAAATAGATTATATCTATGGACGGGTTTCAAAATCATTTCAAAGACTTGTGCTCCATAAATGGCGTCTTAGAATATCATTCAGAAGGTCCCGAGTTTGATTCCCCAAGGCGGCACTCATCTGTTCCGACTATTTTTCGACCGATGTGATGATCGTAGACCTATGTGGGATAGCAGCTTGGGGCTAAGAAAATAGTAATAATAGTATTGGTGTGAGAAACACTTGGAATGCATTCTTATGTGTTCCAGCAGTTGCGATATAACTGAAAGAGTGTTGAACGCGGTGTACAAACCCATTCAAACTAACAAAAAAGCAACGTAATTGTTGTATTCAGAACAGAAAAAAATCTGACCTACCTTCAAAATAAAAGTGAATGTTCAAATAACTAAATTTTTCATGTAATTGACAAGCTTAATGAGACCATTTTCATAGCACTGTTTTCGGTTACCTTTTTTTAAGATCGAGTTTTAATTATTTAAGTTTAAGTTTATTTAAGTTTAGTTTAAAATATTTTCTTCTAAAATGCCCATTGCACGGGGTAGTCTCGTCCTTGATGCACAAGCATCTGTCGCTCTTCAAACAACAATGCGCATTTAGCATTCGAATTTTATCTGTAAATTGTCATGTGACCCATGCGAAAATTTATATCCCTAATGGCGTTGGAAGAATGATTCTAACTAATTGACGGTCTTGCTTTAACTCTTTTTTTTCTGAGTTTTGATAACACCATTTTCATTGAAAGCAGTGGACATTTTTTTCAAACATTTCAAACACTTTGAATAGACAAAATAGCCAAGTCTTCACAATATGCATTTGCATAGTTAAGGTCTTAAAGAATTTTAGACAATCGAGCATGATATGAACTGCATTATTTAGCTGTCTAGGCTTCCCAGTTTTTACAACGCACACACATATCACGTTGTTTATAATGTTACCCAAAAGCCTGTAGGTGAAAAAAAAACAATGCTTCGAGAGAAAAACATACCTTGCGAAGCTGTCATAATATCTCCTAATCTCCGTAGAAAATTATGTCAGTTTTGTTCTTGATTTACTACTGAACTGAAATGCATAAATGCTGACTAGTGATAATACATTGTAGTTATAATCCATGATTATTGCCTTGGCAGGGTGGAGCCTAAATAATTGATCAATACACGTGAGGTTAAGGATAATCAGGCTTTATCTACAACAATAGTGCGGTTTTATTGACTTGAATCTGACCCCTAATATTTAGATGAATACAAATCTGAATATTCCTACTCGGCTTTGCACGTGCTTTCATAGGAATGAATAACTAACAATATTGAATGTATTATACATTTTGTTAATTGATGAAATATGTCGGTAATTGTTATTTAAGCATTTTTCCACAGAGGTCAAAGTCGGGTCAAATTAACCAGTCTTTACTTACTTCTATAGATATTCGATATAAATAACTTGAAAACTTAAATCGTAGGTTAGTTACCACATAACTTTAGTTTGTCCAAGCTGAGGTTTCGAAGCTTTGGTATTAAACGATGAAATGTGTTCACTTTCTCTAAGCACGTGAATCCCTTTTAGATATACTTTATAGTCCGTTTGACATCTATATAGACCAACATTTCGCCGAAAATCTAAGAATTGTATTAATGAAACGTATTTTCTTCTTGTCTTATCATAATTTTCATTTAATACCATGACGAATCTTGGTATAAAATCGAGTATTTTTATAACATTATTTTTGTCTAAGATTCTAATTCCTTGGGATATCAAATCTGAGTGTATTCTCTCTTTGTTTAAAAACTGTTCTACCAGATAAATTAAAACTGTTGTTCTGAGACGAATTCTATATTCACATATTAAGACCAATCAAAAAGTATTAATTAACGAAGTTGTTGTGAATTTCACGAAGAAAACTAGACAAGCAGGCGGGTAATAACGGCACAAACTACGTGATATTAAAGTTTACAAGAGGACCATGATGGTCCTATATCGCTCACCTGAGTAAGTCAACTTATAACTTGTCAACAATGTTATAAATACCAGAAATTGTCTAATGTACATTTAGGATGGATTTAAAAGAAACAGACTTTAATTTCCTCCTACTGCAATTTGATTTTCTTTTTAATTGCAAACAAAGTTATCAATAACGGAATTGAATTCAAGTTTAGTAGACCTAAACCTTAAGAATATCCCTGCCATGTTTAAGATATGCCAAATAGTTAAGGCGAAGATTAACTTTCTCTGATATTTTTGGCAATATTTTAACATTTCCAATCCCATGTAAACCAAAGATTTTAATTGAAAACAATTATTTTTACAATTTTGGTAGAGCTTCACCCAAAGAACATCCCAACCATGTTTCAGCTTAATTAGTTTTTTCAAAGATTTTTTCAGCTATTTTCGTCTATTTTTCAGCCTTTCTGTTACCATGCAAACCAGAGTTTTTGATGAAATTAAATTTTTTCAACAACTATTGAAGAACATCCCTGCCAAGTTTCAGCTTGATTGGCCTGGTGGTTTAGGAGGAGAAAAACGTTTTCAAAGATTTTTAGCAATTTTCGACCATTTTTCAACCTTTCCGTTACCATGGAAACCAGAGTTTTCGATGAAATTAAATTCTTTTAACAACTTTTGAAGAGCTTTACCAAAGAAACATCTCTGCCAAGTTTCAGCTTGATTGGCCTTGTTGTTTAGGAGTAGAAGAATTTTTTCTAAGATTTTCGGACATTTTCGGCGGTTTTTCAACCTTTTCGTTACCATGGAAACCAGAGTTTTTAATGAAATTAATCTTTTTTAACAACTTTTGAAGATCTTCCTGGAAGGAACATCTCTGCCAAGTTTCAGCTTAATTGGCGTAGTGGTTAAGGAGGAGAAGACTTTTTTCTTAGATTTTCGCGATTTTCAGCCTTTCTGTTGCCATGGCAACCAGAGTTATTTATAGATTTAAATTGTTTTAACAACTTTTTAAGAGCTTCACCCAAGGAACATCCCTGCCAAGTTTCAGCTTGATTGCCTCAGTGGTTTAGGAGGATAAGATGTTTAAAGAAATTGTTGACGGACGGACGGACGGACGGACAGACGAACGGGCGGACGATGGACGGACTACGGACGGTGAGTGATCACAATAGCTCACCTCGAGCACTTTGTGCTCAGGTGAGCTAAAATGACATAATCGTCGATATGCTAATTAGCATGTCAAAATGAGGAATAACGGCAATTTCTTCTGTCAAATGTTCAGTATAAAACCACGTGTTTTTACTATATGTTAACATCTCGTTACAAGTAAACAACATCTTTCATCCCTCGTGTTTAAGAGCGGAAAATGCGAAAATATGAACATTAACTAGATAGACAAAATCATTATTAAGTAATCATTTTATTTTCCAAAAATATTTTTTGAAATGGTTTTTAGCTAAAATTAACATATTACCACATACAAATTGTTCATTTAAACCCGATACTATGCAGTAAATTAAAAGGTTGGACGATTTTGAAGTCAAACGAACCATATAGTTATTTGCCCGCGTTAACGATGATTGCGGACTTACTTTTGAAAGAGACAAAATATTCAAAAGTAGACAGGTCAAATTACGTCACAGTTAAGCAACGCCCTGCCAATTGCATAATAACGCAGATTACCTGTGTACTGTCGTAAAATAAGATTAAGGTAAGGAATACTGAGAAAAAAGTCAACAACTATTCGCTGATTAATGAAAACTTTTGGGAATTCATTTGATATTTGTTATAATTCCATGAGAATACAAAACATAATTTTGAAACAATTTGTAATAATAATTAGGAATTTCATTTGAACAAACCTTTCAAGTCAAATATTTATCTGCATTGTGCGTTAATAAGCATTTATGATACAGGAAGAGATTTGACAATTTTTGACAGGTAACATAAACATATTCAAATTTCGAAATTGACATACTTTATCCCATATATCATATACATTACTAAACTTCCAGGCCTCTGATCCATTATAAATGTACAATCATATCGTTACACAATTATTCACAATTCCTCATCCAATGGTATGTACACTGTGTACATGTATTTAACTGTCGGTCTAACTTTCCGACTTATTCCACAGTGATTCAGAGATTTTACTTTTCCAGTCACTGCTCACCAGGCAAAAATAGCCACATATTGCTTGCATCAGATGGCCGATCGGTTTGTCAGTCCGTCCATAAAAATTTTCCCTTGGGCATAAACCAAGAAGCATGCAAGCAAGAATCATGAAAATTCAGAATCATGAAACGTTAAGGTCGAAATATCTAAACGAGAAAAATTCACTACATAAGAACCATAACTCTACTCTTTATTAGTTATAAAGTAAATTCCCTTATTCAGGAACGACCAAATGTAAAAGAAAAAAACATATCACGGGACGCTCATATATTGAACATATTCCCTTCACTTCAATTATGAAAGTACATGCATGAGCAAACCTTACGATTTAAGACAAACACTAACATTAGTTTGTAGGGTAATTTGTAACTTTTCTAATGTGTTGTTTTATGGCCCTGTCACACCTTGAAACGTTTTAGCCAGCTTGTGCCTAACGCGTTTGAGAAAACGAATAAGTCTGTAAAACGTAGGGACACGTTGACCTACATTTTCTTTTTTGCCAATTCACGACGCGCTTGTAGCGTGTTCATAGCGAGTTTGACCGTATGAGAAACGCGTGAGTAACGTGTATAGAACGTGTTGATAGCGTATGTCAGCGTATATCAACGTTTTTGAGAGTGTGTCCAACGTTCTCGTAACGTCCTTGGAACGTGCTTAGCGTGTTTGTAACGCGCTGCTAGCGTGTTATAACGTGTTCGCAGCGTGTTTTGGATGACAATACAAATTTTGCAAGAAATTACCACTTCAAATTCAAGCATAGTACAAGAATCTATAGTAAAATAGCTGACATAATACAATTACATATTAAGAATGAAACTAAAATGGCATAAGAAATTTGGCACTTTCAGATGAACCAATAGTTCATTTAATCTTGTACTAGGGCATGCTTTCATTTATCAAGGATAACACAAAAAAGGAAATGGGATTTCCTTGTTTCCATTGTGGTCCTTTGATAAACGAAGACATGTCCTAGCAGGGCACACAATAAGTTTACTTCCATTCAGGTTGCAAAAGTTTGATGAGATTTTGATCACAGTTTTTTAACAAATATCACAGAAATTATAACAGCAACAAATCAAATATAAAAGCATCAATTTAGGTAAAACCTTAAATATAACTAAGTTATCGGAAGATTTTATGTTAAATGGCAATTGATTCCACAATGAGCACCCGTTGTATGCAAATGATTTCTTACCAAAACCTTTGACCTTGGGAATTCTGCAGCATGATTCGGAACTAAATCTAGTGAAATGATCATGGAAGGTATCCGCTAAGATAAAATGCTCTTGTAAATATGAGGGGGAAGACTTATGGACAATTTTATATACATGACATAGAACAATTTGATTAACACGTCTTTCAACTGGTAACCAATTTAGCTCAACAAAATGATCATTGGAAATATGATGACGACAATCCAAATTAAGAACAAATCTGATCATTTTATTTTGAGTTATTTGAAGCCTTTGTTTTAGTGTCTTCGAGATGCTGAAATACCAGACAGAACATGCATAATCAAGATGGTATTGTAGAAGAGACATAACTAGGAGTTTTTTAGAGAGTAACGACAAGAATTTCTGTTTCCTGTATAAAAATTTAAGTCTTGCATTAATTTTACCTATAATGGCAGAAATCATAGATTCAAATGAATGGGTTTTACACCGCTTTCAACAATTTCGCAGTTATATCGCGGCGGTCGGAGCACCTAACAATGGATTCCTTGTATTTCTTTCACCTGTACTACCATTATACCCTTTTCTAGCCTCCGACTGCTCTCTCACATAGGTTTGCGATTATCTACCCATTGGTGAGAGACATAGGTCGGAAAGGATATTTGCCGCCACCGGGGATCGAACCCACGACTTCCAGATTGGAAGTCTTATGCCAAACCAACTGCGCTATGGTGGCGGCTAAACTCAGGGGGAAGAAGGTGTACCAAATATCAAACTTGTAGTACATATAATGGAGACAAATATTCTGAACAGAACACAATAGAGTAAAACACGTCTTGTATTATGTCCACTTTGTTTTTTGTGTGTTTTATGTCCTGCTAAGGTTCGATATTAAAAGTATATTACCTAATTAATGCATATTATGACATTAGAAATTAGTATGGTAGTCAAGATGGCAGCCAAATCGATTTTTAAATGGCATTTAAAGTATTTCTTGACCCATGTAATATAAGAATCTCAGGAAATGATTTTGGTCTTATTAAGCAAACATTTGTAAGTGTTTTTTATGCCATCTGAATATCAGGCTAGTGACAACTCTCATCTATTGTTACATTAATTCTTCATTTGAAGATGGCAGCCAGGAAAGACAAGATTCTAAGTTAATTGTGTTTTAATCTGGATGTAAGATAAATTTTTCGCCTTCATTAATGGTTTCAAGGCCATTTTGAAAGTTGTTTTAAAACTTGATGTTTTAAATGATAGATGATAGATTGCATTCGAGATGGCAGCCAAGTAATATACCTGAAAGGAAGTTTGAGGTTACAAAGTTATATTAGAAAATGATTCATTTTCACTAATGAAAATACAGATCATCATTTTGAAATTAGAAAAGCTACATATATGCAATATAAAAAGTACTTTTGTGTACTAAGATGACAGCCAATATTGCATTAATGTAACATTTCCATTTGTTTTTAATGTTTTGACAATTCAAAATATAATTTTTGAAAATTCGTGTGTAGACAATCACTTTGACTTGAATTATCCTTTTTAGAAAGACAAAAAAGAAGCCAACAATAAATCCATTAACATAAATAACTAAATAGAAGTCTAACTTCACTTGTAGCATCATTACATATACATATTCTAGTGAACAATGCATAGCACATAGGTTGCATGATAATTTAAAATAAAATTCTTTTTTTACAACAAAATATACATGTATTCATCTCATATTGATGGATTAGTATGAAGCAGTTGTATTTCCTGACAAACATTAAGACAGTTAGAACTGTTTCATGCTTAATCATCGATATGGTCAAATACTTACAGAAAATTATTTTGTGAATATTTTGAAAAATCACAGTTATTTCAATTGAATAAATTCTTTTTATCTGAATTACGTTTTCCCTAGTATAGAAAGGATATGTTACCTTGCGCTTTAGATTATTTTTACTATTTTCATGATAGCCATTACATGTGATGATCGCCAGTGTTTCTTTATAAAATATTCTTATAGATTCATTGTAGCTGACCTATCAAACCAGACCCATATCAGTCATATTTGTTTATTAGTGGAAAAGAAGTTGTTCTACTAAGGCTTATTTAGCACTACAAAAAACTTTCAGTGATAAATTTAAATTACATGTTCATAAACGCTCAACAGGCCATGTAAGCATGATCATAAAATGTTTTGTGTTAACTTGGTGTACTAGGTATTGCTTGAAAACATGCAATGGACTCCCTGAATTTGCCGTTGCGACAATTGCAAGCTTGTATGTAGTATGAAGCAAATAACTTGCGCACAGAGTGAATAAAATGCTGCTTTATGCACGAACCTAACATCATCGAAATCGTAGTTTATTTATTTATTCAAATCATCACCCAAAGTCGGTGATACAGTGCCGTTAAAGCAGTGAAAAGTTTTCAATAGTGTTTGTTCAAAATCACCCTCTTGTCTGTTCTTATCTTCATTTTGATGGCATTTGAAATATGACGATTTGGCAACAGTATTTGGCTTTGCTGTACGGCTATAATTGTTTTCATATTAGCGCACAGAATTACTAAAATTCTGATTTATGAACGAACCTCACATCCTCAAAATCGAATTTGATTTATTCAAACCACCACCAAAAGTTGGGGATTTAGTGAAGATATAGCATCGAGAGGTTGTTAAATGTGTTTGTTCAAAAGCGCCCTTTTGCCTTTCCTTATCTTCAATTTCTTAGCATTTGATATACGACAGATTGGTAACACTATTGTAGCTTTAAAGTACGGTTGTAATTGTTTTCATTTTGTTTGTGTTAAAATTATCAACATGGATTAATTATCAAAGGAGCTAGCTAACACAATCTTGAGCAAATTGAGCAAATGGAAAAAATAACAAAAATGATTATGATAATTCAAAATATATTTATAATGTCCAATGAAAATCAATGAATCAAGCAGTAACCAAAAAAAAAAAAAACACCTATAACAAGACTATGTCGGTAGACATTGAACTAACATTTGTTGGAGAGTGTCCAATTTGTCTATATTGTCAGGGCAAAACAATTTTATACTGAAACACAATAAAATGCGCCGCATGATATTTATTTTTGTATATTCATTTTAATGTACCATAACTTCAGACTTGAATATCAATTTGTAAGTATCTATAATAGACCATTTACTACACAATAGCACATGTATGACTGTAACCTCAGACAAGGCTGTAGGTTTCTGCACCTAACTTTAACAAAACAATCTTATATCTTATATTTGCAATCAAGGTTTGGAAAGCTTTGCACCATATAATTTTGGGTAACAATACTACTTGCTCAGTACAATACATTGGTAACCACTTTGTGGAACAGTTACCGTAGTCAGGACAGTTGATTAGAGCATGTGCCAGCGCTCGTCATCTTTTATGTCTACATCTTAACATTAACGCCTCTGATGGACCTAAACGTGTCGCTCTATATTCAAATCACATGGAATACTAATAAGAGATGGTTACTCACATAACTTTGTATGTCATGAAAAATAAAATTGAATATGAGTATCAGTTAATCTTTTGTTGAGATCATTTTAATGTTTTATGCTTGAAACGAATGCGATCTACAATGCTCCATTTTCATTCTCTTAAAAAACGTACTTTTATTGACGCAAATTAAATTTTCAAGGTCGAATTTAATGAGCAAGCTAATAGGTCCTTTTTAAAACTTAGTGGTCAATTTGAAACCACATATTAACTTTAATTGAACAAACATGTTTTGTCAACAAGTTCCTTACGTTGTCGCCATAGTTCAAATATATTTGATAATAACTGCAAGGAAAAAAATCGAGGCTGCCATCTTCAAAATAAGATGTTTTAATACTTTACATATGAACATAATTATCAAAAATCAGATTTTTAGCAGATATGTTTTTGCTTTAGGAAAAACAGATCATATTCTCATGCTAATCATTAAGGTGAGTGTTTTAAGAAGATATTTTTTGCAGTAGGAAAAACAGATCATCATATTCCCATGCTAATCATTAAGGTACGTGAAGCTATCTTTCATAAACTATCTTAACAGACTGACATCTCGACTGCCAAACTGAATTTCACTGTAAAATCATTATTGCTCTAACTTGCTCAGGCAGCATATCAATAACATTATAAACGAATGAACTTATCTGAAAAATATTTGTAGTTGTTTCTTCAAAATGCTTACAAAAAACATATACACCTTTATTTACACTAGTTATCAAGCAGTTTTTCCATTTGGCAATCAACCGTTGAAAACTTTACTTATTCCAATCTCCATTCAAGGCATTAAATGCACCAGCAAACTTCAAATTAGCATCTAAGCTGTTAGATTAAGTACAAAATTTAGATGAATTGTTAAATCATAGAAGCAAGTACATGCATATTTTAGTGGCCTTGGCTGCCATCTCGACCTTTTTTAAACAATCCCATGATCAAAATGTACCATCATCCAGATTTTTGACAGGGTAAGCCTTAGCTACTAGAAAAATAGTTTACTGTTTAATACCTTGCAAACATTAAGCATGAAATAAAAATCTTGTGTTTCCTGGCCGCCATTTCACTAGTCAGATATTTTGAGGTCATAAACAAGCTTACAAAAGTTTATTTGGAAAACTCTAAAACACATTTCTAAGATTCTTATATCTCGCAAAAATCAAGAATAACTTATAAAAAAATTATAAATCGATTTGGCTGCCACCTTGATTACCATACTCATAACTAATGTCACATTATGCTTTTATTTGTTTCATAGCTTCAGGTTAATATCTTAACAAAGCTATAAACGAACTGTTTAACACACATTTAGGCTACACTATCCGCCACGACAATCTAAGGAATTAAGAAAATCCGTAAAGGAATTATTCAAATATCTTTTAAGTAAGACTCATTTCTCTCGTATATTTACGTATATAAATGTTGGCAAACTTATCATCTAGTATTAATCCACCATTGACATTTTTTTTGTAAAATTATATGTATACATGTGGTTTCATAGGCAATATTGCCTTTATTTCCTTAAATAAACATTTTCATTTAAAAAATATATGGAAGAAAAGACAAGCAGCTTAAAGAGAATGCTTCTTATAATCGGATTTTCAAGTTGTTCTTAGACTGATAATGAGGAAACATGCAGATATATACATGTAAAAGGGTCATACGCACGTACATGCACATATACATTTACTAACGACAAGCTGATGGTAGAACTTCAAGACAAATATGCAGCGGAACTTTTAAATTTTCGTTGAATTCTGAAACGCTGTCATACTTCAGAAACACGCTGTGAACACGCTGGCAACGCGCTAGACACATGTTAAGTACGCTGAAGACACACTATGCACGCGTTCCATGTATGCTGGAGACACGCTAGAAGCACGTTAAACTTTGGGCGAACGTGTTTCTAGCGTGTCCGCAGCGTATTTGAACGAGCTCCTAGCGTGTCTCTATCGTGCTGAACGTGTTCGAAACGTTTTCGGAACGTGTGCGGAGCGTGTTTCAACACGTTCGGCACACGCTGAGAAATTTTGTGCATGCACAAAATTATATGAGATACCCAGCGTATCGCAACGTGTGCCAACGTGTTACAGCGTGCCTGAGTGTGTGCGGAAGGTGTCCATAGCGTACCCGGCGTGTTCGCAGCGTGTTATAAAAAATCAAACACGTTCCGCACACGCTGGCTAAAACGTTAAGGTGTGACAGCCCTATTATACCTGTTTTATCTTTTTCAATGAAATGACATTGGAACCTTACAGTTAAAAGTAAATTTGACGGCTCATCGCGCAAAATCAATTTATAACAAGAGCACCGCCTACTGGTGCCTACGCTCGGCTGTCAAGTGCTGGATGGTGGAAAAAAATCTAAGTCGAAAAAGGGGCATAATTTGCACAAAATGCATCTAGAGTTATCCCCCTTGATAGTATAGGTTGCTCTATTGATGGTGAATATGTGTGCCAAGTTTCAAGTGAATGCCTTCAGTAGAACCAGAGATATAACAAAATGTCAAAGTTTTCGCACGACGACGACGACGACGACAACGACGACAACGACACGAAGGCTATAGCAATACCTCGGGTTTTCTCCGAAAACAGCCGAGCTAACAAAACTACGTTCTAGTGGCACATGGACATAACCAACTTTCAATTCAAGTAAAATCAATCTTTTAAAACAATCCTTATCCGAGGGTGAATAAAAAATTACGTAGATTTGCATTATAGAAATTATGATTTCACAGACTTTGAAAAGAAAACTACACTGTTATTGAATTGTGGTATTTTTCTTTTTGTCGTGTAAATTTGGATACAATTCAACTAGTTGGTCACCTGTAGCAACCATTTTAAAATATGTAGTCATTTGGTACCGGTGCACGATAACGACGTCAATATGACGCTACGTTATTGATAACTTCTTTTGAAAGTTAGCACTTTACAAACTACTCAACTCAACAAAAAACACAATTTCTGTTTCGCCCTATCCATTGGATAAGTACTATTTTTATATCAATCTGATCCAAAATGATGAATTTAAATGTGTAATGTGTATTTAAGAATCTGAACTGATGTTGGTCTGTGACAACTACAGATCTTACGTCGAGGAGACGTTTTCCATTTTCCGAGTGTCACCCTTCAGAAACGCTCTCCATTCTAAAACAAAACTTTTTAAACCATTTAAAAAGAAGGTATCTGCTTACTTTTGAAGACCTTTTAGCATATTTCATCATTTTTACCTCTCGACTAAAAACTTTTCCAAAGGTCCAGTAGAACTTTATTTTTGCTATTGTCTATTGCTGTGCCGGTGCCGTAATATCGAAGTTGAAAAACTGGCGCGTGTCCTTAGCTTATTGACTTTTAATTCGAAAATACCGAATGGATTATGCTTAAATTTGAAACATCCAAACAGATTACGTCAACACGTAAATGGGCAAATGGGAGTAGTTAGGTCCAATTTGAGGGGACAATTACGGGTGGTAACACTAGGAAGTAACGTTACAAAATGGGTTGCGCCGTTGACACCTTCCAAGGGATATCAAATATTTGGGTTTTTCCATCATAGTCATTGCAGACTCCTGTAAATTTAGTATACTTAGTTCCAAAAGAAAGTGTGCAGTTTTTAATTTTGAATATCTCTGAAATTACACAATCTATCGTCATGAAACGTCGAATGACTATCCCATATAGTATGTGCAAACGATATTTGAAAACAAAAATCGCGCGATAAGCAAACATTTTCCGCTTAATTGAAACATTTGATTTTGCATATTTTGCATGTGCATCACGCGTTAGACGAAAAATTGGCCTGAAAATGCATCCAGTTGAATCTTTGCGGCTTTTCTAAGCATAAAATCACATCTTCGATACAATTATGCATGATGCTACAGCATGGTTTGACTACCAATAAACGACGTTGAACAAAATCGAACCTTGTAAGATTTAGAAAGTCAATAAAATTGATTGGGCATTCATGTTCCAATAGAAATCGAGGTCGTCATTTTGTAAGGCCTTTGTTAAGGAAATCGATATATCACAGAACACCATAGCACCATTAAACGACAAGTTACTGACCTAGTAACGTAGTGGTTTCACACGTTGACGTTCACCTAACGTCTGCATAAAAATTAAAACTTTTGTTTAGAAATGACTTGGAATGGCTTCAAAAACTTTATTATGCAACATCAACACATAGCTCTTACCAAAGCAAAAGTTGTAAGGAGGTCAAATCTCAACTATTTAAATTCTGCCTGCACGTATGCAGCATACGATACTTTATCCAAAAATGATTTGAATTTAATTTCAAAAGGTCTTGACTACAGTATGGTATCAAATTTACTCCATATTTTCCCCCCAACCTTGTAAAATCAAGGAAAATGCAAAAAGTGAAAGTGCACACTTTCTTTTGGAACTCAGTATATTATGTTTACATTAAATGGTTTGAGACGTGTACTAAAATTCTTTTATATCTGTAGCTTAATTCCAAAGTTATAGTAAAAGTGCACGTATTTTTTTTTTATCAACACTCGTATATCACTATGCATTATTGTTCAGGAAAATATTATTGGCGAACTCCGTAGCGAAGTGGTGAAGGTGTAAACCTTTCAACCGTGCGAACGTGCTTGAGTGCGTGCGTGTATGTGTGTTCACGCGAGCGTGTCTGTGTGCGTGTTTGTGTGTGTGAGTGCCTTTGTCCGAAATTTAAACAACACCTTAATCCTGTATCAGACCACATGTGGAGCTAATTGGCAAACCAGAGAACAGTATTGCAAAAGAATATCACAGATACAACTCTGAGGGCCAACTTATATCTGGCCCGAAAGGGTCCTGTTTTCGTTTTTCAGTCGGGCCAAAATTAGAAACCAGTTCTATATTCCAGATGAAAAGATGTTTCAAACTGAAATAATTTGAAATCGGTTGGTAACATCTAGTCAGCCGGAACACAGGGCTGGTTTGTAATTGTGACCCGGCTGGAAAACAACAAATTCGGGACCCGTTCGGGCGAGAAATAAGTAGGCCACGAGCGTTGTATTTGCAGATAGCGATAACAACATAATATCCAATATCCAATAGTCGGGCCTTTATCTGTATCCGATCAAACCCTCCTTATTTAAAATGATGCGTAAGTACATAAATTATCAGATTGATTGTTAGCAAAGTACCATGTGCATTTAAATACCTTCAAACTTTACAAAAAAGTTACAAAAATGACAGGTTCGTATTTCTTCTGTTTACCGCCATCTTTGGAATGGTATAAGTTGCCTCGGAATGAAAAGTGACGTCGTCTTCCAAAAATTGTAAAGTGGGTAAATGATCTTTTCGGAAAATTCAAAAAAAACCAAAAAAACAATAAATAAGAAGTTAATCAGATAAATACAGTACATCAATGTAAAGATCTTAAATTATTTTTCATGGACAGATTAATTATTGTGATGTTTAATGCCATAAAAACCCGAAATTTTACCTTTGAAAAACCGAATGGTTCAACCGTGAAAAAAAAGAAAAACACATTTCTAACGATTTCTAGATATTTCTGTAGCTAGAACAACATTCAAACAGCAGAGTTTGAAGGTTTACACCGAGAAATTTAGTAGCGCATAACAGCGCAAAGCCTCTAAAGAGCGGTGTGTGTGTGTGTGTGGGGGGGGGGGGATTCGGTTTTTCGTATATCTTCGGTAATTAAGGACAACGAAAGTCTATTCGTCCATTTCCGTTTTCGTAGTTATCAAGAGTGGTGTCCCTTGAAAAATCTCTCATTCCGGCTTTGACAGCCGCCATTCATGTGAACTTGAGTGGCGACAAAATTAAAACTCGCTAAAAATTGAAGTTTTGTGCGATAATTAAACATTCGGCCTTGATATATCTGGGGTGGAAGTATCAAATGACTTTGATATGATTGACACCTTATTCCAAAACAGTATTCATTATTTAATTAGTTTTCGTGGCACCCCACCTGCTATTCTAAACCCATTTCAATTAATATTTTCGAGTTTCTTTTTCACGCAAATAGTTTAATTCTGTTTATATAACTGAATTTCAAAACGGATGCAGGTGGATATATTGCAAGTGCAACAAAAAAGTAATAATTTGTTAGAAATAATGCTGAATTATACAATTTGTTTTCAAGTATGTTGATGAGTTGGACATTGTTACAGTGAAAGGCTTATAAAATCAAGATTTTTGTGTTAACATTTTTACCTATAATTTAATTTATCCTAATATGAAATTAGGCAAAGCCTAGAAAACGGGCGAAAGAAAAAAACATTTGTAATGAGACATTTACTGACCATTTCTTGCCACATACAATTTTTTGCAAATTAAACTGTTTCAGAAATGGTATGCACTGAGAATCCCTCCCCAGCTACTAGGCCTAATTTTTTAGTCTTTTCTGTTAAGGGTGCCTGTCAGTTTGCCATTTCCACAAATCCAGTTGGCGTCTATGAGGCAGCTTACAGTATCCATTGAATTATCTCACAGTTTTATTGGTGAAATTGACATTGCCATTTAGACCTTATTAAGTATAATTTTAAAAAGAAGCACTTTTTATAAATGGCAAGGCGTTAAAGAGACGGCACCATGTAGATGCTTTAATCTCAATAACATGACAGAGACATCAAACTTAACCATACAATATTTTTCTTGTATATATTTGAACAACCTATGGTCCCTGTATACTGGTAGTTATCTTAAAGTTGCTGTATTCTCTTATTTAGATCTAGATTTATAATCTATATATCTGTGTATGGGGACCACTTGATTACCTTGTGAAATGTGAATGCTGTGCAAACACATCAAGAGCACCTTAAATGAATTATTATAATCTAGAAGTTATTGTTCTTGATAACTATCAGGTAAATGGTGGCAGATCTACGCCACATTAAGAGAAGGCGAAGTATTTTGTAAGTGGTGGCTCTGCTGTGCGACTAAGATAAGCATGTCAAATTACAAGACATGGCAAACATATCAAATTCGCTTTTAATGAAGCCACAACCATCTGTTTATGAGTATAAGCACACTAACAACTCAGTAAGAAATACAACAATGTGTTAACACAATTCTTCAAACAAGAAATAAAAATATATATTTATAGTATATTTGAATTGCTTTTTAAGATTTATAATAGAAAAAGAAAAATATGTATATATTTATTGGAACAGAATATTTTGATACATAGAATAACATTTATTTTTTATTAATAAATGGCTTCCAACCAAGGATAATTGACCATATATTCTAGAGGTTGTTAACTGTTTGGTCACATTGAATCAAGACAGTAGTGAAAAGGAAGCCTGAAAGTAGTTGGCTTTACATATAAACCGTTGTTCAGTGTTCACCAGTATGTCTGTCTTTCTTAGTTGTTCAAAATTTCTCCTTAATTGTCAAAATTGAAAAAATGATGTTGTCATCTGCATTAAAAGCTATGATTAATTTATCTTCTTTGTTTTGTTCCCTTTTATAAGAGGGCCTGTGTAAACATCACACAAGGTCCAGTCATCACCTTGGTGTCTTTACTCTTTTGTGTTGTTGTTGTGGTTTTTGGGCACCCATATGCAATGCTCTTGTTTGATTATACCAGTACATGTATATATTTTTAATTGTACCTTGTACATAGTTGAAAATCGAAACACAAAAAGAGGGGCAAATTTTTTAATTATCAGATTTCAAGGTAAACAGTATAAGTATAATTAAATGAAATTAACCAATGTCAATTGATCCTATTTACATTGTTTCCTTTTATTGGATTTAACCCCTACCTACAAAATACTGCTATTTGTTGCTATATAGCCAAGTAATTAAAACCAGGAGAATGAGAAAAACTTAAGATATATAATTTCTATATTTTAGGCAACAATTTTTTTTTATGTAAGTTACTGATATTAATAATATATCTGTATGTTTTTGTAAGTCTGCATCTTCTTCTAATTTGGAAAAAAAATAGAATTTGCTCAACTATTACACCAGGTTACTAAAAGCTTTAGCCTTAAAATTGCCGAGATCAGAAGCAATGCAGAAAGACTTTAAACTCATGGCCATTGCTCATACTAGCTTCCTATGAAAAAATAAAGAAAGGCCAAAACAAAAAATCCTTTCATCCTTTGTAAGAACAAATATGTTGGTTTCCTTGAGCATGCAATTTTCCCCTTCTAACACTTTTCCAGACTTAAGTGCCTGTTCTAGATATTCAAAAATGGAACAAATTCTAAGTCCAATCTAAATAAAGTATAAGATAGATTTGTTTTCTTATTTTTTTATTATAGCTCAGTACTGAAATTTATAAATTTGATATTTTTTGAAAATACTAAAATCACTTTGATAATGGATGATTTAAAATTTTCTTGTAGACGCAAGCTGTCTTTTTTGTAAAAATGCATAGACTTAAGATATATCTTCTAGTCTTAAGGTTACCTTTCTACCCGGAAGTACTGGAATACTGGAGTCCCACCTCTGCATCAATATTCAGAATGAGGCTCAGTGACGTCACTGTTTTAAATGTAAACATTTTTTGAACTTGAACTTTCTGCCGTCGAAGAGGTTAAATAAAATCCCTTTTCGACGAATGATTAAAGAAATGACTGCTAAATTTTGTTTTGTTCATTAAATAAGGATTTTCCTGAAGATAGGTTGACTGTATTGTACGATTTCTAGATCTGAAAACCTTCTTTCAAGTAATTTTTGATAACCAGTCGGAATCTTGTTGTTGTAGCAAAATTAGACTGTGTCTCGAAACACCTATTCAGGGTATAAGAAAGTAAGTGACCGGAAGGAGATAAACGGACGCGGCCTGACATAGGAGCTTTTTATGGGGAAATTAAAATGGACGATTTGGGTTGAACGGTATATGAGTTCTAATTTTTATTGTTTGTTATTTAACTTCTTTTTCTCTCTATATACCTGTAAGCTATAGGCGGTCTTCAGACCGGGCCTTCGGCCCGGTCTTTCGCCCGTAAAATTGTATTTAATTGATTTCATTTTACCCTGGCGGCAGAGGATAGAATGCACATTTACGGATATTCTTCTGTCACTCAATTTTCAAGGCAAATGTTTTAGATATTGCATATTCAGATGGG
Source organism: Fragum whitleyi (assembly GCA_948146395.1). NCBI lineage: Eukaryota > Metazoa > Mollusca > Bivalvia > Cardiida > Cardiidae > Fragum > Fragum whitleyi. The sequence continues at coordinate 1,150,678 of OX411550.1, forward strand.
CAAAGGGAAAAGTGTTCCAGAAACATAGATCATTTCGTTGGCTTAAGACATGTCAATTTTAAGACATCTAGGATCTTAAACAACTTCTTTTGGGGCAAAAAATTTTCAATGAATGTATACTTCATTTATTGTTAACACTTTTTTTCAGGAGTAAAGAAAAGTATAGACCAGAACCAGGATCGGAAACCAAAACCAAACCACTTTAAAGAAGAAAATTAACTTATGAGATAATAATATTATCATGAATCTTTCACAAGGATTTATGTTATTATCACAGCAGCAAACTTCTACATACGTTTGTAGAAGATAATGTTTGACAACGTTGAAGGGGAATTGATAAATAATAATTGAGTAACTTAGATATCTGATTTTGCATCATCATGTTGCAAGAATGGTAGATATTTAATGCAGAAAAAGACTTGTTTTTCGTACCGATATTTTCTTAAATATTTCTATGTGTAATGGCTCAAAGCAGTGTGACATAACCTAATCTTATTTAAGATACATTAATTAATCTTTGGTCTGTGGTTGTTAGATGGTTAAGGATAAGGTCTGGTAATGGAATGAGGAAATCAGTAGTTAGATTGACTGCCATTGCAATTATTTACTTTCTGTACATAATAACCTTTATGTGGTGATTACAATAGATAGTGTTTGGTATTTCCATTTCAAATCACAAACGATAATCAGCTTTTAGTTTGAAGAGTAAATCATCAGATGATCGATTGTGCAATCGTTTTCTTAGAAATGAATACGGCACTCCAAGTATCATTCCTTTGAAGAAAAGAATATGAAAATCCATGGCTCAGCATGAAACAGTTGTAACTGTCTATAAATTTATATCATCAAACTGATGTCAGTTCCGTAAACAAAATATAATGGCTTTTTTAATGCGTAAAGACCCACATGAAATTTCTTAGTTAAATATCACAGCCGTAAGCCCAAGCTGATTATCAACTGTAATCGATTAATCTGCCCAAAAGAACAATAGACCAACTAACAATAGAATATTTGATTAATAGAAATGATTGTGAATCTTTAAAAAATGAATCATTGTTTGATTATAAAGGTATGCGAGGATACACAGGCCACAGACGATTTTTATGGTTCTGATACTTCAACAGCTAGTCCAGTCACTCCACAGCCTGATCCAAATGATTCATTCTCAGAGAGAAGTACAATATGGCTTTTAAATTTCACTTAACTTAATACTGAAAGTGCTCAAATTATATCAGTAAATTAAGCAGTCGAATTAGTAACTTTGTTTTTAACATAATTCATGACAATTGCTAATGTCTTCTCAAAATTTATCATGAAAACACTTTTGCAGACTAGTTAATTTCTTTATATAAATTCAATATTTCTAAAGAATGTGGTATTTCTGTAACAAAGGTACCTTTTTCTTGATACAATATTCTATCACAAAATTACAATGATATGAAGCAGGAGTTGTGTTAACAATTATTGATGTACTGACAGGCAGATAGAGTGAGAAGATGATATCAATATAAATTGACCTTTTGCGCATATGATAATATATGTGTTGTTTTTCCATTTCAATAACCATTTTATACTTTTACATAGTAAGAATGTAATATTTCATACTTTACAGTACAGCACAGACGACGAATCTACATTATTGACATTGAGTGATATAGAGCGCATGTGCGAGAATGAATCAGATTCATTAACATTCAAATTTCTCCTTAATAAGAATTTTCTATATTATTATTTGTTATTGGATGTGCGTGCCGTAACACAATTCCAACCAATTCAATCATTTGTTTGTTTGAATGTGTTTGAACTTCGCTTTCACCAATATTTTGGTTATTAGCGACTAGAGTTATATTGCAGGGGCTGGAGCGTCTTATAATAGATTCTTGGTATATCTAACACCAGTACTACCATTACTTTCTTTCCTACCCTCCAGCTGCTATCCCACATACACTTGGCCAATGTTCTAACTACACCGTTTTTAGATCTGTACTATTCTCGCATACATCACAGGATTTCGTTGAAACTTTTACTAAGGCCCACTCACTTAAATGACTTTTAGTTATTGCTAATTGTAGCGTGTCAACGTATTTTCGTAACTTGTTTACACAGAGGAGCTTGAAAATAGCAATGACTACATGCATTCTAAGTTGTTTTTTCAGTGGTAAAGTTCAATAAGCAATGTGTAGCCCGTCGATTAAGAGTCCGAAAAAAAAATGTTCAGAAGCCAAATAAAGAGGTTGCTTCACTTGCTTATGGGTCACCAGTCGAAAAATATCTGTTAAGATAATAATGTTATATTTAGCAACGTACACTGAGTGCATGTCGACGAAACTTCTGCTCACATTCACAAGGCGATAGTTTTCTCTAAGCCATCACAATTCCGTGATCTTGACTCTCTTGTAATCCAGTGTAGTTAACAGACGAACAGCCATGGGTAGATCGTTTGCCTGCGAATCACGATGTCAGCGACTTGACTCAACTGAGGGCTTTAAACTTAAAGGTGATTTAAATGTTTCTTTGCCTCTCGCTAATAGGCAGACAGTGTTCTAGGTTGATCAAGACGTTGAGGGATAGAATAGTGTATTGATGTTGTACTAGAGAAAGAAATGCCAGGAACTCATAATTAGGTACTCAACACACCTGTAATACGGCTGTATACACTAAATATACCGCTTTACCTTTTAAAAGCAATAGATTGAAAAGCGCTCTGTTAAATGTGTGTTGGCCGGGTAACTGAAATATTCAAAAGGGATAGTCGTGAAAAACTTTTGGTTGACAAGAAAAGGGTCAAATTTGACCACTCAGTGGCTGCTTAATAATGTTACACCCTCTCGGACACAATGTTGTCAATTTTTAAATTGAATACATAAAGTTCTAACATGACACCGTTGTTTTTTTTTATTAGCTCACCTAAGCACAAAGTGCTCAAGGTGAGCTATTGTGATCACTCACCGTCCGTCGTTCGTCCGTCCGTCGTCCGTCCGTCCGTCTGTCCGTCCGTCCGTCAACAATTTCTTTAAACATCTTCTCCTCCTAAACCACTGGGCCAATCAAGCTGAAACTTGGCATGGATGTTCCTTGGGTGAAGCTCTTTAAAAGTTGTTAAGAGAAATTAATTTCGTCAAAAACTCTGGTTGCCATGGTTACATAATAGCTCAAAATGGCCGAAAATCTTAGAAAAATTCTTCTCCTCCTAAACCACTGGGCCCATCAAGCTGAAACTTGGGAGGGATGTTCCTTGGGTGAAGGTCTTCAAAAGTTGTTAAAAGAATTTAATTTCATCAAAAACTCTAGTTTCCATGATAACGGAAAATCTGAAAAATGGACGAAAATTGCTGAAAATCTTAGAAAACATTCTTCTCCTCCTAAACCACTGGGCCAATCAAGCTGAATCTTGGTAGGGTTGTTCCTTTGGTGAAGGTCTTCAAAAATTGTCAAAAGAATTTAATTTCATCAAAAACTCTAGTTTCCATGGTAACAGAAAGTCTGAAAAATGGCCGAAAATGGCTGAAAATATTAGAAAAAATTCTTCTTCTCCTAATCCACTGGGCCCATCAAGCTGAAACTTGGGAGGGATGTTCCTTGGGTGAAGGTCTTCAAAAGTTGTTAAAAGAATTTAATTTCATCAAAAACTCTAGTTTCCATGGTAACAGAAAGTCTAAAAAATGGCCGAAAATGGCTGAAAATATTAGAAAAAATTCTTCTCCTCCTAAACCACTGGGCCAATCAAGCTGAAACTTGGCAGGGATGTTCCTTGGATGAACGTCTTCAAAGTTGTTAAAAGAATTTAATTTCATCAAAAACTCTAGTTTCCATGGTAACAGAAAGTCTGAAAAATGGCCGAAAATGGCTGAAAATATTAGAAAAAAATTCTTCTCCTCCTAAACTATTAGGCCAATCAAGCTGAAACTCGGCAGGGATGTTGCTTGGGTGAAGGTCTTCAAAAGTTGTTAAAAGAATATGCCATGATAAGTTAAAAGTTGAAAATTTACGAAACTTAAAAAAAAACCAAGTTGCAGTAGGACGAATTTTAACCAACCTTAATGTACATCAAACAAATTCTGGTTTTTATAACATGGTTGACAAGTTATGAGTGACATACTCAGGTGAGCGATAAAGGACCATCATGGTCCTCTTGTGTTCTTTCGACTACTGGGTAATTAAAGTGATTTAAACTGCGACGAATCGGTGGGCTTTGGAAAATTCAGTAAACGTCATCTTGCAAAAGTGGTTACTAGTATCCTATAGATTTCATTTACTTTTTACTTTGACTCTGGTCCTAATTCTAAAGAAGTTATATAGCAATTTCCGATCTGTGTAGTTAGAACATTGGGGAAGTGTAGGTCAACGATTATCAACCCATTGGTGAGACATCTAATCAATTCATATGTGATTGAAGTAAAGACATGAAGAAGCCTCGAAACCAGCAAAGTGTATTTCCTTATAACTAATTATTACTAAATATTAGAAGAATTTTTCGATATTGCGTTACAAGTTTCCCGTCCAGCATCCACCGCCTGTCCGAAACTATAAAGTTTTGCTTGTTAACGCTCAAGAGTCCACCGATTTTATCCGATTGTCTTCCAACATTGTCAAAGAGATTGGAGCATCACAATGATTGCTTTCTTTTCAAGTTAATTAGCCCATACTTTGCATGAATATTCACGAATCCTTTAAAGCAAAGTGGAGACTCATCTTGCAAGGTTGGGTTATTAGAGGTAAATGAACTCATTGTTTTATCTCTGTAAAAGAAAGAGGGTGTATAAAGAACCCCAAATTCATTTGATTTATTCATGAAAACTTTTCTTGTCACCACAAAATTTATAGGATCTATCATTTTTAATTACATTAAGGATTATGGCTTCTTTTTAATTTTATCTCAGTGGACAGAAGATGAAAAATACCTCCTGAATCTTTTGTCTGTGTAAGATTGGATAAAAATGGGGTAGGAAAAGAGTGGTTCTATTTCATTTCAGGATAATTACAAACCAATTGGAGTTAAGTGAAAACTCCTTACAGTTATGTGACAGTAACTGTTCTTTATTGTTGGATATTCAATTTTCCCTATCAACAAAAGGTAAATTAGGTGATAAACTCATTTTCATATTGAAATGTCTACTATCAGCTAAAGACAAGTCATCGAATAAGTATTGAACAAGCCTTAAATACTTTGGTGCTAGAATATAGAAACATCAACAAATCTTAATCGAGACCACCTTACCCGATTAGAATAAAACATTTTTATAAGGAATATTTCAATTTTTCTGCAATCATTTCATTTCAACCTAAAAGAACTATAGGAAGGATGGAGATCGATTTGGTATCTGATATGGAAAATGCAAAACATGTGATAGGTGGACTGGCAAAGGACCTAAGCAATGCTTAACAAACTTATATTGAAATAGGAAAGGATAATGTGAAATTAAAATCACAATGAGCCAAGGGGCATTCGCATAAGACAAGACTTACTAAATATATTACGCAAAATAAAGTGTTTTTTTAAACAAGTAAACAATTGAAAGATATTATAAAAAAGTAAAAAAAAAGTGCTAAAAAAGAAAAGATCATCAAAACATATATTATGAAAAGAAATTATAGTTTACAGAAATCTGTTGATGGTCTAAGAAATGACATAAAATCCTTGCATGACCAGATATCAACAATTGAGTCTGAACTACAATTATTAAAAACTGAAAATAGTAATTTGGAGCTGATAAATGAATATTTGCAAAAGGAAAAGACTTATGAGGTATTTCTATACAATAAAGACAAAAACTGATTTATCCCTGAAACCAAAAGAGTGTAATTATAGTTTATTGCAATGCAAGTACAAGTAGTAATGTGATAACCAGTGTGTTATACCTTGTTTCAATTTAAAGCCAAAAAAATACCATCAACATCAACAATAAATAATATGAATGTTCAAAGACTAATTTTGAGTCAAAACCAACTTGGAGAAATTCTTCCTGATGAATCAAACCTGTGTTTACTCTCAGATGAGACCTCGAAATTTGGAAAGAAAATAGAAGGCTACCATGTGTTAACTGAAAAGGGCTGAACATATATATTGGGTACGTGACAAATAGTGTCAAAGCCAGGCCAAGACATATTGTCTGTACTTCGAACTATTTTAGGAAGTATGTTGTGAGTAAATCAAAAGACAATAAGAGGAGTACAGATATACTTCTCAACATTGTTTCAACAATGTCTAATAGGGCAGCGACTCAAATTAAGTTTAATGCTCTTCTTGAAGATTATAGAAAAAAGAAATCGGAGAAAAGTGGACCAGTTTAAACCTAGCCGAACAAACAGCATTGAGATCTTTAAATAACTTTTTCTGTGCATTTCGTGCATTGGTCTATATAGCTGCGAGCGTATGCACTTCTCTTAAATAATCGAAGATGATTATTTGAAAAAGGAGTTCCTATTCATGGTCATTTATTTAAAAAGGTAGGTGAATCTAGAACTGTGTGATTATTAAGAACTGTACGCAATGCATTTTCATGTGGTGGAGATAAAAAATGAGGTGTGTGTGGTAGTTTTAGAATTTTTATGAAAGCTTTTTTTTTTTTTAAAGAGAAGAAATAAAAAGGTACCATGGTAACCGATTTAACATTTTATTTTAAAGTGCATCTGTATTTTTTCTGATGACTGAACAAATATGGAAATTTGTTGACATTTAAAATTCCAACTGACTATTAAAATCAATCAATCATGACATCCACATTCCCGAGTTTCTCGCTGGCGTCAAAGCACTTGGACTAATATCACACCTAATTACTTGCCAGTGTGGTCTTATATTGAACAAAAGGACACTCACATCCTTGGAAGTTGTCAATACTATACAACCTTGTTGTCTAACCTCTACAAGTGTATTGAAGATCCTATTGAAGAACTTTTGCTGACTTCATAGTATGATAATGGAGTGTCCGTTAAGGTTATGGAAAAACAGATATGTCCCTACCCACAACAAATTAACTGAGTAAGTGTTTGGACATATTGATCGTCCTTTGCGTGAAAAGCCAAAAATATCTACAATATATGAAGAAGCATACATCATGTTTTCCCATAATAAAACAAGTAAATGTTTTTTTTGAAATGGATTTTGACAAAAAGAGAGGAATATTAATACAAGCAAGAAAAGGTGTAAAGGGAAGTAGGATTTTTTTCAAGGAAAGACGTCGGGAAATTGAAATTAAGAGAAAGGAATTGTTGGAGGGAAACTTCAGAAAAAATCAAAGAGAGAACTTAATAGATTGCAAAAATTACAAAATTTAACGGATTGCATCATTGAATGGGTTTATGGCAATATGAAAGACATGTAATTTCTTAGATGAAATCGTACAAAATCAAAAAAGACAGAATGGCTGCATTGAAAGCAGAACTGAATTTCCGCAAAGAAGTATTACATCAAAGTCCAAAGACGAGTCAATGAAGGACATTTGTAGAGTGAATAAGATTGTCAATTGAAAGAGAGTGGCTTTGAGTAAGGACGAATTGATTGAAAACGTCAAAACCTTGATAAGACAAACCTTGACAGCCCCAGTTGAGAATAATTCATCAATTAAAATTACTGGACAAGACATCAGCATGAAGTTTGAGATTGATGATGGTCCAAAATGGAACAAAGGATATGTTATTTAAAAGGTACTCATTCACCAAGCAGATGAGCACAGGATTGTTCCATCCTTCACTAGGAAAAGGCACTCATAAATAACCATCTTATTTACTAATAATTTCACCAAAATATAATCAATAAAATGAAGACATTACAACTTTGTATTTTTTGTAAAAAGAAAAGATAAACCCAGGATATCTTAGTAATTCAGGAAACAGTATTTAAATGTTTTTCCTAATATGCTTAAAATATTGAAAATATTGTATTGGTTTAAGTATGCTAAGTTGTGCATGTATTGAACATGTATTGTGCATTACCACTTTCCCTGAATTTCCTGAATAGAAGGATAAACAGTCTCAATTAAGAACAAACTTTTCAGTTCCTGACATATGAGAACTGGAGAAATTGCCTTATGGAGTTATGAAACAAAGAAACACATCATACAGTGTGAATATATGCAATGGCTTAAACCAGTACGAAACTAATTTTTAGGGTATTAATTTGAATAAAATTCATAAAGAGAAAATTGGCGTCTGCAATTTCTCTTGAATCGAACATGTCTACAATTTCACCTGCTTACAATATGATTAAAAACAATAGCTCAATAAAATAAAGAATACAAATAAAGAGGTAAATCTTGTCCTGTGTTAGTGAATTACATTGTAAGCCTGGATCCAAAGGGTATAAGGCACCATGCCTATCTGGAAATTCAGCATTAATTTTATCAAGTTTGAAAAAATGTCTATGATGAAGCGTTAAATGGTAATAAGCTGCCAAAATGACATAACTATGTGTTTGTTCAAGCTGTAGTCATGCCATTGTAGTGGTCCATTGATCCTTTTTGAAAATTTGTTAATTCTCTTGGGAACTCCTTGAGAAAAATTCTAAATAATGCATTGATTATTGGCTTAGAACATATGATTTATTCAGTATAAGTAACAAGAGGACCCTGAGGGCCCTAAATCGCTCACCTGATTTTTCAAGTAAATAATCATTAAGACTCCATTTCCTATGATATGGCATGAACCTTCCCATTTTCAACAGAGTTCATTCTTGTGACCTGGCAAACATTTTGATCAAGTTTCATGAAGATTGGAGAAAATTGTCATTAAGGCCCCTTTTCCCGTGATATGGCACGTATACTTCCTATTTTCAAATGAGTTCATCCTCATGACATAACAAACATTCTGACAAAGTTTCATGATGATTTTACCATATTTGTGGCTTCTAGAGAGTAAACAAAAAAATTGTCATTAAGATGCCTTTTCCTGTGATATGGCACCAATCTTTCCCATTTTCAATAGACTTCATCCTCATGACCTAACAAACATTCTGACCAAGTTTCATGAAAATTGGACCATATTTGTGGCTTCTAGAGTCTAAACAAGAAATTTTGTCATTAAGGCCCCTTTTCCCGTGATATGGCACATCCTTTCCATTTGAGCAATTTTCATAAGGGACCACCCAAGGAATATTTCTGCCAAGTTTTGTTGATTTTGATCCATATGTTTAGGAGGAGATGTCGTTTATAGATATTGTTGACAAAATTGTCATTAAGGCGGCTTTTTCTGTGAAATGGCACCGATCCTTCCCATTTTCAATAGACTTCATCCTCATGACCTAACAAACATTCTGACCAAGTTTCATGAAGATTGGACCGTATTTGTGGCTTCTAGAGTGAAAACAAGAAATTTGTCATTAAGGCCCTTTTTCCCGTGAAAAAGGCACGGATCCTTTCCATTTGAGCAATTTTCATAAGGGACCACCCAAGAAATATTTCTGCCAAGTTTGGTTGATTTTAACCCAAAAGTTTAGGAGGAGATGTCGTTTAAAGATATTGTTGACAAACTTGTCATTTAGGCGGCTTTTTCTGTGAAATGGCACGGATCCTTCCCATTTTCAATAGACTTCATCCTCATGACCTAACAAACATTCTGACCAAGTTTCATGAAGATTGGACCGTATTTGTGGCTTCTAGAGTGAAAACAAGAAATTTGACATTAAGGCCCCTTTTCCCGTGATATGGCACGGATCCTTTCCATTTGAGCAATTTTCATAAGGGAGCACCCAAGGAATATTTCTGCCCAGTTTGGTTGATTTTAACCCATAAGTTTAGGAGGAGATGTCGTTTATAGATATTGTTGACAAAATTGTCATTAAGGCGGCTTTTTCTGTGAAATGGCACGGATCCTTCCCATTTTCAATAGACTTCATCCTCATGACCTAACAAACATTCTGACCAAGTTTCATGAAGATTGGACCATATTTGTGGCTTCTAGAGTGAGAACAAGAAATTTGTCATTAAGGCCCCTTTTCCCGTGATATGGCACGGATCCTTTTCATTTGAGCAATTTTCATAAGGGACCACCCAAGGAATATTTCTGCCAAGTTTGGTTGATTTTAACCCATAAGTTTAGGAGGAGATGTCGTTTAAAGATATTGTTGACAAAATTGTCATTAAGGCGGCTTTTTCTGTGAAATGGCACCGATCCTTCCCATTTTCAATAGACTTCATCCTCATGACCTAACAAACATTCTGACCACGTTTCATGAAGATTGGACCATATTTGTGGCTTCTAGAGTGAAAACAAGAAATTTGTCATTAAGGCCCCTTTTCCCGTGATATGGCACGGATCCTTTCCATTTGAGCAATTTTCATAAGGGACCTCCCAAGGAATTTCTGCCAAGTTTGGTTGATTTTAGCCCATAAGTTAAGGAGGAGATGTCGTTTAAAGATATTGCTGACAAAATTGTCATTAAGGCGGCTTTTTCTGTGAAATGGCACGGATCCTTCCCAATTTCAATAGACTTCATCCTCATGACCCAACAAACACTCTGACCAAGTTTCATGAAGATTGGACCGTATTTGTGGCTTCTAGAGTGAAAACAAGAAATTTGTCATTAAGGCCCCTTTTCCCGTGATATGGCACGGATCCTTTCCATTTGAGCAATTTTTATAAGGGACCACCCAAGGAATATTTCTGCCAAGTTTGGTTGATTTTGACCCATAAGTTTAGGAGGAGATGTCGTTTAAAGAAAAAATTGACGCCGTGACGGACAGACGGACAGATGGACAGACGGACGCCGGACAACGATCGATCACAATAGCTCCCTTGAGCACTTCGTGCTTAGGTGAGCTAAAAATTATTGTGTGGCAAAGGCTTTGCCAAATTTCAAGTTTATGTTTTGAGATATATATTTCAAAATAAACATATACATGTTCCAGGTACAAGGATATCCAAAGTGGTTTAATATTATATTTGAAGATGACCAAGACATATATGCATGCCAGCTAATGGAAGATTATCAGAATGGCGACTTAAAATTTTGATAAGGTAACAAAGATAATACAATTCTTTTCCATCCAAACATCCCTACCAATTGCCAATCAAAATTACATTTTCGGTTTAACCTTCTGAAAACATATTGAGCCTGAAGTTTTTGTGGGAAAGGGATTAACCTCCAATTACATGCACTTTGTCTCTTCCTTGCAAAATTATTCACAAAATATATGGTTTTCTTTTTGTAATTCGCTTTGCCGTTTTTTGGAAAAGGAAAACTCGAGGTATTAGGATCACATTGGTTCGTGTTGGTGTTTGTGTTGACGTAGGCGCAGCAAACTTTAGCCTTGGTCATATCTCTGTTGTTATTGAAGATATCTTCATGAAACTTGGCATGTGTGTTTACAATCACAAGAGCTACCAAACTTATCAAGTAGGATACTTCTGAAGCATTTTTGTAAAAGTTATGCCACTTTTTTTACTAAGGTTTCTTGAAATTACCCAAATCAAATATGTGACATTGAATGATTCTTTTAATTAAACAAAAATTGAAGAGCTAATCTATTTTTATGCCCTTGCATCGAGAGATCAGGGGCATATTGTTTTACTGTTGTCCGTCCGTCTGTCCGTCCATCTGTCTGTCTGTAAAACTTAACAAAAAGACTTAACATTGCCAAGGATATTCAAGATACAATACTCGTATTTTTTATGGAGATAGATCTCAATGATACGCATCCTCTGGTACCAAGGTCATGGTCATATGACAAGGTCAAGGTTGTCTGTCAATTTCAATTTCTAAACAAATTGCCATTTCTGGGGAAAATGTGTTTCACTGATTGATTACTTGCATGGAGTTTTACGCCGCTTTCAACATTTCTTCAAATATTGCGGCGGCTGGATCAACTAACAATGATTTCCTGGTATTTCTCTCACCATTACAATCTTCACATCATTTCCTAGCCTCCAGCTGCAATCTCTTATTGGTATACGATTATGAACCCATTGGTGAGAGACAAGTAGTCGGTAAGAATGAGTGCACACCGTGCTCAATGGGAACTTTTAGGATCACACTGAGTCCGCCATGCGTCGTGCGTCGTCAGTCGTCAACAATCATAAAAACTTCTACTTCTCCCGAACCACTGGGCCAATTTGAATGAAATTTTGTCAGAATGTTTCTTGGGTGACCTTTCTCCAAAATTGTTCGCGAATTGTTTATTGGCCGAAAGTATGGGCGTGGCAGGGCGGGGCTTATTTTGAGCCCGAAATCCCTGAGCGACATCTCCTCCTGAACCAGCGGGCCGATTTCAATGAAGCTTTACCAGAATGTTCCTTTGATAACCCTCTTCAAAATGTGTTTGCAAAATTTTGATTGGCCCATAGATATGGGCATGGCAAGACAGGGCCTATTTTGAGTCTTCTAAGTAATGAACGGGTGGGCGGGCTCTATTGTCACTTAAAATTCTTGGGATTACATCTCCTTTTCATCAAAAAGGCAAAAGTGGATGAAACATTGTCCGAATGTTACTGGGATGAGTTCCAATGGACCAGTTAAGTTCAGGTGAGCGGTTCAGGGCCATTCTGGTCCTCTTATTTTTTAGAAAAACGTTTTTATCGCTATTACAGATAATCGATTGTAGTTTGTCGTGCACTAGATGGGTGCCGAGTCATTTCAAAAAGCTGACAAGCGCTTATATGAGCGTTTTTCCCCTAGATACTTTCTACTCTCGCAAAGGAGAAAAGGGTCTGAAATAAGAGACAAAAATAGATTTATAAGTAACTTCAGCATTATAACACATAATTACAGTAATTTCACAGCGAGATTAATCCTTTTACATTGTTTAGTGGTTCGCGTAAAAAAACACAGGCAATGTAAGAAAAGCGTGGACAAAGTCAGTTGAAGAATCTGGCGCCGTGGTATATTGAAAATAGACCATCAACGTTGTAATTCTGTATTTCTAGCATGACGATGTCAATTTGAAGTCAGTGTGAAGTAATGTTTTGGACAACTTCGGAACATTTTTATTAACCGGCGGATCAGTTATAAAATTTTGTCATTTTTCGTCATTATGCGTTGTCCCTTTTCACTTGCGTTTGAAAGGATAACTTGTTTTAGTTTGAAAACCATCTCGAGGAATGAACTTTTTTTCTTTCTTTTTTGATAACAGAAATTAAGAGAAAATGAAGTCAATAATGGGGGGGGGGTGGAGAAACATTTCATGAACTTGAATTGCTGATTGGATTGAAGAAAGTGTAGATGGCGATATATTAAAAAAGTGAAGTGCCTTTCAACGTGCATTAGCAAAGATTAATTGTGTTATTTATATCACTTGCAAATTAAGAAAGCAATTCTTTGAATATGGTTTGGTTTGAGTGGAATTAATAATACAGCTGCAATCGAATGAGATAGGGGACAAGCTTGAAACTGGTTTGTATTGATAGTTTATATTTTATTATCTGATTTTGTATCATATACCAGCTTAATTGTGCTGATCAAATATATGTAGTATTTTAATATTATATTTTTTTTCTTTTGGTCTGTCAAGAAGGATAGTTCTAGTTGGAAAACTAAAGCAAACATAACTCCATGAATTAAATTATATTCATATGGATCCTTTATAAGCTGGTGCAAATTTTAGTCAAAACATATCGATGGCTAAGTGCGAAACAATTATAATTGCCTATATGTTTATAGGTAGTTACAACTGTTTCGCACTAAGCACTCGATACATTTATGAAAATAAAATCTTTACTTTTCTATCTTGACTTTCAGAAACTATTAGATATGAAACAGTATTTTTTAGCTCACCTAAGCACAAAGTGCTAAACATGAGCTATTGTGATCACTCATTGTACATCCGTCCGTTCGTCCGTTTGTCTGTCTGTCTGTCTGTCCGTCAACAATTTCTTAAAACATCTTCGCCTACTTAACCACTAGGCAAAGTAAGCTGAAACTTGGCAGGTATGTTCCTTGTGTAAATCTCTTCAAAGTTGTTAAAAGAATCTAGTTTCATTAAAAACTCTGGTTTCAATTGTAACGGACAGGCTAAAAATTGCCGAAAATTTAAAAAAAATCTTCTGTTCCTAAGCTTTTAGGCCAATCTAGCTGAAACTTGACAGAAATGTTCCTTGGGTGAAGCTCTTTAAAAGTTGTTAAAGGGATTTATTCCATGAAAACCTCTGGTTTCCATAGCAACGGAAAGGCTGAAAATGCCTGAAAATTGTCTTATATTTTAAAAAATTCTTCTTATCCTCAACAACTATTTCAAAAAAAAGTGAAATTTGACAGGGATGTTTTTTTTTGTAAAGTTCTTCAAACATGGTTAAAATAATTAAATTTCGTCTAAAACCCTTGTTTCCGTGTTAACAGAAAGGCAAAAGAAGGGCCGAAAATTGCCGAAAATCTTATAAAGAATTCTTCCCCTACAAAACAACTTGGCCAATCAAGCTGAAACTTGGCAGGGATATTTCTTGGGATGTTTCTTTGGTGAAGCTCTTCGAAGGTTCTTTAAATACTTTAATTTCACGAAAAACTCTGGTTTCCTTGGTAACGGAATGGTTAAAAAATGGATAAAAATTGTCGAAAATTTAAAAGAATTCCTCTTCTCCTAAGCCACTTGGTCAAATAACCTGAATTTGGTCGGGTTTTGCGAAGCTGCTTAAACGAAGAAACTGGGACAAAGTGAACATGATCTTCTTGAATTAATCAATTATGATCGCGATGCTACCAATAAGTTAAAGGAAGTTCCTTATTGCAACTGTTTAGACAAATCTTTGAAATAAAAATGGATCCAGGCATTGGTAAGCCTACGGCTTCTTGAGGCCCGCCTGTTTGAGTTTTTCTTACTTCATTTTCTAAGCAATCTGCTGTGAATTTTAGGGGGTGGTTGCGCCAATTATTGTTTAGTCTGCTCTTGAGACATTTATACTGGGGGAATTTGACAACTCGTTCAAGATATCAACTACTCGATTTGTGAATGGTTGTTTCCTTACGATATTTCTTGAGTATATCTTGAATAGTTTAAGATCATTTCCTTAAGTACGTGTCGATAGATTCATGTTAAGTAGATTTGGTTTAGATGTAATTTTATATTTGTCCAGGATTTTGAAGGTTTGAAGCATATCAGCTCTTAGTCTGTGGTACATGTATGAAGATACATTTGTTTGTTTTGTTTGAATGGGGTTTGAAGCCACTTTAATAATCTTACAGTTACATGTGTATCGCGGCAGCTGGAGCAACTAACAATGGATTCTTAGTTTTTCTAACACCGGTACCACTATTTCATCCCTTCTTCCCTTCAGCTTCTATCCCACATAGTTCTTCGAGTGTAAGCCCATTGGTGGAGGACAAATTGTCTGAAAAATGAGTGCCGCCGTCGGGGATCGAACATGGGACCTCTAGTCCGACGCGTTACCAACTGCGTTATGACGGCGGCTTATTTTCGACACACTTGCAATTTACACTGGCCCTGTTACATGTTCAAATATATGTCAACTATAGAAAGCTTATGCACTTTTGCCGTCTGGACTTGGTTCGCATTTCGGATAAACCCCAGACGCTCCATTTAAGCGAATAGGATCACAAATAAAATTTTAATCCAATATACCACATATCAGCTTCTAATTGTTTTTTCTATCAGTGTTTATATCATTTTATGTTCTAATACCTAGTGTCCGATGTTAAAATCTCCGGCTCTGATAAAATTTATAGCTACAATACATTTGTACTTCATAGGGTTTTTTTTAGACTTTTTTTATCAAACGCCAATGGTATAATAATCATAGATTCATGGACAGCAGGTGGGGGCTAGCAAAAGATTTTGATAGAACTGGTATAAGAAATACCAGGAATCCATTGCTAGGAACTCCAAATGCAAAATGTTAAAGAAATGGATATGAGTTGGGAAAAAGACAGGGTTTGAAAATTTGATAATTTGCCACCCGGTCTGAGCCGCTGTAATTGGGCTGCCGCACAATCAAAAAGTACCTTAAAATGCCATGTCCTAGTGGTTTTTTTTTATGTCAAGAATACATTTTCCCCTTGAATATCAATAGACCGGAACAACTCTTGAAAAGACATGTTAACTGAATTCTGGGATGGTGGACTGAAGACAGATTGAAATACAGATTGCAACCCTTAAGTCTTCAAACCACTCGAATTAATATATCAAAAAAAACCACACACACAATCGTCTTACTCTAAACTCCCCACATCCTGCCTCACAGCACCCCGTATCATAAATTTTGACACTTCCAAATTTAATTTACTTCAAACATTTAAATTTCTTTCATATTTTATAGTATAAATCAGTTTCCCTTTGGGAATATAGCGTATATTTTCTAATGCAGTTCAAATGTATCCCCGACGGCGGCACTCATTCTTTCCGACTATTTGTCTCTCACCAATGGGTTGATAATCGTAGACCTATGTGAGATAGCAGCTGGAGGACGGGAAAGGATTCGGTTGTTGAACTGGTGAGAGAAATACCAGGAAACCATTCTTAGGTGCTCCAGCCGCCGCGAGATAACTGAAAAATGTTGAAAGTGGCGTTAAACTCCATTCAATCATTCAATCTTTGAAATGTGTGCTTGATTTGTCAATAATTGTGACCATATTTTGTAGTTCCGATTGAATTTATCACGTCTCTCTAAATTAAATTCAATTTTTTTCTTATTTGAACATAACTGTTTTCTTTCGTCTCTATCATATTTACATCGTTGGTTTATTTGACTCGATGTGTGACTCCTGATGATTTTGTTTTTGTATGATAAATAGTGAAAAATACAGAGTTTCTTTGTATACCTCCGACTTCTGGAATTCCCCAAGATCCCTGCATCGGCTTACCCCGGTCGTATCACGTCACTCGTTTTCAAGCCTATATTAATCGAGAGTTAGAACAATATTCGACCTACAAGTTATCCTGTTTTTTAACTTATTTGTATCGTACTTACAATTGGAAAAATATAAAGAAATGACGTTACCTGGCCATCAGAGAATCAGAAATGCACACTTCATGTTTTACACGTGGTTGGAATATCAAATAGGTCATCTTTGTCGAATTACATAGCTTAATTCAATCTGCATCATTCCAACGCTGGGTAAGCCGCCGTCATAGCGCAGTTGGTAGCGCGTCGGTCTGTCAATCTAGAGGTCACGGGTTCGATCCCCGACGGCGGCACTCATTCTGTCTGACTATTTGTCTCTCACCAATGGGTCGGTAATCGTAGACCTATATGAGATCGCAGCTGGAGGCTAGGAAAGAATGTGGTGGTTGTACTGGTGAGAGAAATACCAGGAACCTATTGTTAGGTTTTCCAGCCGCCGCGCTATAACTGAAAAAATGTTAAAAGTGGCGTTCAATCAATTAATCTATCCAACGCTGGGTAAATGTGTTTATCGTCGTTTCCAGCAATCGTTCTCATGTATCAATCTAAGCCAAGTAATTTATCCTGCATATAAAGATAATGTTAAGATTTAGCGTTATAGGAAGATTTTGCGCTTTGTGCCGTGAAATGAACTTTTCACTTTTAAATTCTCATGCCGTTTCTTCGAAAAATATAGATAAAACAGGTTGAAATAAAGCATTCAGAAGTTTTAAAATATACCTTTTTAACCAGCGCTATTGTTTGTCTTAAAACGTAAGGTTCTGTGGATTTTCTTAAATCAATGCACAATTAATAAAGACACTGTGGCTTGATTATATAGTGTGAAATTATTGACATGACTTGACCTTTATGCAATGAATCTTTCACATGCCGACGGACGCGTACGGGTGTATCGACGTCTAAATGAATGTTATGTGCGTAAATGCGTTTTAGAGCATAACCGCTTCGGTGGTGGCGGGATAATGGTGTGGGTCGCCATCAACCATGCATTCAAAACGAAACCGGTTGTTGTTCAAGACAATTTAATAGTCAGGGGGTACATAAACCAACCCTGTGTTCAGGATGTAAAAGCGCTTCGCAAGCGCTTTGAGATGATACCCTGCTTTGCACGTGCACATACGTGCAAAGCGGGGTATCATTTCGAAAGCGCTTCGCTAACGTTTTCATCCTGAACGCAGGGCAAGTTTTACAGCCTGTTGTCCAACTCCTGTTTCACTACCTGGACTCACTTTTATGCATGATAACGCACGTCGACAAACCATGCGTATCACCGCAAACTTCCTCCAAGCCAATAATATTGACGTTCTACCATGGCCAGCCAACTCACCAAACTGCAATCCAATCGAACACGTGTGGGACATCTTTGGACGTCTTTTGCGTCAACGTCAGCCACAACCTCAAACTGTGCAACAGCTGATTGACGCTCTTCATCGCGAGTGGCCTCGCATCCCGAGGTACCTTCTGCGTAACCTGTGTGGCTCAATGAGACGCAGACTGCAAGCAATGATTGCCAGTCAATATGGACATACGCGTTACTGACACCTTTAAGGCAGTGGTCATTTCTAATCTTAAATAAAATGTAACAAATGTTTTTGTTTTAGCCTAAAACCTTACTCCACCTTTGAACAACATCCCGATCATTATCTTCCGTCAAAACTAAATAGTACTTATATTTAGTGTCCCATATTGAACTAAAGCTGAATGCATGTGAGGCGTTATTTATGACAGTCAGTGTATAATAATATTTAGAGAAATTCACCCGCTCAATATATACAATAGGTGTTTTTTTCAAAACTGAGCTCTGACGTAGGCGCCGAGTCCATTACCATAGGTACATGTATTTTTAAAAAGCAAATGATAGGAATTAAACGTGATCCCTCCTTTTCAATTTTGAAAGTACATGCATGAGTTAACCTTACGATCTATGGCAAGCAATAAGTTGTACGGTAAATTGTATCTTTTTCGGGGAATTGATTAAACCTGTTATCTCTTTTGAAAGAAAAGCACGGGAATTTAACAGTTAAAAGTAGATTTCACGGGTTACCGCGCAAACTCTACCTATAGCAGTTTTCACGACTTGTTGTTTATGCCCTTTGGGATATAGGCATGTTTTCAAAAACATTATATAGTAATGAGAGATTTGTGGTAAAATTAGATCGGCCTATATACGGCCGATTTAAGATGCGTGTCGGCTAGAATTTATGAAACGTTCCACCAACATTCTTAAATCGCACGAGGAATTCAACGCTTTGTTTGGCGTCCTTGAATTAACAACCTTCTCATAGGTAACACGATTTTGACCGACTTTTATGGCAGAATAACGCATTCCAGATGTAATTAAAAAAAACAATTTGATTATTTACGTCACGTGAATGTATGTGGTGTGAATGGTAGGACCAAATTTAATTTTGTAATTTTATAAACTTGTCATAAAATGGTAGCGGGAATATAGAGTTACAGTTAACAACATCGTGAAAAAGACAATGTGTATTATTTATAAATGAATTTGGATTGAAATTAAATGAGTGAGAGGAGTGAGTTTTGAATGAAGTTCAGGTGAGGTAATCCATTATCGCTAATTTTGTTCAAAATTAACAAAAATAGCGATAAACATCATCTACCTTTAATAAAACATGCATATCGGTTCTCCAAATATTTTTCTTTGTCTTTAACAGTGTAATAACCCCCATTCGCTTACAGAATTTAATTATGGCATTATAATCATGGATTTTTTCAGCCATTTTTATTTTGAATGTATGTTTTCTCCATTTTTAGCGATTTTGAGCGTTTGTGAATGATTTTAGTGAATGTTTTGAATGAATGGATGGGGCGCTTAGTAAGCGACTTAGAATGTTTTTTTTTTATTGGAATGACAGTTAATTTCACGATGTTATTAACTGTACTTCTGTCCGTATGTGTTGGGATAAGTGTGTGTGTAGAGAGAAGGGTGGATGTGTCGGTTTGTATGTCTGCGCCATTTTTGACCGGCGTATTTACAAATGAATTTTAAAATAACTTGGCACAATTCTCCTCTGGGTAATTATATAGACCAGCAATATCATGTGAGTGATCAAAGATCAATTTTACATTGAAAATGATAGGAGATAACGGTTTCTCAAACCTCACTCTTTCTTGCGGATCTATACTAGTGTCATGCGAAAAGATTTTCCGGATACACCCACCGTAAACATCAATGCTGAATGTCAAATAGGTAAAAATGGTAAAAAGCAAGTATTTGTGGAGATATTTATGTCTTTGACATATTTTAAGGCTTTTTGTGGTGTAATTATGGGAGATTGTATATGTTATGAATATCGTGGAATCTACATCTACTCCGATTCAAACCATTCTGAGCTACTCACTAAGCTCAACATTCATTCATTTCAATCACTCACTAAAAACCACTCAGAAATCATTCAAAATCGATCCGAAAAGTTTAAACCGATCAATAACTTAGTTAGATTTTTCAAATCATCAAATCATTTTATTCCTTTGTGTTAATTTTAAACGCCTTATTTGTCCGTTAAGGGACACACAGATAGAAAAGTTTGTATATTCAAACGCAAAAGAAACTAGTCATTGTGTTAAGGGACATTTAGCAGGCATGTATATGACCTACACCTGAACAAATTTGTTATCAAAGTGCAGATAATTTAATTATCCACAAGATTGGATGGTTATTTTTGAAACCAAATATTTGGTAAAGACATATGATATTCATTAAACTGCGTAAGGGTTCAAAATAAAAAAATCACAAAGATTGAAATGTCGGTGAATCTGGTTTCGAACGAGCTGAATTGAGGTTTTAGACCCTTTAAAGAATTTACTTGAAACAGTTTCATAAATATCGTGTGTCCTCCGTGTAGACATAATACCCGTGCAATATGATGTATCATTGCGTTGACGTTTCGGAGAAATGCGGTTCCATTCGACCCGCAAAGACTGCTCCAGCTCCTGCAAATTGTCAACATTATGCCTGGCCCTTACTTTTCGACCATGCAGATCCCAAAAATGCAGGCCACGGCAAAATTTGGATACAAATAAAACCGTGTATTACGAGCCGTATGCGGGCGAGTATTGTCGTTCATAAATGTGACAGGAGGATGCAGATGGATGAATGGAACAGCTGCAGGTCTCAACACCTGATTAATGTTATCAGCAGCAATTAGATTGCTGTGTACAATTACCAAATTGTTTTTCAAATTCCCCATTTCCCCAACCGATACTATGACGCCGCTCCACCGAACCTGTCTTTTACAACAATGGAGGCGTTAGCGAATCTCTCTTCTTTACATCACACTCTGTCATCATGTTATGAGTTGAACATAGATTTGTCGTAAATGAGAGATTGATTACACTGACGCCTTCGCCAACGGAGGTGCTGCTGTGCCCAGTTAATACGAGCAGCGCAATGACGTTGAATCAGCATGCTTCCAAAATAAGGTCGTCTGGGTCGTATTGGCCTACGGAGGTCACGAAGACGTGTGAGAACGATGTTCCTGCTTTCACCGTACTGCTCAATTGTAGCTGAAGCGGTCTGAAACTGGTGTCTAGCGTGCGTCAATTAAATATGACGGTCTAATCTGGCATACGTAACCCAGGGGCTGCCACTTCTGCAACTGTGTTTGTTTGCCGGAACCTTTCATGCAGATTATCGATAGTATTTCTATTGCAATTAAAAGCACAGGCAAATCAGTAATAGTTGTACCTCCACTGAGCATCGGAAACGCTTCAATTCGCTGACTTTCAGTTAGCCGTGGTATAGCAAGCATTGATTTTTCTTAATTGATTTTGTGAATTTTTCCTCCTCCTTAGAGTTGCAAGAATGGAATGAGTTCATTTAGTTAATTTAACATTCGACAAGGATTAGCACGGGAAAGTCCCGTGTTTTGTTTATTTTTGGTGTTAGGTAACATTGTACCCGATACTTACCGGATAATTTCATTGTAAGAAAAAGTGACACGCGAGCTGTTCGTGGTACACAAATCAAATGCCTTTGACCGATTAAACCATATTGATCTTAACTTGAATAAGTCTTTGTCCTACTTTATCATCCAATCAGAATGCTGGATTTTCAATTTTTTTGGGGGTTTATTATCCCCCGCCGATGAAATCATCGGGGGGGGGGGGGTTATTGTTTTTGCCATGTCCGTCCGTCCGTCCTTCCGTCCGTCTGTCCGTCAGACATAAGTTTCCGCGCTATTTCTTGAAAACTATAGACCGGATTTCAATGAAACTTGACACACAGCTTTACTACAATGAGGACATTCACATATCGTCGGGATTACCCGATTCGACGGTCGAATTTAGAGTTACTGCCCCTGACTGTTTAAGCCACATACATACATAGTGATATTCGTTTCTGCGCTATTTCTTGAAAACAATACACCGGATTTCAATGAAACTTGGCACACATCTTCACTACAATAAAGAAAGGCGCATATTGTCGGGGTTACCCGGTTCGACCGTCGAATTTAGAGTTACTGCCCCTTACTGTTTAAGCCATAAACATACATAGTGACATTCGTTTCCGCGCTATTTCTTGAAAACTGTAGACCGGATTTTAATGAATGAATGAATGAATGATTGGTGTTTTAAGGCCCGTCGACAACCAAGGTCATTTTGGGCGCAAAACTCTAAAAAGTAACTTATTTTAAAAGGCGACGTATACCTTCAAAACTAAGATAACTATAACACTTTAAAACAAAACGCTGTAAATCGTGTAATAAAAATTATGCGAACAGTAGAAATGTAAGAGAGAAGTATTACTTCCAGAACTTAAAAGAAAATCGTGCTCAAAAGAACACTCTATATTAATGTAAAATTCAAAGAGACATTTTTAAAACTAAGGGAAACTTGGATTCAAAAGAAAATAAAATCATATTTTATAATACAAATTAATGGCCTTAAGGTAATCAAAAATCAGTTCAATTTTTACATAATCAAATAAGTTCTTCATACTGTCAACTTTAAAATATCTATCTCTAGTAGAAGAGAAATCTAAACAATCAATAAAAATATGCTTGACAGTAAGAGGACAGTCGCAAGGAATACACATTGGCATGTCTTCTCCCTTTAAAAGATAAGAGTGTGTGAGGTGTGTATGGCCAATGCGTAACCGAGTCAAGATAAGTTCTTCGCGACGGTTTGACCTGTAACCAGGTAACCAATCGCCGAGGTCCTGTCGAACAGAAAATAATTTATTGTACTGGTTGGCTGGATCGTTCCAACATTTACTCCAGACATCATGAATAAAACTATGAATAAGGGGTTTAAAATCAGTAAAAGGTACTTCAAATGGTAAAATTTCAAGTGACAATGCGTTCTTGGCAGCTTTATCTGCCTCCTCGTTACCATGAATACCAATGTGGCTTGGAAGCCAGCAGAAAATAAGATCAACATCATTTAGCTGAGCTATTTTATCGAGTAATCTTACGATAAGGGGGTTGTCAGTTTTCTCGTGCTCAATCGCTTGCATACTTGACATGGAGTCAGTGTATATAATATAACGAGAGAATCGTTCTGCGATCATATGGTCGAGTGCGAGATCAATGGCCTTAACATCGGCTGAAAAAATGGAAGAGTTATTAGGAAGGCGGAATTGATATTTTTCACCATCTAAAATAGTGGCTGAAGCAACTTTTTCGCCATCTTTTGAACCGTCTGTGTATATCTCTTCATATGAAGTGTATTTTTCTTTGACCTCCAAGAATTTTGTTTTAAAAATAGATGGATCTGCTGTATCCTTTTTGCTGGAAGCAAGATCATAAAGAAACGTGGGACTTTTATATGTCCACAAAGGAACATCAGGAACAATATGTTCTGCCACGTCCTCTAGATCAAAATCTAGAGAGTGAACATCTGCTTCACAACGTAAACTAAATGGGGGTATTGCACTTGGTTTTTTATCAAAATCCCGTCTGTGTTTAGGTTCAAACACAGCTTTGTATGTCGGATTCTCAGGATTTGATTTAAGTTTTAAAAAATATTGTAAAGAAAGCTTCTCCCTTCGTAAATTTAAGGAAGGCTCATCTGCTTCTGTATAAAGACTGTTAACTGGTGACGTTCTAAATGCACCCAACGCCAAACGCAATCCTTGATTATGAATAGTATCAAGTTTGCGAAGGTATGAAGGGCGTGCAGAACCATAAACAACACAGCCATAGTCTAGTTTTGATCTAACAAGTGCCCTATAGAGGCGCAATAGAACCTTTTTATCGGCTCCCCAATCCATACTGGATACAACACGTAAAAGATTAAGTGCCTTTTGGCATTTATTTTTCAAATTGTCAATATGGGGTATAAACGACAGCTTAGAATCAAAAATTAGTCCTAAAAATTTAAATATCTTAACAACTTCAATCTGCACTCCGTCCAACTTTAATTCTGGATCGGAGTGCATTTTTCTTGATTGACAAAAATGCATACATTTGGTTTTTGTCTTTGAAAACTTGAAGCCGTTTTCATTGGACCATTTTGAAAGATTGTTTAAGACTTGCTGCAACTGTCTTTCAATTGTATACATGTGTTTTGATCTGTAACAGATACAGAAGTCATCAACATAAAGGAAACATTCCACGCCAGGGCAAACAGTTTTAACGATATTGTTTATTTTGACACTAAATAGTGTCACCGATAAAATACTTCCCTGGGGTACACCCATTTCTTGTTCATGAGGATCAGATAGAGTATCTCCGACCCGGACTCTAAACTGTCGTTCATCCAAAAAAGCTGAGATGAAATAGGCAAGGCGACCTCGTATACCGAAATCATAGAGGTCGTTCATAATTCCATACTTCCATGTGGTATCATAAGCACTTTCGAGATCGAAAAAGACAGAAACAACATGTTCTTTCTTTATAAAGGCTTCTCGAATAAATGTCTCGAAGCGAACAAGATGATCAAGAGTGCTTCTCTGTTTACGAAAGCCACTTTGGACTTGAGTAATAAGGTGGTTCTTTTCAAGAAACCAGACAAGACGATCATTTACCATTCTTTCCATGGTCTTGCAAATACAACTAGTTAAAGCAATAGGGCGATAATTAGATGGATTTGTGGAATCTTTACCTGGTTTAGGTATTGGAATAACGATAGCTTCCCGCCAAGAGGCTGGAATGCTTCCCGTTTCCCATACCTGATTATAAATTTGAAGTAAGCAATGAAGGGAACGAGACGGCAAACGTTTGAGGAACTGATAATGAATAGCATCTGGTCCGACAGCAGTGTCGTGACACTTTTTTAAAGCTTTTTTCAATTCCTTAACGGAAAAGTATCTATTATATTGCTCCAGATTTCTGGAACTAAAATTAAGCTTAGACTTTTCTTTTTCACCTTGAAACTTCTGAAACGTAGGTGAATAATTAGTAGAGGAAGATTTCTTGGCAAACGTGTCTGCCAAGACATTAGCAATATCATGTTTCGAAGAAACTGTATTATCTTCATCTGTTTGAAGGTGGCCGACACTTAGTGATTTATTCTTCCCACTAATTTTACGTATCATATCCCATGTCTTTTTGACAGATGATCTAGAATTTAGTCTAGAGACATACTGTCTCCAAGACGAACGCTTACTTTGTTTTATAGTGCGACGTGCTTTTGCACGTGCAATTTTAAATTTGTAAAGATTTTCCTTTGTAGGTCTTAAGCCAAATGATCTGAGAGCACGTTTTCTCTCAGTTATAGCCTTTTTGCAATCTTCATTGAACCATGGTTTGTTTGGAACTTTGGGGTCAGGTGATGTTCGAGGAATAGTCTTTTCTGCAACAGAGTACAGTAAAGATGTGAAAAGCTCTGTGGGGTTTTCACAATCATCAAATGCTTCCGGATTAATAGACTGCTCACATGCAGTTTTAAATTGTTCCCAATTAGCCTTATGGAGTTTCCAACGTCTCGGACGTTCTTGAACCGATGGTCCAAGTTCCGAGACATGGATAGGAAAATGGTCACTACCATGTAGATCGCAGTCTACTTTCCATTTAAAATCAGGAAAAATCCCAGGACTGCATAATGTTAAATCTAGTGACGAATAAGAACCAGTGGCAGGATGGAGGTACGTAGAACTTTTATCATTCAACAAAACTAGATCATGTCTCATGATGAAATCTTCTACAGCACGACCTTTGTCATCTGTATTCGAACATCCCCACAAGGTATGATGAGAGTTAAAATCTCCCATCAAAATAAAAGGTTTAGGCAGCTTGTCAACCAAGTCATCAAATTGCCTTCTATCAAAAGCAGATCTGGGAGGCAAATAAATCGAACACAGTGTAACAGTTTTGTTCAAAGATATACTTACAGAGATTGCCTGTAAGTTTGTATCAAGTTGCACCAAATGATGTGGAACATTGTTATTTACAACGATTCCGACACCACCAGCTGCTTTATCACCAGAATGAAAGTTTTTAAAATAACATGAATGGTGCTTCAAGGAAAAATTATCTGTATCTTTTAAAAATGTTTCCTGTAAGCAAAATGCCACTGGTTTATATTTCGACACTAAAAGGTTAAGTTCCTCGAAATTGGCTCTGATGCTCCGACAATTCCATTGTAAAATGTTGTTCGCCATTATGAAGGTTAAAGAGAGAAAAATACCAATGATTTTCGGAAGTATGTAATTATTCATTTTTTATTACAAAGTTTAATAATACCTGCACCTTGCCTAATAACATCCGGATGTTCGCCTGATTTTGATTGCGTAACATCAACAGATGTGGTTGGTTTCAGTACCTTAGACTCAGGGGGAGGGTCTCTCCACTGGTCCAGATTGCTGTTCCAATCTGAAGGATCTGGTTCATTTGAATCCTGATCCATTTTATTATCCTCTTCATTTTCCTCCTCATCGTCACCCTTCAACTCGCTAAAGCGATTCGAGGTAGTAACTACGGGGGGATTTAACTTCTCCATCTGAATTAATAGTTTCTTACGTTGAATCATTTCAAGTTTGTCCAAACGCTCAACTTCGTCCATTCCAGCAGATTCAGGATTGGGGGTCCTGGGCGCTGAAGGCTTATTCGTTTTAGATTTGGATGTTGTAGCCACATTTTTCTCAGTGTTTGATTTTGAGTCAGAAGATGGGGTTGATCTGGGGATTGAAAAGGGATTATGTGCGTTGGAAGGTGTAATCTGTGGTTTCTTTGGCATCAATTTCTCAACTAAAGATTTAGGTATTAGACCTTTAAGTTCTTCGGCCATATCAGGAAATTTTTGAAGAAGCAACTTTGCAAGGATGAGACAGGTGTCACAGTTCTCTTTCTGTGAAGGAGAAGCAGGAGCCACAACGTGGGCATAACTACCTGATACACCGCTCTGTTTCTTGCGCTGTTCAACAAGCTTTCTTGCTTCAATAAAGTCTATACCCTTTGTACATTTCAAAGTAAGAATTTCTTTCTCATCCTTCCACATTGGACAATCCTTTGAAAAAGATGCATGAGATCCCTTGCAGTTGACACATTTCAGGGGATTTTGACAGTCCTTACTATTATGGTCATCGCCCTGATATGCACATTTAGAACAAGCTTGTGTACTTCGACATTTGTCAACGTGATGTCCAAAGCATTGACATTTAAAACAGCGCAATGGATTTGGGATGTAGTGGTCCACTTTAATTGAAAGAAATCCTACTTTGATAGATGATGGCAAAACTGTTGAGGAAAAGGTCAGAATATAAGTATTGGTAAAGATTTCTTTTCCATCCTTTTTAATGGAAATTCGTTTTACCTCAGTTACCCCCTGTGATTTTAGATTTTCTTTGATATCTGTTACTGAATTGCAATGAGAAAGCTCTTTACAGCGGATTACACCTTTGCAAAAGTTTAATTTCTCATGTGCATAAATCTTGACAGGAATATTGAAAAAGGTATCATGGTCAAGGAGATTAGATGCCTGCTGTTTTGAGAAAACATCGACAAGGATTGTGCCATTCTTAAGAGTTTTCACAGAACGAGGAGAACCTAAAATACTCTGAATTTGTTTTTTTACAACGAAAGGAGAAAGTTTTGAAATTGGACGTGAAGAATCTTCTGACTCTATAACGATAAATCGAGAAAATGAAGATGAAGTTTCATTGTCTGATTCACTATCAGAGAGAAGTCTTTTTTGGTCAGTGATCTTGGATTTCTTTTGTGTAGCCATGTTAGAGTCATTTGTTTCATCGGCAATGCTCCACCACCCACCCTCCGAGTCCTACAAGGGGACACCTAACCTGGGGAATTCCATCTCAGGAGGTGCCGGGGATACATCGCCGATATACTCGGATAAATTGGCTAGATCAAGCAATCAATACTTCCTATGATTTATTCACCCAAGCATGAAACAATACCGGAGAGTATTATTGTCGATCAAACACCATTTTCACCCGATTGGCCCATGAGCCACCGCCTTCTAAGGCATATAATGTGAAATGACATTTATCGAAAACGGTGGTTGAAGGAAACAATTTAAAAGGCCAGTTGCAGAATAAAACGCCCTAGGGCAAGACATGACCAGCCGATTGATCAGGTCGGGCCCGCCTGACCTCCCGTTTATCCCAACTCAGGGCCAAAGTGGTGTGTTGCAAACACAGGGCCTAGCCAATCCCTGGGGTCACTCAACCACCAGGATCCCGTCATCAGGCATTACGGGTCGCAGCCCACGGCAAACGGGCAGGTCCATTTGTTTGGGGTCTTACCATGTACTACATGGACAGCAGCCGACTATTTCTATCCCCCCGCCCAGCTGGGGGCCCGGATTTTAATGAAACTTGGCACAAAGCTTCACTACAAAGAGGACATGCGCATATCGTCAGGGTTACCCGGTTCGATCGCCGAATTTAGAGTTACTGCCCCTGACTGTTTAAGCCATATACATACATAGTGATATTCGTTTCCGCGCTTTTTCTTGAAAACTGTAGACCGGATTTTAATGAAACTTGGCACAAAGCTTCACTAAAAAGGGGACATGCGCAAATCGTCAGGGTTACCCGGTTTGATCGCCGAATTTAGAGTTACTGCCCCTGACTATTTAAGCCATATACATAGAGTGATATTCGTTTCTGCGCTATTTCTTGAAAACTGTAGACCGGATTTTAATGAAACTTGGCACAAAGCTTCACTACAAAGAGGACATGCGCATATCGTTGGGGTTACCCGGTTTGACCGTCGAATATAGAGTTACTGCCCCTGACTATTTAAGCCATATACATACATAGTGATATTCGTCTCCGCGCTATTTCTTGAAAACTATAGGTTGATGTAGATAAAAGATAGCCTGTACCTAAGTTTGATATTAACTCCATTGACAATGAAAATATGTTCCGTTGGGGATATCAATTCAACGAATTTGCTTGTTTTCCATAAACTAACCAGCTGCGGTTTATTTTGATCATTATTTCATTTAAACGTCAAGGTTTATTTGTTCTTCCACGCATGCGTACATACCAAACTCTATCCCCTCAAGAATATGCAACGAGTGAAAAGTAAAGGAGAAAATCGTGATACACGTGCTCATATTGAATTCCCCATATTATACTCTGATTTGCACCTGCTTAAGCGTGACATGGACTGTCCATTTGTTTTTACGTGCATATTTCAACAACACCGTATTTGGAAAGAAGGGGCGTTCATTTGTAATAAATATAACCGGCTTATTCCGTGTAAATCATGTTATATGTCGTCAATTATATTAAGCGCGGGAAAAAGACTAAGTCAGTTAAACGCTAATAATTGAAAATTAAACGATTTAAACAGCCTCAGTCGGTCGCTACGCTCCCTCCTTTCGGCTGTTTAAATCGTTTAATTTTCAATTATTAGCGTTTAACTATTACATAAGGCTAGTTTCTTTGCGTTTGAGTTAAGCCTTTTATTTAAAGGGGTGGTTAATAAATATCGATTATTCCGGACGACCTCCCTTTTATTCCATTCAATGCGAATTATATTATTTTGTCCCATATTTTCCACACTCTACTTTTCCAGAAATTTGTTTAAATATAAACAAGAAAGAAGTATAACATGTCATAACATGTTAATCATTGGCATTAGCTACGTTTGAAGAATGTCGAATAGGAGTTAACGACATGAAAATAGTTTCGTATTTAGAAGAATTATCATTATTAGGAAACGTTACCATAGAATTGCCGAAGCCCATTAAAGTCTTGTTTTTCATTGGATCAAAATATCAAAACATGTTTGAAAGAGTGTCACTCAAGGGGTTTTTTGTTTAGCAACATAACGAGGTATGGTGGACATATGACATTTGGCGGCAAAATATGCCGTCTTTACTCCAATAAACAAATTAGCTCGCAAATTTTTAGCAAAATTCAAATGGAAGTAGTGCTTTTTAATAAAAAAAAGTGCGAATTATTCAACGAGTCCTCTTTAAAGTTCCAATTATGATTAATTACACTTTATTTGTTTATTTGTTTGAATTGGTTTTACGTCGCTTTTAACAATTTCGCAGTTATATCGCGGCGGCCGGAGCACCTAACAATGGATTCCTAGTATTTCTTTCACCTGTACTACCATTACACCCTTTCCTAGCCTCCGACTGCTATCTCACATAGGTTTACGATTATCTACCCATTGGTGAGAGACAAACGTCGGAAAGGATATTTGCCGCCACCGGGGATCGAACCCACGACTTCCAGACTGGAAGTCTTATGCCTAACCAACTTCGCTATGGTGGCGGCCTTAATTACACTTTAACTAACAAGTATAATATCAACTGATTCCCTGTGTTTCGATATAACTTGGGACCTCACGTCATATTATCTAAAAAATAGCATCAATCTACGCGGATAATCCCCAACATAGCATATGTATACGAAAAAACTTGGCAATATGAGATATATTTGTTTATGTGAATTACTTTGAACAGTCCCAATGTTAAAACAAAGAAAAAAAGATGGTGCATTGATCGGGAATCGAACCCTTGATGCCAGCGTGAAAGGCGAGCTCGATTACAGTATTAGTTATACGGTTTCTTGCCGGGGTATATGACGATTTATTCCCGGCTGGAAAAATGATGTCACCCGAGCCGGAGGCGAGGGTTGACATCATTTTTACTGCCGGGAATAAATCGTCATATACCCAGGCAAGAAACCGTATTACGAATTTATTATACTTCAAAGTTTTAGGGCTAAATATCTGTCTTTTGCCTATTTTAGGCGTTCGTATAAATCAATTTCTTTTAAACCACCAATATCCCTTAATGCGCCCCTATGAAAAGTAAACATGTACAAAGTGACGTCATATATAGTTGTGACGTCACACTACTACACTCTGCGCTATTGTGATATGGAAGCGTTTGTTGGCTGAAACTGCGAGAAACTTGGCACTTTAAATGGACAAATTCGTACAAATTTAAGGTATTTATTGACATCTATATCATTTTTTATTTGCATATTATTAACTGACATCCTTTTCAACTGTATCCTAGTGTGAATATTCGGGTCGTGTTATCAGCGAAGCGAGAGAAACATGGCTGCTATTACCGTTTCGATTTTTTTTTTCTATGTTCACGTCGAGGCGCCTTAAGGAAACATTAGAGGTAATACCGGAGCGGCCGTAGCTATCAATGTTTGTCAGGTCAGCATTAACCAATGAAAATGCTAGAATTTTCTTTGCAGTATAATAATTAACGACATCGTGAAATTGACAAGGTGAATGATTTTTAATGAGATTAAATGAGTGTGTGGAGCGAGTTTTGAGTGAATTTAATTGGATGTAATCCTGTATCGCAAATTTTGTTCAGGATGAACTACTTTGTAGTGTAAAATACGATCATATCACCTAGCAGAGAACTATGCCACTCGATTTTTGCTGTATTTACGCGAAAAGGGACAATGAAAAGGTGTTCAAGTTAAAATTTACATCACAAAGTATAGAAAAACAATCTCATAAGCTAATAGTTTCAAAAACATGCAAAGAAATGACGTTAATCTTTTCGAAGCGAGACCTACAAAGGCATTCGTCACAGCTCGGCTGTAAACTACATCGACCAACACTTCCCTAGATAGACTCGCCCAAATATGGGTCAAATGATTTAAATTTTTTATCAAGTGTTCAAAAACGTTTTCTCCCATAAATAAATTTCACGAAAAATCAAAATGAAATTATCAAGCTGATAAGTGTCTATGAATACGAAATGTCACTACCTTCTCCGACTGGCTCTAGAAACGGATTTCCCTACAACCTATAACCCCTCTACCTCGAGGAACACATTTGGATTTTGAATTTAATAATAGCTCTAAGAATAACCATTTCTACGAAAATATTAAACGAAAATGTGTTTTTAGAATAAGTCACGCCCAAAAAAAGATTTGTTATGAGATCTTGTTTCGGACAAGCTTTTCTTAAGGTTCATGTAAAGTGTTTGAGACCCAATTTCAGGGGCATTCATTTGCCAAGGAAAAGCAGTATGTCCAGGTATATTATATATCAAAATGAAGCTATTTATAAGCACAATCAGTTGAAAAACATAAGACTGTTATAACTATAGCGGTTTAGCCAAAACATTGTGGAAAAGGGTCAATTTGTACAGAACAAGCAACTGAATGACTGTTGGATAAAATTGGCTCATATTTTAACAAAGTCTAGCCTAAAGTACAATCCAGGTAGTGCTACAACCATTGGTACAAAACTCAGCCCCAAAACGTAGTTATGCAAGCAATTTATTTTGAATTATTTTTATAAACACATATGTCATATATGTCATTCTAATTTTGTAAACGTGTAGATCTTTTTATGGTATGGTGTGTTATCACAACATAAATAGACATTAATTGTTTATATACCTGTTAGGTTGATTAGCGATATATCAATTTCTATTTCACAGAATCATAAATATATAGTAATATTGTAGTTCATCGAATTAAAAAAAAGCTATAATTTTAAATAAATCGCAGAAAATATTTCACAATATTATGCTGTGATGTTGCACCACACCTAACGTGTGTTTTGAAAACAGACCAAACGGGTTTGACATGTATGTTGACAAAATAAATGGAAATTGATTGTGTTTAAAGAGCCTTTTGAGACTGTGTTTTATATCTAAGGTTGTAGCACTACCTGGATGGTACTTCAGACTGTACTTTGTTAAAATATGGGGCGGTTTTATGCAACCGTCATGCAGTTGCTTGTTCTATACAAAATTACCCTTTTCCACAATGTTTTGGCTAAACCGCTATAGCTATGGCGGTCTTATGTTGCCTAACTGCTTGTGCTCACGAATAGCTTCATTTTGATATATAATATACCTGGACATATTGCTTTTTCTTGGCTAATGAAGTGCCATAAATATTGGGTCTCAAACACTTTACATGAACCTTAAACGAGTCTAGAATAGAAATGTTATTAAGCGAGCAATGGCGAGTTTTATAACTTTTATATTCAAGAGGCATATCTCTTACAAAATCGAGTAACATATTTTTTTTTTTAAATTAACAGTTTTGTACCTTAAAACCCATTTATGTCAAGGACGGAAGATAAAACAAAAACAAAAAAACACTGCGATAACGTGGGTAAAATGACGTCATAATGACGAAACTTTGAATGCGATGATGCGCGTATGTAAGACAAGGATATCTGATGGTTGTTCGTGAAAGGAAACATGGCGTGCTACATGTATTTGAGAAAAGTGGAGTTTTGTGTTTCGCGTGATCCGTCGTAGAATTGTTTAAAATTTATACTTGTCGAATAACGAATGATAATGATGTTTAATTTGTCTAAATTCACTAATGTTACATAGTTATATTCTAAAATAGTATGTATGTGTTTTATATCGTGTTTTTGCATGATTTTTTTTGTAAAAACTACATCAAATGAAAAATATAAACGAGATAAAAAGTATTTGGTAAAGAAAAAAACATTAATTAGAATTGTAGGACGTAATGTAACCATAACATAGGGTTTCAATGAGAATTTATGTTTTTAGACTGGCAATATCCCCTTATTGTACCGCTGCAAAAGCTCTCTAAATATTAACTATTTTAATTATATTGCAGAGGTTTATAAACTGTTTGTCGTTTTCACATAGGATTGATATCGAGTCATCTTGGAAAAACATTTTCACAACTTTGGTGACAAATTAATTATTGAACAATGACGCAAATAAAAAATCTATATCAGAGCAACCTTTTCTCATTTACCATCTAGATACCAGGAAGGGTGAAGACCCATGTTCACAATTTGGGTAAGGTTTATTTTCTCTTGCCTTGCAACTACATTATTGTCTATTCAATTCTGTGTGTTACTTAAATTTTAATTTCAGAACTCATAATAAAGGGTTACAACTAATAACTTAGTTCATAATTATAAATACAAAATAACTGAAAGAAAATTTCACGTAACAATTTTTTGAGACATAATTTCCAGATAATTGCAATTTCCGATTTTATGAAAATATTCAAACCCAGCTAGCATAGCATCTCTTTATGTGTGCGTTCTTTTTACCGTGACCGAGAGTAGCAGGAACATATTAATATGTTATCCAAAAACAAACAGATATACGTTCATTTAAAGTCAGATTGCGATGCCTGTGCTAGATGATTCTTTCACAAGGATTCACTTTCTGCTCATTTCATTTTTAATTCTATAATATTTTCTCTTTTACCCTTTATTTACATGTATTTTCTAAATGTTATCTCAAGATGGTATTTTTCGCTTGACGTGTCTTATTCGTTTTCCAGCGTATCGACCAGGCTCAAAGCAGTTCGGTATTCAAAGGCAATTATTGCGTGACATCCCTTCAGCCTCCTGCACCTAATAAGCGTAAATTATAAAATACAAAATTGAAAATGAAAAACAATATTTAACTTTTTACAGTAAACAGAGAATCCTCTTTGTAACATATGTTGTAAAATAGTAGCTCTTTAATCAAATAATATATGATATAAAAACCTAGTATATGGAGAACATAACCGAATTTCAATGTATACAGAAAGAGGATGATATTTGTAACGTTGCAATCGGAATACTCTCTACTATTTCACCCTGCTTACTGACCGTTGGGACTTTAGGAAACGTACTGAACATGGTGGCACTTTTTAGAAAGAATCTGCGTGATAAGCCTGTGTTTTTGCTCGTATTTCTATCTTTGTTTGACACATTAGTACTGTGGAGCCACATCCTGCATTTCCTTACTAATACAATCAGAACAGATCCGTTACACGAGGTTGCAAAACCTCTCTGCTTTATCCTTACGTGGATAACGATATGCTCATCGTCATCGTCTACTTGGACGGTTGCCGTGGTGACGATAGAGAGATGCATCGTGGTATGGCGCGGTGCTGACAAAGATATTTTGCCGTCGAGAAACAAGAATGTCTGTGTTTTGCTAGGGTTCATAAGCGTAGTGGTTGTTATCAGCATGATACTCGTCTTTGGTGATACTGAATTCGGACAGAAAATATGTCCTCGCAGACAAGAAGCAAACGTGGAAGTATTGGGATTAGCCTCTGTTGTTTGGCTGTACGCTTTTCCCGGTTTATTGGTAATAACAGGCAACACGTACCTGGCTTACAAGATCAGCTTTCCGGGAAATTCATCAAATACAGGTACGTCCCATTCAAAAATACCAGTACTCTTAACAATTATGATGCTGGTAACTTTCATACCTTACTTGACAACCAACTCACTGTTACGATTTAGTGTTATTTCCAAGCAAGATGATCCCAGGGTTGCTCTTTTACAAACATTATCTCTGTGTTTATTTTGGTGTAACTACACCTTTAATTTTGTGATTATTAAGATGTGGAATGAGATGAAGGCCTACTTTTCGCGACATACTAACCAGGCCGAAACAAGTGTCTAAGGCAACATTTGCAATACGTTGGCCACAATGCGAGATATATTAAAACGGGAGAATGCTATACGGACAAAAACTTGATGTGTATGTTACATCTGTGTTCTGACAATCAATATACACGTGTACGTTTAACCTTTTCCTGTTTTACAAAAGTTTGGACCTGTCCAAATTCAAAGGTTTAGCAGACGAAAATTTAAGGTGGATTTAATTTGAAAAATAACTATTCAGTAGGGTAGAAAATAGTGTGGAAAAAGAAGAAATTGCTTGTCAGAAGCAATTTCTTCATTTTTTCACTATGTTTTCTCAATCATAAAATCTCAGGCACGTAAAAAGCATGGATTAAACAGCAAAGGGTTAATCTTATTGACTGTATTTTTCATATGGAATATTTTGACTTCGAAGCTAGTAGCATAAAGTAGTCACAAACGATATACTAATGTGATTATCAAACATATTCTTGAAGTTAGATACAGAGACAATCTTATCTTATTTTATTTACGGAGAAAGTGGCCGATTCCAACTCAAAATTTAAAGATTACCTTATCTAACGAGGTTGGGGAAATTTATAATTGTCGAGGCTCGAGACAATTATCAATGCCCACAACCGAGATAGATATTTTTCCTACAATACACTAAGTACGTATTATATTTGTGTTATAACCTCTATTTGACTTGTGTTCATTGATGTTTCTTTCAGAAAAGCAAGTTTCTAAAAATAATCACATTATGTCTTTGTTCTAAAAATATCCATGTGATATCATAAAAAGTATCATATGGGATGTTATCACATGGATATTTGTATGGTTGTAAGGTAAATGAATTTATCTGAATATTTAAACAAAGAACTAAAGAAAGATTTATTCAAAACTGGGAATCGGACTTATAAAACATACCAATAGCTGACACTTACTATAGTGGAAGCATATTGACTTGGACCTGGACTTTGTGATTTGACAAAATTAAATATAGTTTGTTTCCCTTCGGTAACACCGCAATATGCCTTGTTTACATTTTGGTTACTTAGCACGTACGTTGCCCATAACTCGCCGTAACCCCAAAACCATGCGGTGCCCGTGCGGCGGCATACGGTGTCCGTGCTATCATTGTGCGGTTTTCGGGTGCCTCGGACCCTTCCGATTTTTGTATAAAAATTATTATACAAGTTTTTCAAAATTGCAAGACCGCACGGAGACAGTAGTCCGGAGATTCGTCGTAGAGGCATCGCGCGTTCGCCGCACGGACATCGTAAGGCCACCGTGCGATGTTTTGCCTTTTAGTCTTGAACGGATACTCCTACGGTCCCCGCACGGGTACCGTGTGATGAACGTACGACGGCTGCACGTTTTACAGTGCAAAACGTTGATAAATCGCACCGTCTCCGTGCTGGGATCACACGATTATCTTGTGATCGCCGCACGGGCACCTCAACGATTCTTACGATAGTTTTATGAACACACGTACCGCCATCGCATGATTTTGTGAACACACACGACGAAGAAAATAAATCGTACGATGTCAAAAATATCATACAAAATATCGTAGGCTGCGATATCGTACTGCGACCGTGGCAAATGTAAACCAGGCTTTACCTGCGGAATCCAATCGTTATAAGTTTGGTTGCGCGCATTTGTTCTGTTGACCCGTAATTTTTGCTGCAACGGTGATATTTGGTCATGCACATGAACTTTGGAATTTATACATATATTGCGTCTCCTACTTAATAAAAAAGATACTTCTCAAATTTCTAAATATCTTTTAGGATTGGAATTAAATGAAATCCCCTCTCACAGTCGCGCACAAGTAGAACAATTGTTTTGAAATTGACACGTCTGCTTCATGACTAGGTGTCGTGTATACCCTTTATGCTATTTTTAAGGCCTCACATACATAAAAACGGAACGTCCATGCTTGGTCGCCACGTGCCGAAGTATCATCGGAATTGTTTTCATGGGCCTAATAATATATTTTTTCATAAAGGCCAGGTATAAGTTAAAAGCAGAATCGATTTGGTAATTGAGCCTCTATAGTCCCAACTTGGAAAAAGAATAAGGACTGTGGGTAAAACCAAAGACATCAAGAGATGATAGGATATATGTGTATTCACAAGAGCTAATAGGAGATGTGTATTCATATCTTTAAACATTTCTTGTTTAATGACTACTAAGTTGGAGAGTTTGGGCTGTCCAAAGATAAAAAGTTGGGACTCTTGGCGAGTGAAAAGAAGCTTCTTGCGACGATGGACTGCATCCCTCGCCAAGTTTCCCTGTGACCGAACTTATGATAGGGAATGGGTTAAAACCTATGTTTTGTATATATCACATAATTTGTGTTTACTATGAATTACGTGTTATCCTTGTCTTTAATGTTTACTTGTATCTAGCCTTTTTCTCAATCCGATACTAGACGACAAAAATAGACATGTCCAGTCCAAGTTATTTGAAAACGACAACTAAATGTAAAATTATTTAGAAACAAGCAAAAAAGGAAAAGAATAAAAGAAAATTCTTTAAAAACACGACTTACTTCTTTAAGTCATCATTGCGAGGTTTTCATTTCGTTTTGGGCCGCCGTCATAGCGCAGTTGGTAGCGCGTGGGACTGTCAATCTAGAGGTCCCGGGTTCGATCCCCGACGGCGGCACTCATTTTTTCCGACTATTTGTCTCTCACCAATGGGTTGATAATCATAGACCTATGTACGATAGCAGCTGGAGGCTAGGAAAGAATGTGATGGTTGTACTGGTAAGGGAAATACCAGGAATCCATTGTTAGGTGATCCAGCCGCCGCGATTTAACTGAAATAATGTTGAAAGCGGCGTTAAACTCCATTCAATCAATCAATCAATCATTTCGTTTCGGCCAAACCTTATGGCAGTACCTGATTATTTTGAATAACTGAATATCTTAAATTTTAAAAAGAATATTATTCAAACTCATATCGCTTTCCTCCAACTTCTAGCTTAGATGTAGTCAATGTAACAGCTGTCATTTTCAAGGAACTATTTACAGTTATATTTAAATACGCATAATGAATATTATGTAAATAAGAGTACATCATGGACAATTATTGTTATGTTGTGAAATAAACTATGAAACCTTGAAGAGAGTGTTGAGTGTATGACTTTGACCTTTGGCCCCAAAATCTTCAATTTATTGAATTGAAGTTGCAGAATGTACAGATCCCCATGATGCAGATAAAATATAACAAATATAAGTGATTGTAGAAATCCTTCGGAAAAGGCTGTTATGGCATTTAACTTTGACAATTAAGCTTGATGCAATCGAAATACTGTTTAACCCTTTGCTGTTAAATCCCTGTTTTTTACGTGCCTGTGATTTTATGATTGAGAAAACATTGTGAAAAAAGAAGAAATTGCTTCTTACAAGCAATTTCTTCTTTTTCCACACTATTTTCTACCCTACTGAATGGTTATTTTGCAAATTAAATCCACTTCAAATTCTCGCCTGCAAAACCTTTGAATTGGGACAGGTCTAAAATTTTGTAAAAACAGGAAAGGGTTAAGAGTGCAGTTGTACGATTGATTGTGAACGACCGGACCAAACATTTATAAATACACCAATTGTTATAGGAGAAATAAAGATAAACCATTTGTGACATATAAACTTAACATTGACATGTAGAAAAATGTTGCAGATAAGATCTGGCGGGATCAAAACCAACGGACAGAATGACAAAAAACAATATCGATTGGTA
The DNA here is from genome assembly GCA_948146395.1 of Fragum whitleyi. Classification (NCBI taxonomy): domain Eukaryota; kingdom Metazoa; phylum Mollusca; class Bivalvia; order Cardiida; family Cardiidae; genus Fragum; species Fragum whitleyi. Next base: position 1,189,947 of record OX411550.1, read on the forward strand.
TCGAAGTGGGAAAAAAAGAAGCTTGCACGTAAATATAGTAATGTTTATTTGTTAAAAGCATCGATATAAACATGATTCCTATACAATGAAAATGTATTATGACATTACTATCTTAGTAATAACTTTAAACAGCTGTTTCTAGTAATACTTTGAACTCGTTTTTATTTCAGTTATAATTTTATCAAGAAAGTCAATACTTTTGTCTTTCTTTTGTTTGCTTGTTCCTCTCTTTTTGCTGTGATTGTTTGGAATGAATGATTGAAGCGCTGAGCGAGTGATTTTGAATGTCAATTTTACGATGTTATTAACTGTATGCTACTTTCATATTTTGTTCCAAAAAGCTTTCTAATTTTTCAGACTTTTAACCCATCCTAGATCAAGTTTCCGAGAGAGTAAAAAAATTAGCTTTTGGTGTTCACGAATTGAATTTTCAATTCATCTTCCTCGAAACGATTATCCTGTATCGTTAATACAAAAATTAGACGAAAAGTGAACATTTTAGGGAAATTTTTGTTTAAAGCGAATCAATTTGCGCGAGATTGCTATGTAAGGTTCGTGGTGACGTCAAATTTAAGGCTCTGCTTAGATGACGTCGGATGGGGTGAAATGAACAAAAGGGGGGTATAAGGTTATCTTCATTCAACTGCTTTGGCGGTAAAATTATCAAATGATAATTTACCCGTATTTCTCCATTATCCACCGATATGCATTAAACAGTTGTAACTATCCTATCAAATTTAGGACATCTCTTCACACCCAAGGGGTATTACTGTCACCCTTCAAGTTCTTTTTTAGTCTTTTGAGCAAAGAATCTTCGTATATGTAGGGCTCAAGTTTGTAACCTTCAATATATTTTCTGTCCTTTGGACCCCAAGCTTCTGATGCCTTGAGAGAACTTCCGAATTTCTGAAAAGAATTAGTATAAAACAAATAAATAAAGAATAGAAACGACAAATGATTTTAAAAAAAGATTAAACGTTTTATTGTATCGAGAAATGTCCAAAGACTATCAATGTGTAAAATTCTCTATACCTTTTATTTCAATGTTTTCGATCTTTCTCTAGGCTATTGCCTATTCTCACTCAATTCATTGGAAAATATTTTCTTGCATGTGGTTGGTGAAGCTGTGCCCGAGTAATACACTTACCAAGCTAAATTAGTGCTGTTTTATGATCTTGAGCCTAGACAATCAGTTATTTGCTCTTTTTTCACTCTTTTCTAATGATGGTTAAAACTTTTGTCAATTTTTTTAGGATCTATTATAAAACATGGTAGATATACACCTATTAGCGTAAAATACGCTTATTTTGGCATTTGACCTTGATATATGAACTTGGATTTGAACATATCACAAAAATCATTTCAAACTATTTTAAGAGTGTTAAGGGTAGTGCCAAAAATTTTGAATACATATGAATAAATAGGTTATGACCTTTACAAGCTGAATTTGAGCTCATTTTGATCGTTTACCTTTGTGTGTGACATTGAAATTTAACATTTTACAAAACTGCTTTTAATTAAAAATGTGTTCTTGTGTGAGAACAAATGTGCATTATCTTATTGAAATCCATATGACCTTGTCTTGAAATGGCCGACTCAAAGCTAAATTTTGCTAATATCTCATATTCCGGTACAGATAACTCCAAAATTGATGAACTGATTTCTTAAAAAAACCGCAGGGGCAATGGTTTTCTATTTTTCTTTTTGCAAACAATAAAAGAAATTTGATATCCAATGCTATATGTAGACGTGTTAGGCTTACTCGCAAAGTTGGTAGTAGATAAAACAAAGAATTTCATTAAAGACATTTGAAAATGTAATCACAATGAAATTTATTATTTGTCCAAATAGATACCGTTTCCGAATCAGAACTAAGTCATTGGTGTATTTTGTGGAAGTCTCAACTTCAAAAGCAGTTAATTGGGGTGAAATATAAGTTTTAAACTGACTCAAGTTGGTAGTAAAATATAAGACACAGCTAGAACCAATAACTTTGAGACGCCATTTATTGCTCGGTAGACGCAGATTATATCATAGTATGTATGGCAAAAGTAAGAACGGTCCTTATTGAGACTTGCCCTTTGAACACTGAATTTCATTTTTGCTTCCGGTGCTATTAAGGAAGAACGTTCGTCTGCAAAAACTAACGACGGGCAAAATAGATCCCCAAAGTGTTTTAATCGAAGGTAATGGTTTTAAATAATGAACAACTCACTTAAGATTTGAAATTCACTTTTTACTCAGCCTTTCATGTTTGTTCAAGATAACTTACTTTCCATAATGGTCCATCTTGTTTCCTTATCACATCCATCGCTATAAGGACAAAAGCTGCTACAGGTAATAGGCCAACAAAGCAACCCAATGTAATGGCGTAGTATGAGTAGACATATCCATCACCATAGTTAGGTGTACTGTACCGTGACAACATTAACACAAATGTAACCTGTGAGGAAAATATAAAAACTTTCCAAAATCATTTACGAGTCATACACACTTATACTTGTTTATTCATTAATCCAATTACAACATCATTCCATATTCTTCCTCTATGATTAAGAATGTGGTATTTGAATTGAAAAAAGGACGTATATACCAAATAAAGATAACCACGCAAGAAAATAAGGTGGCAAATTGTCACCACAAGATACCCCCAACCCCACCCCCTTCCTGCCTATACTGCTGGATGTACGCCGTTATACTGCTGGGGCCCATTTTATTAAACATCTAACGATCATTTTTGCGTAAGTCAAAAATTAAAGTTGCTTCTGAAGTAGTAACTAAATATGGAATTCTGCCATGCATCACCTCATCGGAATCGTCTTCTAAAGACGATTCCTGTGAGATATTGCAAGGCAGAATCTATCAATGAATGAAAATACCAGGTACGATTTGTGTTTTTAATTTACGATCAATTTTTTCGTAAGACGTTTAGTAAAACGGCCCCCTGGAAGTCAAAGTATGAAAAAAGTGAAATTACTCAACAATTAAGCTAGTTATAGTCACGGTTATTGTACGATGCACACCATACTCATGGGGGAACATAAATACCAAGTTTCAAGTCAATCGGACATACGGTGACACCTGGACGACACAGAAGATCCAATAATACGTCCAGTCTTATGTCAGACGTATAAATAGCAATTTAAAATTGCAATAAAGGGAATGAAATTGCATTTTTTGTGTGTTGTAAGTGCATCAATAAAGTCAATCAATTGACCAAAAACAATTCAATTCGGAGGTAAAAAGATTTACTTTGCATGTAGTCTTGGAACAATTGAAATGATTTCCAGACATTTTTGTTTCTTGAATAATCTTTTATAAGATTTTAGAATATAAATTAACCGTCAGCGTGTAAAATGTCAAGTTGCTTTGTCGGATAAGGATTAGCAGCAATTAATGTAAAAAACGGATATTTGACTTTTTTCACAGTTCTCCGTATTGTTGTTTTTTCCTACTTGAACACAGCGTAACAAAAGTTAATTCCATGTTTCAATTTCAGCATAAGTGTACTACATTCATTAATGATTTTCGACTTCATTGAGAAACATTTATAGAGTTTGTGCGTGACAATTCCAAGAATCTCTAATATGAGCAAATTCAAGACTCTGACCAGTCTGTGCATCTCCACAGCCTGGCCAGAGTCTTTACCCTGCGCTTGGTAAATAGAGAAGGTCTCAACGTCTCTTTAGACCGTCGGATAATCTCCTAATCACACTATGTGGCTGTCTAGGTAGCTAAATGTTGTCCCTTCAAACATATGTAAAATTGTTGGAAATGCCATACACAGACTCAATTGATAGTATTGATCAATTCCAGAAACCTTTGGAGTTTATCTCGTAATACTTACAAAACTAGTCACTGGTATAACTATACAATAGAGGAAACGTGCGAGTCTTGATACATCCCTTCCTGTCATCATCTTGATGTCTTTAGAAAATCTGTCTATACCTTTAATGTAAAAATTGCGAAATGGTTTAAAAAAGTCAACATTTCAATCGTGTCGATTAATTTATTACGCATCCTTTAATTATGTGGTGTGGATTTTAAAGCGTCTGATTGGACCGCGAAGAAAAAAATAAAGAGAAAAAGTACATATAAATTATGTAAAAATTGGAAGAAAAATTATCGCTAATTTAGTTCAATTTGGGCGACATTAGCGATATTATTTTAACTCCCTTGAATTTCACACAAAATTCACTCATCGCACTCATCACTAAAACAATATTATTCAAAAATCATTTCAATATTACTCTCCATGTCAATTGCACGATGTTTCTGTTACTTAAAATTAAAAAAAAAGAAAGTCGAATCCCGGATGGTGAATTAGGATAAATGTATTTTTAGGTCTTACAACAGATTGCATATTTCCAATTGAAACCTCGGTTCACACTGTTAAAGTTCATTTCGTTCGAAATGTTGTTGAAATATTACGAGTCCACTACCTTAAGGTGTTTGATAAAATGAATTCCGGTGAATCGAATAGGTCATAATTACGTTTTCTACCTACCATTATTTCCGGCTTATCTGTGAAAAAATATTGGATAGTGCGGCCTTTACGTTGATTCTATTTTCGAAATTGACATTTAGCGAGCGGACTAAAACACTGTTAATGAAGATCGACCACAAATTAGATCAAAAGCGTTTCTTTTGTAGTATTTGAAAAAAAAAATAACTAACTCAAAATTTTGAATCACCTTACAACATACAACATACAAAGAGCCCAAAACGAACATTTGGTGAACCTTAAATCTGAAGCGTAAGATGAACAAATCTATTCAAAAAGCGGAATAAACATTACATTCATTGGAAGACGCCACAATAAGGAACAACGTGAAAATTGAATGATTTCGGAATTATTTTCGAATGAAATTGAATGAGTATGATGAGCGAGTCCTGGACGATTTTCAAGGGAGGATAGACATAACCGATTATTTCGTCCAGTTTGGCGAAATAGTCGGTAATTTTTACCTCCCTTTAATAAAATCTATGTACTTTTCTCATTTGTGGTTTCACGATCAAATCAGGTCGTTATAAAAATCAACAACAGGCTATAAAATCAAGCAATTATTTGATCGTTTGATTCAAATGTTTATTTTTGAATGATTTCGAAGCGTTTCGTGGAGTTTTTGAGTGATATAAGTGAGTGTTTGGTATGAATGATAGGAGCACTGAAAAAGTGATTTTGATTGGTTTTGATCGAGATGAGAATCAATTTCTCGAAGTGAGTAGCTGCCTACATCACTCGAAACTATACCATTCCGCTTGATCAACTTTTTTCTACAACCCTTTATTCTAATTAATGTCGCCTTCCAACGATTTCTTCTTAGTTCCTGACCACATACTTTGAAGGTAAATATCTGAAGGCACTCGGAAGGCTTCGGCAATTCTATGGAATAAAACTCGGGAATAGTGAGGGAGCAGAAGTAAGAGCGCGTCATATCGCACGTGAATAATGTGACATCACAAACATGACTAAGATGATGTTGCGAAAAAACAAAAATCAAAGAAAGGATAAATTGTCACATATCACAGCGTTTTGTCATCGAATTAAAATATGTCAAAAAAAGATAACCACAGGCGATCGAAAAGGATTAACAATTTGTGTTTTTCGTCAATCGTATTAAATAAAGGATAACCCAAAATTACTACACTTACGTCCGAAGTCCTTTCCAGTTAATGGAAAAGTCAGAGCGATGTTCCGAATGATCTGAGGGATGTGTCGTGACAGAAGTCAAGATGAGGACTAGCGTTAATTTTACAAACGAACACACAATCATTTAACAATATAAATCAAGGACATGGCCCAAAGCACGTATGGAACACAGAGAAACAAATACAGGTAAATTGAATCTCTCCTTTTCACTTCAACAACGCATTGTTGTCATCTAATTGAATACGCAAGTTCTTTCAATACAACAACGCATTGTGATCTGATCATCTAATTTTTAATTTGTGGTTTGTTGGAGCTTACAAAAATATCTTTTGAACCTTTACATGATATACCTATTGAAAAGATTTAGATGCTCTAAATATAATTTTCAAAAGGACGTACCATATACTAGGGATATTGATGCAACCTCTAGACAGGCACCGATCAACAGAGCAAACGCTGAGGCATACCAGTCTATCAGTTGAAATAGGTAAATACCACCCTAGAAAAGTAAAAGTAAAACACGATTAAACCATTACCGGAAGACAGTATTCTAGACAAGAACAATTTAAAAGAAAGTTTAGAGACAAATTCTAATTCGATGAAGACCTAAAAAAATGTTTTGTAGGAGCAAAGATAGAGGAAACTAAATAAAATGAATTTTATAAGCACTTTCTTCATTTCAATTTTACTTCCTTTCAAGTTGAGGTTTGGGAAGACATATAATTTGGTTTAGTGTTTTGACACCCTAGAAAAGAAAGAAAAACACAAATAAAAAAGTGGAAGACAATCATTAGAAAATAATGCATTATTTCGCTCATAAATCAGACCAAAGTAAATGCCGGCTGTCTTGGTACGATAGAAATATATCGTTATACCTAAAGATCGTTATAAACAGTGAATATTATAATTAAGTCCACGTGTGTTTTGAAATCATCTTCCTCATTAAAAATTCTGCGCATAAAATAACATTATAAACGGAGTTCACTTTATGCAATCGAGTTTCATTACAATTTGCATGCGAAGGCAATAATGTAAGACGAATCACACGTATACAACAGAAATGGGCTGAAAAGCGAATATAAAAACATTCTTAATCTTTCCAAAGTTCTTTACCATATATTTTTGTTTCACCATACTTTTGCAAACAACAAAGATAAGCATTCACACACATTCAGTCAGATATTAACATATACTGCCTCGTTAGTCTAAGGGTAGAGGCGCGCGACCCTTGACCTGGAGGTTCGTTCTTCAAGCTCCGTGGTCACCAGGGTATGTTTATGGGTAAACACTTGAAATACACATGTATCTAGCTCCACTTCACCCAGCTATAGAATTTGGTAGTAGTGGCTTAAAACCACTTCCTCTATCTCTCTGAGGGATGAGAAAATATCAGGATTAGGTCTTCGAGCGCAACTCTATAAGCTTTAAATTTCTTCGTTATTGAACTCAAATAAATTAGTAAAAACCAACATAATTATACTGCCTGCTTTCTGTTATGTATAAATGTATAAGGAAATGCGTCCTAACGGGTTTTCCCGTGTCTATTTTTAGAATTAGTCTGGAAATTTCCGATCCCTTGACTATTAGGTAAACATATATGTAGAATGTTTTAGATCTTTCTTAAAAGGACTTTTAGAAAATGATTCAAACTCTAGAATCTTCTTATGTTCTATGCTATTCAAGATTGTTCTATTGTACCGTATAAAGGGATTCCTACAGCATTCTTGGTTCACTTGGTTTAGACTAATGGTTTCATTTCGTAGCACTGTGTTTAACTAAACAGGGATTTCTCGTTATATTAAAAGTGTGTTTAAAAGTGTGTTTAATTTCAAATTTGGATATTATTGGATTTTTTTTGTGGACCAGGAACTTAATTCAAATGGATCTAAAAATTAAATCTTTAGGATTAAACATTCAAGGTATTGTTATTTGTTTTTTTTATATTAATTCTATATTGTCAATGATTCTGTTATTATTGTCAATAATAATTGTTAATTGTCAAGTTTATTGCTGGCTTCTTTGTTCTTGTTACATTGGCACGTAACATTTATCATAATTATAATGGGAAGAACTTCAGCCAGACTTGTTGAAATCTCGCAAGAAATGGCAATTTTATTGAAGCAAAATTCAAAATCAGCAAAATTATGACTAAAGGCAGACGTTATTCATATGCTGTCTGCAAGTTGTCAAATTTAAACAAAAAACGACATTAATTCTCTTTTCTTACTCAAGGTTACTTACATTCGTTGTGTAAATTATCCCAGACAGAAGCATAACAATCACAAAACAAATGTTGACGGCGATTCTACGTTTACCAAAACGTGGTGGCAAAAGGTCTCGTAAAGAGTCGAGGACGGTCTCCACCATCCCAAACTGAAATGGTAAACGTTGGGGTCATGGACCCATTTTAGTTCTGCAACATTTCGGATCTAATGATCTTTCACATTATCAACTGAGGTTTCCTAATGAAATCATAAGAGATCCTCTGTTAATACTGTTAAAGATTTTTACTTCCGAAATGTCGCGGAAGTAACCACTACCTTAATTAAAAAGATTATGTAAGTAAAGAATATCATTTTATTACTTGTATGGAATACTAGGAATTTTAGAGACATTAACTTATTAACATAGTAAATGCTTTTATAATCATAAACTCATTATAAACTCCAGATGTTTACTGCGTTGATGATGCCAGTACATAGAGAATATGCTTGAGAATATTGTTCATACATGTATTTTGCAAGGACCACTTACATGTAGAATTACAGACCCTTTGTAAAACAGCGATACTATATATCTCAGCTAAATGAATAATGTGTTTACTTGGATTTTAGACGAAAAAAACCACCATTTTTTAGTTGAATGAAAGTAGAAAGAAAATAAAACAATTGGAAAAACGACATCAAATTTGAATAAGAATTCTTTACTAGTTAACATAAAGAGTGATAAGTCAATATGTTTCAAAACTCCATGAAAACAAAAATATATATCTTTTTTAATTCCTTAAAAATAACCAATGTAAAGATGTTTTTACTTACTGCACTGTCCAACATAACCAGAAGCATCATAACAAAAAACAGTACAGCCCATAATTGTGGTAGAGGCATCATACTGCAAGCCGTTGGGTAAGCCACAAAGGCCAGTCCTGGACCTGAATTTCAATCAAATTTTTATACATATCAGCTGTTTGTTTTAACTGTCTTCTTATAAATTTTGTACTATTTTGTTGAATTGTTGACAATAGCTTCCGAGATTAAATAATAGAGGTTACTCAATTCTGAAAAGTACATAGCGTGATGTCGGTATGCAACCTTTACATCTGGTCTTATGGTAAAGTGAAAACCCGATGTCAGTCTCTGACCCGAATCGACCAAATTGAAAATAAAGTGGATTTCTAGAAAGCACAACAAATGAATGATATAGTAAATCTATTAATGTTAATTGAAATCATGGAACAGTAGTTTTCTCGATAACCTTTTTTATGCTACCCATGACTAAAACTCTGCAGCCGACCACTTCTCCGTTAAGACCAGTCTGCGTCAAACGAAATGATTGGTCCTCCCACCGTATACCGACATGTACTTGTAGACGGTTTATGGACATGCACGCGCTCTTCGATTAACAGATATTACTCTTATAACAGTATAACGTGTATAAAGCGATCACGTATTAGACCACCAAAAAGCAGTCGTTTTAAGAGTGTGGTCGCTAAGTACACGTTTTGTTTTACAAATACAAAACATTATATAGATTGAATATGTATGTTATTTGGCAATTATTGATAATACTTAGTAAATTCAAAAGAAACGTCCCATGGAGACGATTCTTATGAGTTTTAACAACATAGGATTCATTTATAATATATTTTAGACCAAAAATATCTACTTCTTAAGATATTTTCATTTCAAGAAAAGGAATTTTGAAATCGATCGCTTGATAAAAATGGTCGCTTAATACACGTGGCGGTCGCTTGAGCAAGATTGACTGTACTTCACTTTAGTAAAATTTCCGCAAATATAGCGCTCATCAAAATCCAAATTCAGAGTTGAAAAGGTTCGCTAGATTTTAAGGATGAAATACTTCCGTTAGTACTCGATAGAAAATTCCGTAGATAAGATTCTACAATTAGATCACCCATCTGTTTAATGAATAGACATGTTTTTTATCAAATGTTCTTAGAAATACTCCTTTAACAAAGCTTCTGTTTAAAATACACGTACACGGTTTTTAAATGCGATCTATGACCCAAAAAGGGACTATCTAAGAATTCAGTATAGCAAATGTCTTCTAAAATGATAGTATCCTGCAAAGGTCAACCACAGGTCGCATTAAGGGTTGTAATTATAAAGGAAGGTAGGAAGGTCTTTCTGGATTCAGAAAATAACACAAAGCTTAAAGGTTTGGTCCTAGTCAGCCATGCTGATCAGGGTCGATGCTTATCACTCTTCATAATTCACGACACGGTTCAAAATGATGTTCGAAAAGACTTCCTTACCACTTGATGTCGCTAAAACTTCGACCGGAACATCTGCTTCTTTTGCCATAAATCCAATCACGGAAAATACGACTAAAGCAGCATAAACCGCCGTCATTACATCTGTTATACATACAATTAAAGTATCTCTAAAATAGAAATTTGAACGGATATAAATACCGGTGCATTGTGTCAATGAACAAAAAAAAAACTAATTATGTTACAGCATAGATGCTTGTGTGGTCGTATTATGTATTGTAAGATTTACTTTGCTTCTTTGAAATACAGGTTTTGAAAGAAACATAATAAAACATGCTCTAACAATAACTCCCCCCCCCCAAAAAAAAGGTAATGGTTTCTTTTCAAGGTAAGTTCTTTAGGAAGAATGAATAAGCCGATCTACCATATGTTTTCTTTTGACTTCCATCATATCTTTTAAGTAGTGTTCGGATAATGTATAGGCTATTCGATCATTTGTGATGTAAATGTGGTCGGATTGATTAAAAGTCATTTCCCTACAAGGCAGGGAAACAATGGCTTTTGGAAACGATATTAAGAGGTAATGTAAACAAGATCCCGCACAATTCTGCATTCCATAGGATGAGTACCCAGCGGAACCAGTCTTTTTTATTGACAAGGTGACTTCAAACATAAACTGTCCTCGCAGAGTACGGAACCAAACCCTGCGTTACGGATCACAAAACGATTCAAACAGTTTACCAATTATTTCCCGCTTTGCACGTGTACCTGCGTGCAAAGAAGAAAATAATTGACAAACTGTTGGCACCGTTTTGTCACCCGGAAAGCAGGACAATGAATCGGTGTAGTAAATACGAATCTTTGTTTTCATTCGTTTAAGACGTTAAAAGAACACACTCTAGCGTCGACCTTAACCCATTGACTGATATCTATATTCATATCAGAACGTATCCTCCAAGAATCGAAGAGCTTGTTACATTACCTTAGGCAGCATACGTATCTTTTAATATGAGAAACCAATTAATGAAATTCAATTACCAAAGTTTCATAAGAAATTGTGTTCCTTCCTATATTTTATAAATACTCACTTGAATGTTGGTTGGTTAAACTTGTTATGAGCTGCCATAGTAATAACGCCTCCCCATAAAGGTCCAAGAGAGTAAAACACTTGCACAGATGCATCCAACCATACCTGAAGTTCGTTCAATTTATAATCCGATAAAAATCTTATCATGATTTTGTTTCATCAAATAAAATTCTACAGTTCGCTGGTCACAAGGTTGAACCTCTATTCAAAATGGGAACGTTCCATTGCATATCACAGGAAAAGGGACCTTAATAGCAAAATCTTTATCAACCCTCTAGAGGCCACAATTTGGACCCAAACTCCATGAAAGTTTGCTAGCATGCTTGACAGAAACAAGAACGAACTCTACCAAAATTGGGATTAATCTGTTGGAAATCACGTTAAAGGGGGCTTATAGACGAAATCCTTGTTATACCTCTAGAGGCCGCGATCAATTGAAATGGGTCTTAACAGGAACTACCTTGTAAGCGCTCTATAGGCCAATAAAGTGTTCCATTTTTCGTGTCAATTACAAAGAAGGAATTTCGATGTTCAAGACAGATGGCACTTAGTAGAAAGTATTTCATAAGTCTTTAGTAACATATATGAAGTATCGTTGCTTGTCTAAAATTTTAAGTTTTTTTTCATGTTATTACTGACAGCTTAGCTCTAAACTCAGGCGAGCGATCTAGGGCCATTTTGACCATTTTGATTTTCCTTCTAATCCTTTTTTTATTTTAATCGCGTGACCAAAATATTTATGAGATAAATGATGTGGGGCAGTGCATCATGACGTAAGTATAGGGTGGGGTGGTGATCCTCTAATTGGAACAAAACTAAGGATCAACGCAAATCAAATGTTTGAAACTTCTACCTAATAAAGACTTACACTAGTTTTGCTTCGACCCTTTCGAAATCCTGTATTACAGTCCGTTTGACTTCTATTTGGACCAACCTTTTCACCAATTACATAAAATTGTGTTTGAATGGCGGATTTGTATGTGGTAAAATCTTAATTTCAGCATAATACCATTCCAAAAAATATTTTTTAGGAATAAAATGGTTTCAAAATAATAATTCTGTCTTACTAATTAAATCTTTATATTTTCGCATTTCCTCCCTTAAAGACAAGGGGTGTTTGAGGATGTTTAGTAGTAAGAAAATGTAAACATATAGTAAAAAAACACCAGGTTTTATACTAAACATTTGAAAGGCCGAGAGTTATATGTAGACAAACGGACATAATCATTATTTTACATTCAAACAATCTGAAAATTCTACATGGTATTTGATGGAAAATCTGATATGACAAAAATACGTTTCATTAGTTCGACTCTGATATTTTCGGCAAAACGTTGGTCCATATTAAGGTCAAACGGACTATACCTGATAATCGGTTAATCTAGTCGAGTCGAACTTCAAAAAGAACATTAACCCATCCATGGATCCATCTAGAGTTACACCCCTTACCAACAGTATCGTAAGTAAAACATACGGGAAAAGTGCTGTGAAATATACAACCTGTAAAATAAAGTTTTATATCGTGTTGATGATTTTGTTAACAATCTTTCATTTTGAACGCTTTACGAGTAAAGTTTATTTACATTAATTCTAACAACTTTAAATTTTCAAGTAAGCGAAACTTTATTTATAAACAAAATTTTTAGCCATATATCCTATAGGTACAGTAAGTAGTATCGTGAAATTGACACACGCCTTGATCAAATTCATTTTCAACAGCTCACTCATCGCTCCCTTCAATGCATTCGAAACAATTAATCAAATCACTCAAAAACGCTTCAAAATTTTTCAAAAACGCTTCAAAATCGTTCAAAACGATCAACATTTTGTTTAAAAGTGACCAGTCCTGCGCAAAGGGACCATCTTGGATTTCGTAAAATAAATATGTGAAAAAGAGATTGGTTCTAGAAAAGGCCAACAAGAGTAGAGTGATGATTCAAGTTTCAGAAAATTAGTAACGTGCGAAAAGTATCGACCTCGGCAGTCTGAAAAGGTTCGACACTTTACGCACTTTCCAGATGGTCCCTTTTAGCATGTCGGCTCACATATGAATATTGTTGATGGAAAGGGCCGTTAGTTTACCAATCATGCCAATACTTGGGTCTTTTGAAAGTTATTGTATCGTTATATCGCACGAAAAATAACATAAGACTTTCTCTTGTGCAATTCAAAACAACAACAGCAAACTCAGAAAAACTCAAACACCTCGCCTGTTAAGGTAGCAATTGACACATGGCGACATTTTTCCGCCCAATGATTTTTTTCTTGGTCACATATGTTGTAGGTTAACATTGTATAGTCATTATATCAAAATTTGAAGGTACTTTTCCACGCTTGTTTTCATGCTAGAGTTAACTGCCCTTGAGTAGTATTGGCCATTTTTCAGTAAAACGTTTATATTTGTTTTAGGTCTAGTATAAACTCAGTATCAGCTTACTGCTATAAAACACATACATTTTGTTAGACCTTATACATGTACACAATGGCTGTTGCTACGAAAATTTCTCTTTGATAAATTGCATCTGCAAATTGTGCCTTCAAAACTTTAAAATGCACTATTTTTTTTCCAATTTTCAGGGGGAAATATGCCACAAAAACCTATTTTTTGAAGAATTTAACCAATGAATTTTTCTTATTTTCCGATATGTTTAAAACCCATATTTTTCCCTTATTTGGTAAAAAATTCAGCATACCTTCCCATGCAAATAAGAAAGTTTTTCGTTATTTTAGTATGCTCCCTCCTAATTGAATGACGCTTGTAACGTATTTTTTTGTTAAATTTAATGACCCGGTCATTCAAATGATATCAGATGTTGAAAAGAAGCTAAGGTATGAAATATAACCATCATAATTCAACGTTATTTCCATAAGCAGAATCTTATGAAAACCGGTCTTTTTAAACAACGCGCAAAAAGAGCCGTAAAATAAACGAAACCCCGCTTGCGGTTTATAGAGTCGGGAGGCCGCTGTCCATTGCCACCTTAATAACATTAACAAATCCTTTTTCCATTCCAAATGAGTGAATATCATTAAAAGATTTAAAAAGAATACCTTTCCCAATGATTTAACGCCGTTAATGAGTGCGAGGTTCGTGATGAGCCAGGCGAAGAAGAGTGGAACCAGTAAATGAAACTGGACACTTCCCATATCTTCTAGTCCACTAGATTTGCGTAGAACGTTGTTTCTGAAAATGACAGGGAAAGCATCATTGATCTCCTAATTGCTGCTTGAATAGGTTGAAGTTTCGATGTTGTATAATTCACAGGAATTATCCCAAGAAGACCCTCTATCAAAATTGTTCAAAGATTTGTGATCTGATGCAAAACAAGGTTTAAATGGGCGTCGCGTATTTCCATATATTGTAATATGTGACTTTTCTCAGAATCTTACCAATGGATATCAACCAATTTCACTTGAATGATCCTTTAGTGACCCTTTATCAGTCTACAAAAATATGATCAGATGAAAAAATTGTATTTAATTTGTGGAGGTCATTTTTCTATAAGTTTTAGAGTGGAAACTTTGAAAATCTTTTTCTCAGAATCTACTAGAGTGGTATCAGCCAACTTTCACTGGAATGGTTTCTTCTCGATCCTTTACAAATCAATAAAAAAAATATTGTGATTGAATGAAAAATATGAATTTTGTGGGCGGAGGTCATTTCTCTATATGTAATAAAGTGAAAACTTTGAAAATCAAATTCTCATAATTTGACTGATCGATATCAACCAAATTTCAATGGAATGATCCTTAAGTGATCCTTTATCAGTTGACAAAATTTTTTTGATAAGAGGAAAAATATGTCTTTTTTATATGGTGTAATATCCAATAAAGGGAGAAACAAACTTTTCTCAAAGTTTAAACAGAAGAATTTCAACCAAGTATTATGGGAATTTTATTTCTGTGAAGTTGTGTCAGACTGTAAAAGATTTCTTATCAGATGAACAGCGTGCTTTAAATTGACAGAGGCCATTTCAACACATAAAGTGAAATTGCTAACCCTTTTGGTATCGCCTAATTTATGATTTTTTTCTGGACTTATTAAATTTATAGGTGTAAATATTGTAGATTTGAAGGAACAAAACCTTTGTTGATATCCAAATGTTCAGAAACATTAGTTGAAATAGGTAGCCTTAAAGAATCCCCTGAGAATTGATCAGTTTAGTTGAATAATGGGTGACTCTTCAAAGAGAGGACAACTTGTGTTAAATGTTCTGACTTACTGAGGTTCAGAGTGGGTTGAAAAGAGCTGAGATGACTGCTCTCTAAGGCATTGGGCAGAATAAAATAAATTGGATTGAATAATTTACTTCTTATCATCATTTATTAGAATTTCATTTTGATGGCAAACAATTATTGTGAAGTACCGTTCTTTTAGTAGTTTTTAATGAAAAGCAGAAAGCTCTATAATAAAAATTTTGCAGTTAAAGTATCAGTAGTGCAGAAACATTTTGTAGGTGTTGAAATTCTTATTTTTGGATTTCACTGCAATGGTCCTTTGGTGACCCATTATCAGACTGCACAAAATTATTGTGATTGAATGAAAAATATGTTTTAACAGGCAGAGGTAAATTTCAATATGTTATTCATTGATGATTTTTTTTCTTTGCAGAAATATTTCAGCATATGACACTTAAAAACATTTATCTACTTGAAATAAGCATTCACACATTCATTCACTTCCATTCTCGTTATCATTTCCGACAATGATTTCTAACCAAAAGCTTAGTTAGTCAATCATTTGCTTTCTTTTGCTTTAACCAAATATCGAAAAATCTAGTCAAAACTTTTACTTGCTATTACACGAATTTCAAGCCTGTGGAGCGACTAGAGCCATTAGGGTTCTCTAGGTTTTAAAACGTTATTGTACAAATCAACCACCCTACATTGCAAGTGACGTCACTTTTTGTTTACTTTTCGAAGGCAAAGATGAAAATAAATTGTCAGTCAAAGTTTTATTAGCATTAGCGATTTTACACGATAAATTTTTGAAAAAAAAACTTTTCATTTTCTGTGATATATGTGAAAACATATGTATGTGTTGAAAATTGAAAAATGTGGGAACACTGACACATTAGTAAAGAAAAGAAAAAAATATAAAATAAAAAAGTTTTCTTACATATATAATGAATAAACGAGTCAATTCTTAAAATAATGAAATTAATTGTTTCTATATTAAAATACATTAAAAAACGATGACACTATTACACAAAAAAGTGTTTTCAGACCGAGGTTCGAACCTCGATATTAATTATCACTTTACTTATGAGGGGCGGATACGTATGTCCGAACTCAATAACTAACTGAGCTATTTTCCCACATGTCAAATTCAAGTATTTTCACTTTCTATTAAACCTTAAATATTTCACACAGAAACAAAATAATAAACAAATCATAACGTACGCATACATAGACCAGTTCTACCACACGTATAGGATACCAAAGGGCTCGTAACGTTTTCACATGAAACACATTTTCAATATATTTCAAAGAGTGATGTTTGTTTCGCTTGATAACACTTTCTTATGATTGTTTGCTTTGATAGTGTTTTTATAAAGTATAATTTTTGAATTTTACTAAAAACTGTCGCGTTTAAAAGTATAACCATTAAGATACGAAGTGGTGTGGCTTTTGTAGAGCTGTACAATCGACAAAACTATGGTCAGGGGCGGACATACAAGCTATTCGAAAGCTGTAAAGGGTAGGGCAGGCCACGTCAACAAAAAAAATGGCGGAAAAAATGGACATGCTGCACATGCTGGACATTCAAAAGAAAATAATGAAAGTGCTTCAGGAGTCTCAAGTTCGTCTGTCAACCCTACAAAGAGGCAACGACATTCTACAGGTGGGACATACACCCCCTCCACCCCTACTAAATTTGTCCCGAATCCGCCTCCTTTAGTGAACAAATGTGACTTTGTAAAACTAACTATTGACGAAAAACTAGTGTCCATATTCGACATGTTAACCACTACAAATGAACTAACTCAGAGAACATTTGACTTAGAAACCAAGATGGAAAGTGTAGAGTCTGATAATCTAGAGTCAAAGAGGCGTATAAAAACCCTCGAGTACCGCAGTATAGATACAAAGGCCAGAGCAAGGCGCCTAAATCTTATTTTCCGTGGAATAAGAGAAAAAGGTCGGGATGAAGATTGCGAATCACTTATCAAAGAGTTTCTGGAGTCAGATCTTTTAATAGAGGATGCCGGGCTTATTGAAATACATAGAGCGCACCGTCTTGGCACCCCACAGAGATCCTTTGAACTTGACCCACAAAAAAGTAGACCAATTATAGTCTGTTTTCTAAAAGAGTGTGACGTCAATGATATTCTCTCAAACGCGCACCGACTGAAGGGAAAACCCCAGTTTAGCATCAGTAAGGACTACCCTAGTGAAATAATGCAAGCCAGGTCCCGTCTCTGGAAGAAATTCAAAGATGAAAGACAAAACAACCCACCTAAGACAGTATACATAGCCTACCCTGCAAAACTAATCGTTAGGGGCAAAGTTGTACAGGATGAATTTCCGGAATGGAACAAAGTACTTAAAGTACCCCGAGTCTACAACTCCTCTTACACAAACGAAACATTAATAGACTCTCCGAAACGTGATGATAGCCGAGATACAGACGACAATCAATCGATGTCGTCCGTCAGTAACACTGATCGAGAAACTGTTGACTTAATGCATGCATCACCGATACCCGAAAGTGTCTAGGATGTACAGGGAGGCACTCTCAATAGTACAAACAATGCCTTAGGTCGAATATATAGTGATCACCACAAAACTGTTAAAAATACACCAATCAAGCAATGCCTTTCAATAGGAAGCCTAAATGTATGTGGTCTTAAGAGAAGATCAATTTTTCCAGAATTTGCAGAATTATTATCCAAATATGATATTTTCTGTATGAGTGAGACAAAAATGGATGAATTTGATATTGTGCAAATACCTAATTATACTTTTATAAATGTGCCCAGGAAACAGAAATTCAAAAGAAAATCTGGAGATCTGGGGGCATTAATAAAATCTGAAATTTCTGATAGTATAGAACTAATAGAGTCTGAGAATGAATATGTTTGCTGGCTTAAATTTAAACTAAATAATATACAAAAAGAAATTGTCATAGGTATTGTGTATATTCCTCCCTTAGCGTCACACTTTTACAACAATGATTTATACGAGATGTTTGCTCATGAAGTTTCTGAAATGAGTGCTAATTATGAGCACATGTATCTATGTGGGGATTTCAATGCTCAAACAGGAAGTTTGGTAGATTATACAACAGGCGATGAATTCCTCGCAAATTTCTTTAATTATGACGATGAAATTACTTTTTTCTCAAACCAAAAAGATGAAATGCTACAGCATAATATCAAAATAGAAAGAAGGTCAATGGATAACAAAAAGAATAATCATGGATATAAAATGATCGATATGTGTAAAAATAACAATTTAATCATTGTCAATGGAAGGAAAGCTCCAGATATCCCAGGAAAAATGACATTCCAAAATGTTTCAGTGATTGATTATTTCATTGCATCAGTAAAAAGTTTTTGCTTAATTGAGTCTTTTAATATCACGGAATTAGACTCCTTATTCTCTGATGGTCATTCTTTATTAGAATGCAAAATTAATCTCAATTCCAAAATAGAACTAAAATCAAATAAACAACAAAAAAGACATGCAGGTAATTGGAACAGTGAAACTAAGCTAAGCTTTAATGATAATATATCTGACACTGACATAAATATGCTACTGAATGATTTGCAAATAGACTTAACTCTGCAAGTAAATCACAAACAGACCAAACTTGCAATGTAATAAACAAACTATCTAACTGTTTGTTACAGAGTGCAGAAAAAAACATTCCCTTGTAATACTAAGTATGAATCACATAATAAAAACCATAAACCCTGGTTTGGATGGGAATGCAGAAAAGCCAAAAAGGCTTACAGCAAAGCAAGAAAAAAAATTCATAAGAGTCCAACTGCAGAAAATAGAGCAGAACTTACGTCAAAAAGTAAATCATACAAAAAAACAATGAACAAATATATTAATAAATTCAATAAATCAAATGAGAGCAAATTGAGACAGCTCGAAAGTCAAAATCCAAAGGATTACTGGAAATATCTAAAAATCCATTGATAAGAAGTCCTCTGATAAAACACCAAGTATTGAAGAATTGTATGAGCACTTTAAACATTTGAGTAATGATCACAGCCATGACCCAGATGATCAATATATTTATGATAATATAAACCTAGATAATAATGATGAACTTAATTCTCCAATAACAATCACAGAAATTAAAAAATGCATTTCAAAATTAAATAATAATAAAGCCCCTGGCCTGGATGGAGTAATCAATGAATATATAAAATATTCCCAGGTCAAACTTTTACCTGTATATAATGCCATTTTCAACTATATATTGACCAATGGTTTATTCCCAACTAACTGGTCCCTTGGTTCTATAATACCTATTTATAAATGCAAGGGTGATAAGACAGACCCAAATAATTATCGCCCTATTACCCTTCTAAGCTGTGTAAGCAAACTATTTACATCAGTATTAAATGAAAGACTGAACAAGTTTATTACCTCAAATAGAATCCTCTGTGAAAATCAAGCTGGATTTAGATCCGGATACTCAATCACTGATCATATATTCACCCTTAACTCACTTATTGAGCTTTACAAATTTAAAAAAAGGAAACTATTTTGCTGCTTTGTTGATTTTTCCATGGCATTTGATTCAGTTTGGCGCGTAGGTCTTTAGACAAAACTAATTAATTCAGGAATTAATGGAAAATTTATTAATTTGTTAAGAAATATGTATAAAAATATCAAGTCATGTATCTCAAATGGAATCGACCAATCACTTTTTTTCTCAATTAATTGCGGAGTCCGTCAAGGCGAGAATTTGTCACCTGTACTTTTTTCGCTCTATCTTAATGACCTAGAAGACTATCTCCTAAGTAAAGATAATCCAGGCCTTATTCTACAAGAAAATAGCCTAGATACTTACCTTATAATACTTATACTCTTGTATGCAGATGATACAGTCCTTTTTGCAGATGACTCGAAACAATTGCTAGCAATTTTAAACACTTTCCAAGAGTATTGCAATGAATGGAAACTAAATATTAATATTAGTAAAACAAAAGTAATGATATTTGGTAAACAAAACAGAAAACATTCTTTTTACCTTAAGAACTCTGAATTAGAGATTGTAAAATCCTATAAATATCTTGGGATACATTTCACCCAATCAGGAAACTTCCTCTCAAATAGGAAAAACCTAATGCAACAAGCAAAAAAGGCCATGTTCTACCTTTATAAGAGAATAAACAACCTTAATTTACCCATTGATTTAGTTTTTAAACTCTTTGATAATACCATAGTACCAATTTTAACATTTTCCTCAGAAACATGGGGTTATGAAGACAATAAATTGCTTGAAAAGGTACACACTTCTTATTTCAAAAATGTCTTTAAACTCAAACAGAGTACACCAAATTATATGTTATATGCTGAAACAGGCCGCTATCCACTTGATATTATAATAAAAACAAGAATGATAGGCTACTGGTCAAGGCTGGTAAATGGAAGTAGAAATAAATTGGCATATAAATTATATAATACTCTACTCAATACCCCCAACTTCCAAAGTAAATGGAAAAGTAAAATTCAGTCTATATTAACAGAAATAGGAAGACCTGATATATGGCAAAACCAATTTTCAAATGTACAATCCAACACAAAAGTCCTAGTCAATAGCATATTGAAAGACCAATACCAACAATATTGGAGTAGTGATCTTGAAAACTCAAATAAGGGTAAAAATTACAGCCTATTTAAAAAATCCATTTCATTTGAGAACTATCTTACTATCTAAGAAAAACGGGATTATATAAATTTTGTCAAATACAGAACAACTAATCATTTCTTGCCAATTGAGAAAGGAAGGTGGAATGCTACAGAATTAAGTCAAAGAAAATGTCATTTATGTACACAAAATGATATAGGTGATGAAATGCACTATTTATTGAAATGTACCCACTTCTCCATACGGAGATCTTCCTTGATAAATAAGTATTACTTTAATAGACCCAACACTATCAAATATAGTCAACTAATGAATTCAAAATCACCAAAGAAATTAAAAAAACTATGCAAGTTTATTCAATGTATTTTGAGTTACTTCAAAAATAACCAATAATCTTATTATTTTATGTAAAAATGTTAATTAGCTTACCCATATCACAGTTCAATGCAGTTAACAATATTTTGATATTGACAAGGTCAATGTCTTTTGAATGAATTTGAATGAGTGTGATATTGGGTGAGTATTTTGAGTGATTTTAAAGTGAGGTGATCAGATATTGCTAATTCTGTTCAAGATGAACAAAATGGGCAATATTTTTAAAGAACCAATCAGACATTTATGATTTTAAATAACTCTCTTTTTATCTCAGTGAAATAGAGAATTTTCCTAGTTATAGCTAAGTTGAATGAAGTTGTAGATCTAATCTCTGGAGTGAATTTGGAACATTTTTGGAATGGAATAAATGAATGACTGAGCAAGCCGAATAGAATGAGGTGCCAACTTCACAATGTTCTTAACTATATAAATCACCTCTAAATTCTATTGGGCTACTATCAATTATATATTTATTAGCCCTGTGTTAGAAAAGATCTTAGGAAAAGGAGAAACTGCTTAATATTGGGCTATATGTCTGCATTTGCATTTTCAAATTGACTTGCCCGATTAACCTTATTGCACTTTAACCCTTTGCTGTTTAATCCCTGCTTTTTATGTGCCTGTGATTTCATAATTGGGAAAACAGTGTGAAAAATGAGGAAATTGCTTCTTACAAGCGGTTTCTCCTTTTTCCACACTATTTTTACCCTACAGAATGGTTATTTTTCAAATTGAGTCCACTTTAAATTTTCATCTGCAAAACATTTGAATTTGGACGGGTCCAAAATTGTGTAAAACAGGAAAGGGTTAAGCAAAACTCTAAACACTTCAATATATCTGGTATTTGATTATTATCTCTTATTATTTTAAGCTCTTTATATACTTAGTTCCAAAAGAAAGTGTGCACTTTTGAATTTTGAATATTTCTGAAATTACACAATCTATCGTCATGAAACGTCGTATGACTATCCCCGAAAGTATAAGCAAATGATATTTGAAAACAAAAGTCACGCGACAAGCAAAAATTTTCTGCTGAATTGAGACATTTGATTTTGCATATTTTGCATGTGCATCACGCGTTAGTAAAGGCATTCAGTTGAATCTTTGCGGCTTTCCTAAGCATAAAATCACATCTTCAATACAATAATGCATGATACTACGGCGTGGTTAAACTACCAATTAACGTCGTACAACAAAATCCAACTGTTGTGATTGGCTGGACGACCGTGGCTGAGGATTGGCTATCTTTACCAACTCCCTCTGGTGGTGAAATTTGGCGGGAAGATTCCACGCGCTGAGGACCACGTGACCCCGCTCTCTCTCTTCAGCCGACTTTCAGACGAACAAGACGTACTTTTTGTGTACCAGACTATCTCCGCGGAGAAAAACCTCGTAAGTTTTAACTTATTATGTTTTTAATCATGGAGAGCTTGTTGCACAAGCTGTGTAAAGTGATACATTCACTTTAGTGGCGCTGACGAGCGGCTTGTGCGGTGCATTTAGATGCATTTTTATTCGGAAAATAACTTTGCAGAATTTCAGGGATGGTTACCCACGTGACCCAATTTCTGATATTGCAAGGTTTTTCCGATAAAGGCCATACGCACAAATTACAAATCATCATCATATCATCTCCTAATTAAACCAATTCATTCCACCCAGTGCATTTGTTCATTTGCGAGTTAATTTTGGATTCGTTAATTGAACAAAACAGCCGACGCTAATTGGTCACGTGACCGGGCAGGTGCCTTTTGCCGGTTCGCGACCAATTATAGCGAATTCCAAATTGTTTCACCATATTACCCCATTTATTTAAGCGTAAATTACGATTCATCTAGTTCTAAATCTTAGTTTTACTTAATATCTGTCTTTTTCATAATTTAATTGAAAATTGTACCACGTGACCAAACAGGTACTTGTTTCCGGTCCGCCATCTTGGATGACTTTGTTTTTATTTCCGGCGATCCTTCTATCTCTTGAAGCTTATGTTCGGAATTCTAATTTGATAACTACATAATTTCATGATAAATTTTTTCCTTAGATGACGGGTGTTTAGTTATTACGTTATAAATTCAAATATTTTGAGTGAGGGGGGGGGGGAAATAGTTGAAATATTTTGGAAAAATTGAAATCAATTTCTTTATTAATTTTATTAATTTACCATGCCAAATGAAATTTATTTAGACCATCATTGACGACATTACCTGTCAAGGTAAGCTTAATCTTTTTTCTACTTTTCTCATAAAATAAATATTTCGGAAAACAACTGCAGTTACCCGGACGGTTCACGGGCTGATCAATTATTCTGCCGTAGGTGACCGATATATCCCTATGCCAGCCGTTGGTCGCTCCGTGGAACTGGCCATTTACTTGTGCATGCTTTTAAGCTGTGCACCGGAAATTAGGAGATGATCTTTATCAATCATTCATGTAATCATTAGGAGACAGGTGAACGATATATCCCTGTTTCATACATTAATACCATTTCATGCATCGCCATGAATGTACAGGTGAACGATATATCCCTGCTACAGTCATGGTGAACATTACCCAGAGATAGGTGAACGATATATCCCTATTTCAATTTCCATACATGATTTTCATTATTGCATAATTATCATGCCATTTTATGAATTGTTTGGGTCTGAATTGGAGATAAGAAGTTATTTTTCCTTGATAGTTATAAAGAATTAATTCCGATTATTTCATTTCAGGTTTATCTAACCCATCTTGAATATCTTTCATTCATCTTCAACACCAACCCACTTTTTGTAAAGCCATCACATCATCGTAAGTGAATAATAATTCATTCATATTATTACTTCCTCAAAATGGCCTCAAACACTGATAGCTCAGCTTGCCAAGGAGACAGTCCCATGGATTTTCCCGATACGGAAGGGTTTGTGGACGCTGTCTCTGAGGGGAGCGGGACTGTTCAAACAAACGCAGAAGGCTCATATCGGGTTCCAATTCCAATTAACTTCTGTTCATTCAAAGAATTAATGAGTGTTAGGCTGGTGGGTAGACACACAGCAGTGAAAATTTTGGAAACTAGAAAGGAGCAACCAATTACTCCAGAAATACTGAAACAGATTAATAACAAGGTCGACCCCAGTAATTTCAGTTTCAGTTTTCACCCGCCCAAAACAAATGCCCAACTAGCCTTAGAACAGGTTGTGGATCATTGGAGCCAGAGGAAGGAAGGCGAACACATGGGGGACGATGTTAACCCATTAATGATGGGTGATAGGTCCGATACTCCAATTATTTTCCAGCCGTCTGGAAATGAACTGATAACTCAAGCAGTTACACCGGAGTCAGATTTCCATGCAAATGGAAACAATCCAGTAGAGTCCCCCAAAACTGTTGCGGTTGGTGCACCTACAACCGTACCAGTTCCGGATACTTTCGAAAACGTATCTATGCGAAACTCGCCTGTTGACGTGTCTGAACAACATTTCCATCCGCATGGAAATATGACGCGGGATGCAGCACACCTTTATGCTCCTCAGGATACCCAAGTCAGTCCAAATCTAAATTACTCGCAGGAAATTCATGAAACAAATTCCACT
This sequence comes from Fragum whitleyi, assembly GCA_948146395.1. Lineage (NCBI taxonomy): Eukaryota > Metazoa > Mollusca > Bivalvia > Cardiida > Cardiidae > Fragum > Fragum whitleyi. Next base: position 1,214,922 of record OX411550.1, read on the forward strand.
AGAGGTAATCCATCGCCATCTATTCTAAATCTAAATGGATCTATAATTCTCAAAACTTACCAAGCCTCTATCGTCAAACTTCAAGTAATCACAATTGTTAATGCAGCAAATCCAACCTTGGAGCATGGTGGGGGTGTGGCATATGTAATTTCGCGTGCAGCCGGTAAAACTTTCCAAAAAGAATGCCGCGAAATAATAAACGAAAATGGACCTATTCCTGTAACCAGGAATTACGTGACGGGCGCTGGGGATCTAGATTATGAGTGTGTGATTCACGCGGTAGGACCTCAATGGGGGGACTATGATGACAAAATCGCGTGCCTAGACCATGTGTTTATGACCATCATCAACATATTGAAGAGATGTGAGGTAAGGGGGTATAGGAGTGTAGGTATCCCTGCTATCAGTGCTGGTTCCTATGGAGTGCCCAAGTCCTTATGTGCAGATATGTATGTCAGGGCCGTAACTTTCTTTAGTTCTAAAGGAAGCAAGTTCCCACGGGAGGTGCATTTCGTAGATAAAGACCTAGAAATTATTAAGTGCATAGAACAAGCAATTTCTAAATGGCATCAGGATCCGAACCTCCTTGAGCCGGAAAACTGTTTTTCTGAATTTATATATCAGAACCCACAAGTCCGGACAAGTCAATCCCTAAACCAAACTTCTCTTCCTCCACAGGGTATAGAGGATCTGGATGAGAGTCGGGATGATTCAAGTGATTCCGACTCTGATCTGGAACCACAGCCCAACCGTGATTTCCAGGAAACTGGAAAGAATGCCGTTCTAGAGCAAGGACCCCTTTTCCAGCAATCTGGAAATGGGGCCTTTCAAAACATCACACAGAGAAAGAAAATACGGGCCGATCCGTATACTTCAATTGATTTTCAGAAGACTAGAACCAAATCCGACCAGCGTCATAGGGATGGACATTTCCAGCCAACTGGAAATGAACCATTCTTACAAAATCAGTATTTCCAACCATCTGGAAATGAGCAATTAAATCCTAATCGATCTTTCCAGAAAACTGGAAACGATCGTTATTCAACAAATCCATATTTCCAGCCGTCTGGAAAGGATCCGTTCACTCAAGACAAAGATTTCCAGTCACCTGGAAATGATCTATATCCATCACAAACAACTAATTCTCAGACTACCCGTATTAAAAATAATCCAGTCCGTTATGCAGACTATAACACTTGTCCAAATACACCTCCCCAGAAAACGAAAACTCATCAATATAACTCTATTAGATCAAGGGATATTAATTCTGCAGAATCTGACTTACCATTAAGAAAACAGCCAAAATCAAAATATCCGGAAAAAATAAACACCAAACTTTATCCCAAGCAAGAACAATTATCACCTCAAGCTTATCCTAATAAACCAAGTAAATTGAATATACCAAAAGGAAGACCTGAGAATTGCATAGGAAACTGGGATCACACCCCAGTTAGACAAGCCTTTTTAGGGAGGGAATGTTTTCCACAGGAAGGCGTTTCACTCATTTGGAATGGGTCCCAGCATGTCCCAGTTGGAATGGATATGGACCAACTTGAAACCATGGTCAACCGTTATGACCAGGTCTTGGGTGAAGATGAGTCCCAAAAATTGAAGCGGGAACCAAGGGCGCCTCATTATGAAGTTCCAGCACGCTCTGGAACACCTATGAAAAAGCACGACTTTCCAGTTCAGCTGGAAACTCGCCCTTATTTGAATTCTGATAGACCATTCAGAAGGTCTGCCGTAAAACCTGCGTCGGTTTTGAACGACAGATTCTCTGATGAAGAAGAACCTTTCCATTACTATGGAAACGATCAGGGGGCCAGGCCAAAATCTTCAAAGAATGTCCCACTACCAAGAGCACTCTCATTTAATGGCGAAGGTAGGTGGCGTTCTTTTTACACCAAGTTCAGCTCTTTTGCCGAAGAGTGTGAATGGTCCCCGGAAGAAAGGAAAAGAAGGCTATGTTGGGTATTGGAAGGAAAAGCAAGTGATTTTTATTCTCACTTGATTGAGAGGGAACCCAACATATCCTTTGAACAATTAGTCGTCAGGTTTCAAAGGCGCTTTGATTTCAGTGATATCACTGAAAATCTGATTCTGGAGTTTCAGAGGGCCAGACAGAAGGCCAGTGAAACTTTACCAGAATGGGGGCAAAGATGTATAGAATTGGCTTTTGAAGCATTTAGGCACATGACAGACGAACACATGTACAGAATGGCAGTGAAAAGGTTCTGTCAGGGGTGCCATGACAAGGAGGCCGCAGCTTATGCTGCTAATGCAAGGCCTCATAGCATTGAACAGGCTATAGACCTTGTAAAAAATTTCCAACATAATAAACAGATCATCTTTGGCCGACCAAGGTCAGTCAGATTTGATGATAGGGCAGAGGTTCAATCTGTCCATTTAAATATGGACCTTTCGGATGGGGAGAGCGATGACGGACATTCCGTTATGGCTGTTTCCACCCAACCTGCCCGACCAGACTACAGAAGGCCCCAAAGAAAGCCTCTATCAAAGCCCCCTATCAAAGATCATGGACCAAATTCCAAAGATCAGCCTAGTGGTAACAAGGGGTTGGAAGGTAGAATCCAATCCCTCGAGACCAAGATAGATCTTGTAGTTGATGCTCTTGCCAAACTCACAACCAAAGTTGGCAGAGAATCCACTCGACGAAATACCCCTCAGCAACCAAAATCATGGGTATGTTTTGAGTGTGGCCAACAAGGCCATTTCCGTGACAAATGCCCAAGTAAGCTACCCCCAAACAAAAATCCAGCTATCTCCTCCTTAGAAGCTGAAGAAGAAGAAGAAGAAGAAGAAGATAATTTAAACGACTCAGGGTCGGAATAGGGGGCATAGATCCGACCCAATTGAATAGCACTGGCCTCAGAAACTCTTTAGATTCCCAAATTCTTTCATCTAATCCCTCAGTAAATACTTTTGAATTATTTGAACAGCACCCCTCCATCACTTATAATGAAAAATTAACAAATTCAGAAAATCTCCTTTGGCCAGAAAACACCCTTAATCATGATCTTGAACAATTGGGAATGGAGGAAGTAGAGATCTGTCAGCTTGATTCATTTGAAAATCTGTGTATAGATGTTAAGGTAGGGGATCAGCCCATAGTAGCAGTTGTTGATACGGCTGCCCAAGTATCACTGATCTCCGATACTTTATACTCAAAGTTAAATCCTAGACCTGAAGTCATTCGCAGAGTTAAAATGCATACAGCTGGGAGGGATCTGAGTATGATAGGATATGTAGTTGGCCCTGTAACAATTTCAGTGGGGAAGTCCGTTTTTCAGCAGAACATTTATGTGGCCCCCATTGGGAATGATATGTTATTGGGATTGGACTTCATGAGACAACATGGCATAGTTTTAAAGGTCCCAACAAATAAACATGAATGTCCGGTCCTGGTAATTAAAGACCAAATGCTTACCCTTTCGTACAAAAATAAACAGAAATCTGAGGTTGCTGAGGTGTGCCTTTCTAAACGGGTTGTTGTTCCACCCAACTCGATGGTACATGTGCCTTGCTTTGTAAAATCGCCCACACAAGACTACTTAATCGAACCAGATACCAACAAACAAATAATAATTCCTAGGAGTGTCCATCAAGCTAATAATAAATTTCCAAAAGTCTGTGTTCTAAATATTTCCAACCATTACATCACTCTAAAAAAGAATACTAAAATAGGTCAGGCATCAGCAGCACATGTCCTACACTCTGTTGGGTCACAGGAACCTGACCAGAAAAAAGGTCCAATAATTTGTGGGACGGAACTAGGGGATGTTCCAGATAATTCGGGAACGGTCTTAGTAAAAACTCCTGATCAACTGGAGTTAATCCCACATAATGTTCCTGCTAGTCCAGGAACCAATACTTGTCAAATTCCAGCCAGTCCTGGAATAAATTCAGCCCATGTTCCAGTTATATCTGGAACGGAAATGAACAGCAGAACAGATATTCCAGTTTCGTCTGGAATTAACTGCAAAAGGGTGGGAACGGAGAATAACTCCGCTTCCTATATCGACCAATTACCCCCACACTTAACAGACATGTTTAATAGATCATCAGCCCAATTAACTGACTTAGAGAAAGAACATTTTGCTCATTTACTCTGTAGGTATCAGGATGTATTTGCACGCGACGAATATGACCTTGGGAGCTTTTCAGCCATAGAGCACAAGATAGACACCGGGGATGCCAAACCGATCAAAATGAAAATGCGTCGTACCCCGGATTGCTTCGTATCTGAAGAAGAAAGTCATCTGCAAAAAATGCTAAAAGCCGGCGTTATTCAGCCCTCGTCATCAAACTGGGCGGCTGCTCCTGTTTTTATTCGTAAATCCGACTCGTCAGTTCGATGGTGTGTGGATTACCGGGCGCTGAATAACGTGACCGTGAAGGACGTATTTCCCCTACCAAACGTCGAGGAGTGTCTTGATACCTTGCAGGGAAATGAGTGGTTTTCTAGATTAGATGCTAATAGTGCTTATTGGCAAATTAAAATTGCAAAAGAAGACCGTAGGAAGACCGCATTCATCACCAAGTATGGCTTGTACGAGTTTGTCAAGATGGCTTTCGGCCTGTGCAATGCGCCGGCAACCTATGCTCGAGTCATGAACCTAGTCCTGCATGGGTTGAACTGGAACATTGTACTGGCTTTCCTAGATGACATCTTGGTGATGGGTAGGAACTTCCGGGATCATTTAAATAATCTCGAACAAGTATTTTTAAGATTAAGATCATATAAACTAAAACTCAAACCCAAAAAATGCCTATTTTTCCAAACGCAAACTAAATTCCTTGGTCGAGAGGTAAGCAAGAATAATCTTAAAATCTCTGATGATCATATAAGCGTTGTGAAATCCTGGCCCCATCCTGCAAGCAAAAAAGATGTTCAGAGGTTTCTTGGTCTGGCAAATTATCATAGATCCTTCATCAAAGATTTTGCGGAAATTGCCAATCCCCTGTATGAAGTAACTGGAAAAGAATTCTTTTGGACCGAAAAACAAGAAAAATCATTTCAAAAGCTCAAAACTGCCTTAATCTCCCCTCCTGTCCTCACCTTACCTTATTGCCAAGATCAATTCATTTTGGATTGTGATGCAAGTGATTACGCGATTGGCTGTGAACTTTGTCAAATCCAAGATGGAGAGGAAAAGGTCATTGCATATGGTAGCTATGCTTTGTCTCCAGAGCAGAAAAAATATTGCACTACCAGAAAAGAATTACTGGCCATTGTCCGTTTCACCAGGCAATATCGTCATTACTTGCTAGGCAAGAGGGTAATTGTGAGAACTGACCATAGTAGCCTCACCTGGTTGCTCAGATTTAAGGAACCTCAGGGACAACTTGCACGATGGTTAGAAGAATTGAGCCAGTACGACATTAAGATCCAATATCGTAAGGGATCGAAACATGCGAATGCAGATGCATTATCCCGTATTCCTTACCAAGACAATTGCAATCTGTATAAGCATGGTGTTGTGCTGGGAAATTTACCGTGTGGGGGGTGTAAAAAATGTAAAAAAGCACATGAAAGTTGGTTCGAGTTTGTGACTGATGTAGATTATGTCATGCCGCTAACTGCATGGCGTTCTTTTGCAAGGAGTCGCGAACCCGAGGTTAGCAATTGTGCTCTAAGTTATCAACCTTCCAGGAAACCAGGAAGGGATAAAATGGTTGAAAAGCCAGGATTGAAAACAGAAGGGTTAAAGTCGCTATTTTCCAGAACCAAACTGGAAAATGATGATAGAATATGCAGGGAATATGAAAATCGCGGTTCCATGAATTTAAATGGAACAGGGAGTGATATTTTTATGTCGCATGTGTCTGTCGGGGCTGATAATGGACCGGTTGTGCAATTGCATAGTGGCCCAGAAGTCAGGAGCCTGGCGGATACATGCGGCAACTTAATCTGGGGGCATCAAAGGAGATTGTTGTCCGAGGAGCAGTCCAAGGACAAAAATCTTACAGTAATAATTGATTATTTAAAAACTAATAATGAGCCCTCGGAGGCATTTCTTTTCCTTTCTAGCCCGATTCTTAAAAAGCTTTGGTTGAACAGGGATATGTTCGTTCTCGAGGAGGGAGTGCTTTGGAGGAAAAACCGGACTAACGACGACCGAGTTCTGGTGATTCCAGATTCCATGAAAATGGAAATCCTGGAATTAAACCATGACATTCCGTCTTCGGGACATCAAGGTATCGCGCGTATGAAAGCGAAATTGAAGTGCAAGTATTACTGGCCAAAAATGACCAAAGATCTTGAACAGTTTATAAGTAGTTGTTTCACCTGTAAAAAGAACAAAAAAGCAAACCGACATCTAAAACATCCTTTAGTTAATTACCATGCAGGCGCTCCAATGGAAAGGGTACATTTAGATTTCCTGGGTCCGTTACCTAAGACCAAGGGGGGGAATGAATATATACTCATGATGGTAGATCAATTTACCAAGTGGGTAGAGTGCATTCCCCTTCCTTGTCAGACAGCCGAGGTAACTGCTAATGCAGCTATTAATGAATTTTTCTGTCGTTTTGGGTACCCTTTCCAAATCTATACCGATCAAGGGAGAAATTTCGAAAGTATGCTGTTCAAGACCATCTGTAAAGTCCTGCATATTCACAAGGCCAGAACCACTCCCTACCGACCCTCTTCCAATGGGCAAGTCGAACGTTTCAATCGAACCCTTCTTGATGCGTTAAGATGTTTTATTGATAGAAACATTTCTCAGTGGGATAAATATTTACCCCAAATCGCGGCTGCCATGAGATCATGCGTGAATCGGGACACGGGATTCACACCTAATAGGTTAATGTTAGGGAGGGAAGTGAATCAGCCCGTTGATTTAATTTATCCCATTGCGCGAAACAGGGAGAGGGATGTAGGGAGTTATATTGGTGATTTAGAGAGATCAATCGAAATAGCCCATGAGACTGCGCGTGAAGTACTGCGAACTTCCCAGAGAGTAATGAAAAGGGACTATGATCTAAAAATGCGAAAACATGAATTTGCCCCAGGAGACATAGTCCTAGTTCTAGACACAGCTCAACGCAAGGGCAGGAAGTTGTCTCCGCCTTGGAAGGGACCTGGTATTGTCATTTCAAGGTTGAGCTCCTACTTGTACCGCATTAAAATGCGTAACGCAGTCCTGATTAGCAATCATGATAGACTCTCTAGTTGCCAAACAAGGAATCTCCCGTCTTGGTTGGTCAGATATAAAAATAACTTCCAGCTGGCGTTGCAGTCTGTCCCAAGCCAGTCTGGGTATCAAGATATTTTGTATTGCGTGTGCAGAAAACCATACACGGGCGAGTTCATGATACAGTGCGATCAGTGTGAAGAGTGGTATCATGGCTCGTGCGTGAATGTTTCGGCAGACGATGCATTAGAGATCGATAAGTATGCATGTCCCTTGTGTAAAAGCAGGGATTAATTCTATTTTGGTATATTTTCAGATGTCCAACCAAGCAGAAGCGGTTTCCAAGGTCGAGGGCCTAACCAGGGAGGGGCGTTTAATGAAGCCCGGGGAATTGTTTGAGAGTCTCCAGAAATTCCCTGGTCTTAAAGAGTTTCAGTCACTCATTGAAGGTCAGGCCGAGGTAGCTAGGAGACAGAGTAATTGGGCATGGCTTAAGGCAGCGAGAAAGGACGCCCAGTACTTTTTTGACAGTGCCTGGATCAACCAGCATTTGCCATCAAAGACGGGTGCCCTTTTTAAACATAAAGTTACCCCAGAACAAGTCTACACGGGACCACAGATGTGTAGGGATATCCGGTACTTGAATGAGGGGGTTGACTCTGGGTTGGGCAGCAGCAGTACGTCTGGTGTCCAGGCTCGAGCCGATTCTCTGGGCGGAACCAAATCCCTACCTTTGTCCGCACCCCAAAACATGCCCAGTCCCTCTGCGCCTAGTTCCTCTTCCCTTTCCCCAGTTCTGAAGGAGATTCATCTTAACCGGCAAACCGTGAAAAAATCCCGAAGGAAGCGTAAGAGTCAGTCCGGGAGGGTTGCGGGGGGACCTGGTGAGCAGTCGGTTGCTCCAGTTGTGGCTAATAAAAGCCCAAAGTTGGATCAGACGGTTGCCCCCCTTTCTGGTGAGCAGTCGGTTGCTCCAGTTGTGGCTTATAAAAGCCCAAATGTGGATCAGACGGTTGCCCCCCTTTCTGTTTCCTCGTCGCCGGCCCCCGGCGACCTTACAATCAACCTTAACCCGCGTGGCGAACGAGTGGTGGGTGCTGTAGGAGGGGAGAGGCTTCCTGTTATGTTCTGCCCCGAAACTTCAGAACAGGATGTGCCTTATAGTCAGACTAGAGATAAGGGGACAACAGGAACTTCTTCCTGCCCCATTTGTGGGAGAAGGTCTAGGACACTGCGGAGGCATGTGAGGGATCATCTTCCCATCATTTTCTATGATGGAGAGATGGAGATTCAACTCATGAGTCCGCAGTTTCAAAGAATCAGGGTCGAGTGTCTGACCAAGTTGTGCAGAATGGTCTGTGGGGAAGGGGCTAAACTGCGGGATGCTTGTCGCTTCATTGATTCCCGGAGGTTGCTCTCTCGTATGTCTAGAATTGAGGATGATAGGGATATCAGAGCGATGACCCAGCTGTGTATATCGCAGAACTGGCCATTGCCTGAGCAATTCTCTTTTAACCCCATAAGCAGTGTGGCAGTCCTCGTGCATTGGAGACCCTTGGTAGCGCTGCTGAGCATTCTGCCCGAAACGGGCAGAACTGCTTTCAAGGAGTTCTGTCAAGGGAGGGAGAGAGCAATTTTGGGGACCTGTATTGTACCCGTTACCAATCCCGTGTCAGTGGAGGGGGCGTCTCTGGAAGGTTTGGCGGTAGACCAGAACACCTCACAAAGTGTTTTGCCGGCCGTTGAGCCCCAGGGGGTTCCTGAAGCTTTAGGTGCTGAGGGTGGGAATCCCGTGGTTATGCGGGGGACTGTTGTGAGCCCTCTGCAGATCACAGATTTACCTTCAGAACCGATCATTGATCGAGTATGTGGGGAGGCCGGGGTTAATGTTATTGAGGTATACGACTCCCATTTCCATCTTGATAGAATGGCTAATAGATTGCGGCACAACAGGTCTGTTCAGTCTCTTATAGGTGACGAACAGTTCAACCTAGTAATGGGATTCAAACCCCCGGTGCAGCCTTCTGTTTCTGTTCGTCTTGTGGGTATGGTGGCCGTGTATTGTGATCCTGAGACGTATCCTACCGAGTTGCCGACCGATCCACGATTACGATTTGCAATCGGAATTCATCCGAGAGGGGCCGAGGGTTTTTCGGGTGAGCATTTATGTTCACTAAGAAGACTTTTGTCCCTTCCCAGGGTGACGGCATTAGGTGAGGTGGGTTTGGATTGGACTGAACCAAAGAATACTTGGCCAAGACAGGAGGAGGTCTTACGTAAGGTACTTCTCTACTCCTGTTTGGGGCAGGTATTAGTCCTGCATCTAAGGGGCAAGACCGACAAAGATTTTGAGGTCTATCACCATGGTCTGCGTATTGTGAGAGAATATTGTAGACCATCGCAACCAATTCATTTACATTGTTTTGGAGGTGATAGATCTGTAGTGTCCTCCTGGTTAATGTCTTTCCCAAACTGTCATTTCGGGTTCACAGCAAATGTAGCAAACTTCTGCAATGAGAGAGTCTCTGCATTAAAAACAGTTCCATTGGACCGCATGTTACTTGAGACTGACTCTCCCTACATGCCACCTTTCTCAAAGAGGGGGGGCAGGAAGGGAAAGGGCAGTGTCAACTCTCCCATCTTCATTGGAGATATAGGCAATATGGTCGCACCACTGCGGGGACTCGCTCTGGAAAACCTGTGCAAACAGACAACAATCAATGGTCAAAAATTATACTCCGGCCTTGCCATATAGTTGATTAGTTATATGTTCATTCCATTTCAAATGGAATACAAAAGTTATTCATTTATTAAACATTCCATTTCAAATGGAATATAGAATTTGACCATTTATTATACATTCCATTCCAAATGGAATTAAGTATTTATGCCGGTTATGAAATTAAAAGGTTGCATCCCCAGCCGATGGTGAGAATGTTGTGATCATGGCTACCTTCAGAACTGGGTCAAAAATTAGTGAATTATTAGTAGCCCTTTAAATTATTTAAATCTCAAGCTTTCCAGTATCATATGGAAAGGAAGATTACTATCCCTATTCCATTCCAGTTCTTCTGGAATTTATCCTGACCTCTGACTGAAAATGTTTGGAGTATTCTTTCCAGCTCTGCTCTGGAATCTATTCCACCCTTCCTGGAATCAAAATCTAAATACAAACTTATAATGGGGCTCTCTAGGAAACAGCTTACATTTTTCCTGTTAAGCAGGAAATATGAGATTCCATAATAAAAGCTTTTGCGTTCCATTTAAACTGGAACATGCTATAGTACATTCCATTTACCTATGGAATTTCTCTTGATCATATTCCATTCAAAATGGAATTGTTGGGCCAAAATATTTAAGTTCAATTATTTTGTTAGGAGATGGGGCAATTTTAGGTATAAAACATAGGGAACCATGTCATGGGAATTGGGGGTGGATTTAATTTAAAAATAGGGGACCTAGTTAATGGGGATGGGGGGTGGATTTCAGTCTTATATCTTTTGAAAATGTTAAAGCATAGTAGGGGGGATAGCCCATTTTTAGGCACGGGAGGAGTGTTGTGATTGGCTGGACGACCGTGGCTGAGGATTGGCTATCTTTACCAACTCCCTCTGGTGGTGAAATTTGGCGGGAAGATTCCACGCGCTGAGGACCACGTGACCCCGCTCTCTCTCTTCAGCCGACTTTCAGACGAACAAGACGTACTTTTTGTGTACCAGACTATCTCCGCGGAGAAAAACCTCGTAAGTTTTAACTTATTATGTTTTTAATCATGGAGAGCTTGTTGCACAAGCTGTGTAAAGTGATACATTCACTTTACAACCTTGTCAGATTTAGAACGTCATTAGAATTGAGTGAGCATTCGTGATCCAATAGAAATAGATGTCGTCATTTCATAAGGCGTTTATAAAGCAAATCGAGATGTCATTGAACGCCAAAGCAAAAGTCAACGATAAGTTACTGGCCTAGCAAAGTAGCAATGTCTAACGTTGTCGTAGACGTAACGTCTGCATGAAAATTAAAACTTTTGTTTGGAAATGGCTTGGAATGGCTTCTAAAACTCTATAATGCAATATCAACGCATAGCTCTTACCAAGGAAAAAGTTGTAAGAAGGTCAAATCTCAACAATTTCAGTTCTGCCTGCGCGTATGCAGCATGCAAAACTTTATCCAAAACTGATTTGACTTTTCATTTTAAAAGGGCTTGACTAAAGTATGCTATCAAACTTTTTCCCTTATTTTCCTCCAACATTGTAAAAGTCACGAAAAATGTAAAAGGTGAAAGTGCACACTTTCTTATGGAACTCAGTATATTTATAACTATGGATTACTAGTAATTCCACAAATAATCTATAACGCTCTGAAGCTTTGTTTGTGAAATAACTGTGAAGGTGAGAGAAAAAAGTGCATAACATATTATAATGCACTTCGAACCTCTCCTGAATGACATATTTTGTTTAAATTTTTTATAAATAATGTGTACAGAGGTGTGGAATGGGGACAGGTGTCCTTTGCTGTTGTTGTAGGATCCAGTTTAAGGACAAGTTGACTGAATAAAAATCAAATTTGCACACTCACCCTAAATGAATAAATTCCAAATCATAGGTAAGACTGCCACTTAATTATCAAAATAAATATTTAACAGTACTAGAGAACATTCTAAGAGAAAGGAGGGCATGCCTTCAATAGGCAAAATCTCCTCTCATCTTAATGTTGCTCCTTAACAAAAATATCTCTTAGTCCCTTTAAAGAACAATTGAAAATTATATCATAGTCCCAAATTGGACAATCACAATGTAATTGCCCTAGGACACATCAGAAAATTTAGCAATTCCACACTCCTATGTAGCTGTTAATTTCCTATCTCCGCGTTTTAAGAAAAAATAAAAATGCATCGTGGGGTAAAGGGGGTTAAGGCTCATAACTTAAGCTGTAGTCGCGATAGTTCTTAATTACACTGAAATTGACCAAGCGAGTAATAAATACGACAATTCACAAGGGCACGCCGTCTGTCCACCTTGTTATTTTGTTTCGAACAAGACGGACAAGGATGGAGTGACCAAGTGTAGAAAAAAACCTGGAAATTATCAAAAAAAAAAAAAAAATGTGCAACATGTAAATATCACTGTTTACAAATTATCGATGTACTTTTCACCCTTTACCTACACGATAAAAATGGACGTCTCTTACCTTTGGCTATTACACAAATTCGATAAGAATTCCAATTTTATATCCTGATTAAAAAATGCGAATTATCAGCTGATTTCACAAAGAGTCATTCACTCAAACTTTTTATAACACTCATAGACTCTAACTGAATAAATGTCAGTTACTGATGAGACCGTTTTAATTTCCCGATTTAATTCTGTCACGCGTATCTATTTGTAAACGAAATTGACACAATTATGTTTTGAGCAAGTCACGTGACCAGATGAGTAACGCTAAAGTCTATTTCTTAAAAGTTTGGTACCCGGTCTCAAAAAAAAATAATGAAACGTGCGCAAACCTATTCTCCAATATACGATGAATAGATTTCAGCACGTTTCACTATTACTTGCCTTGATTTCTTTAAATAACCAACTTAAGGTATCTCGCGAAAATATAAGGACCAAATTAATCAGTGTCTACCCAATGATTAGAAAAAAAAAAACGAAAATAACCGCCCCTCTTGTGAAGTCTGGCTTACATATTTTGATATTGATTGTTTATATGTATGAAATATATGTTCATGTATTTACAAGTTGTGAATTTGAACATTAAAAGGATATGTCTGTCTGTCTTTATCTAAACCTTGGTACAGTCCGACCGACCAACATTGCAACTGATGTCATGATTTGTTGATTATTTTGTTGGTTAATTGGTTAAAATAAAAGGTCTTTTTTATTGATGTATCTATTTATTTTTCAAGTTATTTGAAAAAATAATAAGGAGGATGCAAATCCTTACGTCCAAAATTCGAGCGCAGGATTGACCGTCATGTTGCTGGTTAACTTTAGTGTAACACTTTCGTTCAATGAAGATACATTGTGAAGACTGAAATCACGCCCTCTTCCGTACACATCTGAAATACAAAAAGTATAAGACACATTACACCGTTATGACACGTGTACCCATACAATGGCGATACAACTAGGACTCGGGGCAGGTGAATATTAACTGTTGGGGGGTTGTTGTTGTTGTTGTTGTTGGGTTGTTTTTTTCTCATTATTAAGATAAGTCCCATGAAACACGCTAGGAACAATGTATCTAAATACAGTCTGAAAATAAATTACGAATCGACAAAAGAAATGTAAGTAAAATATCAAATAATTCATTTTCATGTTAATTAGAAATGAAAAGAAGACATCCAAATCGTTCCACCATCTATGGAAAATATGTGCCCATATTGGATAAGAAAACTATGCCTTTCAAACCTAAATTGTGAAGTTAAGGTCTTTGGAATGTTTAAATGGTACCCTTAGTGGGTGATTTAGATTGGCTTTGAACGAGAAGGGTGTCAATTTTACGTTGTTATTAACTGTACCTTGTTAGAGATCAACGAAGAATTATTCAAGACTTACCTCGACAATAAACCGTGTTCCAGTCATTATTACATGTTGACCAAGGTAGTACAGAACTGAATGAACTATATAGGTAGTAAAGAATCCAGGCCATTATAGTCATGTAGTACCATAACACTGCTAGTACAAGTGTCAGCATTAGGTAACCAGTACCTGAAATATCGTAAAACAGGTTAGATGAACTACACATGTATAAAGGTAATACAAAATCGTAAACAGCAAAGTCATTTAGTACCACCAAATTTAGTACCAGTGTAACCATTGAATACAGTTAACAACATCGTGAGACTGGTAATGTGAATGATTTAGGAATAGTTTTTGAATGAAATTAAATAAGTGTTTGTAGTTAGGTTTGGGAGAATTAAGTGGGAAGTAATCCAATATTGCAAATTTTGTTCAGGGTGAACACAATTAGCGATATTCATTACCTCCCATTAATAAAAATGTGCATAAAAGTTCTAAAATTAGCTTCCTATTTCTTCAAGAACCTTTCAGACGCATATAATTTTAATTCTGTCAGTGAACTCGCAATTTTTTTTCTATCTTACTTTATTTTTAAATGACGTTGTTGATTCTATCTTTTTCATTGAGTTTGGTGTGTATTTTGAATTAATGAAAGGAGCGTTGAGCGAATGATTTGGAATTGTTTTGATTGAGATGAATGCCAATTCCACGATGTCGTTAACTTTATATCAACCCAGAGTTACATGTATATGATTAAGAGGAAGTAAAAGATCGAACATAACGTCGTGATGTATTGCCCATTTTACTGAACTTACCACGAAAAGTTTCATCGTAACTCAAAATCACAAATCGTACCTGGTGTTTTCATTCATTGTTGGATTATGCCTAGAAATATTTCAACTTAAGAAAACGATTCCAATGTGATGATGTATGGCGGAATTCGACATTTAGTTACTACTATATTAGTACTTTTAACTTTTGACTCACGCAAATAATGATCGTAAAATGTTTAGTAAAACAGGTCCCGTGATTCCGTCTTATCAAGCATCGTAAATTCGATTTGAACGCGAATTTGTAATTAACGATATGTCGTTCGATCTTTGATAAAACTAGTCTATGGTTCAGCCAGAGGTAACCAATTTTCCGTTTTCCTATGTTGGAGTTAAATTATGATTATGATAGTAATGGATTGCAGGTTGGCTGTTACACCTGGCAATTTTGGCTGTCAAAGCACTAAGTATAACAACTCTTTAAAGAAGCAAGTTAAACACATGGAGAGGAGCAACTTGGAGTAAAAGCTTTGCTCCGAAAAATATATCCCGTAACCTTCTGAATCCCAGTCATTGTCTTAACCACTCGGCCAAAACGTTAATGCTTGCATCAACAAGTGTGTGATTTTAGTGAAGAATGGGGTTAATTTGCCCAGCTCACAGGCTTAGAAACTCTATACCGTACAGTAACATTTTTATAGAAGTATATTCCTGTTATTTCCAACAACTCCATAAGTGTCCAACAGTGATACAACAGCACTGTATGCAAATTATTCACCGTATTGAAAGCAATTGCATGTGCAAAACGGGATGTAATTTGCAAACGGTTTGCGTCATTTTGTCATTCTGAATGCAGGGCTGAACTCAGAGCTGGTCTCTTTTCGCAATTAAATATTTGTAAATGCAGTGTGTGGCTGTTTAAGGCAGTAGACCCGTAATAGAACATTTCGGAACTCATGATCTTTCACAGTGCTGACCGAGGTTTCCTAATGAAAATCATTAGGAAACCTCAGTTAACACTGTTGAAGTTCATTACTTCCGGAACGTCGCGGAACTATTACGGGTCCACTACCTTAAGGAACGCATTGTCCCTTCATCTCGCAGTCGTGAAATTGTTGTTAACGTCACGCGTCCGTGTCCTTTTGACCGTAATGGTGTTTCGGGGTTAGAATGACCCCAATTAAAGTTTGTTCATGAACAACATAACAATTCATCAACCTGTATGAAAATCTGCTGAAGAGACAAATGATTTACATTCTGTATGTTTTAAGTCCATTTATACACATAGTTTGAACTTTTTACTTTAAGCAATTTCCCGGTATTTGTAAACACGCTTATCTGATATCTTATGACTGTTATATATGATAAAAAAATGATTCGTAAATTTTGTGAAAATGCTTCATTGACAACTTTATTTATTTATTTATTTTTTTATTTATTTAATTTTTTTATTGTTTTTTTTTTTTTGTTGTTGTTTTTTTATTTTTATCGTTTTTTTGAAAAAAAAAATAATTTGCTGATTCTCTTGTGCATTCTTAAGGTAGTAATAGATCCGCAACATTTCGGCCCACGTATTCTTTCACTATGTTAATCGAGGTTTCCTAATGAATATCATTAGGAAACCTCTGTTAACACTGTTAAAGTTCATGACTTCTGAAACGTTGCGGAACTATAACGGGTCCACTACATTAAAGTTGTTAATTCAAATATCAAGTTAACGTAGTTTTTAAATACAATTCGTCAATAATCCCAGACTTTTTGTATTTTTGTTTCAATTAAAACCTGTTGATTAAGCATATCCATGACAATTTTAACAATTCAATATGTGTGCGAAGCAAAGACTCATGCAAGCCTATGTTTCTGCACAGCCTGGCCAGTCTAAACTATGCTATTTGTAGAAAGACAATGTCTTAAATTCTCTTTATGCGATCAGCGAATATTCTTCTAGCATTGTGTTGTTGTCTCGGCCGCCCAATGTGCGTACAAAGGAAACATGTAAAATTGTGTGAAATGTTACGCAAAAGCTCAATTTACAAATTTAGCAGGTAAATGTTTTACTCTATATCTATGGTGTGCAATTTGTACAATGTGTGGCAAGCCCAGTTTAAAATCCTGAAAAAACCGTTTACCATTAGGTGACGAGTACGGATTTACTTTTAATCCAAAGTTTACTACTGTGGAAAAATATTTACCTCTAAATAACTGGCAAAATTCAAAAGCCTTGCAAGGGCTCTTCCCTGAAAATTGTCCCAAATTGATTTCCAGATAGTAAATCGGTCCTCCGATGAACGTCAGGATTAAACAAAAAGGAACAAGGAATGCCCCGCCCCCATTCCTGACACACACGATTGGAAATCTCCATATTGAGCCTATACCCACAGTGTAACCAATCACAGCGAGCAGAAACTCGAACCTGCTACCCCATGCCTCACGGGGAGTATCAGCGCTGTCTGTTTCCAGAATAAAGCTTTCCTTCTCAGAATGGTTACTCGAGCTCTCTGAATCCAGCTGATTTTTGCCTGAAAAAAAACATAGAATTTGTTAGGATCAGGGATAATTTACCAACTCTGAAAGCGTTGAAGTATTGTCGATTTCTTAAGAGAGAATCAAAGTCCTGAAAGTACTTAAGACCGAGTCATTTTGACATTTTTAGGCGGTTACGCAAGGGAAATGGTCGATTAAAGCACGGGGAAATGCGTATAGCCTCAGTTTTTATCGAATACTTACGATTGTTAAAGGGCTAACAGTGTTAACTAATGGAAAGGAATGAATTTGTTTAAAGAAAATAAAATTACTTCTTATTTCATGATAAAACACGCTCACGAGTGCTGTCTTCTATAAACTCAAGCTGAGAATAAATAGACAAAAAATATGGTATTCTCGAGCGCTGCATTAATTTGATTTCAAGATTTGTATAAGCTTTCGACAAAAAGAATATGGAAGAGAAAGCAGTGATAGACTACATTCTTTACTGGAAACCATTTGACACTTCAGGGCTTGGTTTGGTACTTATCTTAATTCTGTGGCATTGGATACTTATCGCAGGGTTTCTCGAGATCTAGGTTGTATTGAAAGGTAACCATGCATACCCATTACGTACGGAGACCGTGGACCTGTTTTGAAAAGTTGGCCACCATGAAAACTGAGTTTTTCTACTACGGTTACATAGAATGGCCATTTACAGAAAGCATTTATACGCGTTATACACATGAGTATACGGACACAAGATTATAGTTGTAGGGTAGAATATAGAAAAGTTCCAGAATAGAATAGAATGTGTGCCTTACAATTAGGTTCATGTTTTATTGCATTGGTTTAACTGTGATAGTGTGCAACATTATGTAATACACATCAAATAGGGCACAAACTTCGAAATTAGCTTAAAGAAATTCTATCTTTAAACAATCTATAAACTGCGATTGGCTGAAGTGACTCAAGATTTTTTTTCAGGGTGGCTCAAAGAGTGGATCAGAATACATTTTGTGCCAGCGAAAGTCATTACCTCCCAGTCGATTCTGAATAGTTTGACATGAAGTTTGCTAAACATTAATGTCATCTCCACTTCAGTGTTTGTAAACAAGCCTCCGTTGTAAATATAGTCAAAGGTCTATGTAAACATTAGAGCTGAAAATGATTCCTACTAAAGCTTCGAGGTTCTGAATGTCAAATAACGACACTAGCGCTGCGAGTTGAAACATCGCGAAGCCAAAAACCGAATTCGTAGAGCAAGGGTAAGAGCAATGGCTCTATTTTGTTGGTTTAATGGAGGTATGAATTCAAAACCTAATCACACTCACGAATGAATCCTTCGCGGATTCATACGTGAGTGCGATTAAGTTTAAAGTTTCATACCACCATGAAAATCAACAAAAACATATCTCTTATATCTTGATATCGTGAAGCAGAAATGTAACGATTGAAAAGAAAAAAAACATCTAATGGGACTACTTTGTGCGGAAGCTTACAAAATGAAACATAGCTAAAATCTAGATCATTATGCAGTTATAGATTTTGAACTGTAGAAATGTAATTTAAAAAAAAAGATATTGTTTAAAGGAGAACCGCGGAAATCGGAAGGATGGGGGTCGGAAAAACATCGGGAAGCAATCGTGTAGAGATGAAAATGGTTGGAAATTGATCGAGTAGGACTTGAGTAAAGGTCGACATGCTCGAAAAAACATAGGAATTATGACCGGGCTGCTATCGCAACCCGAATGAATGCGCGTGTAGGAGTAAGGTTTGATCATTGATTTAGAGGAAACGTGTATGATTCCGTTTGATAGTGCTTGGTCGGGTTTAATCGGGAAATTAACGCGATCGAATTAGTCGGATCAGCAGAGGGAACCGTACATTAAGTACATTTAAATTATCATGTTTACCGATTTTTCGTATATAATACCATGAAATGGCAGATGCTTGATTGACTTTTTACTTTATCTATTTATCAAAATTGACCAAAACCTTCACCCTGGGGGCTCATTTATTATTCAAACTCTTTCAAGACCTATCAATAAATATTTTATTCATTCTATTGTCATTGACCATGCGTGGTGTTTCGATCAACTGCAATTTTACCGATGGGAATTAAAAATCGACGAGATGCCATAAAACTTTTAAATAGCTACTGAACAAAATAGTCAAAACCTTGGGTGGAAACATCAATTTCACTGGCACAATTTGCATATAGATAGTTTCAATTGGTACGACGGAAAAAAACTTCCTATAGTAAAGACTTGTACAGATAGCAAAATCATAAAATTGACTTTCACTTCGATTAAACAATTCTACATTGTTCCATCCCGACTTCTTTCAATGCACTCAAACCGCTCACTTTAATCACTCAAAAACGCTCCGAAATTGTTCAAAAAACGAAAGGAAATGGTGTGAATCGGCCAATATT
Organism: Fragum whitleyi; assembly: GCA_948146395.1. Taxonomy (NCBI): domain Eukaryota; kingdom Metazoa; phylum Mollusca; class Bivalvia; order Cardiida; family Cardiidae; genus Fragum; species Fragum whitleyi. The sequence continues at coordinate 1,234,273 of OX411550.1, forward strand.
TTATTCGTGTCGATAAAATTAGTGCGTTGTTTTTATCTGGTTTAGATTTTTATGCGTCTGATTGGTCCGTGAAGACAAAGAAACAGAAATGTGCGTATCACGTATAAAAGAGAGGTAAAAAATGGACAAAATAAGCGGTAATTGAATTACCTGCCTTGAATTTAACTCGAAACTACTCATAGCAGTCGCTCAATTTCATCCCAAAATCATTCTGCTTGTCAATTTCACGATGTGTCTGACTGTATTTTAGTCCCATCATACAAACATTGACTAATTTGGGAGTCCTCGAATATTACATTTGAAAAGGGGGTTGTTTCCGATACAGTGCAACAGGAGGTTGCCTTTTAAAACTTCTTATACCGGAATGTAGAATGATCGTTCTATGTTCAGGAAATCAGTGAAAAGAGAAAAGTTAGGACGTTTGTCATCCAAGGTAGTCTATGCAGTCTTACTTGGGTCGACAGTTAACGCACCACACAGATGTCGTTTGTTGGTCAAATGTTGGAAAGGATATGTGCCACTGATGTCAGACATTTTAAACAACACCTTAAATTTAAAGCTGCTCTTTCACAGATTTTCATAAAAATATACAAAACTTGTTCTTAGATTTGGAAATGTGTGTATTTTTAGACGATTAAAAAATATCCAAAGGGCATTGGCACCAAAAAAACACATATTTCAATGATTTTGTAAATTATTTTTTCGAAGTGGCAAGATCAGTTAGGGATCCAGTCTATTTATTTCAAGTCTATAAAGTTCAAAATCGTTGATTTCCGTGAATAGTCTTTCATTTTTGTTTGTAATGATATGATGTTTCCAGCTGTCAAATACTTTACCTTTTTCTTTGATTGATTAAGACAAACATGCAGAATTCACATGCGTAAATAGTTGGTCCGAAATTGAAGAATAATTTTTGAGGCGTTAGTAGTTGCTTTATTTTTTCAGAATGATTTTCGCTTTATTCAGGAATATCAGTCTTTCTTTCCATACATTATCAGATTGAATCTTATTATTCTAAAGGCTTCGACATGTTGAGGTTGTTACTTCCAATTGATTTTACAAAAATCACATTTTCCCTATCTGTAAAAGAGAAGCTTTAAAATTGATCACCCAATGAGAAGGATAAACTAGGAAGTTTTCATGCTTCCGCTAATGACTTTGCTTGTGAAGGTCACTGGTGCTTCCATCCTATTCTATTTCTAAATATCTAAAATAATTGCTTTTCCCTCTGTTAACCTCTCTCGTGATGTTCGGGGGAAATATTACTGTTGTTCACCAGCCCTGCGCTCATATTATTACAGAAAGATCTTGCGCCATACTAGTTAAAACATAAAAACATAATCTCTTTCTAGACAAATCGGAATAAAAAGGATAAATTTTAATTGTTTAATGGTGAAAACTTATTAAATTCCTTAGTATCAATCATAACTGCGTTTCCATCCATTAATTGGCTAAATGTACTCTGAGAAGTGAAGATAAACTTATACTTGATAAAGCCAATCTTGTTTTCAAATAACTATTTCTTTTTTTTAGTCTAGTGAATCAAAATCAAACGTTTCTGATTGGCTGAAAAATACCTTTACACTTATGAACAATGTTTTTTAGTACACAATAATTTGTTTGCAAAAACATTATTTTAAAATTTTCACTTTGTATGTGTCTTCAAACTGTAAGACAAGAAGAGAGTTTTTTACGTTATCATTTATAGTATCGTTATTAACACTTAAAATAAATTATATTGTTATATGCTGCGTACGTCGGCGTCGACTTTTTATTGTTCATTCTATATTGAGCAAAAAACAAAGGGTATCCATCAATTCAAAACCTAATCACACTTTTAAAAAAAAAAATACACGTAACAGTAAAAGAAATTTGCTGGGTTATATAGCCAATTACGTCCTCACCATTTGGAATTTAAATTGACAAGATTGATGTGATTTGATGGAGACGATATCGAAAAGTCGGCGTTAACGTAGCCAATGGATAGTTTTCCAAAATAGCAGAGTCTTTATTCATTTTTCAATTAATATTCTGATAGTTTTTATGCTTGCCAAATGCAATGATTCGGCGTAAGGAATCCTTCGTTGGTAAGCTAATTTGAGACTTTCTGCTGCTTCCTGCCACCATTATGATAAATGGACACCAACGAACATAAAACACGGTATGCAGTTTGTAAGCTCGAATTCGCCAAATACTATCCGTAAGTATCTGTGTCTAGAAAACCCAACCCAATAATTCTCTATTTTAGTTCGCACCTGACTACTAAGCTCAGGGTTTTTTTGCTACGCTACGTTAACGTTTCCCAGACCAATTGGATAGGTCCGTTTAGATTCCATTGAACATTGTTCGCTATCAACCTGTTGAGGCTAAAACGGCAATACTATTGCATTTAATGGTTCAATCATTTACTCCGCATTTAATCCGCATCAGATTTTAAATGGTGGATATGAAACCAGGAATCAAACGCGTCATGAATGAGCAACTTTTTGGTGTGACGTCTTCCCAGTAGGCCTATCATATTGAAGAGGGCTAATAACAATACTACTCTGATGGAATGATCATCAAACGTCTTGATTGATCTTCTCTTTCAACTAAAGCCCGTAAAATTTACTCAAAGTTTGACGAGTTTCGATAATGCATGAGTGTTTTTTCTCTTTGTCTAGTATTTATACTGTATAGTAATGAACACATCTATTGCTTGTTTATCTTAAACACATATTCATTTGAGAAGAATCACAAGATCGTGCATGTGACGTACGTCGACCTAGAAAACAAACATTTTGACAGTCCTTGCTTAACAATAATGTGACAATTTGCTTGAATAAAAAATAATGTTTGAATGAGAAAATAAAGCATTGTAAGCACATTGGTACATTTTTTATCATTTTACTATACAGATTTTAAAGATATTGACAAAGGTAACCTCTTTCTTTTTTGGCAAGGTATACATGTGTCATTCCATATACAATCATACCTTAACACTTCTTACACTTTGGTTCGCGCTAGAGTCAGTTTTCGTCATGTTGGATAGAAATGCATTTTAGAATAGGTCAAAGTTCAAGACCGACCATTAAGGTTTGAACAAGTTGACCTTATGCGAAACATATCTCAAACATTCTTAAGACACAATTAAAAGCAGTTTGTCATAGTTGTTCTTCAACCTGAATGCACTTGAAGTAATTGGGACAAAGAATGACATTTAAGTGTTAAACCTTGTCCTGGAATATTAGTTACATATAGGAGTCAACATATCTGTCCTACGTACAGGAGATGTGGAAATGATGTCCCGGCTTTGCACGTACATACATGTGCAAAGCGAATGTCACTTTGAAAAATTTGCAAGCATTTTGTAATACTAGTATTAAACACAAGGCTGTTTGAATAAAAGAGGACACGAAAGAGTTCGGGGTATGCATGTTAGATTTTTCTGTCGGTTTGTTTGTCCGCCAGTTTGTTGCTGTTTCTTTTCCGATCATCTCCGAATCAACAAATGGACGTATCTACCCTACGTTCAGGATGAAAACGTAAGCGAAGCGCTTTCGAAATAGTACTTCGCTTTGCACGTATGTGCACGTGCAAAGCGGGGTATCATCTCAAAAAGCTCGCGAAACGCTTTTACATCCTGAACACAGGGTTGATGTATTTGTTTGTATTAAAACTTTTTTGTTTAACCCAGAATCAATCAGATACAAGTATGAAAATATTTTGACAACCGTCGAATGCTGATTGAATGAGTAATGCCCCTTGAAAACGTCAGCTTTTTCTAATTTCCTCGGCATTTTTAAAATTTATTTGATTAAAGCTTCTATATTTAAGAACATCGTGAAAGTGACAAGGTGAATGAATTTGGAATGAAAAAGGAATTAGACTGAATTAAGGGAATGACATAGTTTTGAATGGAATCAACGCGACATTTATAACCTCTCTTTAGAAATGGTAATCTTGAACGAAAGCAATAAATGATAATGTATAGTTCCTCCCCTTAGTTTCATTTGATCCAAATCATTCAAATCCATCCATAATCATTCGAACATCATTCACCTTGTCAATTTACATTTTTAACAATTACCCCATTTAATTCTTACATTAATTACTAATGTACATGTACTTTGCTACGTTTTTATTATGCTTCATAGTTTTCTGTGTTTACTTGTAATACACGTTATTAACATCGTAAAATTGACATTCATGTCAATAAAATAACATCCAAAATCGCTCACTCGGCGCTCCGTTCATTCATTCTAAGCATTCACCCAAACCATTCAAAAACGCTTAAAAATGACTAAAAAAAGATAACGAATACATTCAAAATAAATATAGCTAGCAAAATATCGTAATTTTTCTGACATAATTGAAATTGTAAGCGTCTGATAAGTTCTTGGAGAAATAGGAAGCTATTTTAAGAACTTGTAATCATATTTCATGAAAAAGGTCTAATATTAATCGCTAGTTGGTTTTTTTTCCTATCTTGAACAAAATTAACGATGTTGCATTAATCCCCCCTCTTTAATTTCACTCAAAACTTACTCATCCCACTCATTCAATTTCATTCAGAAACTATTATAAGATATTTCATCTTGTCAATTTCATGATGTTCTTTACTGTAATTTTCGGATTTTCAAACTTATTGTAAACATATTCGTGCTTTTTATCATTCATACATGTACCAGTATTTCAAAAACATAAACATAATAAAGAACTTTTTATAGCAGTTTATTATTTCAATAATTTTCAATTATTTAATTTCAATAATTTTCAATTTTTTATCATATGCATGCTTCAAAGTTACTCGCATAACAAAAAGAAGGAAAAAATCAAACCTGGACTCGAATCCATTTTTGTGAAAGCCTTCGACTACACACAATTTATAAATGACAACTTGTTTACTTTTCCCTTACTTTGCACTACATGGACCAAATGCGATACGAGGTAGCAATTCTAATCGCGTTAATTCATGTGTGACAAGTCACGTGAAAAAAGGCCCAACAGCCGCCGCTGTAGCGCAGTTGGTAGCGCATCGATATTCAATAACAAGATTCATGGGGGTTGATCCCGTCACCCTTTCCTAAATTTTCGCTCGTCAGCAGGTGGATAATTGTTAACCTGAAATTGATAACAGATGGATATTAGGAAATGGTTTAAAGGTAGTACGGCTGGGAGAAATGACAGGAATCCATTATCACGTGCTCCCTTCTCCGCCGTATGAGAGCCATCGTCATAGCGCAGTTGGTAGCGCGTCGGACTGTCATTCTAGAGGTCCTAGGTTCGAGCTCCGACGTCGGCAATCATTTATTCCGACTATTTGTCTCTAACCAACGGGTCGACAAATCGTAGACTTTTGTGGAATAGCAGTAGGAGGCTAGGAAAGTATGTAATGGTAGTGCAGGTGTGAGAAATACAAGGAATCCATTATTAGTCGCTCCAGCCGCCGCGATATAGATGAAAGATTGTTGAAAGCGGCGAAAACTGTTTTTAAACAAAATTTCCGCCACATGACTTACGATAGTTAAAAAATCGGCGTAACACGTCATTCAAACAATCAAACCAGCCCTATGTTCAGGATTCAAAAGCGTTATGACCGTTTGAATGTGGTATCTAGTTGAATACACAAGCAAAGAGGGGTATCATTTCTCAAACGCTTCGTGAAAGCCCGAATCTTGGACGCGGGGCAGGTCTTAAGTGAAGTAATCTCTTTTGAAAGAAAGTTGGAAAATGTAGAGACCAATGATACATTATGTTAGAACTGAGTGTTTAAAAAGACATTTCCCCGATGACAAAAATGGGATTCGTGATTGTCTTCGTTACACTTGTGGGTATTTGTGTTAATATGAGGCATGTTTGGAAAACATAGAGACAATGTTGTAAATTCCGTGTCGCAAATAAAATACGATTGTCTAAAGAAAAGGTCTTCAAACTTGGTAAACTAATAGTAAGTATTTGCTTTTTCAACTTGAATCGACCAACATTGTACTTGTCTTTCGTGCGACGTCGCAATATATTGAATAATAATAAAATGGTGTATGAATCCAACTGTTTATCGTTTAAAGGGGATAATCTCTGATAGTCAGTTAACACACATATTTATTTATAAATTCATATTTAAATCTTATTTAAAAAAGAAGGCTTTAAAATATTGTGATAAAGTTACTGAGCAACGCTATTTAGTTACGTTCAACATTAATTATTTTCGTTAACTTTGGCTTATTGATTTGAACTTGGCCCCGATAGATTCCCGGGCCACTCGATCAGCGCATGGAAAGCTCCGTTTATGAGATAAGATCTAATTGATCTAATAAATAATAGATTTATGAGTGTCCTGTGTTTTGATCCTCAACAAGCATTAATATCGATGTATTGCGATTTATTCTGGATTTATCACTGTTTATCATGACCGGAAGCAGTACACACTTACAACTAATTTAAGCGTCTAAAGATGCAAATTGCACACAAAAATAAAAATGCATTTGATCAATCTATTCTAGTCCATGTGTGTAGGATGAATTTATGACCAGTCATGCGAAAAGGGACAATCTGAGAAGTTTGTATAGTGTAGATCCTAGTAACACTACGTGGAGTGTGCAGACTGACTAGGATCGAAATTATATGCACTGTGTTAATTTTTATTACAGCACAATTCCAAAAAAACGTATATAAATTCATATGTAGTTTAATTGTAAATAGAGATAGCTCCGCCCATTAATGACGTCATACGTCATCTTTAGCGGGAACGTTGATGATTTAACGTCAAATACCCCACGTGCTTCATGACGCGCTACGTTTTCTGTGAAATTCTCAAAACGTCAATATCATTACTTATCTATTTATATTACATCTAGAAAAATGTAATACTACTGTTTTGCACCTATAAAAGGGTAATGAAAGTCTGTCAGAATTGTGATCGTGTGATAATGGATAAAACTTTGTATTCTTGTTGATGTGTCCATAAATGAAGTCTAGTGGGGGAGGATTTGTATGCAAAGCAAAATCTTTGGGGTCCGCTATAATGAAGTTATTTCAAAAATCTAGAATGTTCATAATACCTTCCTATCTAAGAATTTCTAAAATGCGATCTCCGCTCGAAACTTTTTTCCCATATATTTATTTATCAAAATCCTATGTGGCGTTTTAGCGTGGTATGTCATATTTATGAGTGACCTGTGTTTTGAACCGTAAACAATATCAATCTAATTAACATTCGGTTTACGGAACCCGCAGAGCGCCCATGAACTCGCAGTAGCCCCAAAATCGCTCGGGGCCGTGTGGCGGCCTATTGTATACAGTACGCGTGATTATTATATGATTTTACGTGTGCCGTAGACCTTGCAATTTTTACAAAAAAGTTATACATACTTTAAAAGTCCCAAAGCAATGTAGAGGCCCCAGATCGTAGACAAATCGTACAGTAAAGAGCCTCGTGAAATTGACAATCATTCCGATCAAAAACATTCTTAATCGCTCACTCAGCGCTCCATTCATTCGGTCCAAACACTCATTCAAGCCATTCAATAACGCTCCAAACTTACAAAAAATGATAAGATCAAAAACTACTTTCAAAATAAAAATCACCAGAAAAAATACGCGATTTCACTGACTTTACTGGAGCTTGTAGCGTATGGTGGGTTCTTGAAGACATAAAAGCTATTCATAGGACCTGAATGGTTGTTAAAGGGGGAGGGGTAATAAATATCGCTAATCTTGTTCACCCTGAACAAAATTTGCGATGTTGGATTAACCTCACTAAATTCACTTAAACATCGCTCCACACACTCATTCAATTTTATTCCAAAATCATTCCAAATGCATTCACCTTTTTAATAAAAACTCGCTCTACATACTCATTCGATCTATTTCCAAAATCATTCCAAAATCATTCGCCTTATGATTTTCACGATGTTGATAACTGTTTAACAATAAGTTTTTTCGCGCTTTAATAAGAGGGAAAGAGAAGACTGTTTAGTGGTAAGAAAATGTAAACATATAGTAAAAAACGTGTTTTTTATTCTTAACTTTTGACACAATAAATGACCATTTTCCTTATATGGACATGTTTATAAGCACATTATTTTTGCCATAAATATCACGAGATTTATACCATCATAACTCGCCCGATTACTGGGATTTCCTCGTGAATTCGAAACGATTTCGTTTAGTTATCTATTTTGAATGGTCTGAATAAGGGGGTATGGGTTTCCTCCAGATAAGACATTGGTGATTATCAATATCTGCTCACCTTGGCACAGCCCTTAAATTAACATACGGGGCTTGTAATGAAAAAACTTGATGAAATTCAGTGAAATGAAACTATTAAGAAAACTCCCTGCCTTCTGGTTTCTGAGAACAATAAATGTTTTCTTTAAGATATCATGCTTGGTGTCTATATAAAATAGGGGTGGGCCATTCAGAGCCCAAATATGAACCCAGAGGCATGATATGAACAAAACTAGGTAAAGGTCCGCTAGTCTATGCTACATACAAAACATGAGAGCTGTCTGCCTTCTGGTTTCAGAAAAGAATATTTTGGAGATGTTCGATCTTTGATTCTATACTGAGTTCCACAAGAAACTGTGCACTTTCACTTTTATGCATTTTCTTGACATTTCAAAGTCATAGAAAATAATGGAGTAAAATTGATACCATGCTTTAGTCAAAACTTTTTGAAATCAAAAGTCATATCAGATTTGGAAAACGTATCGCATGCTGCATACGCGCAGGCAGAACTTTAATTATTGAGATTTGACCTGCTTACAACTTTTTTCTTTGGTAAGAGCTATGTGTTCATGTTTCATAATAGAGTTTTAGAAGCCATTTCCAAACAAAAGTTTTAATTTTTATGCAGACAATACGTGTACGCCAACGTTAGACATTGCTACGTTGTTAGGCCAGTAATGTGTCGTTGAGTGGTGCTTTTGCGTTCTATGACATCTAGATTAGCTTATTAAAGGCCTAACAACAGATGACCTCGATTTCTATTGGAACATGAATGCTCAATAAATTTTAATGACGTTCTAAATCTGACAAGTTTCGATTTTGTTAAACGACGTTAATTGGTAGTCAAATCACACTGTAGCATCATGCACAATTGTATTTGAAAATATGATTTTATGCTTAGGAAAGCCGTAAAGATTTCACTAAATGCATTTTCAGACCAATTTTTTGTCTAACACGTTATGCACATGTCAAACCTGCAAAAGTCAAATGCCTCAATTTAGCAGAGAATTTTTGCTCATCGCACGATTTTTGTTTTCAAATATCGTTTGCACATACTCTTGGGGTTAGTCATACGACGTTTCATGACGATAGATTGTGTAATTTCAGAGATATTTAAAATTCAAAAGTGCACACTTTCTTTTGGAACTAAGTATATATAAAAAGGGGTGAGCCCGGGTGGAGCCCAAATGTGACCCCTAGGTCTTGATATGAACAATTTTGGTAGAGGTCCACTAGATTATGCTACATACTAAATATGAAAGCTGTCTGCCTTCTGGTTTCAGAGAAGAAGACTTTTGAAATTTTCTATTTTTACCATTCGCGCTCAGGTGACCTAAAAAGGGTTGGTACCCAAATATGACCCAGTACCTTGATATGAACAAACTTCTACTAGTTGATGCGAGATACAAAATTTGAAAGCCGTCTGCCATCTGGTTTCAAGGAAGAAGATTTTTAAAGATTTTCTCTCTATGATTCTATGTAAAAAGGGTTGCACCCGGGTGAAGCCCAAATATGACATATAGGTTTTGATATGAAAAATCTTGGTAGAGGCCCAATAGATGATGCTACATAGCAAATATGAAAGCTGTCTGACTTCTGGTTTCGGAGAAGACGATTTTTGAAAATTTTCATATCTTCAACCTTTGTTAAGGGTGAGTTAATGGTTAATTTCATTTATTTGAACAACTTTGGCAGAGCTTGATCCAAGGAACATTGTTACCAAGTTTCATCAAGATTGACCCACCGGTTAAGGAGGAGAAGATGTTTTAAGGAACTGTGGATGACAGAAGACGCACGACGGACGACTGCGACGGACATTGGACGATCACAAAAGCTAAAAATATACTCGATTTTATACAAATACGGCTCACTAAACCCGTTAACTTTTGAAACGACTCCTATGCAGATTAGAACTTTTTGGGGGAGATAATTACTGTTCCGTTTACTATAAAAATACCTGGGAGTTAACATGTAGATAGACGGACAAACTCATTTTTTTACTTCCAAAAATTCTGAAAAAACATAATACTTCATGATATTAGATTAAAACAAATAATATGACTAGCAAAACATCAGTTTTCGACAATTCATATAAGAGACTTTTGACCATATGTTGGTCCATATAGAAGTCAAACGGACTATAGGTTAAAGTAATTCTTAAGGTATTAATGAAATTATACTCGAAATGTTTAACTGACCTTGTAATTACATATTTACGCTCCATAACATCGCTTGGTAATTTATCAAACAATGAACAGGTCTCTCACCAGTCCACGTATAGCCATTCGGAGCATCACTCGACCATTTCCGTAAACTGAAACAGACCTCGGACGTATGTAAGGCGGATGGGTATGGAACAAAATTGTGCATTTTTTTAGGTAGAAACAATGTAAGAAAAACTAGCACGGAAACAACCCGTGCCATCTTAAGATTTATATCTTTTTCAAGTAAATAACGGCTGAAATATCTTAATTTTTGAGAATGACAAATCATTCTCATAAATTAAGATTATTCAGCCGTTATTTAAGAATCTCAAGATATTGATATAAGAATACGATGCTTTCACGTCACGTTCGGAACACCACTCGGCCAATGAAAATTACGGGAAAACCTTGGGAAAACTCGATGACGCCTGTTAAAATGGCGTTAGCCCTCGAAACTGTGAGAGAAAACATTCGACGTCGCCAACGCTACTCGTTTAAGTCACTGACGTGAAACCACCGTATGCTAATATAAATATCTTTAGATTCTTAAATAACGGCTTAAAAAATCTTAATTTTTGAGAATGATTCGTCATTCTCAAAAATTAATATTTTTTTCAGCCGTTATTTACTGTAAAAGATATAAATCTACAGTGCTAGTTTTTCTTACACTGTTTCCGCCTAAAAAATGCACGATTTTGTTACATACCCACCCGCCTTACATACATCCGAGGTCTGTTGCAGTTTACGGAAATGGCCGAGTGATGTTCCGAATGTTCACGTCAGTGACGTAAAATAGTAGCGTTGGAGACGTCGAAAGTTTCGAGGGCTGATGCCATTTTAACTGACGTCAACAAGTTTCCAAGGTTTTTCCGTATTTTTTTTAAGTAGTCCGTCTATATACTTCCGAGGTTGATCATGAGATTGGCCGAGTGGTGTACCGAATGCACGTGTAGCATGACATTCATAAACGAATCTGGAATTACTCTAAAAAGCCGCTTAGACAAACCACAGGCCCATAAGGGAAAAAGAATCATTCTTCTGGAATTCATTCACGAAAACCAGTAGAATTATCATTTTACTTCACACAGGGAAATAGATTACTTTTTTATAAAAAAAATAGCAGGTCAAATGTTTCATGAAAGGGTTAAAGACGGAAAACATCCTTCATAATTTGCATTTTACTTTACATTCCTTGACCTTAGTATTCAATATCTAAAAAAAGGTAATAGGTCAAGGTTAGGGTTACGGGTTCATAAGGATGCAAAAAGTTACCTTCCAATCTTTGGTGAACGAAATTTTCGTTCACCAGTGTTACTATGTAAGGAAAGCCCTGTAGGATCTTAATAGATTTGAAATAAAGTAGTCCCCCTCTAGATTCAATTTGGTATATCTCGAGACTTCTCTCCGCAAAATCACTATTTATTTCGTAAATGGTGCTATACTAGAATTCTTCATCAAGTGAAGATAATGAAAATTACCCATAATAAACACAAAATGAGCTTACACTGAATAACCAAGCGTTTTGATGATCGGCATAAACTTGTCGAGTATTTAGAGTAAAAACAAAGTTTGTGTCTGTACACTATATAGAAAGATACTTTGTTTTTGATCTAAGCCTTCGCTGATGCAACTTGTAGTAATTTGCCGGAAATATGTGTATATTTAGGTCGTGACCTCTTGAACTTCTACACACCTCTGATTGGCCATACCACACGCGATGACCTATAACGATTTTATCTACCTTCTTATGAATGAAATCTGTACTCATGAGTTACAAAAGGTCAAGTTTACAAACGAAAAGAATGTTCCGATATTAAGCCCAGATTCCCATTCAAACATTTACACGCAACACTTGACCGTAACAAACCTTGATATGTAGTAAGATTTAACCCATTACCAGACAACTTATGTTCTCAACTGCCCAATTTACAGCTCTTGCTTCAATCCCGTTTATGTCTCGAACCTTGTGGTATTCTTGTGTAATGTAAATATCTTCGGTTACGGGTATTCTAGTATCATAATCCCCAAATCCTTTTCCTTGTTTGTTCGTTTCGAACAATGGCGGAAATCACGGGAGTTAGCCATCTCGGCACGATTAAATGTAAATATATGAATGTCGTTGTTATTTTGAATAAAAAATGAAAGAATAAACAATTATCCAAACACAATACATCTAATTTCATTTTTTACATCGAATGGAGACTGAAACGTCGTACATATAAAATACTTAGCCTTTATAATATGACTTATATCGCGGGAGTGAAATAAACCCGTTCAATATTTTTTTATATTATACGGGTGTTATTACACTAGTGGAATAACTATGCAAATGAGCTCAGAGTGAATAGCAACGCTATTTTGTAACCGCGAAAATGACGTCGTAATGTATATATTGTGACGTCAATTTCAAGCGGCGTTATAAGTTTCGCGGAAAATTGAAATGTTGAATTTTAAGAATTTTGACGATTTTTTTTTTTTGCAAAAGTTCGGGTCATATTATAAATAGAATATAAAATTTGTGCTCATAAAATACAGAATTTATTTAACTCGTCATCTAAAACAGATAAAAAATCGGCACATCCTCGTTTTTATCTGTTTGTGCCGAGTTTTATCTGTTTACAGATAGCTTGTTTAATAAATTCAATATTCCATGACCACTCATTTAATATCCTCTATGTAGCTGCGATGTTTAAGTCCGAACTGGCACTGGCACTTTTTTGTCCCCTAGTTTTACACTGATAACAAAATAATCTTCAAAGTACTGAACATAGTCACTACAACTGTATAGTAGCGCTTCTATCCCTTGAATGAGTCTAAAATTACCTCAATTCAATCATTTATTTATTTGTTTTACCGGAAGTACTTTAAATATTACAAAAAAAATCATTAATGTATATTGTCCATATTGTACCTCATTGTACTTGGATGAAAATAGAAGATATGTCCTGTTCTGTTCCATGTAGCTTTAGAAACGGTAACCAGTCTAGTGCCATCATTGGTTTATGCAATCGGATTTTACACAACTTTTCAACACGCTACAGTTACTCTCCAGACGGGTTTTAAGGACTAATCGACACTTGTTTAAAATGTACAACAATTCTTGTACCTTTTGTTTGAATAGGGATGAACACCACTTTTAACATTTTTTCTGTAAAATCGCGGTGGCTGAAGCACATGCCATCTTCACATAATCTGAGTTTTGCCATATATGTTAATATAAAATAACCTATTAGACGAAATTTTGATTGTGAATCAATCGCCTGGAGATTCATCGCCTGTGGACTGGAGCATCTAAACATGGAATCTGGTATTTCTCGCACCAGAACTATCATTAGCGTACATCCTTACATAACTGCAATCTTCTACTCTCTTAGGTTTAGGATTATCCACCGATTGGTAGGAGCAATAGAAACTAAACTACGACTATATTTGGACAATCCATTAGCTGTACAAAATACTTACCTACATAAATCGTTCTGTTTTTCTTTAATTCTTTTTTACGCAATGGCATCTGATAATCATTTTTTAACAAAACTGCATATTACCGAAAGAGACCAAAACCAAGTAGTTACAGCGTTTTGGTTAAAGACGAAACAGCGGTCTTTTATTTCGGAGGATGGTTGACCCCATTCAGGTAGTTAAAGTTTCGGAGATATAGCGGATGACGTTTAATAATGAAAATGCAGAAAGACTATTTTTGATCTGGTAAAATATAGGTTCTGCATGTTGAAAATGAATTACTTGTTTGGCTGTTTTTTTAGTTAAGAAAAGAATTATTAGTCTAGACACTAAAGTTGCATGTTTTCTTTTCTTTATCGCTATCTGTCTCTGTCTATCTGTCTGTCGCTCTCTCTATCTTATTTTTTTTCTCTCTTACTCTTTTTTGAATGTACAGTGAAATTGCAGAATTGCCGAAATTTTGTCGAGGCACGTTCCCTTAATTATTCTTTACATTTATAATTTCTCTTTTCTCAACGAACTATAGAATGGCATCAGATTCGTTCACCATCAGTACTTTCAGTGTTTTGATTACTTTTGGCCCAATACAGTTCTACACTTGATATATATTCCTTTTATTTTACAGGTCAGGGTCTTGATAAAAGTTGAAAAAATTATGCAAGAATCAAAGATATATTTCTACAAATATTTACATCGTATAATCAACCTACTACATGGCAAGAATTGATCGAAGTATTCTGAAGGAGCACGTCCAAAGAATCATTTTTGAAGTTTTATTTCAATCTAACCAGTAGCCTCAGAGAAGAAGATTTTTGTTATATTTCACCATATATGACTTTTTTTACGACCCGATCTCTCATAGAGCCCAAATTTGAAGCCTAGACAGAAAAAAACTAAGATATCAAAGGGTGATTTCTGTGAAGTTTGGTTGAATTCAACCACGTATTTTTGAAAAAAAAATGCAGCCACCATAGCGCAGCTGGTTAGGCATAAGACTTCCAACCTGGAAGTCGTGGGTTCGGTCCCCGGTGGCGGCAAATATCCTTTCCGACGTTTGTCTCTCACCAATTGGTAGATAATCGTAAACCTATGTGAGATAGCAGTCGGAGACTAGGAAAGGGTGTAATGGTAGTACAGGTGAAAGAAATACCAAGAATCCATTGTTAGGTGCTCCGGCCGCCGCGAGATAACAGCGAAATTGTTGAAAGCGGCGTTGAACCCATTCAAACAAACAAATCAAAAAGAAGATTGCATTGAATTAAATTGAATGGAGTTTAACGCCGCTTTCAACATTCTTTCAGTTATATATTCAGTTATATTTTCGGTAGCTGGAGCACCTAACAATGGATTCCTGGGGGTTCTCTCACCAATACAACCATGACACCCTTTCCTAGCATCCAGCTGCTATCTCACATAGGTTTACGATTATCAACCCATTGGTGGGTACAAATAGAATGAATGCCGCCGTCTGGAATCGAACCAAGGACCTCTAGATTTACAGTTCGACGTCCTTATATTTTACAACATTGGACCTTTGTTCGGTGACTCGACTGTCCGGAGCGCCCAGGAAATTCAACAACCCATACGCCAATGTTATCAAACGAATAAGAATTAAACAAAAAAATCTGAACGACCATGTCCGTGGACAATTGCGTTATCATTATCATTTTTATCATTATTTTATAGGAAACCATAAGTGAGCTGGTTTTGCCGCCACTATGTTTACTTAACTCTAAAAGAAGCGTCCACAAATATACGTTCTTTTATAACTTAACCGCAAATGACTTTATTACAATTTCATTTTACTACCTGTCAAAACCGAATTTCTATTCTAGACAGTTCTTTTGACTGTTAGGCACCGTGTTCCTTTTCATAGCAACACCCTTTTAGTAAACGTGTTCCCTAAGTTTGTCGGGTCTGATGCACAAATGTTTATTAATAAATTAATATGCATTGAAAGACATTTAAGCACATAGCAATAATCCGTTTAAAAATCGTTTAAACTTTTACTCGCGTCAAATGTTACGTAAGAACGTTATCAGTCGAAATTGGTTCTATGGAGGCAAATCATTAAATGAAAGGATGTGCTATCAATAACAACTCGAACCAATTTCTGGAACTTGAAGGATCGTTTTTAAAACATTTAAATTGTTTAGGACAGTTTTCCGATAGCATTTCAAAGACTTGTGCAAATAACCATATGCTTTAGTCTATGTTCGTTACTGCGAAGACAAGATACCGACATCAAATCGAATTGTAGATTTATAATAGCGGACGTTCTGTTAATCATGAGCTTACTAACAATTAACAAATATGAATCCTGTAAACGCTCAAAATACCGTCTTATAAGCCAAATTTCTAAAGGAAAATGGTGTTTTAAAAGCCTGCTTGATATTTGTCGAATCTACTGTAACTCATTAATCGTTCTTAAGCATTTATTTCCAAGTTTTATATTCTAGTTTTATCCTCTTTCAGGATGGTTTTCACAATAATCACAGGAGGAATGCTTACCCCACCCACTCCCTAACCATGCAATCTGAGTTGGTTACGAAAGATCTTTCGGACAAAATAAACATCTTTTTAGCACCGATTTATTGTGTAGACATTGCGGTAGAGCTTACTTGCGAAATGGGTACTCTTATCCATTATGGAATAACCATTTTCACCTGTGTGAACTTTTTCCATGGTGTTATCTATCGAGGCGTATCTGTGAAACAAACTTCTCAGGAGGCATCATCATTTCATCCCATACATGCGGACTATATATTTTTCAACCAAAAGTTGAAAAGAAAGATTAAAATTCGTATCAAGGTTTTATTTCAATTTATATTGCGTAGACGTTTCTTTTGGAGTTAAGTATTGGTGCAAAGTTCTCGAAAGGCTGTTTAACCATATGTTTACAAATACTCAGTCTTAATGTGGTGGAGCCGTAATTGTTTTGCAATGTCTCAGAGGTAATGAATTTGAACAGTGTTAACCGAGGTTTCCAGATGTTTTTCATTAGGAAACCTCTGTTAACATAGTGAAATATGAAATGTTGCAGAACTATTACGGGTCCACTACCTTAAATCACATCTTCCACGAACTGACACAAAACTGGTAGCCATCTTGTTAACCTTTCTAAATGTTTGTAGCGTTTCGTTATCCTGAACACAGGGTATTTTTACCATACTTTTTAATCATCAAGGTTGTGTAGTCAAATTTTGTTAGTTCTTAGCATTTGCTAAGCGAAACCATTGTGATAAACAAAAAAAAAAAAAATGCCCACACAAGTAAATTAAATTTATTTCAATTATCATGTTTAAATTTGACATTTCTTTCTACGGGATAAATATACTGCTCAAAATATTCAAAGAAACACTGGTAGTCACAATTGTTTTTAATAAATGATAAGAATACTTCTTCGTGTATTGTCGGTTTGATTATAAAACCTCGTAACCACATCTTTAATCAAGTTATAGTAACGGTGTTTTAGAATTAATCCCACTCCATTTTGAAAAAGTACTTATACTTTAGGCAATGATCATTTTGTTGGCGCAATCAATCTACACAAGTCTGACGAAAATCGAAAAAAAAAACTGTTAACTTTTTCATGATAACAAGGAACAATTACGGACGGACGGACGGGCAGGAAACACGATATTTAAATGAGAAAAATTTGACAGCGAAATCATTACTTTTAAACATTCAACAAAAATAAAATATTGTACAAAACTTGTTCAGGCAATGCATGATAAACTACTCTCATAAAATGTGGCACAAGCCACATTTGGTTTTTGTGGTTTGAATGGTTTATTTATTTCCATTTATATTATGTTATGATATTTGTCATGAATTGTGTAAGAATGCTTTAAATGCAAAATTGTAAGTTAAAGTTTAAGGATGTATTTCATTATTTTGTACCTTTTAAGATTAATTCATTTTACGTGGCTCGACCGAATATATGTAAAGACCAACATGTTTCTGCGATTTGATTAAATCCTAATTGAGTTCTGTAATTTCTAGGTAGATTCTAACACTGTACAGTTTTTTTCAAACTTACTTTTTGGGTGTATATTTAAGTATTTTGAGCAGTATATATTTTTGAAAATGAAAATAGTTTTATTATTGGTTTTGTGATAACTCTTCTTTCACTTCACAACCATTCCAGTTGCATCTTTGGTTACCTGAAAATGAAAACATTAAACTTGATTAAGAAGAGGAATATTGGGGGGGGGGGGGGGTCATTGAAAATTTATTGATACAGTTAGTAACATCCTGAAATTGACATTTATCTCGATCAAAAAAATTCTTAACCGCTAACTCAGCGCTCCATTCATTCGTTCATTCCAAACGCCCACCCAAACCATTCAAAAACGCTCAAAAATCAGTATAAAGATAAGATCAAGGACTACATTAAAAATAGATATAGTAAGAAATGAATCGCGGTTTCACCGACATCATTGAAATTTTAAGCGTCCGATTGGTTCTTAAAGAAATGGAAAGCTTTTTATAGAATTTGTATGCATATCTTATTAAAGAAAAGTAACAAATTATTCTAACTTTGTGCGTCCTGGACAAAATTAGCGATATTGGATTACCCTCTATAATTTCACTCAAAACTCACTTATCACAGTCATTCAATTTCATTCCGAAATCATTTCAAAATCATTCATCTTGTCAATGTCACGATGCTCTTAACTGTACGTGCCTTTATAATTGTAGTTACTTACACAAGTTCGACAAATAAGATTAAAGGGACCACCCGGGTATGTAAAACAATCCAAATGAATAAAAATCAGGACCCCTGAGAGGTCCACAAAAGTTCGGATATTGAATGTCAATCGGGAACCCTTGGCGATTCTACGGATTAGACCTCGGGAATAATAAGGGCGCAGCCATGAAAGGCGTCATATTGCACGTGGATTTATATGACGTCACAAACAGAACTGCGGATGATGTTGCAAAAATAAAATCAACGTAAGGTTTAAATTGGGCATATTATAACTTGAAAACAAAACGCAGTGTTTTACTGCGTTTTGCTTTCAAATTATTACATGCCAAAATGATCTCCACAGACGATCGGAAAACATTAAAGGAATAAAGTATTTTTCAATCGTATTAACCAAACTACCACCAGGAGCCGAATTACCGAAAAAAAAATGACAAAAAATTACTACACTTACGTTCGAGGTACTTTCCAGTTTACGGAAAAGTCCGAGCGATGTTGCGAATGATTGAATGCATTACAGTTAACAACATCGTGACATTGACAAGATGACATTGACAGGGTGATCAAAATTAGCGAAGTAACTACCTCCCATTAATAAAATATGTAAAAAGTTCTATGAATACTTTTGTCTTCAAGAACCAATAAGACGCTTATAATTTCAATTATGCCAGTGAAATCGTGATTTTTCTCTAGCCATATTTATGTTGTATGAAGTTGTTGATCCTATCTCTTTTAGTAATTTTAGAACGATTTTGATTGGTTTGCGACCAGTGTGTTAAATTAATGAATGGACTGCTGAGTAATCGATTTAGAATGGTTTTGATTGAAATGAAAGCTAATTTCACGATGTAACTAACAGTACATAAGTAGGTAGAGTTATCAATTGAGATTGGCAAAATTAATTTAGGAAAGTGTCGACAATGCTCAGCATACTTATTATCCACTCTTTCAGTTTAATTTTAAGAAGATCGGGCGCCGCTATGCACGAATCCTGACCTGCAAAGTGCTAACGCATTTCTAAAATCTTTGCTCACGTTTTGTATTCTAATTGCAGGGCTAGTTAAATATTTCGTCTATTTTTAAAGTAGATATGTTTCATATAAAACATGTAATTAATCAAACAAGTGTAGATGAATGATAACTTTAAAGGAAAATATAAATCTTGTGTAAAAGAAACAAATGCATTAAGCATAGGCAAGTATTTGTTTGAAACAAGAATCAAGAATTTAAACCTTACCATTCAATTTTGAGTTTTCGCCTATAAGCGATCTTATCCCCACAACAAGCGGCCAGTAACGGGGTGTAGATTTCGTCACCACAGCAGTAGGTATCGTGCCCGTAACTTCGGTTATACAGCTTGCCGTTACAGCAGATCATGTAGCCTGGATCATAGGCCTCCGTACCACAACACTTTGTGAACAAACCAACACATCTGGAAAGTTGAATAAAGAAGTCCAGTGATCTTTTGATTGTGTTGTATTAAATGTCCCTTGATTAGAATATCAAATATCTCTAATCGCTTTAAATTTATCGCTGTTGTTCTTATATTGACTGACCTACATGTAAAAAAGCACTTATTTATACCGGGATGACTGTTGATTTAACGTCATTTTTGGTCATTTTGTTTCAAACATTTTCGTTGATAGACGAATTAAATTTCGTGACAACAAGCTTTCAGAAGTTGTTAGTACGGCACTTATGTCCCCTACTATTTGCAATCACTTTTTTTTTGTTTGATTCGTAACAGTGACCATATATTTTGATAAATGATGTTTCAACATCGTACAATTCGAGTTGACGGAGGTGAATGGTCTAGCCAATCGATCCATTATTTATCAGATCTTGGATTGAAATTGATTACCCAATCAATTCCTGCATTTGAACCATAATTGATATTGTACGGTTTCAGTTCTTTTCGACTTCCATTTGATATATATGTGACCCGTCACCCGAAATGGGACCGTCTGTGAGTTCTGTTATATAATAGATATTTGAAAAAGAGATTGGTCCTCGAAAAGACCAGTCATTGGTCGTATTCCAAGCATTCTTACACAGGAAGGTAGATTGATCATTTTAGATTTGGAAAATAAGCAAAAAGTGAACAGTTTCGACCCTAGTTAGTCTGCGCAGTCCGCGTAGACTGACCATGGTCGAATCTTTATCTACTACCCAGATGGTCCCTTTTCGCGTGATGGGTTACATACCTTAAACCTATTGATTTGAATTGTTTTTTGTCAAATATTTGTATGTTGTGAATATAGAAGACAAATTTGAATATTTTGCTTACAAGTCCAATGAGCTAACCACTGAGCCAAGGAAAGTGTTCTTTGGCTCAGTAGTTAGCCCAATAAACTTGTAAGCCATTTACATCTATTTTAATACTACTTGTCCGCGTGAGTTCGACACCGGCCCGCGTCGGTTATTTTCGTCAGCTTAAAAACTCGTATTTTACATGAAATTGGACGACGTTAAAACCATATCGTCAAAAAAGAAAATCTAGTCGAATGTTCCTATTCAAACATTTCTTTTTGTAAAGTATGTGAGAAGGTGTGTGAGAATGTTTTATACAAACCTCGACTTTACTTTTCCTCCGCAACATATTTCTCTCTGACTGTCATAAGATTGCCTGTCACAACAACAGTCAGCCGATGGTACCGTCTTCTCAACAACTTGTCCGTCACAACAGATGTGAGTCTTAGCATCATAGCCAAAACTGTAGCAACACTGAGTGTTCTGGCCTGCAAATGCTGGCTGGAGATGACCATTACAACAACAAACATGCTTTCTGGTATCATAGGCTTTATCATGACAACATCGTGTTGTGTTGGCGGCCCCTCGGATCATGTCGTTCACCCAACCATTACAACATAGTTGTGTGTCCATGTCGTAAGTACGGCCTTGACATTTACCTTTGATCTTCACCACACTGCCATACTCACAAACATGTGTCTCGGAGTTATAGGCCTTATCGCCGCAGCAAATAGTGCTTGGACCATCGGTTAATCGCCGTACTGTACGGTCACAACATAGATGGGTCGTTGGATCAAAGGCCACGTTTCCACAGCAAATAGTAGACGCCCTCTTTCCCTCCACAACAAGCGGGTATACAGATCCCTCGCAACAGACATGTTTGTTTACATCGAATACTGTTTTGTCGCAACAACAGTTCTCATTCAATGATGTTCGGTTGTTGAGATTGTCCTCACAGCAATACTTCAGATCTGGATGGAATGATTTCTTGCCACAACACAAGGTATCATACCCGTTTACTCGTGGCTGTACGGTGTCATCACAACAGATCTTGGTTTTCGGATCGTAGGCACTCTTACCACAACAAACCACTTCTCCTTTGCGTGGTCTGTTGATCAGTTTGTCATCACAACATATTCCCTTGTCTACATCAAACTGCTTCTTTCCACAACAGCAAGACCTGACAACGAAACAATTCTAGATCCAGTCATTCTCTTTTTCGAAAGCAAAGACTTGTCTAAATTGAAAATTTGAATAAAAATCGATGATAAAGATGACCTTTTTGTCCCCTTTTTAGTGTTAATAGAGCCAAAGAATGCTTAAGTGGTACAAGAACTGATTAACTAATTGCAAAATTGGCGTTATATGCATTGTATAAAATCTGTCACTTCAACCACACCAAAATCTTAAAATCACAATCGACCTCTTTGATCAGCCACAAACTGTATATAAAAAAGTCCTTTTTTCAGAATATTGCCAGTAAGTGTACTAAAACTCATTGAAAACAGTAACTAAAATAACTCTTTTATCACTCATATAGATTTGGAACCCTTCATACACCAAAACCCCAGAAACGCTAAAAATAAAGTCGGAGTGTCATTATTTCGGCTACACTTACTCACGAAAAAAGATTTCTACCAATGACTGTGAATTCTGCTTTAGAATGGCTTTAATATAAAATGAAACTGAAAAGAGGATTGCAGCACATTCTCCGATTTTGTATTTTTGGGCTCGAAACAAAATAATTTTGATCCGTTCTCCAAGAAAACCTGCTGAAATAATGAAACCTTTTCATTCACGATGTCTAACACAGATACTACAAAAATCAATTTTTGACTAATCCAATTTCAAAGAATTTGCAGACGTTACTCCAATGTGGAGTTAAATTAAAAATACACTGACATTGTTTTCAGAAAACATTAAGAAAAGGGAGAAATTGCTTAAAACAAGCAATTCCTCTCCTTTTCTCAATGCTGCCAACTTAAATGATTTCAGTGCATCAAAAGTTAGATTTTGGGAAAATTGGTTTTTAAACAGGATTAAGGGGTGGTAGTCCTTTTGGAAATAGATTAATTTTCATAGTTTTTATGAATAATAAATTTTGCATTTGAAAGAATTGAAGTTTAAGTCTATTGCCAACTTTTTCAGTTAGGCAGGTTTTCCCAGAGAACGGATCATTAAGGTAAATATGACACTCACCTTTCAACAGTCGAATGGTTGCTTCACCTCAATTTCAACCGGTTCTCTTTAATATTTTTTATATAGTGAGAACATCTTACCTGTCTTCAAATTCCCGTTTTTGAATATCACCCTCGCAGCACACATGTGTAGTGACGTCATAAAGAGGAACAATATTCTTGTTGTCCTTACATTCGTCACACAGCATATTATAACTCTTGTCACCACAACAACCGGTCATCTCTCCGTAACTGGGTTGCACGTGCATCAAGTTACAACACACCTGTAATTACGTGATATTTATGTTCAAGTAAACGGCATATACAACATGAAGAATTTTTATAATATTTCAATCGATTTTTGATAAATTATCATTATAATACGATCTACGTCGCCGGAGTGAAATAACCCCGTTGAATATTTTTGATATTACACGGGTGTTATTACACTAGTGGAATAAGTATGCAAATGAGCTCAGATCGAATAGCAACGCTACATTGTAACCGCGAAAATGACGTCATAATCTATGTTTTGTGACGTCATTTTTAAACGGCATTATAAGTTTCGCGAAAAAATTGATACGTTGAATTTCAAGAATTTTGTCGATTTTTCGCTAAAATTAGGGTCATATTATAAACAGAATATAAAATTTGTGCTCATAAAATACAGATTTTATAAAACTCGTCATCTAAAACAGATAAAAACTCGGCGCAGCTCGTTTAATAAATTCGGTATTCAATGACCACTCATTCAATATCCTCTATATATCGCACATTCACTATCAATAATAGTTTCTGTCCTGTAGGCATAGCAGAATGATACAATATAATTATTCTAACAGAATATCAGATTAAGCAAAGAAAAATTTCGCTTTTTCACGAAAAAAAACTTCTTCCAAAAAGTTGGATTGAAGAGTGTTTTAATTCTAATATAGTGTTAAATTTATATAAAGGATTTTGTTAGTATATAGTTTACGTGTTTTCTTTTGAACAAAGACATGACCTACTTCAGTTCTGACGTCATATGATTGGTTATGACAACATCCAGTGACGTCACCTCGGTCAACCTTGGGTAGAATCTGATTACCACAACAAACATGGGTACGTCTGTCATAAGCATGTCTACAGCAACAGTCGGTGAATCCACCAGCAAATCTGAATATAATATGAAAACACAGTGGTATAGCGCGGCTTTCTTGACTCGAATCTGACCCCTGCTATTTAGATGAATAAAAATCTTATTATTACTTCTCGACTGTGCACATGCTTTCAAAGGAATAAAAAACCAACGGTATTTTAAATGAAGTATATATTTTTTTTAATTGATAAAGTATGCTGGTTATTGTTATTTAAGCGTTTGTTCCAGATAGGTCAAATTCGGGTCAAATAAACCAAGTAATAACAATGTCAAATTATAGATTTGTGTGCGTATAATATAAGGCGAGGAAATGAAAGAACCATTTGAAAACTATGATATTCCACGCATGTGTATGATTAGCCTGTAAATGGGGTAGGCACATTTAGTAACGAATTTCTGTAACATTTTAAATGACGTCAAAATACGTTAGTGTTCACGCAGAAAAATTGAAAATCGGTAAATCTCGAGAATTTTCTTGGTCTTCGCAAACATTTATATGATATCATAAACAGATAATGAATTTGTACTCCTCAGATGCCAATTTTCTTTAAATTTGTCATCTAAAACAGAAGAAAATTATGAATTTCGATGCCTGTATTTAAATATGTGTTTAATTAAACAATGACGTTTATAACGGTTCAGGGTAAATATCTTTGTCAATTTATTCATCACCGTGTCTTCAGGTAAAGTCCTGTAACATGACGATACTATAAAACTATCATACCTAGACACTAGATATCCCTCACAACAGATGAAGCAATCGGGATCGAAGGCGACTGTATCACAACACCGGGTCATGTTGCCGGCCACCAATGGACCGGGGGTCTCGAGACAACACGTCTCAAAGGTCTCATCGATAAAATATTCACCACATGGAACTGAAATACAAACAAGAGCACTGTACATGGATGCTAACATTCGGTTGAAAACACTTTCACCTCACGCCATGGTGGGGAAAAACTCTTACGTATACAAAAATTGACCAATCTTAAAATAGATTTATAACACACTTTTTCTTGCATAAAAATCTTTATCGAAGATCTCAATGCCTATTAACCTTTACTGAAAATTTTAGAATCCAAAAAAAGAGATGGGATAGACTGCATATGGTTTGAGCTATTGAAATATTTTCATTTAAAAAATATAAGTATTGATCCGTCGCGCAAATATTGACTTTATTGGAAGCACAAAAATACAGGCCTAGATCTGACTGAGCATAACCGCCCTGCGTTCATGATGAAAAAACGATGCAAACTGTTTGAAATTTATACTCCGTTTTGGACTTGAGAAGCGGGATATACTAGTAATTGACAAGCAATCACACCGTTTGGTCATCTTGAAAGCGGGTAGGATTTTTGGGTATTTTCATATAATTGGTCCCTTTCCACTTGATGCATTAAATTTCGTTTAACATACAACTTTGATCATGTATGATATTCCAGTGCATTTCATTCCATAATTCATATCTAATCTAACTCTGTTGTTTTTAGAGGACAGTGATTGAATAAGATCTTACCTTTGCATCTTGTTTTCGGATATTCTGAAAAAGAACAACATTTAGCACTGAATTAATTTGTTACAGTGATACAGTGATAATATTTTTTGTTTCAGCAAAAAAGATTAACGGTATTATAATGCACCTTCCTTTATTTAACTCATTTAGGCATCAGTTATGAAAAAACAAAGTATAAGTATCTTAAAATGTAAAAAAAAATGCAGATTAGAATTTGTTGAAACATACAAAGAATGAATTGGGGAATTTTCAGTTATACATACTGATTTTTACCGAAGATAAAAGGGTAAGCTCAAACAGTAACATGTATTTAAGTGCCCGTATGATTTTAAATGAGTTTGAAAAGAAGATTTTACATCTAAGATCAACGCGTCTCGTAAATCATTGATGTGTCACCAGTGCTCTGTAAGGACGTTGGAAAGTAGCAAGATTGATATTTTTTCCAAGGAATCTAAATATGCACCCTTTGATCCTGAAGCCGGAACCTCTCGATCAAGGACACACCACCATAATTATATACATAAATACGCCAATTCGAAATTTATTGCATTAGCTATTATACCTTTGTTTATTTGATCCGAGTTTTACGTCTTTGACAAAATGCTTAAATAACAATTACCGACATACTTTATCAATTAACAAAATATATATTACATTAAGAACCGTTTGTTATTCATTCATATGAAAGCACGTGCAAAGCCGAGAAGGAATAATCAGATTTTTATTCGTCTAAAAAGAAGGGGTCAGATTCGGGTCAATAAAACCGCGCTATAAAGATACTCACGTGGACAGATCGTTTCAGACATTTCGGAGAAGATTTGGTCCTTCTTTTTCTGTAATTCGTCAAAGTTGTCAATACTGATTGCGTTTTGTTGTGGTGGATCGCTAGCAATTGCTTCCAACTCTGCCTTACCTTCAGCAGTAAGCCCAACACCAATCGCCAGTATATGAATATCTATTAAAATCGGAAATACGGCGTATAAATACAAATGCAGGGTCATCCAAAATATATGACAGGATAAATTATCTAAACAACGTTGTAAATTTCTGAGATAGAATACCGGTTAAGGTATCATTTGAAAGGCAATTATTTTGTTAGTCTTATCGGAAAACCCCATATCAAGTCAAAATGACACAAATGATGTCATCATTTAAGTCATAAGTTTTCAGTAAATTCCATAAAATTTGACAAACGCAAAATTGTCAAAATTGTCGGATTTCCGACAAAACAGCAATATGTCTTTTGATTTTTCACTACAAATTGGAACTCATGCATCTAGAAGTTTTTTTATTCATATTCCCGACATTGTAGAGAAATATAAATGTATCTTTGCAATACAAGAGCAGCGTGAGCCCAAAAATTGAAGCATTCATGTGAGTCAGGTGTTTAATGCCAAAAAAAGAGACTAAATTTGGACTTTCATGGCGCGTCATTTTGCATGTGGTGAAATGCAACGTTCAGAGTGAGGTCTCTTATCTGTCTCCATTCGGAACACCACTCGGCCAATCTCACAATCAACATCGGATGTAAATAGACGGACTATTTTTAAAAATAGTTGTGAAAACCTTGGAAAAACTCGATGACGTCATTTAAAATAGCGTTAGCCCTCGAAACTGTGAGTGAAAACATTGGACGGCGCCAACGCTACTCGTTTAAGTCACTGACGTGAAACCATCGCATCCTAATAGAAATATCTTCAGAATCATAAATAACGGCTGAAAAAGGCTTAATTTTTGAGAATGATTCGTCATTCTCAAAGTTAAGATTTTTCAACTGTTATTTACTGTAAAATATATAAATCTACAGTGCTAGTTTTTCTTACACTGTTTCCGCCTAACAAAATGCACGGTTTTGTTACATACCCATCCGCCTTACATACATCCGAGGTCTGTTGCAGTTTACGGAAATGGCCGAGTAATGTTCCGAATGATCTGCCTCCGCCTTGATAACGTCAGACATCGGGAAATGAAAGATAGCGGGGTATAACTTTTTGATAATTTCACTTATAAGGCGGTGAGTTGTCAAAAGATAATCTACCGTTATTTCTTGATAATCAACTGAAAATCATTAAACAAAAAGGTAGAATACTTTCATACAATTAGAAGAAAAAAGGAATAAGTTTTTGAATCATCTTACTAGCACGTTTTGCCAGATCAGCCTGCTGCAGTGTATAATCCGGGAATGTTGACCGTCCATCCGTAATGACAATCATGAAGTTTGGTGCACTGGGACGATCGCCATTTTTACGAGTGAAGATTTGCTTTCTCGTGACCTCAATGGCCTGTCCGGTGTCTGTACTACCTGTAATTAAATGAGCCTGTGCGTGACATTTCCAACAATTTGAAATGTTTGAGAGGTTCAAACAATGAGAGGCGTAGAAAGCCACGAACTCTGAAAATAAAGATACCTGATGTTCTACAGATACTTTGAGACCTTATCTTTCTACTTAGCGCATAGTGAAGTCTCTTGTCAGACTGTGCGGATGCACAGGCTGGTCAGAGTCTTTGCTTTGCGCATATTTGAAATTGTTGGAAATCTCACGCACTGGCTCAAATTTTATTTCAACTTTCATCAGACATAAAGAGGATATCGAATAAGTGGTCATAAAACGAGTCATCTATAAACATATAAAAAACAAGGCTTTGGGATATTTTGAATAACAAATACTTTGTATCTCATTTTATGAATCTAGTAATGTTTTCCGATGTTTTTTGTGGGATTAAACTATAAGTGGAGTCACCTTTGTTGCCTAGCAACCGGATCATTTTCGGGAAGCGCTTGCGGTGCGTTCAAGATAGCCTGCTTGTTATAAAAACTGTTCGCAGCGAGTAAACTGTTCGCGGCGAGCGCCTTCGTATCCTGAACGCAGGGCTGGTGGGTGTGAAGCAACTTGGAATAACTATAAACCTCATAGTCCATCCAGGTAGGCTTCAATTCTAGGCCCACCGATCCCGAAACCAATATCAATCCACTGGACCAGTGATTATCTATATAATAGGAAACATGCATGAAGAAATTAACAACAAAATGTGTACACCCATTAATTTCCTTTACGCATTTTGAATGATGGTATGAAACTTAATTACCTGGAATGTATACCAAGTTATCCACAACGTTCAAAAGTTCCTCTTTCTTCGAATATTTGTTGAGGTAGAATTCTAGGGTCACGTTGTGACGGTAGGTCACCATGGCGAATCTGTAATAAAGGGAAAAAATGAGGTCAACTGATTGTGCGTATTGTGGAATGTCTGAATGTTAATATATTTTTCTATGCTTCCTACATTATGCTCATAATGCTCGTGACATATATTGAAACAATGTGCTACAGTCAACAACAACGTGAAATTGACAAGGTGAATGATTCTTGAATGATGTAGGAATGAAATTGAATGAGTGTGCGGAGCGAGTTTTGAGTGAATTAAATGGGAGGTAATCCAATGTCGCAAATTTCGTTCAGGATGAACAAAATTTGTGACATTAGATTACCTCCCTTTAATAAAATATGTATACAAGTTCTTTAGATAGCTTCATATTTCTCCAAGAACCTAATAAACGCTTACAATTTGAATAATGTCAGTGAAATCGCGATTGTTCTCTTTCCAAATTTATTTTGAATGACGTTTTTGATTCTATATTTTTCAATATGTTTGGGCTTTTTTGAATGGTTTGGGTGAGTGTTTGAAATTTAATAAATGGAACACTGAGTGAACGATTAAGAATGGTTTTGATTGAGGTGAATGTCAATTTCACGATGTAACTAACTGTAGAAATAGAGAATAATATGTAAGTGTCATAAAATATCAATGTTATCTGGTCGAGGTTGGGAGAATTTATCAGGACGAGACCAGATAACATTGATATTTTAAGACATTAACATGTTATTCTATTTATCATGCAATCATTGTCAGCGTTTTAAAATGATAAACCCTTAAAAATCAAAGAAATCATATGAAAGTTTATGCAAATTGTTTCTTAAAATAGACTGACTGATATCATGTTATGTTATCAGACAGGTGTTATCAGGGTAATACATGCTTCATTGCAAGATAATATTTTAGATCTATCCCTCCCAGAAACAGTCGAAATTATATTTGATATCTATATGACACGCATAAGTCTTTTTCATGATCAGTAGGATCGAGCCCTGCGTACAGGATGACAAAAACGTGCAAACTCTTTGCAATTTGTACCCCGTGCAAAGCGGGGTATAATTTACAAACAGTTTGCACCGTTTTGTAATCCTGAATGCAGGGCAGGTGTCAGAGAAAAACGTTGTTTTTTTTTTTTTTTTTTTTTTTTTTTTAAATCTGCTCTTTCACAGTTTTTCATAGAAAAAAAATACAAAACTTATTTCTTAGATTTTGAAATGTGTGTATTTTTAGACGATTCAGAATGGTCCAATGGCATTGGAACTAAACCCAACATATTTCAATAATTTTGTAACTTATTTCTTCCGAGCGTCAAGATAAGTAAGGGATCCAGTCTATGAATTTTAAAATCGTTCTTTTCCGTGAATAATCTTTCATTCTTGCTTGCAATGATATGAAGTTTCAAGCTGTCAAATACTTTGACCATTATCTGTGATTGAATAAGACAAACATGTGGAATTCCCATCTGTAAATAGTTTGCTCGAAATTGAAAAATATTTTTAGGGCGTTCTGAGTTGCATCGTTTTTCAGAACGATTTTCGCTTTATTCAAGAATATTAGTCTTTCTTTCCATGCATTACAAGATTGAATCTTATTTTTTCAAAGCCTTCAACGTGATGAGGTGGTTACTTCCAATTAATTTTACGAAAATTTTCAAAAAGCACATTTTCCCGATCTGTGGAAGAGCAGCTTGAAACATTTCCTACTTAGAGTCTATTTAAATGTGGAAGAGCCAACATAAAGCCCCGAAGTACCCTTTGAATAAAATTGCTAGAGGTCCACTGAACTAAAATTACATATCAAACCACCCATCTGTCTGTCTTTTAGTTAAGAAAAAAGGAATTCCTTACGATTTCCATTCCTGTTTTTGTATAAAAAAAAAAGTTTTTCCCTAAGCAGTGCCAAAACTGATAATCGGGGCACATTACAAAACAAATGAATAAAAGGCAGCTAAATTATACTATAACATAAATATCAAGCTACAGTTAACCACTAGGTGAAATTGACATTCACTTCAATCAAAACCATTCAAGATTACTCGCTCAGCGCTCCAATCCTTCATTCCAAACACTCACTCAAACCATTCACCATCGTGAAATTGACAAAGTGAATGTGTTTGGAATGATTTAGGAGAGAAATTGAATTAGAGGGCCGAGAGAGTTTTGAGTGAAATTCAAGGCAGGTAAAAATATAAGGAAGAAAATGTATCAAACCTAGCTTCTGGTATGGATGAGCTGTTGATCAAGTCTTCTACGAATTCCTCCATTAGTACCCAGTTTTGAAGCTCCACGCTCTCCGAGGAATCAAGTACAAAAGCGATATCAATCAGGTTCTTTGCACATTCTGTAGGAAAGTATGTAGATCATTCAACTTTATTCTCCCAGGCAATGGTTTTATAAACCATTTTGTAAGAAAGTTTATTGTGAAACAATCGGCTGTGCGTAATCTTTAGTACAGTGATCCATACACAATTAGTGTTGTTCCGAACATTTATTGAATAATTATATTAACAAATCTCGATCATGATATACTTCTATCACAGGATGCAGCAGATACATAGAGGATAATCGTTTGTTTCAGTGTAAGATCGATTTATATTTCATCGAGTGAACAACAAAAGCTATATTTTCACGAGTGGCGGGGCAACGAGTGAAAATATATAGCTTTTGTTGTTAACGAGATGAAATATCTATCGATCTTACACGAAAAACAAACAATTATTCTATTTCTTTAATGCAAAAATGAGACAAAATGTGACATTTCTAGGACACATTTTCGTAAAGCGCGTCATTTTGCGCGTGATTGCTATGCAACGTTCATTGTGACGTCACTTATTTCGCCCCGCAAAGTTGACGTCAGATAGGATGAAATGCTCAAAAGCAGGGTATAAGTTTTTGATAATCTCACCGCTTTTGCGGTGAGTATATCAAGTGATAATCTACCGTTATTTCTCGATAAACCACCGAAAAGCATTAAAGAAAATTGCTGAATACTTCTTGCACCAAATCTAATGCAACAGTGTCTAAAGCTTATACTTTTTATTCTTATGACTCTTAGGGTAATGGACTCCTTACAGCTCCGCAGCTTTTAGGAAATTATGCATTTTAACATTATTAACCGAGGTTTTCTAATGATTTTCTGTCAGCATTGTGAAATATCATGAGTTCCGAAATGTTGCGGAACTATTACGGTTCCACTACCCTAATACATGAATTTTTCTAGTATTGTAATTAAAATTGATAGCAATATTGAAGATAATCAAAAATCACCATTTTCTAAGTCTTACGGTGTCCTAATGAGCAATTACCAGAATAAAAAAACTACTGTTCAAGAATGATTAAATACCATTACCAAAATTAACACATTTTCACAATCTTAAGAGATTATTGTACTAAAAAACGAACAATCAGTTCAAATCACGTCCTTATACCAGAAACCTAAATAACGAAATGAAAGTCTGGAGACTGGTTAAGTAATCTTGCCGGGAAAATGGATCGAATGCTTTAGATTCTAAAAACAAGTCTTTTAAGAGAAAATATAAATGGTTTTAATGCTGATATATTAATCAGGGATGGATATTCGACATGAAGTAACTGCTCAACTAAGAATCAGAAAGATGTCTGACAACGCTAGACTATGTCTCTGATTCTACTTCGCTAAGTCTCATGGGGAAAGAAGTCCATTGGAAATCTCCCAAAGCACGTTTTTTCGCGTTGTATATAATTTATATTATAATTATGTACAGATAACAATATCGTGAAATTGACAAAGTGAATGATTTTGGAATGATTTCGGAATGAAATGGAATGAGTCCGATGAGTTAGTCTTGAGAGAAATTAATGGGAGGTTATCCAATATTGCTAATTTGTTCAGGATGAATAAAATTATCGATGATTATTACCCCTTTTGATGAAATAAGTATTCAAGTTCTATATCAGTTTCTTTTTTCTTCATGAACCAATCAGACGCCAACAATTTCAATTATGTTAGTGAAATAGTATTTTTTTTTCTATAAATACATCTTGAATGTAGCTGTTGACTTTATCTTTTTTAGTCAATTTGGAGCGTTTTTAAATGGTTTTGAGTGAGTGTTTGGAATTAATGAATGAATTATGAATGATTGAAGCCCTGAGTGAGCTATTTTGAGTGGTTTTGAGTGAGATTTATGTCAATTTCACGATGTTTTTAACTATACCACAGCATTGAGGGTCGTCTTCAGGCAGCCTGGGCTCCAGTTTATTGTCACAACATATCTGATCTGTGGGATCAAAAGCTTTCTTTCCACAACAACACGTTTCGTCACTAGTTATATTCTGGACAACACCATCACAGCATCGCTGAAAGGTTAAAGGTTCTGTCAATTAACTATGCTTATTGTAATAAATCGCTATTTCTTTCATTATTCAAAAGTGCACCAACAACTTAATGAAACGACAATTAAAGGATTGTTATTTCGTATGATTTAAATAGTGCATGTATATTTTCTTTTATCTATACTTGGTTTGAATATCATTTTTACTAAAGTAGTTGTAGAAGTACTATCAGAAGTAGTTCTTGTCAAAGTAGAATACGTAACGGGATTCATCAAATCACCTTTTGATAGAATCTAAATTTGACCCATGAAACAAGTAGCAAAAAATAAAATGTCTGTTCTCCAGGAATAACGGCCTAAATAACCTAATCTTTTTATTTTAGTTTTCTAACCCAGAAACTACAAAGTAATCAAATTTTACAACAACCCAGTTTCAAAGAATGGGAAGATATTAATTCAAAAAGGGGTAAAATTGAAAAATTGACTGCAAAATGTTGAAGAAAACATTGAGAAAAATGGAGAAATTACTCGAAACAAGCAATTTCTCCTTTTATCTCAATGTTTCACACTTAATTGATTTCAGTGAATTAAAGGTTTGGCTTGTATAAAATTGGTTACATGAACAGTATTGATAAGATTTTATTCTTTTTGGAAATAACATAATTTTCCTTGTTTTTTTAATAATAAAATTTGCATTTTTGAAAAATTTTAGTCAATTTTATTGTCATTTAGGCAGTTTTTTCTGGAGAACGGATGAAATAAAAGTCAAGCAGATTGGTAATTGTTATTGCTTTGTGTAGTTGTTAAACCAGCTTTTTATTCAAATTCAAATTAGTTCTGTCATTATCTCTTGCGGCTAAAAATGTAGCATATATTTTTATGTGATAGGTCACACGAAAATAAATATATGGGAATGCCCGGAAAATTTATCTGAAAAATATTTGATTGAGCAGATGTACACTAAAGAACTCCTTTCAAATATGGAGGTAGGGGAGGGTAGAATATTCATGATGGGTTCAGAAAAACGACTAAAATTACCAAAAACTAAGATCCCGAGGTCTGTTTACTAAACTTCTTATGAAAAAAATAATCATAAGTCAGAATCACAAATCATCTCTCGTGTTTCAATTCATTGTAAGATTCTGTCTTGCAGTATCTCATTGGAATCGTCTTCAGAAGACGATTCCAATGAGATGTTGCATTGCAGAATTTCATTAGTTACTACTGAATAAGCAACTATTATTTTTGGACTTACGCAAAAATGATTGTAAGATGTTTAGTAAAACAGGCGCCTATTAAAACGATACTTTTTGCAGTTCTAAAATGATATGAGCCTGTGCGTGACATTTCCAACAATTTCAAATGTGTGCAAAGCGAAGGTTCTGGCCAGCCTGTGCAGCCGCACAGTCAGACCAGTCTTCACTTTGCGCTCTAAAGATGGACGAGGTCTAAAAGTACCTTTAGACAGACAGGAAATCTTTCAGCACTGTGTGGGTGTCCAGGCCGCTCAACGTTTGCAACTCACGACATGTCGAATTGTTGGAAATGTCACACACTGGCTCATATATTTTCTTTCGGCGTGTCACTTTATATAATTAGCCAACACTCTAAATCATTTCTTACCTGATAAGCGCAGTCGTAAAGCGGGATTAGTTCCCCGATCTCACAAGCATAACATCGAGTATCGTAGCTAACCAGTGTACCATCTACTAGATAACAGCACGCGCCACAACAGCCGTCTGGTCCATAGTTACGGAATAACTGGTCGTCACAACATAGTTCCTGATAAAAAAATGAAAAGATGGCTGAATTGTACATTGCTTGATTAATAACTAGCAAAACGGTTATATAGCGGGTGTATATTAACTTGAACCTGACCTTTATGCAGAATAAATAATGAGGTCCATGAATACAATTACGAAGATTCTTCGGCACGAGACGATCAAGCATGGACATTGTGTTATACTGTACACATTACAGGTGTGCGTGGACTTAATAGTTTTTCCTATATACAGGGCGCTAGTCATGGAGTAGCCGATTCAATTTCAAAAACTATTGTTCCTTCTTGTGTGAGACCGAGAGGGGGGATTTAATTTTATTTCCATTTAAAAAAAAAAATATTGCATTTAAAGAAATTTGAAATTTTGTATTTTTCTCACCCGCATCTAAAGAATATCAAATAGGAGACTCAATTTATGTGTTGATTCACTAGTTCATGAGGGTGACCATCGCCGTTACAGTGAAAAAGCACGGGCGATAACGGTATAACGGGCTAACACATGCACTCCAACTTTACGATTGAATTCCGCGGGTAAGTCGTATTTTGCCGAAAGGAAACGACCGGTATTTAATTTATTTAAATTACAAAGGCCAGGTTTAGGTCAATATGCTTCCACTATACTAGGCTAAAATAAGGCATCAGGCAACTTATGGCCGCAAATAGAAATCAGAAAGGTATAGAGTATTTTATATACTACTACACAGCAACAAGAGTTGCAGACCTCGCGCAAAGTAAATAATGTAATAAAAAAGAAATCTTAATAAATACTGGGTCACTTATCTGTCTTGTGTTCTTTGGTACTTTGATCAGTCGATGGGTTGGTGAAATTGAGTAAGATCTACACCACCGGAAAGGAATGGATCCCATATTTCTGGTTTTTATTTGTCAAATGTATCGTTTCTTTTCATTCCAACGCTCAAAAGTATAGGACCGCAAAGAACTTTGCCTAGCCCTACTTTGCACATTCTTTGCACCATCAAAGAATGTGCAAAGTAGGGCTAGGCAAGATGGTGTCTTACCGTTACAGGGTCGTAGGTTTCTAGAGCACAACAAGCCTCGGCATTTCTGGAACCTTTCGGTATTACAGTTGTGTTATAACAGCAGATTTCCTCTCGTGGATCGTAACCCATATCATCACAACATTCTGATCGTGTGGGGTGTGGTCGCCGTGACAACTGAAATATAACAAATTGTTTTATTTCAAATCACAACCAGAAGGTCATAAGACCCATGAGGTCAAAAACATACATAAAATACAATATGGCGAACATTAATATTGACAATAATGAAAACATGGATACAAAAATTAAATTAGCAAACCAAGGGATCCTCATTTCCTGCCAGTCCATAACAAGCTGTCTTGTTCGAAATGAAAAGCAAGACAGACATATGGATAGTGAGGAAATCAATTTCAAATCATATTTTTATTCTTTTATTTCAACTCGGCCTGAATATAAAATGGAAAAAAATGAAATTGCTTGCAATTACGCGAAAAGAACAGCAATATCCCCTTTTATAATTATTATAATTTTCATTTTGGCAACATATATACTATACATACATACATACATACATACATACATACATACATACATACATACATACATACATACATACATACATACATACATACATACATACATACATACATACATACATACATACATACATACATACATACATACATACATACATACATACATACATACATACATACATACATACATACATACAATGTATATACATAGATGCATACATACATACATACAATGTATATACATACATACGTTCATACATACATACATACTTACACATATACACATATACATACATATATTGATATTAAAAAAAAGATTTGGTTAATGATAATAATAAGGTTAAGATCATTTAAAACATATGATTTAGAAATAAATCTGTGATAATTTTCTCTTCAAGTCCAGATATAAGAAGTTTTAAAGCGCTTCTTGGCATCCTTGAAAACTAGTCTATTCGAAAAGAGGTTAGACTCCGCTAGACTCAAAAATAAATCGAATTTCATTATTTTGTCATATGCGCTTTGAATGCTCTTTTTAATCCCACAATAAAATTCGTGTACATTAGTTAAGATAATGCCATTATGACGTCCTTTGTAAACCATGAAAAAAAATCTGATGACTATTTAGAAAAAGGATACTATTCCTTACCGATACAATTTTATGAACAATAAATTCCCAAGGGGCGCAATTTTCAGGAATGAGTTAGCACTATTAAAATAGGGTTATTTATTTATTTTTTTTTATAGAAAATTTAAGTGAGACGAATACCTTTCCGAGGCAGCACATTTCGTCTCGTACGCTATAACTCTTTTTACCACAACATTTAGTATTGGCGTCTGATCCGTGTTTGTCATTTGGTGTATCCTCACAACACACCTCCGTCCTCGGATCGTACATCTTCTTACCACATGGTTCTATTTGGAAAATGAAAGAGTTGTACTACAAGAGGCCTGCATTCAGGATACACCAACGTCGCAAACAATTATAACCCAGTTTGCACACAAGTGCACGTGCAAAGCGAGGTAAAATTGGCAGTTTGCACCGTTTCGTTCACCCTGAACGCAGGGCTATTTTCGGTGGAAAATCGGTTGTGTTTTTTTCCCGAGGGAAAATAAAATTGCGTTCGTTGTATACTCAATAAATAATGGCTGATTCTAGACGAATCAAATCGGTTTATCCATTTCTCCAATGCAAAAATGAAACAAAACGCAAAAAAATGAATTAAAGTCTATAAAGAGTCGTCATTTCGCAGGCGACTGACCTGACAATGTAATGACGCCATGACATGATGACGTCATTGATGTTATTGATCCTTCTGACATAACTTTCAGTGGCGTGATAAAAAAGAAAAAAATATGCAGATCTACATGTAATTGCTTGATTGACGAAATAATCAATTGAGCCTGTGCGTGAGAAAACCAACAGTTTCAAATTTGTGCAAAGCATTTGCTATGCCCTTAGTGCATAGAAAAGGTCTCTAAGTATCTGTAGATAATCAGGTAACTTAATATTTACAGTTTGTGGGTCTATGCATCTCGGTGTTTGCACCTCACAAACATGTCAAATTGTTGGAAATGTCACACACGTGCTCAATTGATAGCCGACCGATGGTCCCCTGTATTTCATTGGAGAGTATTTGATATATTACTACGACGCCGCGTTCACAATAAGAACCTTTTTCATCTGGTCGAAGTTTACAAAATGTTCTCTTTTCTCAAATTTCAGTTCAACATCTTACAAATTCACAAATTCGAAAAAGCTTACCATATACCACCAAAAATAAATTACTTTTCAGTGAAAGTCAAAATTAGAAAAAAAGATATTGTCCTTAAATGAAATCGTGGCACATTCGCATGTCAGGATAGATTCTAAATTGTGTGCTCTTTCTTTTGTTTCTGAGAAAAAGTTCAAATCCATAACTTACTCTTGAGTTTCTTTTTAGGCTCCTCTGAAATTGACAAGAAAAAAACTCTTTTAAATGTTTGTACGTAGTAATTAGGCATATCAATACTCAGTACTTTTTCTCACAAGCCTTTTTTAATTAATCTTGTTTACTCGCCATTTAGCTGGTATGATTTAATATTTAAAACACTGTAAAATATACTGTCAACCACTTTTTGAGCTTGAAGCTGTTTGTCCTAATCAAATAGTTCAATTAGAAAACCCCAGCATTTGGAAAATACTTGCTTTTTGTTTTATGTTATTACATTAAAAGACGTGAAAGGGTTATTGTTTTTTCTTCTTAGTGGCATCCACGAATTCAATAAATTGCATTAGAAATTCCCTCGCAATCAATACTAATATGGACCACCAGGGTTTCTCTCCATCAAACCATAAAAGTCTAATGACAAAGCAAACCGCGGGCCGTATTTTACTCACCAGTCTCTAATCTGGTGGCTAAAGGTTTCGTTTAAGACCAAAATGACTAAACAACCTAATAATATTTAGAAAAGGATTATCTTTCTATTGGCAAAAAAATGTGCTGAGACGGATAATCGTCATATTACAAGATGACAGCTAGCCACCTGACTTCTGTATGAAGTGCAGTCTGTGGTTTACAGTTAACAACATCCTGAAATTGACAAGGTGAATGATTTGGGAATTATTTTGAAATGAAATTGAATGAGTGTGTGACGCGAGTTTTGAGTGAATGTAATGGGAGGCAAATCAATATCGCAATTTTTGTTCAGGCTGAACAAAATTAGCGATATTAATTACCTCCCTTTCATAAAATAAGCATACAAGTTCTATAGATAGGTTCCTATTTCTGCAAGAACCTATGACACGCTTATAATTTGAATCATGTCCGCAAAATCTCGATTTTTCTCAATCCAAATTTATTTTGAATGACGTTGTCGAGTCTTTTTTTTTCAAAGGGTTTGAGCGTTTTTGAATGGTTTGATTTGGGAATGAATGAACGGAGCGCTGAGTGAGCATTTTAGAATGGTTTTGATTGAGTTGAATATCAAATTCTCGATGTAACTAACTGTACTTACGAGGACAGTTATCTCCAATAACACTAAACAGTTTGGCTTCAAGGTCTCCAAGATCTTCAAAAGTTTCACTGGTAAATACGTTTGTCTCCCAGGGTTCAGAGGCGATGTCTTTCAACTCTTGAGTCACGTTCATGCCAACACCGATTACATAGATGTGTATTCCTTCAGCTTTTGCTAACATGGCTTGTCTTCTTGTATTCTCAGGATCGTCGGAATGGCCTGTGGAGGTTGAGATTTACAATGGTCATTACACGACAATTTAAGTGACAATTTCATTGAAAATGTATTAGAAATCTTGACTTTCGACATTTCTTGAAATTTGTTAATTTCTTTCGTGTAACATACAACGCCACATGTAAAATGCTAAATCAAATCAATTATGACGTCATTTGTTTTGAAATAAAGTTGCAATGCACTAAGATCATATGCAGACTTATCATACTAGTGTAACAAGACCCAAGTAGTATCAAAACATATTTAAACGGCATAATTTCACTCAAGCGAAGTAGGCCGTATTAAAAAAAAAAAAATAAATTTATCGTTCTTGTTACTGATAGTAATAATGATTAGAACTGTTATTATTATTGACTATTTTTGAGATTGGTTACTATTTTAAAATTTTCGCGGCCAAGGAAAAAATCAACAAACTACCATTTTCCAGTCACGCAGAAATAGCATAACCACATGATCAAGAATATTTTGTGAATATTCAACGCAAATTCGTCATTAATTGAGGAAGGAGTGATAAGGACGGACCGACGGACACACTGCAGGAGATGATACGGCGACACTTTGGTATAGACCTCGGGAATAATTAGAGCATCATGTCGCATGTGGGTTTATATGACCTCACAAACTAGCTTAAGATGGCGTTTCGAAAACACAAAATTAACGAAAGGTTAAAACATTGCATTTCATAATTTGACAACAAAACGCAGTGTTTTACTGCGTTTTGTTTTCAAAATTATTACATGACAAATAGATCTTCACAGATGATCGGAAAGCATCCAAAGGAATTTACTACCGGAAGCCGAATTTGCAATAAAATAACCAAGAATTAATACACTAAATGGCCGAGGGATGTTCCGAATGGTACATTCCAGTTTATGGGAAAAGTCTGAGCGATAATCCAAATGCAATATACATGTGCGACCACCTCCGGATCTAACATACCGTCTGTAATAACCAGACCAATGTCCTTTACATTTTTTCTATCTCCGAATTTGTTCACAAACAGAGAGTTTCTCAGCGTCTCGAGACCCAGTCCGGTGTTCGTGCTACCCTTCACATGGTCCATTTCTCGTAAATGTTGGATCATATTTGCTCGTCGTAGGTATTGGTCAAGGTTGAACTCCTTCGTCGCATTGTGCCTATGATGATGTAAAATATATGCGAAAATAACTGTCTTAGTAAAGTCATTCATTCATTGATGTCAGCAGTTTCACTTTGATTATATAAAAACGAATAATTTTAAATATATCCAATTATAATAACTTCAAATTCAATGTGTGCTGAAAATGATAAGGCAATGCAAAGTATTGTATACAAAACGTTAAGAAAAGTAGAGAAATGCCTCGAAACAAGCCGTTATTCTCGTGTTTTTGGGTTTTTTTTGTTGTTGTTGTTTTTGTTTTTTGTTTTTTGAGCTGTAATACAAACAGTGAAGAAAAAAATATTTAAAGAAAAAAGCTACATAAATAGGAACAAAGCGTCTAGTTCTTTTAGTCACGTGACCGAGAACTGTTTCATCTATGCGCACATAGAACCGAAGTGTTGCCCGCTTGTTAAACGCTTTTTTTGTCTTGCATGTGGAATAACCATGCGGAGTGACGTGCTCTTATGAATTTCATCCCGAAATCGACTTTTCTTCTCATGGCCCGGGACGAGGGTTTTTTCCTATTGTCACCTCTTCAATTTGTTTGTTTTGTTTTGTTTTGTTTTTTATAATGCATATGCAGATTATGTTTCGACAACCGAATGTCAATTATGCTGATTTTTTATTAGATAACTAAAAGTAAACCCATTCGAACTTATCAGATAAACATGAATACAATTTTAGACATATGCTTGTACTAAATTTTTGGGTGTTTAATGAATTTTCCCCAATTTCTATTTTTAATATCATTTGTCTTTCATTTTCCTATTTTCAGAAACATGCATTCACTACACATGTTAAATCTCTATAAACGTGAATAAATCCTTAATAAAAAAAAAAAAAAAAAAACATACCGATATGTAACGAGCCCGAATCTGGTGTCCCCGGTGTTTATGTCCGATGAACTGACCAAGTCAATCAGAAAATCCTTCAAGAGAATCCAATCCGAGTCTTGAATAGATTCTGATGAGTCGAGCAAGATACCAATATCCACAAGAGCATTCTTGCAATCTAAAGCAGAAAGTCAAAATTACCCTATACAATATAAACACACTCAGAGTACAACCAAAGAGGCGGTGAGATGTGGGAGCGGTTATTTTAAATACATGTACACAATTCTTTGATCCTTAATTAATTATTGATTATGATAAATCACTTAAAAATCATCAAAGTCGTTTGAACCGTCTCATTTTTGGTTAAAAGGATAATTGGTTACGCTGATATTTTAGCGATTACAGTTAGCAACTGTTTTTTTTTTTTTTATTATTCTTTATTATCTAAATTCTCACGTAACTAGTCCCGGGATTAGTTTTATCAAAGGTCTTACGTCGTATCGCACATGATAAATGTCTGTTCAAATCGGTCGTACGATGCTTGACAAAGAGGGCCCCAGTCTTCTGTAAAAATATCAGCAAGCACGCACACACGAATTATTTCACGTCTAAATAAATTAGACTCATTGCATCGTTTATTTTTCATCACGTGAGAGTAAAGTACCAAGATCTTTATTGAACAACCAAACAGAAGCTGAAGTTATTTTCAAAACGAGGCAACTGGGTTGAGTGGGTGTTTGGAATGAATTATTGGAGCGGTGATCGAGTCATTTGAATAGGTTTGAACGAGATAAGTTTCTACTTCTTGATAGGATAAACGGTAGTATAAAAATATTGGTCATAGTCTTATACTAACCACAGCACATGTCCTTTTTCTCTGAAGGTTTCCTTTCCCTGAGTTTATCGTCACAACAAATGAATTCTTCGGGTTTGAAGATTTCTTTGCCACAACAGCAGCTCAATCCTAGAGTCATATTATGTATGACACCATCACAGCAGACCTGGCATTCCGGGTCAAACAATGGTCGTAGTCGACCGTTAACACACTCGTAACAACGTTTATCGTACGAAAACTC
Source organism: Fragum whitleyi (assembly GCA_948146395.1). NCBI lineage: Eukaryota > Metazoa > Mollusca > Bivalvia > Cardiida > Cardiidae > Fragum > Fragum whitleyi. The sequence goes on from OX411550.1 coordinate 1,276,990, forward strand.
ATCACAGCACCCTGTATCCTTCTTAATATCCCCGTACCCTGTCATAACGAATCCTGCAGAAAAAAACGGACAATTTGTTTAGTCTCTCTATCGTTGCTGATGTTAATCTTGCTTTAATTATCATAACCGTTGTTATCGTTATTACTAATAATATTATCATGTTTTACGTTTGTTTGTTTGTATCTTTTTAAGAATAACTAATTTCTGTTGATTGACTTGTTTCTTTTAGACATTCTGAATGCATTACTTTCAGCTATAAGCTTGATTTCGTTTTCTGCCCGCTTGTTTAGGTAAGTATTCGTAAACGGTAAAAATTCATCGAGCTACTTTACTATTTAGCCTACTAAAATGAATTTGTATAAAATAAATGTTATTTAATCGACAGCAAATAAGAAGTAAGCAGGTAGTGTAGTCTGTGCAGTCTGTTCTACGTCTAAAATGTCTGCCAAATCTTAATTTGCTGCAGGATAATCTCCCCATTGCGGGAGAAATGTTAACAGATGACAACGATTTTCAAAGACCGGATCTACGACATATGGAATTTTAATCACATGACCGATCCCATTCAGCAATTTTTACACGAAAACAACAAAACTAAAGAAATATTCAAGGGTCTTACCGTCGCAGCACACCTCTTTATCCGGGTTGTAAGCATAAATATCACAACATTCCGTGACGTCCTTGTCGGCTTTAAATACTGGTTTAGAATCACAGCACAGAGAGCGCTGTGGGTCGTAAGACTTCTGTCCACAACAAACGTACTTTTTGGAAGGCCGTTCGTTAACTACATCTGAAGTGAAAAGATAGATTTAGCTTTCAGATCTTTATTCATTTGTTTTCTTTTTTTCTTTTTTTTTTCGAAGAAAATAATAAATTGCCACAAGTTTCATAGAAAACTTCTTTATTGATTCTTCTATTTATCCGTTTATTACATTGTTTGCGCTGTTATTTTGTTTACTTTCAAAAATGTTTCTTATTTCAAAGATATCAATTATTTTGAGTTTTATATAGTTGTACGTACTTTCTTTAATGCTTTTCGGTTGTTTATCGAGAAATAACGGTAGATTATCACTTTATAATCTAGTCGCAAAAGCAGTGAAATTATCAAAAACTTATACCCCGCTTTTGTGCATTTCATCCTGTCTGACGACATCTATGTGGGGCGAAATAAGTGACGTCACAATGAACGTTGCATAGCAATCACGCGCAAAATGACGCGCTTTACGAAAATTTGTCCTAGAAATTTCACATTTTATCTCATTTTTTGCATTAAAGAAATAGAATAATCGTTTGTTTTTCGTGTAAGATCGATTAATATTTCATTTCGTGAACAACAAAAGCTATATTTTCACTCGTGACTCTGCCACTCGTGAAAAATATAGCTTTTGTTGTTCACTCAATGAAATACAAATAGATCTTACACTGAAACAAACGATTATCCTCTATTTATCCTATTTTTTTTTACAACATTATTGATTTGATTCATTTGTTAACCAATTCATTCATTTACTTAGCTACAATTCTTTTATTTTAAGTTTTACTTGAAAAACTGACTGACTACCGGCAGTCTTCAATTGCATTTATGGCGAAACTAGTTTTTCTGATATCTCTTTTTATCATTATTGCTACATAATTATGACTTTTATTTGAAAATATATCTTTAACACATAGGAGTTTTGTTGTTTTTACGATGATCACACTTGTACTATTCTAAGGATTTATCGAGACTTAAAAATGTACTGCTATTCGAAATATTTAACAGAACTCGAATAATTTAAAGCCAAAAAGATAAAGCTCGATTACCAATTTATAAAAATGAACGAGTTGGGTAGATATTTATAATAGGAATCTACCGAGAATGTCTTAACCCTTTCCTGTTTTAAAAAAATTTGGACCTGTCCTAATTCAAAGGTTTTGCAGACGAACATTTAAAATGGATTTGATTTGAAAAAAAAAAACATTCTGTATGGTAGAAAATAGTGTGGAAAAAGAAGAAATTGCTTGTCAGAAGCAATTTCTTCTTTTTTCACAATGTTTTCTCAATCATAAAATCACTGGCACGTAAAAAGCAGGGATTAAACAGCAAATGATAAAATCAAGACACACTTTGCAGCCAGGACCAGTATAGCATTACTTACTTTCACAACACATTTCAGTTTGCTCATCATAACTTTTCTGTCCACAACATGACGTTTTCTTCCCCGGTATCTTTGGTTGTGGTTTACCGTTACAACACACTTCAGATTCCGGTAGGTACCAATCGTCACCGCAAGGTTCTGGATAAATAAATACACTTGGGGCCCGTTTTACTAAACATCTTACGACAAAAATAATCGTAAGTCAAAATCACAAATCGTACCTGGTGTTTTTATTCATTGTTAGATTTTATTTTTGCAATATCTCATTGGAATCGTCTGAAGGAGACGATCCCACTGAGATAATGCATTGCAGAATTCAATGTTTAGTTTCTACAGTAGAAGCAACTTTAATTTTCGACTTACGCAAAAAATGATCGTAAGATGTTTAGTAATACAGGCCCTTGGTCCCTTCATGCTTTTCAGAAAATATCAAGAAATAACAGTACAATGAACAAAAGCAGTGGAATTATCAAAGGATTATAACTTGCGTTCATTGTACACTATTTAACGAAAAAATAGCGATGATCATTTTACCAATGATGTTATACTAATGCCTTTTAATGACGAGCAAATGATAATCTAGAGCTCTACTGCATTGAATTTAAACCATTGGTTAATTTTAAATAAATGTGTATTATCAACCAACTAGGTTTGTCAATGGAAACAACCAGCCTTATCAGCTCAAAATAATCTCCCGTCAATTTATTTAACCAGTGAGTATCTTTTAAAAAAAAAAAACTTGGGCAGAAGATTGTAAAACCGGTTTTCTATCCCCTTTGTTCTTTGATCACAATATTTTCGCAGGAATGTCAGTATTGCTATATTTCTAAGAAATGTTTCCTGCTAGGAGTAATGTACATTTCGATTTCAAAAATGAGCGTTAGATATGCTGAAAAATTTTATTCATACTTCATGAAAGAAAACGCACACCGACTAATTTATTTTAAAGTATGATTAGATTTTTCGTTTTATACCTAGATAAAAAAGCTTTACTCATCTTGATCTCTAGACAATAAAAGACTAAGACTTACCATATCTCTTGATGACTGGTGTACCTGGAATAAAAAGAAATAGATAAGCCCTGCGCTCAATACGAAAACGTTCGTGAAACGTCTAAACACGTGGTACCCCGCTTTATCACGTGTACTCATGAACGAGGCGGGTAACCATCTTAAGGTAGTGGATCCGTAATAGTTCCGCAACGTTTCGGAAGTAATAATTTTTTACAGTGTTAACCGAGGTTTCCTAATGATTTTCTTTTGGAAACCTCGGTCAACATTGTGAAAGTTCACGAGTTCGGAAATGTTGCGAAACTATTAAGGTTCCACTACCTTAAACGATTATCCATCCTGATTGCAGGGCAAATATTTGGTTGGATAATATGCAAAAGTAAGGCATTTCAAAAGGTACAGTAACAAGACAATGGCATTTTCGAGAATGAAATAAAGTGAGAGAATTGGGCGAGTTCTTTCTTTTCATGTATTCTAAGTAATTTTCTTTTTTTGTATCTTCGCTGATAGATCGGTCGCTTAATAACCGACACCAGCCAAATAAAAGTATTAACATAAATTCACGATTTGAATGAAATGTTGATCTTTTGAACGATTTTGAAGGGGTTTCAAACGATTTCAGACAATTCAGAATGATTTGAGTTGGTATTTGGATGCATTAATAGAAGCAATAAGCGAGTGACAGAAAATATTTCGAGTTATTATTACCTGTACAGATTGAAGAAAACACTTGTCCTTTCAACGTCTTCAGATCCTCAAAGTTGCCAATGCTCAAGACGTTCTTGCTTGCCGGTGGAGTGGCGATGTTGTTTAACTCGTCCAGGTTGGTCAGCCCAATACCGATAGCAAAGATATAAATACCAGCTTCTCTGGTAAGTCTTGCTTCATCTAAAATTAATACATGTATGTGTAAAACGCAAGTAAATATACACCTCCGACGGGCCATCGTCGGATTCCCCTGGGTCTCCCTATTTGCTACGCTATATTGACGATATAGCGTAGCAAATAGGGAGATCCCAATGTATCCGAGGATGCGAAGGGATTCGAACCAGGGACTTGGCTATCCATATGTGTGTGTCTTACCAGATCACTATTAAAGGTAAACAGCAAAACAGTAGAACACCCCTAATACACAACCAGAGTATATATTCTTTATTTCCTCCAATTGTAAAGATTCTTAAATACAAAATTACATGCCATAGAAGAATATTAAACATCAATGATAGCATGTCCAAGTTCAACAATTTCAAAAGACCAACAATAGTTAGTTTCTATAACTCGAATACGGTATTGTGACTTGTGATTACAGTACATTTGTATACAATCCACGAGTCACAAAAGCGAATTCTACTTGTAACTGAGTGACCATCTAGGATGTTAAGATAATGTGTTATACAAACAATGTTGAAGTGTAAGAAAGTAAAGGCACATCCTCAAATACATTTTTCCCCTTAGATACGGTCGTTGCATTTAATGTTAGGGTAAATCAGTTTTTATTAAAATTTTCTCATTTATACAGATAGTAATCATTATAAACTTGAACGTTTGAATAGTCGGTTGGTAACCAATCCCTCATACCTTCCAATGTTTGTAACCAAACGATGAAATGAGTTCGCCCTTCATGAACTCATCAATACATTTGATTTTAGTTGACGGTAATTGCCCACATATCTTTGAAAGTACCAAAGGCATTGAAAAGTAAACTCGAAAAATTACGTCACGGCTAAGCCACGCCCTGTCAGGTGATTAGTAACGCAGAATAACCAACTAACTTACTAATAGTATGGTCAAAATCCTGCGATCTTCCATCAGTGACCAACACAAGCACATTCGGTACATTTGGTCTGTCTCCACGCCTATGATCAAACATTTCGGTCCTGGTGAACTTAAGGGCGTCCCCGGTGTTTGTGCTTCCTGGTCTGTAGGGCACCTAGAAACAAATACATCTTTATCATTTATTAAAATATTTTTAATCTTAGACAGTGTTAATTTCATAAATATCGGTTAAGAATGTAATATCAAAAACTTTTAATGTCCGAATACCTAATTCTGCTTAAATTATGACAAGAAGCGGTGACAAAAGAGTGTGGAAATTCACAAATGATACGATCATTGGCACAAAATAGATCGTATATCCTGGTTTTGATATTGAAGACGTTTTAATGAATATGTTGGAAACCATATAAAACAAAGTTATCTGACATACATGGTGGCGGTCTATCATCCGTTTCCAGTTTATACATGTAATTTGGTTGTTAGATTATTTGTGTTGTTGTTTATCATTTCTATCGGCACCATTATCAACATTAAGAGAAAGGGACCGGAAACCAAATAGATACCTACATTTCTGATATGGTTAAACATTCCTTGTTTATCATGATATGAATCAAGATGGAACTCATCTGTGACGTCATGTCTGTACGTCACGAGACCGACTCTCACTCTATCCTTGTCAATATCGGCATCTCGGAGAATATCCACGGTAAAGTCTCGCATCTTTTCCCAGTTGGTTTTCTCACCAGGTGGTGGTAGTCGGTCGTTTATACTCTCAGACGAGTCGAGTACGATCACGATATCGACCAAGGTAAGGCCACAATCTACAAAGATGGGTATTTTTATAAGACCAGAATCACTCATTCAATTAATTAGATCAATCGAATTAACAAAGTATCATATTAAACTGATTTTCTATCATTCATTGAAAAGCAGCTCATGTTCTGTGAAGAGTGACTCTTATGTCGTAACTACAGCATGTTAAGGTCAAAGTTATGATGTTCATGCAACTTGCTTATGATTGAGTTTTTCTCAAGCCTACTATAATAATTTTTTACGATTTATCATTCAACATTGTAAAGAGGCATGACCAACATTCAGTAAAAGGGCAAATAATGTTCCAATAAAGTCATGAATTACATCAAAAATAAAAAAATTCACATCCGCGAAGATTATCGTTGCTTTAAATGAAAATACTTATTATGGTATTGAAGTTCAAATGGCTTTGATAGAAGCGTTTTGGCAGCTTCGGCATAAGTTTTGGGAAATGATGAGAATAATTAAGTTTTCCTCATTGAAGAATGAAACAAAACCTTATTACATGTTTGACTCCACCTTTACCTATTTTACGGATTAATGCATGAGTATGATTGTTTTCGTATTCAGACCTCCATAAAAAGACAAATGAATGTTCTCCAGCATAAAATCACTAGAAATACTCACTACAACAATCCCCTGGAACATCTTTGGGTCTGTTCTTTATCTCTCCTTCACAACAGTATTGTCCTTCAGGACCGAACGCCTCCGTACCGCAACAACACGTCTTGTTGGACAGCAGCCTGCGAATCTGTCCACCACAACATATGTGACTTCTGTCATCAAAGTCCGGAACTATGAACTTATTTTTTCTGTCACATCGGTAACAACGATCATCATAGCTAGAGAATTAAGATCCAACATTCTTTAATGCTTTTTGGTGGTTTATCGAGAAAAAACGATAGATTATCACTTGGTAATCTCACCGTAAAAGTAGTGAAATTATCAAAATTTTATACCCTGCTTTTGTGCAATTCATCCTATCTGACGTCATCTGTGCGGGGCGAAATAAGTGACGTCACAATGAATCATGCATAGCAATCACGCGAAAAAATGACGCGCTTTACGAAAATTTGTCCAAAATATTTCACATTTTGTCTCATTTTTGCATGAAAGAACAAGAATAATCGTTTGTTTTTCGAGTAAGATCGATTAATATTTCATTTTGTGAACAACTTCCACTTCGTAAAAGTATAGCTATTGTTGTTCACTCAATGCAATATAAATCGATCTTACACTGAAACAAATTATTATCCTCTATTCATTTGTGCCTGTTTGTGACATTGCGATCGATTTCACATGAGCGTAACTTTAAGACGCCACACGGCTTGACAAGCACTGCGTTCAGGATCACCAAAGGGTGCAAACAGTTTTCCAATTGTACCCCACTTTGCACGTACACTTGCGTGCAAAGTGGGGTACAATTGGAAAACTGTTTGCGCCGTTTGGTGATCCTGAAAACAGGGCTTGGTTTTACTAAACGCTCTGTTGAAAGATATTGCATTATAACTCTTTCAGACATATTCTTATTGCTTATGTATGATTGTGTCAGCTGCCGACCTATGAAGAATAAGGTGATCTTGTTTACATATATTCAAATGCCATGGTTGCATCATAATGTGCACGGCTTTTCCTTATTTTGTCCAGCTATTAGACGATCTTTAATAATGATTCACATTAATGTCTGAAGAGAACGGCGTATGTTCAAAATTGATATGCGGTTTAAAAGAATAAGATGGTTGGCCCATCGATATATGATTGGAAACTAGTCGAATTTTATTCGCTCCAAACATGTTAAATTGGCGAATATGAAGACAATTATAACGTATCATTACAAAAGATATCTTTGTTTCTTTACCTTCTTTGCCCACAACATTCTCCATGCTCAAATTCAAACCCATAACGAGGCTCTACCCAACCATTACAACACATCTCAATCTTTGGGTTGTATGCATACTACAAACAAAATAAAGACAAATTCGTGTGCTTTAATGTTGATTTATCTGAACATAGCTGGTGAGTCCACTTCGGTTAGTATACACTTTATAACATCGCGAAATTGATACTTATCCCGTTCAAATCGATTCTTTATCACTCAGTCAGCGCTCCAGAGGGCCAATTCTACTTAACATCTTACGATCATCTTTTTCGTAAGTCAAAACTTAAAGTTCTACAATAGTAACTATAAAAGAAATTCTGAAAATTCAATATCTCATTGGAATCGTCTTTTAAAGACGATTCCAATGAGATATTGCAAGGACGAATCTAACAACGAATGAAAATAACAGGTGCGATTTGTTATTTTCACCTTCGATTAAGTTTTTCGTAAGACGTTTAGTGAAACGGGCAACAGAATACCTACCACCTATAAAAATCCTCCAAAAATGCTCCGAAATCATTCGAATCAATCGAGAACATCATTCGGTCTGATCAAACAAGTCAATGCTCATATTGAAGACGACCATTTGGAATTGTTTTATTAGTCTATGGACACTGACAACTACATTTATTACAGTAAATACACTGAAACGAACTTCTAAACGGCCACCTTGCATTCGCCACATTTTAACACATTTTAGTCATCTAATGAAGTATCTTTTATTTCATAAGAAAGGCCGTTCGATTTAGCATATTGTACAAGAAAAATGGATTCGATTTTTTGTCTGTGGTGTCTGTAGCAAACATACAAATACATTAACCCTCATTCACAAAAGTCACAAAAGTTGCAAATTTTCGAGGAATTCTAAGTTTTCGGTCTAAGAAATACTCAAAAATTAATCCTAAAAGTGACAAACTTCGATGGATACCAAATCACTGAAGAAAATAACATTGTGGGTCTTTTGTTTCTCACACGAGTATAAATTGTTAAAATAATCCCAACCACCAATGTTAATTTTGAAATTAGGGGTACCCTTGAATTCCCGCAAAATTCGCTGCTTTCCTCACATTTTTTTCTGATCAGTGCTAATTAAATATTCTACCTTATTATTTTTTCTTATACATTTCGACAGTGTTCCATTTTAGATACCAAAGAAAACATTTCCTTTTCAGCAAAACTTAGTGGCCGTTAAGAAGTTCGTTTCAGTGTATATCGTCATTAAGCGACCTAATATAATATCGTTTTTTTCATTTTGAAGACAGTAAGCAAATTGTATTAGCTCCCTCTAATTTCGTTCAAAACTAGGTCACCGCACTCATTCAATTTTATTCTGTAATCATTCCAAAGTCATTCGCCTTGTCAATTTTTACGATGTTATCAACCGTACAAAAAGGAATTGAATTGATTGAATGGAGTTTAACGCCGCTTTCAACATTATTTCAGTTATATCGCGGCGGCCGGAGCACCTAACAATGGATTCCTGGTATTTCTCTCACCTGTACTACCATTACATCCTTTCCTAGCCTCCGACTGCTATCTCACATAGGTTTACGATTATCTACCCGTTGGTGAGAGACAAACGTCGGAAAGGATATTTGCCGCCACCGGGGATCGAACCCACGACTTCCAGATTGGTAGTCTTACGCCTAACCAACTGCGCTATGGTGGCGGCTGTACAAAAAGGAAGCAAAATTCTTTTGAAAAGGGGTACCGACTCTTGGTTCTCGCAGATGAGTTGTTATTCTGTCTAGACTCAAAAGCCAACACAAGTCATATAACAAGATAAAAACGTCGTCGCGTTCATTTTCACAAAGTGTATACAGATTTGAAAGCTGAACATATCTGGATGCCATCATTTACCATAATTCGTGACCAATATTCCTCACCAGTCCTTTTCGAACTATGACGGACAAGCGTTAAAAGCTTATATTCAAGTACAAATCTATAAATAGATTTCAGTGGTCGGTGACGGAAATCCGTCATTCTCCTTGTGATTCATAGCATTTTTTTCCATCTGTGAAAGGTGCGCGAAGGGTTAAATTCCTTTAAACAAAAGAATCAAATCATTTTAAGTATTTTCGTCCATTTGTGGTAACCCATTATCGCTCCATTCCAAAGACTACATTAATCATATGTATACTAAACGAGTACAAGAGTTATATAAATAAAAGAAAAAAATAACACAAGAAACCAATTCTCATAACGCTCCAACCGGTTTCGCTGCTGCTCATCAGGGCGACGTTAATATTTACAACAAAATATCTTTGTAAGATTGTAAGAAATTGAGAATGGATTGGGTTGAAAAGAGAGATATTGTAATCCATCAGACAGCCGACAGATCAACTAGAATTTGTGACCCGTCACGTAAAAAGGGACAATCCGGGAACACTGTGATATGAATATTTGAAAAAGAGATTGGGTCCAGCGTAAGTCAACCAGAGGTCGCATTTAAAAAATTTTTCCACTGGAAGGTGGATTGATTATTCTAGATTCAGAAAATTAGTAAAGTGCGAAAATGTTCGATCCTAGTCAGTCTGCGCAATCCGCGCAGTCTGACTAGGATCGACACTTTACGCACTACCCAGATGGTCCCTTTTTGTGTGACGGGGCACATTTATTACCTGGTCACAACACGATGTGTCCTTTCCCCAAGCTTTGGCATGAGGGAAACCATTGCAGCAAACAGTCTCATCAGGGTTGATGAATTCTCTTCCGCATCGAACTGAAGGTATCAATTAATAGTGTTTTGTGTTCATCAAGGGCTTGAAGCAAAATCATAGAATGTGTCTATACACTATATTGACACAAAATATGTTTTTTTTCTCTAAGCACTTAATATCTAGATGAATAAGTTTAATTGATTGATCAAATATTAATTGTGTCTATACATGTACCTGTACAAAAAAAAAATTAAATTTGGATTAAATTTGGATAACTGACCCAATCATTTGCATCTATCAAACGCGAGCATAGATTACAAGATTAAGTAAGTGAACTAAGTACATTTCTGTACGACAGTGAAGACACAATTTATCTTTGGTCACTAAATAGAGAATAATTTGTTGTCTTAAAATATCACTGTTGTCTGGTCAAGATTGCGAGAATTTATTATGACGAGGCTTTGTCGAGGCATGATAATTTCTCACAGCTGAGACCAGATAACATTCATATTTTAAGACATTTACATGTTATTTTATTCATTATACAATCATTTTTCAGCACTTTAATATAATAAACCCTTTAAAATCAAAGAAATCCATGTGAATTTGTATGCGATTTGTTTTATGTTATCAGATGCCAATTGTTTTATGTTATCAGACAGGCGATATCAGGTAAATACAGGCTTCATTGCATGATAAATTATATTTGTTTGTCTATAGGATCAGAGGGTTGTGGGTACTAACATGTAGTTGAACTGATGAAATGAACGGGATAAACGAACGCCATACTAATCAGTTTATCGTCGATATCGGAAATAAGTTTGGAATATCACCTATTCATTTTATAAATTATGCTTCTAAAAAGGCTATAAGAATAAAGTCTATTGAGAAGCCTGGAGAACGAAGTTTTGTAAGTGGTTAAAAATTTCTCCGGCGTTGTTGTACTTGTTAGCAACTTTGTCAATATGAATAACAAGATTTATTAAGCATAAATTTGTAATAAAGTGTAACGTTCTGATAAAAAGAGTGTTCTATAACGTCGCTACCGAAGATAGCATGTACGACAAGGAATTAAAACACGCAATATCACTGGCTAGAATCAGGGACCTGTTTTAGTAACATCTTACGGTCATTTTTGGCGTAAGTAAAATATTTTAGTTGCTTCTACAGAAGTAACTAAATACGGAATTCTGTCATGCACCATCTCAATGGAACTGTCTTCGTAAGACGATTCAATTGAGATATTGCAAGACAGAATCTAACAATAAATGAAAAAATGAGGTGCGATTTGTGGTTTTGACTTACGTTCATTTTTTTCGTAAGAAGTTTCATGAAACGGGCCCGGGTCCTAGATACTTCTTCTAAGCATGGCCGCGATGTCATAGTGAAGATCAATGTTCATGTGTTGTCTTTCGCTTATTTTCTATCGTGAGATTTATATTCAGACCTGGTTAGTCTAGCCCATATGATATTTTGTATTTAGAATTTATTTAACATTCACATTACATCGCTAAATCGGACAATAAATCAAAAACTACGTTTTCCTCAACTGATTGTGCCTTTGAGATTTATTATCGCCTGCATGTTTTAAACCGACCAATTATATTGAAAAGTTATCATCATGCAAAATTTAAACATGACATTTATGCACAGCTTTCTAAGATATTTTCAATTTTATTATTTTTTCTTGTGTTCAGGTGCCCAATTGAAAGTTCACTCCATTATATAAGAAGGCTATCGACTATTTTAAGTTTTATATAGGTCATTTGAGAAATCCAATAGATATGAGAAAATGTACAATAAGTCCGGTTTTTGAGAAAAGAACGGCTCAATTCTTCACAGAGATAATTTAAAACTTTATTTTAGATATACAAAGAAATATAAGTTAGAATGTCTCAAGGACTAGTACAGTGAAGTTTGGTAGTTTCTGATCAGTAGCTTCTGAGAAAATTTAAATATATTTCACCAAATTGGGCATTTTTGTCATTAGACAGAGCCAAGCGCTATTTGTTTCCACCGAATTTGGATCGAACGAAGAACTGTTTCAGAAACAGTGCGTCCCGTCCCGATGAAGTCCCGTCCGGATGAAGTAATAAAGTGTTACCATTAGTTTAAGATGAGATTTTTTTAAAATTTCCCTGTAATGCGCCTCCTTGTGGGGCACGAGACAGTTCTAAGCGTCAATGGTTTTTAATCCGATCTTCATTGAACGAAGGAATATGAAAGAGATAATCTCGATGATCGTTTCTTTGAAGTCTGCTAGAATTCAAATGAATGTTTTAGAAAAGAAATCATATTTCGAAAAATGAGGCCTTTTTTGTTAATCGAAATCTCATAGCACCATATTTTCTCGCTTAATTTGGTTTCCAGATATTTGTTTCATCTACTGCGGCATTAAATGCTAATGTGTTGTAACTTCGTGAAATTGACATTCATCTCGATTTAAACTATTCTGAACCGCTCTCTCAGCGCTCAATTCAATGCAATGACACATCCATTCCAATCACTAAATAGAAATCCGAAATAATTAAACATGAATGGGAATTGTTCAAAACGGTCAACATTTTATTCAAATGGATCAAATCATTCGACGATTTTTTTGGCTGTTGTAAGGTTTTTAGTCTGACAGGATCGTGAAGACACTCAAACAGTGAAGTTTCTCGTCGTCGTCGTCGCCGTCGTCGTTGTCGTTGTTGTTGTTGTTGTTGTTGTATAAATGGAGGTTATTAAATATCGCAACTTTTGTCTGATTGGATGAAATAAACGATATCATTTCATTCAGAACTTACGCTTCTCGCGCATTCTATTTCATTCCTAAATCATTTCAAAGTCATTCATATTGTCAATTTCACGATGATGCGAACAGAATCAAACGAAAACTTATTTCTTACCTCTCCTTGGTTTGTCTACAAAACAAAAAAGAATGTGATGATCGTATAAATAATTAAAATATGAAGAGCGTATTTGTTGATTTCAAGGAGATATGAAACTATGAGCCTAATTCCGCTGTATGAATACGCGAAGCGAAAGGGAAACATCAGGGCCCGAGGTTATAAAATTTTTCTCATGCTCAACTGAGATTTTCCTGAAAATTTTAATTAAGATAAATGTATGAAGATAAAAAATGATATTAAAAAGTTGTTATTCATAACATCTTATTTATATTATTTTCTATGTTTATATACTCTTCAAAAAAAAATTTTTTGACATCGATTAAAAATCTTTTTTTTTTCTTAAATAAGACAAATTCCTAGATGACAGTTATTTTTTTCCAACAGTCATTGTGTTTCAGGCAAAACGTCGTCAACGTCTAATTAAGCAAAATCTACCCTTCCCTCTAAGCATTTTAATTTTCAGATTCAATAGATAGTATAGTCCGTTTGACTTCTATATGGACCAACGTTTCGCCGAAAATCTCAGTATTGAGTTTATGAAACGTAGTTTTTTCTTGTCATATAATATTTTCCATCTAATACCATGGCGAATTCTGTTTTGCAGAATTTTTTGGTGTAAAATAATGATTTTGACCGTCCGTCTACATGTTAACTTTCGGCCTTTCATACCTCATTGTGTCCGCATTAACCGGAACAGCGAGTTGTATATCCATAAATAGCTCTGATTTGCATAGGGGCAAATTCAAAAAAGTAAGATCTTGAGTGAGTCGTTTTAGTATAAAATCGAGTATTTTTATAAAATAAAGTTTGTCGATTTTTTTTTTACTCTCTTTGGATATCAAATCTGAATATATTGTCTCTTTATTCAAAATCGTTTGATCAGATAATTGATAATTGTTCTATATATTCTGAGATGAACCCCATATCCACAAATTTAGACCAATCAAAAAGTATTATTTAACGAAGTCGTTGGGAATTTCACGAGGAAAACATGATAAGAAGGCTAGTAGTAACGGTACAAAGCACGTGATATTTTAAGTTTAAGATGTCATGACCGTCGATATGCTAATGAGCATGTCCAAATAAGGAATAATGGACATTTCTCCCTTCAAATGTTTAGCCGAAACCACGTGTATTTACTATTTGTTTACAAATTCTTACTATTTTTAACAGCCCTAATCCCCCCTCGTGTTTAAGAGCGGAAAATGCGAAAATATTAACATTAACTAGATAGTCAAAATCATTATTTTGAAATCATTTTATTTTCAAAAAATATTTTTTTGAATGGTATTAAGCTGAAATTAAGATTTTACCACATACAAATCCTTCATTCAAACGCATTTTTATGTAATTGATGAAAAGGTTGGTCCATATAGAAGTCAAACGGACTATACTGAAATTTCTTTATTATGCTGTTAATAAAATGCCACTACTTTATCTTTATTTGAATCATAAGTCTTTGCACAGATTTGAAATGAAATGTGGTTAAATGTACGCATGACCAACGCCATAACGATAAAGATCGCTTTATGGCAAGATCCATAAGACAAGACGTTCTAAATGACTTTGATGTTTCGGGAAACACTATCTCCAACCTTAAGCACCACTTTTACGCGACCTACTGCTTCATGTGTACAGCTTGATAAGTCAGACACATAAAAGTAACGTTCGTCCAGCAAGGTGAATACCGAAACCACGTTAGCGTTATTCCACTGTTACCGCAACCTAAAAGCAACCCTCAGTTTCTTGACGGCGTTTAATCTCCAGATAAAAAATGAAAGGCAAGATTCATGAGGTCGGGCCTGCGATACTTTCGACGTAACGGTCTTAATCGACGTCAACATTTCAAATCTTTGACCAGGGAACGTTTATTCTGATTTCACTTCGTGGAAAGAAGCTTGAGCTCCACTTTCTTTGACTTACTTTAAATATATAAAAATAGTTTTGTCTTTATTTAAATATGTATTCAATGTCAAAGAACTTTTTTAAGACTATAATTTAAAATGAGTATTAAAACAGAATTACGGCTTTCATATCAATTTGAAATTTGAGAAAATTTTGAATTGGGAATGAGAAAAGTTTTATATTCTCTGGCCCTGAGGATTTTTTCTCTTTCTCTTTGTTTTTTACTTTTAATCTCTACTCGTGAAATTCTTTGAATTTGGATCCGTCTGAAATTGTTTTTGTTTTGTATAATCTGGATAAGACAGCTGGAATAACCAAGTCATTTAGGCAGGTCTTTGCTTGGTAACCGATTATGAACATATACTACTCCACTCGTGCTAGGGGTCAAAATTTAGAGAATGCATTTTCTCTCCCTAAAATCATTTCCATTCGCTTTCCAACACAAGTATTTTTTGTTTGTTTGTTTTATAATCCATCAACTTGTTAGCTCGGCTTTTTCTTGAAACAAAAAAAAAAAAAAATGAACTATCGCTATCACCTTATCGTCTTTAGCGCGAGGACGTTCGTTGACGTTAGCATAGTAAACCCATGCCATATCTCTGTTGATATTGAAGATTTTGAAACTTTGCAAGTGTGTTTATCATCACAAGAGCTAACTATCAAGAGTGACAGCTCTTAAATAACTTTTATAAAAAGAACGCCCACTTTATGGTCTAGACTTTTTGTAATATCCAGAAGCCAAGCGTTTGCATGCACATGCGGTTCTCAAATAGAAATTATCATGATATTCTTTACATGGAAAAACAACATGACTTGTTTAGAATTATATTTCTCAAAAAAAAAAAAAAAAAAAAAAAAAAAAAAAAAACAGTAGCTTTCATTTTGATCCCTAGCAAAATTTATCCAGTATACATACCAGGCCCGATTACAAGTGGTGTCGGGGAAATAGATCCGGGTGACGTCAAACCAATAGGAATATCTGACATTGGTCCTTTCCTACCTACAGCGAAAAACATGGTTGTTCTAAGAAAATCGTTCTCAAAGAGCTATTTACGTTAAGAATGGCAAATCGTTCTTTAACGTTTCAAATGGTTCCCCGCTATGTATACAGAAGCAGAGCAGACTAAGGGTTTTGTTGTTGTTCTTGCTGTTGTTGTTTCAAGGTACTGTTGAGTATGGGTGGTTTTTTTTTTCGGATCCTGTGGCCTGTTTTACTAAACTTCTTACGAAAAAATAATCATTAGTCAAAATTACAAATCGTTCCTGGTGTTTTCATTTATTGTTAGATTCTGTCTTGCTATATCTCATTGGAATCGACTTTTGGAGAAGATTCCAACGAGGTGATACAGCTAGATATTCTAGGTTACGTCTGATATTATTATCTTAATGACAAAATCTGGATTATAAAACGATAGACTGTGGCTGAAAGGTTCTGAGTTTCTTTTGAAGTTTTATTAGACTTCTTCCTTTGTCAAAAGCTGAACTAAATTTCAATACGCGCGTCGAACAATGGAACCTCATATGTAATAACGTAATAAAACGCGTGACGTCCTGTGCGCGGCGGTGTTTACTTCGTTGTTCAGTGCATATATCTGTCACCATTGTCCGATGGACAATTAAACTTAGCAGTTATATTACTTTGCAATTGCAAAGTGCGGTGCACAAGGACCATATCTCTAGGCAGATTTTTCGCGGTGAGCCTTTAAATCAACTTTTTAATGTTAGATTCTTATGCAATTTGTTCGAAATAGATAAAACAGATTGAAATAACCTATAAAGAATAAAAAAAATGAAAAAAATACCTTTTAAACCAACTATTGTTTGTCTTAAAACGTAAAATTCACTCAAACATGTACTTTCATAATTTCAGTGAAGGGATCAGGTAAAAATCCTATCATTTGCTTTTTAATTATGCCCTATTTACTTATGGCAATGGACTCAGCGCCTACGTCTGAGCTCAGTCTTGACAATAAACCTAGAATATCTTTTAAGGTATTTCTCTTTGTTGATTTTAACACTTCAATTTAAATCTCTTCCCCAGGAAACACCCAGTAATGTAAAGGCGTATCTTGTGACAATTAACCTGCTAAATGATGAAAATAAATAGATAGATTAGTATTGTTCAATCGAAAAAGTTACTATTTAAAGACATCTTCGTAAACAGATAAATAAATAGAAATTGCCGTTGTAATAATATCACATGAAAAAGTTCAAATCACTTACCTCGCTGTGCATTGGCTGAAAGTAGACAAATATAACGAACATTAGATTTGTGCCATCTAAAAATAAAAAAGATATTCCAAAGAAGAATCAAATGAAATTATTCCAATGTACGAACTATTTTATGTGGCATCTCGTTACAGTTAAGAACTTCGTGGAATTGACAAGATGGAGAAATTGGAATGATTTTGGAATGAAATTATATGAGTGCGACGAGTGGGTTATGGGTGAAATTAAAGGGAGGTAATCCAATATCACTTATTTTGATTAGCAAGAACAAATTAGCTATATTTTTAACTCCCCCCCCCCCTTTACGCTTGAAATTTAAATTTTGTCAGTGAAATCACGATATTACTCTTGCTATATTTATTCTTAAATTACTTGTTGGTATTAACTTTTTTGTGATTTTGGAGAGTTATGGAATGGTTTGGGTAAGTGTTTGGAATGAATGAGTGGAGCGCTGAGTGAGCGATCAGAACGGTATTGATTTAGATGAATTTCAATTACACGATGAAACTTACTGTACTCAAGATTATTCATGATTTACATCTATACGAGTTTTTTTTTTTTTCAATGATGTTTATACTGGTATTTAAGTGAAGGAAGTGGACCCGTAATAGTTCCGCAATGTTTCGAAAGTAATGAACTTTAACAGTGTCAGCCGAGGCTGCCTATTGATTTCTTTAGAAAACATGGATTAAATTGTGAAAGATCATGAGAGATCATGAGTCCGAAATGTTACAGAACTATAACGAGTCAACATCGTAACATTGTTATTTTGATGGTATTTATAGATTAACACGTTTTAATGAGTGATCAAGGGTATTTAGTACATGTATATAAGAAATTGATATTTTATCACTAACTGAAATTTTTGCATCTATACGATAAATGTATTGTTAGGCTCAATTGAACCACTATTAATCTCTCCTAATAATAATAATAAAATCCAATCACTTTAGGGATGAGTGTCTTTTTTACTGCGTTTATTGGGGCATGAAGTGCAATTGCCTTAGCACATGGCAAATAACGCCCGTAGTTATGATTAAGCCATGTGCTAAGGAAATTGCACTTTATACCCCAATAAACGCAGTGAAAAAGACACTCGTCCCTCATAATTGCAATCCTATAGATCGAAGAAACTATTAAAATACTCGGCCAAGCATTTAAGCTTCAACTCTACTTTCTCCGCGTAAAAAATTACACAATCTATTTTTAGATCGTGTATTGTTTATCTCGCTATCGAAGTGAAATGTCATAAAGTAAAACAAATGATACACAAATAAACGACAAAATTAAAATTCGTAGAGGTACTTATGACAAAAAAGCTTGTTTCTGCCAAGTAAGTCTATGTTTTAAAAGAAAATGGCGTGGTCGGTCTTAGTTGAGAGGGCTGCTTGACGGTCTTCGTCGACTTGCGGTTTTCTAAGTTTACGTCGGCACGGAATCAGAACTACATGCTTGTATCGTAAATTCTTTCGAAAATATCTTAATTTATAATAGATAGAATAGAAATGTTGCGTTGATGATCGGGAACTAGGTTAATTCGAGTTCCTACAACACAGGACTTGCAGATCGAAGTTCGGGGGTTTCCCGAAAGACCTATTGCATTTTATACAGAAATAAAGTGCAATGGATTTCCCCACGTGATGCGATTTAAACCAATTAGAATTCTTCTTTATTTTATTGGATTACAATTATTGAGTATTATAAGTGCTTTTTTCGGAATATAAACCATTTTCGCATTGTTTTGAGATTGCTCGTCGATATCGAGATCTGCGACCGTATGTGACTTTTTGCAGGGCATATTCCCATTGGCTACAACTTGTTCAATAGACAAACAAAAATTCTTCTCGGCCATTCGGCCAAGCATTTGGTAGGATAGACTTTAATCCTTTTTTTTTAACTTTATAATGATCATTCCTAGAACATTCTTCTGACAAACAGAGGATTTTTTTCTTCAAGATAACAAATATGTCATCCTAAAATGATTCCATAATAAATTCTTCACTGACTTCAGAAATATGGATAAAACCATCAGAATCTTACGGTAGTGGAAACGTAATAGTTCCGTAACATGTCGGATCTTTCACAATGTTAACCAAGGTTTCCTTATAATATTATAAGGAAAGCTCGCTTAACACTGTTAAAGTGCATGTCTTCCAAAACCTTATGGAACTATTACGGGCCCATAACCTTAAAGAAAGATGCTGAATTGATCTTAACAGTTTCAGTGCAACAGGGGGATTTTTCTTTTGCAATTAGCAGAAAAGCAGATCTGGAAATTAATAAGAAATCTCCTAGGCGAGTTTTATGTTTACAGCCATATAATTTTTGAATAAATTATAAACAGAACGTAATAAAATATTCGTAAAAAAAAAGACTTTTCGGGATAAGTTATTATCTGCAACAGAAAAATAGTACTTTCTTTTTTATTCGCTTAAGCGGAAAAATTCACTAGGTGCTGGTTTTATCAAAGGTCTCACGACATATCGCACAGAAGAAATTTCCGCATAAAATGGTCGTGTAATGTAAAATATTACTTTTACATTTTAGAAGATATGCAAATGATAAAAGTAGACCGGAACTTTACGATTGTACCTCGTAGTTCCCGGAATGGATTTGTCGGAAAAATTATATACCTGCGCTAATTAATGCAACAAGCATTAATACAAATAACCGCAAAACCATTATGGTCCTTCACGCTAGAAACCGCAACAAGAAAGTCTGAGTTATTTTTGGTCCTTCACGTTACAAACCGCAACAAGAAAAGTCTGAGTTATTTGATTCACCGATGCGCGAGGACTGACACTACAAAACTAAGCGCACATGCGCAATCAAGTTTACTTAGAAAGTTGACTATAAGTAGCGGAGCTGAGGCGTCAAAAAATCCCTCGTTCATTAACACTGAGCTAGTCAAATCAAAAAGGGACGCAATTAAATGTGTGGTTTTTTTTTTTTTTTTTTTTTTTTTTCTCTATTACAATACATGTACAGTAAAACTTGTGTTAAGCAACCAATAAGGGGACCACCAAAAAGCGGTCGTTCATGGAAATGGTCGTTTAATACAAACTATCTTGATAATTATGACAGTTTATTTTGATAGCATGTATAGATTGTCGATCAAGTCGTACTGAATCCTATGTTCGAACCCATTAGAATCGTCTTATTGAGACGATTCTAATGGACCTCAACAACATGAGATTCAGTAATAACCAATTTTTCTATAAGAATGTCCTCTGTTTCAGAGATTTTTCTTACGGCGAAGGAACTTTTTATTGCGGTCGCTTAATGAAATTTGTTGCTAAATAGACGTGGTCGCTCAACCAGTATTAACTGTTTTGTCGACCATAAGCGATTTAAAATTTCTTTCAATATTCTTGAATACGTCACTTGTTGTGATAAGTTTTAAAAAATGTACACGAGACAATAAAGGACAATAGTTCTCCATGTTTGCATAAACCTGGCGCTTTTGAAGTCAAGATAATTCTGAATAACTCTATCATGCTTTTCTTCATTTACGTGAAAGTTGAATGCGGTTCTTTGTTATCTGCTGTTACTTAAAAACTGGTTCGTTGGCCGTGTGGTTCGCGCGCTCGACTCGTAACCTGGTGGTTGCGGGTTCGAGCCCCACCGGATGCGGGTAGTGTATTTGGGCAGGACACTTTACAGACTGGGCCCCAGTCCACCAAGCTGTAGAAATGGGAAGTTATGTACAGGATAAGATCTGGAATGAGTTAGGACCACGATGAAAATTAGAGTCATTCGACCCTTTGTTATCCTCGAGTAAAAAAAAACTTGCAAGGAGGTAAAAAGATATTCTTTTCATTTTCATTATCTAATGAAGCTAAATATCAAAGACATTCACTTCTTATGCACAAGCGTAATCATTGCGGCTGTACTGATGCCAATGCTACTTGGAGTCTTTCATCATTCGGAACATCGCTCATAATTTTACGTAGTCTATAACGAAGAATAGTCTTAGAGGGTTTCCGATTAAGTCTTCATTTGCGCTCTATAAATTGCTACAGAATCAACCTTTCTCTACATTTTCAGGGACTTTCGTTAATGCAATGTGAGGTTGGCCAAGCTGCTCAATGTCTGCATGGTATGCATAGTTGATATATATGTGACGCACATATTCAAACAGCATATTCTCTGGTGTTCTCTTTATACATACAGTTAAGGACATCGTGAAATTGACAAGGTGAAGGAAATTAGAATGATTTTGGAATGAAATTGAATGAGTGTGACGTGAAATTAAAGAGAGGTATTCCAATACAGCTAAATTTTGTCACAATGAACAAAATTAGCGATATTTGTTACCTCCCTTTCATAAAATATGAATACAAGTTCTTTAGCTAGCTTCCTATTTCTTCGAGAAACAATCAGACGATTATGTTAGTGAAACGCGATTTTTTTTCTAGCTGTATTATTTCTGAATATAGTTGTTGATCTTATCTTTTTCATTCATTTTGGGTCGTTTTTGAACGGCAGGATTGAGTGTTTGGAATGAATAATTTGAGCGCTGATCGAGTGGTTTTCAATGGTTTTGAGTGAGATGAGTGTCATTTTCTTGATGTGATTAACTATAATCTACTGTGTGGTTGTCGATGCTGCTCAATATTTGATCTTCACGAACAAGTAAAACAAGTAGCGCTCGTGTTCTTGAGTCATATTTCGTGGTGACTCGCCTATGTATATTTTTATCACCCATAAATTGTAAGGATCATCTGTGACAAAAGGTTTAGTGAGATGGTATATCTATAATCGGTTTACTGCATGAGGAACAAAACACGAGTCTCTAGAAGTCACTGAACCATGAAATACATGCATCTGTGTGATGCACATTCCTATGTTCCTTACAGTTCTTGCATTATTTTGTGCATCCAATTTAAATAACAATCTATCGATTTTCTATTGTATCCAACAATTTGATTCCCGAAATCATCTTTGACGCGGTAAAAACGGAAGCCAAAATTTTTAAGAACACTTGACATTTATATGTTTTCAAACACCCAACACTACATGGAATTTCTAGGTGATACTTAGATACATCAGAAAAAGGTTTTCACAGCATATTTTGGTTTTAAATCTTTTTATCTTTCAATCGATTGAGACAACAAACTCTTATAGCTTTCATAAAACCATCAAGATTGTTTTCTGCTACTAGAAGAATTCAACAGTACATGTGTCATTTCATTTCGGAACAGCGATCGGACTTTTCCGTAAGCTGTAAGGTACCTCGGACGTAAGTGTAGTAATTTGGGATGATCTTTAGGTAATTCGGATTCTGGTGGTACTTCGGTTATTTAATACGTTTTCTTACTTACTATTGGTTAGTAGGAGTAGTAGTATTGTAATCGTTTAAATCCAATATTAAATCAATGTGAATGAAAATGGAAATTAGGCTTGTTGTTGAAGAGTACATGATGCCTACCTTAAGGTGGTGGAACCGTAATAGTTGTGCAACATTTCGGACCACATATTCTTTCACAATGTTAACCGAGGTGTCTTATTGAAAATCATTGGGAAACTCGATTAACACTGTTGAAGTTCATTTCCTATGAAATGTTGCAAAACCTTAATTAAAGTGCTGATTTTGTTTGAAGAAAAGCTATCTATTTATATTAATGAACTTGGTGCTTCTAAATTCTCGAACTGCAATGTTGAATAACGCTTCTTCCATAGTTTTCGAGTACTAGTACTGCAAAATGGTGACTTTGTCTAATCCGATTTCGTCATAAAAAGCAGATTTGATTTAACAAGAACAGAGGGATAATAGGATTATTCCACGAAAACAAATAAATGTAATTGCTTGGGTCGTAACAGCTGCCAGAATTTTGAACTGTAGTTAGCCATAATGACCTCGTAGAATGACATTGGCTTTAGCGACGGTTTTTGGGGAGGGACGCGTGTTGTGTACGACTGTATAATACCGTAGTAAATTAGTAACATCATAAACTTGACACTCACATCCGTTAAAGGTTTAAACTATCTTTAATCACTCATTGACCGCTCCATTCATTCCGATCACACAAAACATTCACACATCCTTTCAAATTTTTCAAAAAATCTTCAAAATCGTTCAAAACGACCAATTCCATCATATAGTTAGATAAAGTTATTTTAAGATTTTGTTGGTTGGTGTTTATTTTAAAGCAACTTATTGGTCCAGGTGGAAACACCAATAGAAAAGTAGATATTTTTTAAAGGGATGTATTAAGTACGAAAGACCGGTGGTGACTTCTTTTATTCACACTTCACGCTTCAAACTTCAAACAAATGATATTGGAATGTGAAGTTTGAAGTGTGAACTATGAAATGTGAAGTGTGAAGTTCGAAGTGTGAACTGTGAAGTGTGAAGTGTGAACTTTGAAGTGTGAAGAATGAAGTGTGAACTTTGAAGTTTGAAGTATGAAGTGTGAACTTTGAAGTGTGAACTGTGAAGTGTGAACTATGAAATTTGAAGTGTGAACTGTGAAGTGTGAACTTTGAAGTGTGAACCTTGAAGTGTGAAGTGTGAAGTATGAAGTGTGAACTTTGAAGTTTGATGTATGAAGTGTGAACTTTGAAGTATGAAGTGTGAAGTGTGAACTTTGAAGTGTGAACTGTGAAGTGTGAAGTGTGAACTATGAAATGTGAAGCGTGGACTGTGAAGTGTGAACTTTGAAGTGTGAAGTGTGAAGTGTGAACTTTGAAGTTTGATGTATGAAGTGTGAACTTTGAAGTATGAAGTGTGAACTTTGAAGTGTGAAGTATGAAGTGTGAATTTTGAAGTGTGAAGTTTGAAGTGTGAAGTATGAATTTTGAAGTGAAGTGTGAACTGTGAAGTGAGAAGTATGAAGTGTGAACTTTGAAGTGTGAAGTTTGAAGTGTGAAGTGTGAAATGTGAATTGTAAACTAGGAAGTTTACATATATGGCAACTTTGAAAAAATTCAACTTCACATTTCACACTTCACAGTTCACACTTCAAAGTTCACTTCATACTTCACACTTCACACTTCACACTTCACAGTTCACACTTCACACTTCATACTTAACACTTTACACCTCAAAGTTCACACTTCATACTTCACACTCTAAAGATATTATGTTTGAAATGTGAAGTGAGAAGTTTGAATTTAAGAAATATCACCTCCAGTTCACGCTTCAGAGTTCATATTTCAAAGAAAATATGTTTGAAGTGTGAAGCGTGAAGTGTGAATAAAAGAAGTCTCCACCGGTAGCATAATTACTCTCCATTAATGTTATTCTAATCTCGGTCATCACGTTCATCCAATTTCAGTATCAATCCGAAATCATTCCAGAATCACTAAGGTTTCAATTACATGATGTTCTTAACTGTTTTAACGTACGGGGTTGGAAAGAAGCCCGTAATAATTCAGGTATTCCGCCTTCATTTACCTTCTACCGCACAGTCATGGGGGTTCCGGTCGCTGTAAAATAAAATTTGAAAAATACAGCAGCTCAGCTAGTTACATACTATAATTGGAAGATTATCTTTCTGTTTAAAGACACTTCGGTATCTTACCTATCTTAAAATGGCTAAATAAAGACTCTGGAAAGTCTGCGCAGATGCACAGGCTTGCCAGAGTCTTAGCTTGGCGCACTTTTGAAATAGCTGAAAATGTAACCTACATGCTCAACTATTGACTTACACACCATAGAACCGGTTGTATCGGACACCGTCCGGTTATACCGAACACAATTGAGTTATTGCCGCTGACTGGCAGTGAGTAGTTATTGACAGTTATTTACCAGTCTTAGTGTATTCCTTACCAAACCACCTCGAAGATGTTGGTAAAAGGTAATAATGAACTTGGTGCAGATGCAATTTTTAAAACGAGACACGATTGCATTTCTCCAGAAAACGCCTCGTAGTTGCATTTTAACTTCACTTTCTAGGAACAATATCTACTTTTCTATGCAGTTCTGAGAAAAGAGAAACACACGATTACGTGAAATTTCATGTGATAAAACGTTTCATCAGAAACAAAATGAAAGTTTAAAGTCGTCTAGCGAGAACAAAATCGTGTATTAGAACACCGTTATGTTAGTAAAGGTGTCCGGAGTACACCACCTCCTGAACGTAACGGTGTTCGAATACACTACTTTTCTCACTTGACGATTTTAAACATTGAAACTTTGTTATGTTTGTGGGATTTATTTCATTAATGTTCACATAGAGGTGGGGTAGTGAACGGAGAATAAAATCGTTTGTTTCATTTTCCCCAGAACTGCATAGAAAAGTAGTAATTGTTTCGAGAAAGTGACATTACCGCTAAAATGCATCTACGAGACGTTCTCTGGAGAATGGCAATCGTGAGAGGCCTTTAAAACTTCATATGAACGAAGTTTATTATGCCATTTACCAATATATTCGAGATGTTTTGGAAAGGAACTCTCTAAGACCGGTAAGTAATTGTCAATAAATACCCACTGTCAGTCTGCGGCAATAACTCAATTGTGTTCGTGATAACCGGACGGTGTCCGATACAACCGGTTCTATGGTGTGAGTTAGATCAGTCGATACGGTTGCTTACTACGACGTATAGCTGTACCTATGGGAAAAAAAACCCTTCAGATTTCGGTATAAAATCTTATTACCAACACATATTGTTAGATGAATCATTCGTCAGAACTTCTGGTGGGTATTTTGTAGGGAAAATAATGTAAGTAAAATTCTTATCAAAATAGAAAAATTCGACTTTTATCTTCTCGAAATGAAAATCATCTTCCAGAAATTAAAATCAAACTGTTTTCTACTGTATTTTATTAATCATTTTTACACTCTTTTAAAAAGAGTGTTGGTACGACAAGATTTATTCTGCACTTTAGCGAGTCGATAACGCAGATAAACCCAGAAATTGTACACGTTTTATCGAAATCATGCCCAAAAAAAACTAAACTTCTGATGTTTAGTGGTTGAATTTCTTTTGAATCAACCATTTTCGTAAGATTCAGTGTTATTCACGTTTTACACTCCCAATCCGATTGGTCCACCAATAACCGTAACGGAGATTTGGACGGGTCTATTATATAATTGATGGCGTCCGGCCTTCCTTGTAGTGTCGTTATAAAGAAACTAGCTGTCACCCCCTGTACGAATTGTTTGTACTGGTCCAGACGTGTGTTGTTGGTGGTTTTACAGAAATGTGTGGCATGGCAACCTAGAAATTTATAGAGAATAATATTTTATTTTACAGTTAAGATCGAATTGTCTCCCATTTACTGAACAACATACGAATGGCTAAGTTGTTCATATAATGAAAGATGTATAGAACGTTATAAAACGATTATCTAGTCTTTATTACACAAATAGTATGAAATATGAACATTTTTTGACAAATTTCCATGAGTTCGAAGTGAAAGTAAAAATGTTATTATATTTTAGTTATTTCACAGATGTAGCAGTGATATTGCCAAGGGATAATTTACCTTCATTCCTCGATAATCGTCCGAAAAGACTTTAGTACGATTCCATAAATCGGTCACATGATAATGAGTCGACAACGAGAATGAAACTCTTTGGATAGCTAGATCGTGCCCTACGCCCTTTGTTTGATTGTTGGGATCGGATTATCAATTGCCATCAATTGCACTTTTACTTCGGAAGCCTGTGTACCTATACATGGTTTCTTGTCGTTTTTCCACATCAGTACATTTCATTCGAGCCACCAGCTTCTTAGCCCACTTATGGGTACTTTTTACCATACACTCATTTGTCGAAGAGAAAAAAATGACTCGTATCACTTTTTTTCCAAATATCGGGTGAAACTTTGACAATGGATTGATAGTCCGATGCACTGCCGCTAAAATAGCATATCTGCCAGTACTCATGATAAGGATTATTTTTCTCAAATTTAAAATTTCATATATGGAAAACGTGCTTCAGATTTTACTTTCAACATTTGACCATCACGTACAATCTTAGTCCCGGTGCTGTCTGAAAATTTATTTCCTATGACACATTTAACAATGAAAAACAATATGACCAATTTAAATTTGGGAAGTATGTTCCTGATAAATCTTCTTTTAATAATTGATTGATATATGACCTTGACTTTGAACATATTAAAACTTTCGTTTCAAATAGCATTTTAACGACGATCGAGAACAATTATGCTCATTACATACCTTCCCATGCGACTGGATCTAGGATATCACAATGGCCAAAATCCTGGAATAGAACAGTTAAATGTTATCTTTATTAAAATCTTCTAGATTTATAGCTTTTGTTTGTTATTAATTTTGCCTTAAATAACATCAAAAGCAATCGATGGAAATAGCAATTTCAAAATTCAAAGATTCAATGATGTTGTTGATTCTTCCGTTGACGGCGTCATTTTGTTGTTGGTATTTTTGCTTTTTGATTTTAAAAATAATATTCTACAGGAAATCCATGTTACTCAATTTTATTTCCATAAACCCTCTTTTTCGAATTTTCGGTCATTTGACCTTAATCAAGAAATACACAATATAATTAAGAAACTAAATCCTCATCATTCCTCTATAATACTTTGATATACAATAAATAAGATTTTTGCTTTTTATTTTTGTTTTTGATGTAACGCGATGTATCGCGTTTGGTCGATTTTGGTCTGGTTAAGAAGGCCATAGGAAACAACCCTGTATCCTGTCTAGAAAAAAGATAATCGAGTCAAAATCCGAGCAACGTGTGTACTAAGGAGCTTTTTTGTGCTCACGCGCGCACAAAAATAGGTCTTGTATACTTCATCATTTTTTGTGCGACACGAAGCGCTTTGAGTGTCCAACGCAGTGCTTGCGTATCAGTAATCTGTGCTAAAATCAAAGTACTGATAGCACTGAAGGCGATGGAGCTGAATAGACGAAACAACACACAAGGTCAATTTTCTGGAATATAATCTTGATTTTTCCCCTTGTCCGTAAAATTAAATACAACTTCTGTATGGAATTCATTTCAGTGTAAAAGAAAGAGCCGACGAGCTTGTGCCTAGTAAAACAGCATTACGAAGATTTTGAGACTGAACGATCGAAAAGATTAATTAACTGACTAGTTGCAAGCCAATCAACGCAACGAAAATTATTACAACGCGAGTTGCGCTTGTGTGCAAAGCGGTATCGGGCGTAGTAATCTATACCTTTTGAATTAGTTGTTTTTGGCGGACCCAGCGCTATATAGTGAGCATACCGTTCGATATTTTCTTTGAAGTGAGTTTGGCATGTGGCTTACGATCCTTATAGGTAAATGGAACCCTTGGTTTCCCTCGCTTTCCAAAGGCCTTGCTAAAAAGATTTTAAAAAATGGAGTGCATGCCTTCAAATGTCACCTTGCCTCTTTATAAACTAGGCCTTCAGTGCCTTTATCGCTTTGATGTATGTCTGAGTAACATAACGTTTTACAAAAATATGGCCCAGAGTGAAATATGACGGGGATCAGTCACATTCAGTACTCTTTTAACTTGTTTCAAATTGCTTATTTACTCGCCTCAAAGTTTGTCCGTTTCGCAGCAAAAGACAATGTAGTTTGTAAGCATACGGCATAACAATTGTTCTGTTTAATTATAACAATGATGATTATTTTCATTACTCTTAAGCTTCTTTTAGAATGACCGTTATAGCGCAGATGGTAGCCCACTCGAATTCCAATTTTCAAATCATTGGTGTCACGGGTTGGAATCAAATAAAATAAACAAAAAAAAGGAAAAAGTAGACAAGCGAATTCCGTTTAATAAGTCTTAGGAAGACATTTTGTAGTTATTAAAGAGTGTGAAACAAGAGGAAGCCAAACGTGTGTACAACCGCCGCCACAGTACAAAGTTTAAAGCAATATGAAGTCGTCGTGAAATACAACACAACAAACATATTTGGGTTTTACAAAACTGAAATTGAAAAATACTTACAGCCACTTCCAGAGCTATTTTCGGACACTGCCAGACTTTGTAAAACTGTGCAAAGTCATAGCCCTTGATATTACAATGTGGATAGCCTTCCTCGGCCAGCTGAGTTCCGTATAATAAGCCAGGTACAGTATCGTTGAAACCTTTTGATGTATGGACTAGCTGACTGTAGGGTTCTAGGAATGCCGTTGACTGTGACAGGAAAGAAAAGTCAAATTAGCGCGTGTGTGGTATTTCTACAAATATTACACGTGCACGATATGCTAATACTGTTCAACCTTGATTTCTGGTCATCCGATTTCTTGTCATAGAGGTTATCATATACGACAATCTCTTTATGATAGAAGATCGAGTTTGGAAACAATCGGCCCGTGTCTGATAAACTTGCGGTACCTGCATGTAAATTATCTAAAATGCAACGCACATGCTGAAGTAATATTATTGAGTTTATCTCAAAGTAGAAAAAGCCAGAAAACATGAACCACTGTAGGTTATTACCGTTGTAATATGTGGGTGAAGGGGTATCTACAAGGCCATGGGGCCTATTTTACTAAAAATATTACGATATTTTTTTGTTTAAGTCAAGATTTAAGTTGCTTCTAAAACAGTTACTAAATAAGTAATTCTGCCATGCACCATCTTATTGAAAACGTCTTCCAAAGACGATTCCGATGGGTCATTGTACGACAGAATCTAACAATGAATGAAAACACCAGGTACGATTTGTTATTTTGACTTAGGAAATTTTTCGTAAGAATTTTAGTGAAACGGGCCCCTGGTGTCTATGTGGCACGTTATACCCGCTTTCCTTTATTCGACGACACTGAACACCATCTCATCGGCAATACACATAGTGACGGACCTCATTTTGTTTATATGAAACTTTTCTTAGCCTGGCGGAAGCGAAAATATACCAAAAATTACAGCTTTTCCCTTGAAAAATATATCTATCTGATACTAAAACAAATATCAGCTATGAAAACTTAACTTTCTTCGGGGTTTTATCTTTTTGTAAACGTTTAAAATGGTACTACACTTTACACTTAAATAACGTGGAAAGGGAGATGCCATTATTAACGTTTCCGTTTTTACCACTTCCCTCTTAGACGTTCTCGTCTTGAATTATTTGAAGGAAGGAATAGACTTGTTTCACATAAGTCTGCGCATGCGCGGAAATCTCTCGACTCCGCCCCTTATACAAACGAGGGGGCATGTCATTTTAGTCCAGTAATAGTTTATAGAAAAATAGTATATTTTAAACCACAAAATACTCGTCGTTATAAACGAAATCAAAGTTATTTTTACACATAATTAGAATGTAGTTGTAATGCTTAAATTCTTCATGCCTATTTTTGTCGTTTTTTCTATTTTTTGCCTTTGATTAACTTATATTAATCTAACTCTATTTAGCGTCCCTGACCTAAGTATTTTTTGTATTTCTTGTTGGTAATAATGTACTGACTTTTTTAAAATTTTGTCATCAAAGTTTCTCTTTGAATTATTTTTATTCGTATATTATTTCCCTTCTATTCAGATCTTATCATTTATTTCGCTCTTTTCATTAAAATCCCAATATTACTAAAAAATAAATAAAATACGTAGACTTCTCCATTATTTATTTATAAAGCAGTATATAATATATATTTCTTTGAGTTAATTGTTATCTATTCACAACAGCGTTTTTTTTTTTTGTTTTTGTTTTTGTTTTGCACATGAAATGTTCATACTAAGGAAATATTATATGATAATAAGAAATAGATAAATATGTGGTATTTTTTAAAAAGCACAGAAAGACCAGACTAAGTTAAAGTTAGCTTCATGTTATTTATCGTAAAGGGGCCATATATCTGATACTCATTTAGAATCGTTAAACTATTTTTGCACAAGCCCCTTACAGCACTTTTGTTTTTCATATTGCTTGATAAATCTTAAGCGTAAAAAAGTAGGGTTAATTTAATCATCATGTCTGTTTATGGTTTTAGAAAGGGTTTTTCAATATACCATAGACCCCAGATCAAAGAGCGGTAAAACACTAAGGCAGCACTTATAAGTTACAACACGTGCGCTAAATAAACATTGTACTGGTGACAACTAAGCGTCGTAAGTGACATATGGTATTACGTAATCGTATTTAACTTCTATCACATCATCATGATGAAGATATACCCATAGAAGGGGTATCTTAATTGTGCGTTCAAAATTCATTAATTTGGAAAATTAATTGGATTCGTAAGAGGTGAGTGTTACAAAAAATAAGGCTGCATGAAACAAAATCAAGTGAAACTCAGATCTACAAATTATTAATTTCGAAACAGAGAGATTCACAATGTATTTATAAGCCCTTCCCAATACACGTATGTGTTCAAATTTGAATCATTATCAAAATGAAATAGCAACTCGTAATAATAAACATGCGGTGGAATTATTTCTCCCCTTTTAACATTATCTTTAACTCTCGATATGTTTTCGTGTTCGCTTTTTTTATTTTTCGTTGGAGAAAAAAATAAACATTTGTCGGATTTGCATTCTGTCGTCTGCCGTTTTTGTTGTCTGTATTTTTCTCTTTATCTTAATATTTATTTTTTTGTATATTTTAGTTAATCAATTACGATCGATTTGTGACGAACAATTACTAGTATTGAAATAATGAAAACGAAAAGTCAAAATGAAAGAAATACACACAAAATTTCATATCGAAGTGTTTTCTCAAAACGGTAGATTTTCAACGGTGGATATCTGTTTCGACCAAATATAAATTCATCAAGTAGAAAACACTGAAGACTTACCTCTGCAATTTACTCCATCTTACTAAAATCAAACGTCGCTTTTTGTCAATATTTAAAAATAAAAATTCCTAAAAGCGGTCAAAAAAGTTTCTTATGACATTTAAGTATTGGTTTGAATTATAAAAGTTTGGTGATCTATTCTCTTAATAGTTGAAATAGACTGATTTATTCGGATAAATTTCAATGAAATAAAGAGTGGAGAAAAGATGGACGCCCCCTCGTTTGCATTGTTATGTCAGTTTAACTGAAGAGTACGCAAGGGAGATAATTACGAGAAATACCTCTATTTTTGGTTACGTACCTTGAACGGGAACTTATTGAGTAGTAAGATCTTCAATGCAATATCCCCGCCTGCTGAATGTGACATAATACCAGTATGATTCCATAACGGTCGTCCCATAGTCTTTCCTACCATAAACGTCTGGAGCTAAAGGTTAAATAAAACGTTTGTGACCACTCACGAAAGAAGGGGCGATATAGGCAATGCGAAAAGCAAAAAAAAGATTCTATCCTTATCAGACTGTGCGGATTGCGCAGGCTTACAAAGGTCGAAACTGTTCATATTTTTTTATTCTTTTAATATAATTAATCAATCTTCCCGTGAAAGAATGTTTTTGTATAACCCAATGCGACCTCTGATTCACATGTACTTTAACTAGTCTCCTTTTCAATTAATAATTAAACGCAAATCCCAGTTGGCCCCTTTTCGCGTGACATTTGTTTAAAAGATAATAGTTAAATATTGATGCTAGTCCTGAAGTCTTTCCAACTATAAACTTCTGCAGCTGAAGATAAAGTTGAATTTCAGTTTGTTTCATGTTAATGACCTTATTAAGGATGTAGAAGCGGAACCGACGTTTGGCAGTGCCGATGAGTTGTCGTAAATTTAATTGGATCTTTTTTTTTTTACTCTAAATTTTAAATCAAATAATTAAAATAAATTTCTATTTTGATTTGTAGTCCAATCTTTATATTTTTGTTCTATTTCATAGCTTTTTTAACAGATAATCGTTTACGACGAACCAAACCCGGTTTATGATATAAATGTAGTCCGCATCACTAAAGCGTTTGGATTTTGAACTCGTGATTTTTAAAACAATAAAGAAAGCGTCCATTGAGCGTTATCGATCAAAACAAACACGGATAAAACACGAGTTTCCCTTGAAAACAACCGAAGTACAAAATAATAAACTCGTGGCATGTTCCGACGAAATTCAAGTGAACTAAAGCAATGTTCTTGGTGTGAGCTCTCGATTGTAAAATGCCTGTAACGCTCAGTTTAACGACGGTATCATCGACCTCGGTGCAGTTTGACTTTCTTGTCAGCGATGCAATGTCACATCAAGCACGAGTTACATGGTGGAAAGGAGGGTCGTCGATCCTGATTGAATCAACTGTCGAATTTTATCAGCAGCTCATTGTCTGAACAGGTATTCTTTTGTAATTGATTAAATGACTTTCATCTTTGCACCATAAACATCTCATGCAGTTTGCAAATTGTCTTTTTGATTTCAAAATTAATTTTGTGATCATATTTTTTTGGGTGGGGGTGGGAGGGGGGGGAGATTAAATTGTGTATCTGTCAGCAGTGAATTTTACTCGCAAAATGATTTCATGCCCTGCATCAATAAGATCATGGGCATGCATTTTCTTTCGTTTGCCTGTCTGTAGCCAAAAATTAATAGACTGTTTGTCGTGTCAGTATGTTGAAAATTTCTTTTAACTTGAACACTAATCAAGGGCCAACTTATTTCTGGCCCTTACCGGTCCCAGTTTTGTTGTTCTTCAGCTGAGCCACATTTAAAAACCAGCTCTGTGTTTCCTCTGACAAGATGTTGAAAACTGTTTTCAAATTTACATGCCCAGCTTTGCACGTGCAGGTGTGTGTAAAGTGGGTAAAATCTGAAAATGTTTTGCAACATCTTGTCAGTGCGAGAGGATTGGTTACTAATTGTGCCCTGGCTGAAAAAAATAACAATTACCAGACCTGATCAGACCAAAAATAAGTTGGCGCAAAGTTACCATGCTTTTACAGGGCACTTAGCTCATAATGAGATCATCGGGACTTGGCATATTATCTCGTTATAACCAGGTCTCATTATAACAGGGACAGACATAAATAAACTTTCCTTTAGTTGACTATAGGAAAATACAAAAGTTGTCTTATTAAAGCATAAATGAGTTGGATAACTCTTGAAATTAAATGCATATCCAGATCAGAAGCAAATATTAATAAATTTATATACAATACATTTGCTTGTAATAATAAATCTGCCCATGGAAACTGAGGGTCCCTGATCTGCGTAATGAATAAAAGAAAATAATGCCGCTTTTGGAATTCTTTTTCTCTAAATTAATAAGGCTTAAAACTTGGCATGACATGTTGTCTCAAGACCCTTTATCCAAAGATTTAAAATTGAATTATTATAAATCTAAAAATGCCCTACAAATGATTGAGAATATTTGTCTAAATTTGAATTGGAATCTGTTGATAACAATTGGAAATATGAGCCATGCAAGCTTTTTTTAATATTTGACAAAGATTTGTGACATTTACCTTGGAGCTATCTAGAAAATTGCACATCTTCTCAAGGTAGAGAACAATTTTGCCAAGGTATCTTTTGAATTCTAATATGAATATAAGTCGTCTGCCCTAGACAAGCTCAATTTTAATGTTGACCTTGAGCTTTGACCTTGACCTTGCAGCTATTTAGAAATTTCTAGCAATTTAAAAAGTGTCACAATATTGAGAACAATTATTCTTAGGTATTTTGGAATCCGGCCATAAGTGTAGGAGTTAGAGCCTGGTCAAATCTAGCTAGAGAAACCAACTCATCTGTGACTTTACATTGACTTGTTATCATTATAACTATGCCCCTAAAAGCACAAGTGACTACTAATAAAGCAACATTTTTTAAACAAAACTGCTTTCTAGTAATGATTTATGTTAGTATATTCAATCTGAATTGATCTGTGAATGCAATGAAAATATTTTTTTTCGACATTTTCTTGTAATGCGATTAAAGTGGGTGGGGTAAGATAAATTAATCACAAATTAGAAAGTGATTAATAATGTTGAAGTTGGTAATTTGTAACTGGTAAAAGATTTGGTGCTTATCTTCTTGTTTTATATTTTCAAAGTAATTTAGAACATTGATTACTGTATGAATTCAATCATAATGAGAAAATTGCTATAATTTGGTTTTTTCTACAAAATCACTACATTTCAAATGCCTGTAGCATAAAATAATCCACGGTGACCTTTCAATTTCTATTCATCAAAAGTTTGCCTACTCCATTTTCTTACCTATGGAAAAATATTGTATGGAAACCTTTCATATGAAGGACACAAAATACATTTTAGTGAACTTAGTTCCATTTCTTAGATTTTGATACTTTCTCTGGAGTTTTAGCAATTGTTAACCTAAGAAATTTGTCATATTTTCATATTTTCTGACAGCTCCAACACAAAATTGTGAAATATCATAAGTAGACTACCTTTCTAAGTAAATTTATTAATTTTATGGATCAAACTTGATATTTTCCAAGTAATTTACCTTCTTTTAGAGCCCCTCCTCTTTAATTTCGCCATCAGAGACCAATTTTGTTATGCTTCATACATGGGTTGCTTTATGACAGATTATCTAAAAATATTCCACGGTGACCCCAAGGTTTCTTCATATTTTATGAAGTATTATAGAGATATCTAACAGGAAACACTAAAAGTTAACTCCTAAGTATCTTTTGAAAATTTCATGCAAACGCTCCTACCTCCTTAAGTCATATTTTAACAATCGACGCGTTCGTACGTAAAACTTTAAATTTTACAATAATTTATGATGCTATTGAAGTAGTTCTGCTAAGTAGTCATTTTTCATAGTTTCAAATCTAAAAAGAATTCAACACTTACGAATTCAATCTGCTTAATATAGATGTCTATATCTTGTTTCAAATCATAGGGGAATATACTGCTTGGTCCATTTTCTAGTTTATTTATGGCAAACGGGAAATTATAATCCACGCCAAAGACGTAAAACCCATGTGACGCTAATTTACGTAAGAACGTGCTGTAGACCTCTGCCGGTACATCTGACGATAATCCACCAATAAAGTAAATAACAGAATAGTCATTAGCTTCTAGTGGAAAATATGCTGGAAATACAGATGGGCATTTGTTAGAGCAAGATTCTTAAGATTCTTATCAAGATTTTTTAAATAAAGCGTTCGGTAGAGCAAGATCATTAAGCGACATAATAAGAATTTCAAGATATCTCAATGCTAAACGAAGATGGTTTTGCATTGGCTTAAAATGAGTAGTCATGACGATGTGGAATGTTTTCACTCAAATTATCGAAAATCTTTCATTTAGACGTCTTAAAAATCTTGTTTAGCAGGCTTCTTCATATTTCTCTATCGAATGCACCTCAGTTAATAACACCGTGAAATTTTCAGGATTAATAATTTTGGAATGATTTTGGAATGAATTGAATGAGTGTGGAGCGAGTTTTGAGTGAAATTCAATGGAGGTAATCCAAAATCAATAATTTAGTTCAAGATGTACAAAATTTGATATAATCATTGTCTTCCTTTAATAGAATATACGTAAATTTCCATTAGTGTCTTCGTAGAACTATCAGACACCAAAGAAATAATCATAGATTAATTCCATCGATTTGGATTAAATGATGCTTGTCTTCGAGGCAAAGAAAAGTTCTTCCCAATTTTGTTACCTTAATTTTTCAAACGTACTATCCTAAGACTTATGCACTGTAAAACTCCATGCAAGAGCCTGGTGAGAATTTGAGAATGTTCATCCTTTATGGTTTTTGTTTTCTCATTTATAGAAAAAGCAACTGTGGTATAAAATCTTTGTATTTTTACCATGACTGGGCTTTATTTTGTTCATGAAATTTGACGTGAACATGTACATAGTTCTATATAGAGATTTGTCTTTAGGTAGTTGACCAACGTTTTGCAACGTATCAGGAGTAATGAACTTTAATAGTGTTAACCGAGGTTTCCTAATGATTTTTATTAGGAAACCTTGGTAAAAGTTTCAACACGAAACATCGTTAGCTACTCTATGAATTTTCTAAACGCTCTGAAGATGAATTCATGTAGCTGTGATTGTGCGTATTGTACCTATGAGACTTTCTTATCAAGTTTTATTGAACATATCTTTCAGATGATGTTTTGGAAATGGTGGGAATCTCGTCAGTTTTATCTAACTCCTTTAACTGTCTAATGTCATTCTCTTTGCATTGTCCTTCACCTATCTTAGATAACAGTTAAGCACACGCAAGGATCGCCTGTCTGAACGAACAGATGTTTACTCACATAGTCTAAATAGCGCAAAAACATGTTTTTTTAATTGTAATATAAGCTGATTTACATTCTTTTTAATGCTTTTTCATTCAAGAGATTTTGATACATTAAGTCACAGACAACATGTTCATCAATTCCTCCGAATGCTACTTCATTATTAAATATTTCTTGCGTTGATACGCTAAAATTTGACTATTTTGTCTCGTCTATTCTATGGCAAAAATTTATAGTTGAAAGTAGATTGATCTCATTAACAAACTGTATTTTCTAAGTAATTTTCTAAGTCAAATATCCATATCTTCCTAAAAGATTAATGGACCGATACCAAATTCGAACTCATTAATGTGGACTCATATACCAAAAATCAGCTCAATCGCTTTAGAGTGTAGCAAAAAGCTAGGAAAACTGATTGACATACACACCGGTTGAAAGACGAACAGACAACCAGAGTGCAAACCATAGAGTCCATTCATCGGCTTCGCCATTTGGGGAATAAATGTAATACCTGGTACAACACAAGGTTCGATTACTTGTTACAGTTAACAACATCGTGCAATTGACAAGGTGAATGATTTTGCAATATTTTTTAATGAAATTGAATGAGTTGGATGAGCTAGTTTGAGAGAAATTGAAGGGTGGTAATCAAATATTGTTAATCTTGTTCACAAAATAAGGGATAAGATATGCATACATGTTTTGTAGAAAGCTTCCTATTTCTTCAAGAACCTATCACTTACACTTTCAATTATGTCAGTGAAATCGCGTTCTTTTCTTGGTTATTTTCTTAATGAGGTTATTGATTTTATCTTTTTCAGAGCGTTTGACAGTTTGAAGCGTTTTTGAATGGTTTGAATGAGTGTTTGGAATGAAGGAATGAAACGCTGAGCGAGTGATTTGGAATAGTTTTCATCGAGAAGAATGTCAATTTCACGAGGTTGTTCATTGTAAAGCTTTGGTAGGTTTGTGCCGGTAAAATTAGCATATCTGTGAAATAAACATTACCTACGCAATGTTTCGGACTGCCATCAATGGTCTTGGAAATCGGAAGTTCGGCTGTCAATAATGGTTCGTCTACATATGGGTTCCCGACATCGACGTATATTCCCGCTATACCTTTTAAACGAAAGAGAAGACAAACCGTAAAAACGCAAATTATACTAGTTGTATATATCTTAAAACTGATAAATTGTTGATTTTCATGTTTCTGAATTTTTGATTGTGTACTACGATAGGATAAGTAGTTGTTTATGTTGTTTGTGTCGTCGTTGTT
Organism: Fragum whitleyi; assembly: GCA_948146395.1. Classification (NCBI taxonomy): domain Eukaryota; kingdom Metazoa; phylum Mollusca; class Bivalvia; order Cardiida; family Cardiidae; genus Fragum; species Fragum whitleyi. Next base: position 1,315,552 of record OX411550.1, read on the forward strand.
GTTGTTTTGCATTGTTTTAGTTGCCTTTTTCCAGTGTTGCTGTGTCAGAGATTTGTTCCTTAGATATTGTCGAAACAATTATTATCTGCTTAATTCTTGTTAACCATTTTGTATTTGCCCACAAGGATTGTTTGCGCATTTTAGCGACATACATCCATGCATGGACCAGAATCAAGTGTAAGGTACACTGCGATATGATTGAAAAACTGTTAAAAGCGGCATACATTATTTGAACAAATAGCCAAAGTTCCATCGCTGTGAAACAAACTCAAAAAGAACAAAAAAAAATACATACAGGTATTTTTCTGAAATATTGGAGTTCATTTGCATTTTTGCAAACAACAAAATGTCTTGTAACTATCATCATTTTCAACACGTTCAAACGATGCAACGATTCTTTTGTTGTTCATTATATTATTATTATTATTATTGTCAAGTTGCAACCTTGCAACCAGAATTTACACAGTAGATTAACATCGTGAAAATGACATCCATCTCGATCAAAGCCATTCTAAATTATTCACTCATACCAAACACTCACTCAAACAATTTAAAGACTTTCAAAATTACTAAGAAAAAATTCGACCAGCATCTACATTTCAAATGAATATAGCCAGAAAAATAGCTATATCCCTTACTTAATTGAATTAGAAAGCGTCTGATTGTTTTGAATAAACAGGAGGCTTTAAAAGAATATTTATGCATATTTATTAAAGGGAGATAATAAAAATCGCTGATTATGTTCATTTTGAACAAAATTCGCGAAACTGGTTTACCTCCGTTGAATTTTACTCAAAACTCGCTCCACACACTCATTCAAATTCATTACAAATTATTACATTATCATTAATCTTGTCAATTTCACGATGTTCTAAACTGTAATACTCTACCAGTACATAAAATCAACCACAAAATTATAAAAGTATAAATCCAACGTCCTTTCGGGTTCATTTTGAAATTCAAAATAAACTTACATAGATAAATAAGATATTATAAAGATAAATCGCTGATAAAACGATTCCCAATCACTATTTGGTACAATGTTTATGAAGAGGATGATCGTTCGGTATAGTGTAAGATCGATTTATATTTCATTGAGAGAACAAAAAAAAAAAAACTATAATTCAGAAGTAGAGGAGTCATGAGTGAATATATAGCTTTTGTTAATCACTCAATGAAAGATTTATCTATCTTACCCGAAAAACAATCCATCATTCTATTTCTTTAATTTAAAAAAAAAACTGACGAAAAGGGATTTTTATTTTTTTGACAAATTTGTTAAAGCGCATTATTTTGCAAGTGATTACTATGATAACGTATATAAGCCCAGAACGAGGGTATTCAAGAAAAATAAATCGGTCATATCGCGATGGCTGGACCAACTGACAATGTATTTTTTCTCGTTCTCGCTAGTACCTCCATTACATCCTTTTCTAGCCTCCGGCTGCTACTTCACTTAGGTTTTTGATATTTACTTACGGTAGTACACAAACATGGAAAATGATGTAAGAAGCCTTCGAAAATAATATACATATCGGGCTAGACCATGTGGCGCCTTGGGAATTTATAGATATAGGGCCTAGACCATGTGACGCCTTAGGAAATATTATAAATAAGGGCCAGACCACGTGATGCCTTCAGGAACAATTAACATAAGGGACTAGAACACGTGACGCCTTCGGGAATAATATATATATAGGTTAGACCATGTAATGCATTAGGAAATAATATATACAGGGGGTAGACAACGCGACGAATTCAGAATTGATAATATACATAGGGTTTGGGACCATATGAAGTTTTCGGTAATAATATTGATTGGGGCTCGACCATGTGACGCCTCCAGGAATAATATACATACGGACTAACCCACGAAGATTTACGCACCTATTACACGATATTAATTCTTGGATAAGCATGGTTTTCCTTCTTAGCTGAAGTATGGGTTTATCAAATTTACTTGATAGCTTTGAATTTTCTAGAAAACCCTTTAATCTTTTTTTTTTTTTTAAACACGGTACTACGCTTTGCACGTGTAATTGCGTGCAAAGCAGGGAATCATTTCGAACTTTCACGTACGTTTTGTTTAAAAAGGGAGTTTCAATGTTTTTGTGAGAACTTGTGTAAAAGTACAACTTACCTAATTATAATCTAAGTTGGAGATTTAATTTATCAATCTCAACATATATACGTACTCTTACATGTATCACTAGTGGTTCAAAAGGAGAATCATACACACGTTATTTGAATTTATATGAGATAAATGGACCCTTTGTTTTTTAACTTACAATGGCAATAATTTTTCAAAACAAGAAGTATTGTAAAAAAAATGTATCTGACACTTGTTAAACTATTGTGTCTTGGAAACGGTAGCAAAAAATAACCCGGAAGGCTAGGCCTATGTAGACCGCTGGTGACGTCTGATCGTCAAGGCAACTTGATGGTCTATTGTCAATCAGTAAGTCGAAATATTGTCAAAAAGCATAGGAGATAACGTGGTCTCGAGGTCGATTAAGCCTCGATGTCCATCGTAGGCCCAACTTTATATTGATCAAATTGCATCCATTTTTTTTACTTGTCACAAAAGAGATTTGCACGCAATATTAAGACAATGCGTGTGAATTTCCGTTTATTTACAGTCGCTACCGTAGCACATGCCCGTATCAGCGACGCCCCCAGAAGACGGTTAGTTTTTACGGGGTATAGAGCAAGGATACATGGCGAAACTACTGCTGAGATTCGCCATGTTTCTTTAACGTGCTCGGTGTAAAGCACCGTCTCACGGGACGTTGGTTTAACCTCTCATCCGACAGACAATAAGTTTTTTTAGTGTGCCAGCCGTGGAATCGAACCAAAGCGAATTACCTTCAATGATTTGAGAGTTCGGTGCTCTACCGACTGAGATCATCGGGCTGACTTTAGACAAAGCCATCCCCTTGTCAGCTTATATTCAGGTTTTATCCATGATAATTGTTCTGGAAGGGCGGAGCCTAATAACGAGTCGTTGCACTTAAGGTTGAAAAAATTAAGCCTTTATTTACAATTACCTATTTCTACAATGAGTCAACATAAACAACTTGAGAACTTAAATCGTACTTTGGTTTCCAAACCCATGTCACTTCAGTTCGAGGTTTCGGTAAACGAACGATGAAAGTAGTACTTTCTCTGTGCATCTGAATCCTTTAAGGGATCAAGAATTTGCATAATTAAGGCCTTACTTTTGAAAGAACCTAAAATATTGAAAAGTAATTATAATTACGCCATGACTAAGTCACGCCCTACATGTTGTATATTAAGTTAAATATTCGTAATAACATGTCACTCCTTCACTTTGGTATAGTGATTGTAATCATGTAGAAGGGCCGGGGGCCTATATAATTTAATTTCGCTCAATTAACCTGAAATCTCGTCAGAATGATTGTCTTGTTGAAATATTGGACGAATCCGAAATTCGGTCCACTTGGGATAAGAACAAGGTCACTGGTTCAAATCTTAAAAAAAAAGTTGTATGCACTCTAAGATGTCCGATTAACCTGAAATTTGGTTAGAATGATTGTCTTGTTAAATCCCAATGAGTTTGAAATTTGGTCAACTGGGATCACAAACGAGGTCACAGGGTCAAAACTTAGAAAACGTATGCACTCTAAAGGCCAAATTTTATTGCCGGGTCAACCTAAAATCTGACAGAATAATAACCATGGTAAAATCTCAGATTAGTTCGAAATAGGGTCAACCGATGTGGGTCAGAAACAAGGTCACAGGGTAAAATATAGAACATCATTGTATGCAATCTAGAGGCCACTTTTTGTGCCCGACCAACATTAAATTTGATCGGAATGATTGTCTTAATGAAATCTAAAATTATCTAAAATTTGGTCAACTTGGGTCATAAAATAGGTCAGGAGGTCAAATCAAAGAAAAACCTTGAATGTTAGGGGCCACTTATTTTGCCCATTCAACCTGAATATTGGCAAAACGGATCATCTAGTTGTTTAGAAGAAACAGCATTTTTAAGCGTACTGACTATTCATCGTACTTTCAAAAGTTGTATTAATCAATTTTTCGAGTTACTTCAGGTGAGCTATTTAGGGACACTATAGTTCTCCATAGTGGCTCTCTTATTTATTAGCGTCAGTCTATTAGGTTTATATTAGGACATCAAAAAGATTCAGATAGATTGGGGGTGTTTCTTTAATGCTTTTCGGGGGTTTATCGAGAAAAAACGGTAGATTATCACTTGATAATCTCACCGCAAAAGCAGTGAAATTATCAAAAACTTATACCCCGCTTTTGTGCATTTCATTCTATCTGACTTCATCTATGCAGGGCGAAATAAGTGACGTCACAATGAACGTTGCATAGCAATCACGCGCAAAATGACGCGCTTTACGAAAATATGTCCTAGAAATTTCACATTTTGTCTCATTTTTGCAATAAAGAAATAGAATAATCGTTTGTTTTTCGAGTAAGATCGATTAATATTTCATTTCGTGAACAAAAAAAAGCTATATTTTCACTCGTGGCTTTTGTTGTTCACTCAATGAAACATAAATCGATCTTACACTGAAACAAACAATTATCCTCTATTTCTTTAATGCATTTCGGTGGTTTATCGAGAAATAACGGTAGATTATCAATTGATAATCTCACCGCAAAAGCAGTGAAATTATCAAAAACTTATACCCTGCTTTTGTGCATTTCATCATATCTGACGTCATCTATGCGGAGCAAAATAAGTGACGTCACAATGAACGTTGCATAGCAAGCACGCGCAAAAAGACGCGCTTTACGAAAATATGTCCTAGAAATTTCACATTTTGTCTCATTTTTGAGAAAATAGAGCTTTTGTTGTTCACTCAATGAATATAAATCGATCTTACACTGAAACAAACGATTATCCTCTATATGAGTAAGGTTCTGATCACTTTTACTCAAAACTGGAAAGTGGTGAACTTTTTTCCATTATATTCGCTGAGTGTTTTAGTTTGTTTAGTTCCATCCGCAATGAAATCAAAAAACAAAATTCTTCTTCGTCAATCCAAATACGAATGCAATTATTTATGCACCTGTTTTAAACAACCTTTGGTTACCACGAATTGCTTAAAATTTCCCACTCTTTGTCTAAAGAAAATTTTAATCATTGTCTAAAGTAAACAACATCGTGAAATTGACAAGGTGAATGATTTTGGTATTACTTTAGAACGAAATTGAATAAGAGCGATGAGTGAGTTTTTAGTGAATTTAAAGGTAGGTATTCAAATATCACTAATCTTGTTCAGGATGAACCATATACATTATGTATGCATTGTTTTTCATCTAAATGTCTGTGTAGTTTAAGATCATAGCCAAAGTGAATATTCCTGATGTATATTGACCTTATTTTCAAAATACAACGTAGCTAAATTTGCAAATACAAAAACAAATTTGAGATCGATAAAAAAATCAGACACTTAAAATACACTTTATTTGCAAAACTAACCAGATATTTACGTAGAAAAAAGAACCAATGTACAAAGAAATGCAAATGAATTGAAAAACAGAAAAAAGGTCAATATACTCTCTTGAATAAATATGAAATGTTTTCTAGATTCATTATATACTTATCATATGTTGGGAGAAAAATTAAAAAAGGCAATACAATATATAATAATATTATGATATTATACTATATATAATAATATTTATTACCTACCTTTAAGTAAATATGCATACAAGTTCTATAAATGGACTCCTAATTAATGAAGAACCTATCAGACGCTGAAATTTGAGAGGTTTAGATAGTTTGAGTAGGTGTTTGGAATGAATGAATAAACGAATGAATGAATGGATGGAGCGCCGAGCGAATGGTTTTAAATGGTTTTGATCGAGATGTCATTCGGAACATTACTCGGACTTTTCCGTAAACTGGAAAGTACCTCGGACGTAAGTGTAGTAATTTTTGGTCATCTTTAGGTAATTCGGCTCCTTGTGGTACTTTGGTTGATACGCTTGAAGAAAAGCAAATTCCTTTAATGCTTTCAGATCGTCTATGGAGATCTTTTTGGCATATTTTGATTTGAAAGCAAAACGCAGTAAAACACTGCGTTTTCTTTTCAAATCATAATATGTTCAATTTTCGTTGAGTTACGTTGATTTTGTTTTTCGCAGCGTCATCCTCAGTTATATTTGTGACGTCATAGAAACCTACGTGCGAAATGACGCGCTTTCATGACCGCGCCCTTATCATTCCCGAGGTCTATTCCGTAAAATCGCCGAGATTCCCGAGTGTCGAGATGTATGTCAATTTCACGATGTTGTTAACTGTAATAAACGGGACAGTAAACACCCTGATCAGGCTGTGTGGGTGTACCAGCTGGTGTGAGTTTTACTTTGGCACATGAGAAACGGTTGGATTGCTTTACTGTTTTCTGAAAGATTCATGCCGCTTTTAACATTATTTCAATGTTATTTCAATGTTAATGTATGACACAAAGAATAGTGCACGTATGCATGGATTTTTGTTGTATCCCACAAGTAATAACTTCATTTTTTGATCGGAGCCACAAGCTGTCCGTGCAACAATGGCGTGCTGGTCATCATATGCTCATTGGTGAGAGACAAATGACGCTTGTCACAATGACTTTAGTAGACATAGACATAGACATTCTTTATTGACATAAACTTATAAAGCTTCTAGTCGTACAATGATACATACATATAGATATACACGTAAAAGTTATCAAATGGTGAAGAAGTTTCGTGACAGGTATTTAGTATTATGTGGGATTAAAGTTGACCGAGCCGAGATTCGAACTCGCTGTCCAAAGATTGTCAAAACAGTGGGATATCGATTGAACTAGCCGGCCTCGGCTAAAAGACGTGCGCGCTAGACCTTTTGGCCACATGGGTTTGCCCTTCTTTGAAATGGTTGGAAACGTGAAGTACGGCTCTTTCAGCCCTCTCATCTTATCAGCCACATACAATTTGATGAAATATAGGTAATATCATGTGTACCTTTAGGATAAAGATACATGTTATGTTTATTCGGTTGTCGCATTAAAGTGCAAACTATACTGAGCGAATTTAAAAACGCAATACATAAAAACACCACTAAAACTAAAATACGTGCACAAAGTCAGACTAAAATATAACTAATTTGTTCCATCAGCGAGTTATCTTGTATCTTACAGTATCGTCATTTTGAAACATTCTCTTGTATGTCAGTTACGGAGACAATTTTAAACACCCCTTCAAAACTGAAATTCCTCCATTGTCTCACTGCTAGGAGAGGATCATTATTTCAAACTTAAACAAAAGTCAAACCAATTTTAGGATAAAGTTATATGAATCAACGGGACAAACACATCATCAATACAGCGTATAAGCACGTTTGATCCAAAGGCGGCACCAAAACGTATCTAAGATGGAAGAGGACAATAGTGTTTTTTTAGATAAGTGCATAAAGATTGGTATCTATGGAATCTTGTCTTAGCGCGATCTCAACGGTGCATATCTTTTAATGTTCAATTCAGAATTTGCGTAACCATGACGTCGTTAAAGAGACGATTTCGCGCGTTTTTCACAGATGACACTACACCTTTTAAACGCTTGCCGCATCTTATTTAAGAAGATCCAATTCAATGAAAAATACCAAAATGACGCAAAAAAAAACTTGTTAATATTGACATTTAATCAGGAAGTACTTACATTCATTGATCGAAACATGTTATTGAATCAAAGTTGATTTTTTAAAATTTACAGCCCGAAAAATACAAAATTGGCCCGATGAAATTTGTCTTAAATTTGATATTTTTTTTTTTCCAATTTTCGATTTATGAGCTCGTATCTTAATGTGACGTTTCACCGTACGGAATTTCTACAACAGGGGATCAAAGTTTATTACCCTAACGTCGAAATTTGGAAAAAGACAAACGCAGAACGTCGAAAAATTCGCTAAATTCATTTGACATACTTCACTAAAAGTATTTTAAAGAATTCTGTATAGAGAAAAGGTAAATGCCGATAATATTTTTCATTTTTTATTAACATTCATTGGGATTTTCAAATTTTATTGAAATGATATCACTGCACCCACAAATAGTGCTTTAACGTGCCAATTAATTGTAACGTCATATCGTCGAGCTTGCGATAAAAACTTACAAAAAACAGTGTTCATTTACAGCGACATTGACGTAATTCTTACTGAGGTCATAGATCATCAACACTTCTGTTAGGTAAATTCATGTCTACCGCGAAGTTCTCGGTATATTGGAATGAAATTCTGAGGGCCTTTTCTTTAGAGACTATTGAACACGTGTGAGAATTTCGATCTTTTTATACTATAGATCGCAAATTAATCAAAATAAAAATAGAAATTTAATAGGTGTAATTTGAACGGCAATGTCATAGATTTAACGTCAAAATGTCTACCTTTAAATATAGTTTATAAAAAATCTGTGCGGGGAAAGTTTAAAACTTTTACTTTTAACCAAACTAGAATTTAAAAATATAATATCAAAATTTGAAAAAAAAATCATCGGGCCAATTTTGTAAAATTTTGTTAAAAGCGAGATTTTTGGAACAGTAAAATATGTGAATATTGAATTCAATCAACTCACATGTCTATATATTTAGATACGTTCATTAAGCTTCATTTTAGTGCAATTTGCAGAACGAAAACGTCCCAAATTAAATCGCACTGTGCATTTAACTGGGAATAGGGTCGTTTGTAGAAAGCGCGACAAATCGTGATTTTTATGACGTCATGGTAACGTTATTTCTAAATTAAAAAAGCAAAACATATACGCCGTTGAGATCGCATTAACTTAGGGATTACATATATACCAAAAATTATTCACTCTCTCAAAAAATGCTATTGTGCTCTTCCACCTTAATTGACAAGAATTCACGTCACTTACATCCTTTTCTCATGAATGTCATGCATGTCATGCATGACTGAGACGACACTTGGGGGATGGTTACGACATGACGCTTGTACGTCATTTAGTCACGTCTCTTGAAACTCTTTATGGACAAGGTCCTACCGTACAGATTTCGAATCTCGATAATATAAATAAATAATTTGTGAGTTTAATGCTGGTTAAGGGCTACCCCATTCTAAGGAACAATTGCCTTTGTGACATACTAAATTCAGAGCTGTTTCAAAATGAATAAGTTAATTTCACTTTTTTAACTCTACTTTTCGAGTTATGGGGGCTATTCTGGTCACCCGGACGCCGGCGTTGGCGTCGGTGTCGTCGTCGGCGTATTGCTTTGGTTAAGTTTTAACGCGGAAGTGTTTAAAATCTCTGATTCTACTGAATATAATACAATAATATCAGCCTCTAGACAAAGATGCATTATTCTGTTATTGAAATTAGTGGAATTTTAACCCTTTCCGGACTTAGAAATTCCTGTTTAAGTTTTCATGTGTAACTGTTGTTTATCTTTTATATCTCTGTTTCTACTGAAGCTGTTGCTTGGAAACTTTGCACATGCTTTTGTTACCATTATATCAGCCCTTAGCCAAAGACTCAGAACTCTGATATCTTATATACTGGAATTTTAACCATTTTATGACTTACAAATTTTTGGTTAAGTTTTCGCATGCAACTGATGTATATTTGTTATATCTCCGTTTCTACTTAAGCTTTTGCTTGGAAACTTTGCACATGCTTCTTTGATCATAAAATCGTCCTGTAGATAAAGATTGATTACCCTGAAGTTGGATTCAAGGGAATTTTAACCATTTCGGACTAACAAATCCTTGGTTAAGTTTTTATGTGCAACTGTTGTATATCAGTTTTATTTAAGTTTCAACTTAAGCTATTGCTCATTACTCTTGACTTTCATTTAGTGGAATTTTCCAATGCCGATATTGATTTGCTGTTACTATCCAGCACCGGGAATGGTCGAGTTTAGCTTTCATCTGACATTTCTTGTTAAGTATCCTCCATACTTGTGTTAAATGTAATCAATCAACCGTGGAAAAAAGCAATGACAAATGGTATTGAGCTGTAGACTGCTAAGCCGGTGTCCCAGAGTAACCAGTCCCCTGGGTAACGTGTCCCCGGGGACAGGTTACCCCGGGGTAACGTGTCCCCGGGGACATGTTACCCTAGAAATCAGCCGGGGTAACCTGTCCCCCCTGGGGTAGCCTGTCCCCCCTACAGATATTGTAAACCAATATATAGTCACATTTCTTTTACCAAGATATTTTTTATTCTATGCGTTACAAGTCTCTTTCTTTGATCTGTATGTAATTTTAATCTGTTTTGCGAACTGTTTCAGTTCTGAAGGATTTTTATATTTTTCATGATAAGTATTATAACAATTAAATATTTTTTTTTTAGAAAAATAATTTTTTAATGTAATCATGACTATGGACATATCTATGAATGATTTTGTCTTTAGAAAAATTATTCAAAGCATCATTTTTTTCTTTGTGTGTATTTGGGGGGGGGGGCACGTTACCCAAGCTGGGGTAACCTGTCCCACCCCCAAAAATGCTGTCAGCAATGATATATGCAAAAAAAAACCCTTATGTTTTCAATTATATAATAATATTTCAAATTGTTTGGGGGGAAGGTTTCCAACGCTGTGGTAACTTGACTCTGAGACATGTTACCCAGGCCTGTTAACCCAGTGAAAACACAAAAAAGGTTGTTAATGAGGATTTATTCAAAAATACTTGCAAATACTTTTTTTTTATTTGAAAACTGTGTGATAGTCTCATTTATATCAAAACTGTTATACAAATTATACAAATTCACTTATTAGAAAAATTATTGTGAGTGTATGTATATGTCGGGGGGGGGGGGGGGGGGGCAGGTTACCGAACCTAGGGTAACCTATCCCCGGGGACACGTTACCCAGGCCTTTGTTGGTTGATGTTTTGATTTATTTGTCATGTTTAAAAGCTATTATTCAATCTAATAACATACTCTGAAAAAATTAAAATGATGCAATAATAAAAAATATTCAAGTGCTAAGATTTTTCTTTAAAAAGATACAAAAAAAAGAAATATAAACATACATAGCCATTGAGGAAATTTTCTAAGAATATCTTTCTTAATAAAAAGAATGACTGGAAGGTGATATCCTTAATGATAAAGGTATTTGGAATAGGGGGACAGGTTACCCTGGGGTAACCTGTCCCCCGGGGACATGTTACCCTGGCTTGGGTAACCTCTCCCCCTTTCAAAAGAAGAAGTATTGAATGAATTTGTCATGTTGCTTTCTTATAAAAACTGCAATATTAACATGATATGTTAATAAATGCTATTTATCAATCTAAATATGGACTTGGAAAAAAATTAGATATTGCAAAAGTAATATTGCAAAAAATTAAAACATGCAAGCGCTAAGATTTTTTCTTTAAAAAAAACATCAATTTTTTTTAAAAAATGAATGAAATATTTTTCAATGAATATCATATGACAATTTCTTAATAAAAATGAATGACTGGAAGGTGAAATCATATGAATAAAAGCATTTTGAATAGGGGGACAGGTTACCCAGGGGTAACGTGTCCCCGGGAATCAATCAATAAAATAATTACTTGATAGCTTTAAAGCTATGTGAAGCTACTTGTGATGGCAAGAAAGCATTTAAGGTGGCAATGAAAATCGGCTGCCGCACTCTATCAACCGGAAGACAGCATCTGGTTATTTTACAGTTTTTTTGCGCGGTGATTAAATAGACCGGGTTTATTAAGATTCTGCTGAAGAAAATAAGGTGAAATAAAGATAGTTAAATTTCATCAACTAGCTACTTTTTAACATTGGATATCAATTAACGATCGGTCAATTGAATTTAACGATATATCTGCGTGAAAAAATACTCTTCAATTAGGAGAGATATTTATCAAATAACCAAAAACCTATATTTGCATAGAAAGGTATACTGATTTTTTACCAAATAAAAGAAATAAAAATGGCCTTTAAACATAATGGAAAAATAAGAAAAATTTTCATTACCAACAGTCATTGTGTATGAGTATAAGGTCCATCAACAGGTAGGTGTTTTATTGTTATCAACTTGCATTGATCTAATGCAAGACCAAGGGTGAATATCTAAATTTTGCTTAAAAATATCCAGCATCATCCAAAGGCAGAAAACTCTGGTTTTAAAACAAGTACGGATAGGTACCTTCAAATTTTGGTGTTATTACAACTCTATTTTTCATCTACAACATATGTGAACAAGAACTGAATTCATTAAAAAAAAAATAAAAATGAAACTCTTGTCCATTGCTACCTCCAAAAAAAATCGAAAAGAGAGTGGTCAAAATTGTCTTTGGCTTTTATATGCATACATTTTGCTTCCGGTACTTTAGCAGATTGAGTAGCACCTGTTTTCCTCTTAAATGATTTTGTTTGCTCGTTTGAATTGATTCAACGTCGCTTTTAACATCACAACGGCTTAAGCAACTTGCAATTCCTGATCATCTACGACCGTAAAACACTTCTAGAATGAAAATTAAGACCCTCTTTTCTAAGACATTGGGTTGATGTTCACTGAAATTATTTGGGGTTTTGTTTTTAACGAGTGTAATATTCTAGGCCAGATCGATAACATAGATAGCCAATATTGTGACCACTAGAGGGGTAAGAAGTAAACTGCAATGAAAACTAATTTTCTCTTAATTTCTGTCAAACTACATCCATAATAAATTGGAAATTTGATCATGTCTGAACAAAGGTTTCAGGAAGATGAAGAAATATTAAGCTAAAATTGCGCCCCCTAGAGCGGTATCAATGTAATTGTTGACGTCCAATAGTTGCTGGAAACGGACAACAAAGTGTCAGGCAATTTCCTGATGTGATTTGAACATTCATTATGAAATTATTGATAGAATACCAAAGTGATATTGAAGAAAATAATATAAGGAAAGTTGGTGATATTTAAATAATCTTTAATGGCAACTTACTTTATAATTGATCCGTTACAGATAAAAACATAGTGATATTGACAAAGTGAATGCGTTTGGTATGATTTTGGAATGAATTGAATGCATGCGGTGATTGAGTTTTTAGCTAAATTAACGGGAGGTAATCCAATATCGCTAATTTTGTTTTGGAAGAAAAGAATCGCGATATTTATTATCTTCCTTTACAAAGTAGTGCATATACGTTCTATGAATAGCTTCTCTCTTCTTCAAAGGTTGCTTATAATTTCAATTTTGTCACTGAAAATCGCGATTTTGTCCAGCTACATGTATATTTATTTTGAATGCAGTTGTTGATCGTATATTCTTAAGGAATTTTGAGCGTTTTTGAATGGTGATTCTTTAGAATGAATGAATGGGGCGATGAGTAGGCGATTTAGGATATTTTTGAGATGGATGTCAATTTCGAGATATTATTTACTCTATGCACTTTTATCCACTTGCGCTTACGTGCTTGTTGGAAAGTCCACCTCTAATTTCACATTTCATACAGTAAATTACAATTTGAAATTGACATTAATTTCAATCAAAACCATTCGAAATCGCTCACTCAGCTCTCCAGTCATTCATTCGATACACTCATTTAAGCCATTCAAAAACGCTCCAAAACACTATAAAACACTACAAAATAGATAAGATCAACAACTATACTATAAATGAATATAGCTAGAAAAAATGGTATTTCACAGACAAAATTGAAATTATTAGCGTATGATTTGATGTTGAAAATATGAAGTTTTTTATAGAACTTACTCGCATACTTTCTTAGAAGGGGGTAATAATCATCGCTAATTTTGTTCATCCTGTACAAAAGTAGCAGTATTGGATTTCATCCATTTAATTTCAGTTAAAAGTCACTCCTCCTACTCATTCAATTTCATACAAAAATCATTCCAAAATCAATCATCTTGTCAATTTCACGATGTTGTGAACTGTTGTACATAAATAACTTGATAGCCAAAGCGTTACAAATCTCTAAAAGTAACACTACACCGTTAATGGCATCTTCAAGATTTATTCATTTTTGTTTACACTTTCATAATATTGCACGATAATTCAACTTGCAGTCCATGGCTACTTTCAACTTACGGTTAACACTGTATAATGCCTCCAAGTTTTTAAACGACGACTGAGCACATTTTTATCATCAGAAACAAAATTTTATGTGACTAACGTACTCAAGGGATTTCCAAATACCCTCTCCTGCAGTTGAGCTTAACGATGTTGTCTAGGGTTCTCAATAACTGGTCGAAAAATGTTCTTTATTTTCAGCCAATAGTATTAATATATGACATCAATGAGCTAATATAGAAACATGGATTCAAAAGTTATTATTCCCAAATGAGGAAAAGTGTGAATGGTTTGTTCTCAATATATGTATAAAAGAATCGCTTCTACGGAAAACGGAAACAAACTATCAAATTTTCTTCGTATCTTAAGTTGTTTTGGGCCTTACATCCGCATCTACAAACAAACATGTAAAAGGCGTCACACTCGGCAAGCACCAATCGGAGTCTTGTCGTTTTGTGGCACTAAACTATCAAACATTTTCATAATTACTGTTTACAGCCTTGTAATTCATGTACTCTGCAGTTGGTGAGTTTGTGTCCATATAAATATAAACATTGTCTGCAACAAGTTCTTCAACTACATATTCATCATTATCTTCATTACAATCCATGGGAACATAGTCAATATCTACCATCGTGGGTGAGTTCATAGGTAGGTAATCGCCCCCTTCCTCGGTGTTAATTGGAATACTAGGCGAAACAGTCTCAAATGGCAGAACTTGCTTATTGCTTGAGTCTTTTCTGTTCTTTAAATTATCCTTTTTTCGTTTGCTATTGTCTTTGTCTTCTATTTGTTCTAGTAGCGGCATATTTTGCTCTCTAAAGTCTGTATTTATATACCCGTGTTTTACACCGTTTAGTTCAGGTATGTCGTCACCTGTTGAAACATTTACGTATGATCCATGACTACAGGGTGTAGGTGGTGAAGAAAGATCTATTGACTCCACTTCGTGAAAGTTATCTAACATTTCGTCTGTATTTTGTTCCTTTTTCATGTGTATTGTATCTGTTGAAAGGTTATCTCCTTTCGAGTGTACGTTGGCATATGTATGTTTCTTTTCCTTTGACTCTACAACACCATTATCCTTTACACTTTTTTCTTTGTGTCTGGATTCGGTGTTTTTGTCTTTGTTTACATTTTCATACGTATGTTTTGATTTTTTCGACTTGGGATGAGCAGTAGCATTGTTATCTAGTTCAGGCATTTCATGGTTTATGTTAACTTTTTTACCTTTAAATGACTCAAGATAGCGACCAGATAAATTGTTTGTTAGATTTCCGCCGTCGTGTATATTTGTATAACTGACACAGAGTTCACTGCTGTCGTTCATAGCCACACTATAGTATCCTCCATCCTCCGTATTTCCATCTGACAGTTCTCGGTGAGTACCATTCGGCGTAGACCGCAAAACATCATCAGATTCTTCTGTATGACCATACATCGGAGAGTTAAACTGAAAAATAATGTTATATACAATCAGTTACAGAATGTGTAAAATGAATTAAACAAGCGTTTAATATTATTCGTGTAGGGGATCATTTTGAAATAACCAACGAAAGCTCAAACGCCAAACTTTATTCAAATATATGATACATGTATACATTTCTTTAATTCTTTTCGGTGGTTTATCAAGAAATAGCGGTAGATTATCACTGGAAAATGCCACCGTCGAACCAATGAAATTATCAAAGAATGTTTTCGTTCATTATACACTATCTGACGTTATCTAAGCGAAGGCCAATAAGTGACGCCATCATGAACGTTGTACAGGAGTCACGTGTACAATGACGCGCTTTAAGAAAGTTTCTCTTAAAGTTTAACATTTTGTCTCATTTTGCATTGACTTAATAGAATAGTCGTTTGTTTTTCGAGAAAGATCGCATGATATTTCATTTCGTGAACAACAAACGCTTCATTTTTACTTGTTGTTCCACCACTCGTGAAAATATAGCTTTTGTTGTTCACTAAATGAAATCTAAATCGTTAAGTCATTTTTCGCTCTTGAGTCAAACGATCCAATGCTTTATATTAATTCAGACGGTCTTAAACCATGTCATGCTGAAATAAATCTTCTTTTTTTTCCCCAGAATATCATTTAATTTAAAGTACTTATAGCACTAGAATTCTGAAGTGCAAGACACTTTTCTTTTCAATGGCAATTTTATAATCAAGGGAACAAACATAGGTGCAGTTTGTTTTATATATTTTTTAATGTTAACAGGATTATTCCGGGTTCAGTATCAGAGGGGTTACTAGTTGGAAGCCCGTTATTAGCTAACTAGACGTTTTAATGTTTTAAAATAACGTAGAGCCGTTTAAAAAATATTTATATGGTCTGTATTGATCCAGTCATCGATCGTTCGGGAAAATCTATTTGATGAATGATTATCGTCCTACTTTTCTTTGTGAATTTTTAAAATGATCAGTTTATAATCACACGATGTTACAAATTTACTGAATCGGATTTTAAGAAATCGGGATAATCCTGTAATACACGTAGACGTATAAATTTGTTGAATTCCATCTATAAAATCGATAAAATTGACAAAAATATTGAAAACATTTGTTGGTGAATCTCCATGTTGCCTAATATAGGGATGAGTGTCTTTTTCACTGCGTTTATTGGGGTATAAAGTGCAATTGCCTTAGCACATGGCAAATAACGCCCGTAGGGCGTTATGATTTAGCCATGTGCTAAGGCAATTGCACTTTATACCCAAATAAACGCAGTGAAAAAGACACTCGTCCCTTATAATTGCAATCATCTAGATCGAAGAAACTATAAAAATACTCAGCCAAACCTTAAAGCTTCAAGTCTACTTTCTGCGCGTATAAATTACACGATCTATTTTTAGATCGTGTATAGTTTATCTCGCTATCGAAGTGAAATGTCATATAGTAAAACAAATGATACACAAATAAAAGACAACATTAAAAATCGTAGAGGTACTTATGACAAATAAGCTTGTTTCTGCCAAGTTAGTCTGTAATTTTGACCGAAAACGGCGTGGTCGGTCTTTGTTGAGAGGGTTGCTTGAAGGTCTTCGTCGACTCGCTGTTTTCTAAGTTTAGGTCGGCTCAGAATCACAACTGCATGCTTGTTATCGTAAATTCTTTCGAAAATATGTCAATTCATAATAGATTGAATAGCAATGTTGCGTTGATGATCGGGAACTAGGTTTATTCGAGTTCCTACAACACAGGATTTGCAGATCGAATTTCGGGGGTTTCTCGAAAGACCTATTGCATTTTATACAGACATAAAGTGCAATGGATTTCCCCACGTGATGCGATTTAAACCAATCAGAGTTCTTTATTTTATTGGATTGCAATTATTAGGAAATAAATGATGTAGTAAATCTGAGCTTAAATATTTTTTAATTGTATATTGACAAAACTGAAGATTGGTTCGACATTATTGTCAATATTATTGCCAATCATATGGATGGTGAATGGACCGCTTTAATTGTCAATTCCACTTTACTCACAGCGGGCATTAGTCTATCTCTGGCGGTCTGTCGCTGATCATTCTCGTACAGTTCCATCATATCGAGTGACATGGCTCCAGATCGACGCTCTCCGACACCTGTCTTCCGCATACTACAATATACAACAGTGTTTCATTGGCGTAACTAGAATTTTAAATGTACATGCACTCAGATGGCGACCAATATCGAATATATTTGATAAAGGCGATAAGAGGACTGTGGCAAAATATGAATGTCATCCGTCCGCTTCCTTTTTCTATGATTTGAGCGTTGGGTAATACTCAAAACATCGTAACTACAGCTTAAATAAGCTGTAGTTTCGATGTTATGATTATTCATCAACGACATTTTTCGAAAGAAGATTTATTAGTGTAATTCAATTGCGTATTGTGCGTAATGGGAGCTACACCCTTGATATTCGGTTATTTCACGGCGTTTCGAGTAAACAGTGATAGTCCCATGGTGAAGGAGGTGACGTTATGAACTTTTCCCCGACGCCGAAGACTGAGGGCCAGTATTCAGAATGTCATCCACGACTTCGATAGCAACAGTTTGTCACTGTTGCAGGAAACACCATATCTATTTTATTACCTGATCGATATGTTTTAATATATTCAGAAATATATTTTTTTAAAAAAAAAAACAAGTAATAAATAAAATTCATAAAAACACGTCAGTTGGTACGTCAATTTAACATGCAACAAAAAGACGTCATTTTCGCTGGCAAGCAACAGTTCGGTGCTTAGTGCGCATGGATCAAACAGTTCATACTGTTACCCGATCACGTGACTGAAAGTGCAATAAAGCTATTAAATATTTCGGAATGGCTAATTTACATTTATTTAGGAGGTCAAGTAATAATTCTGAACTATATGACATTTGAATCCAAATTTCCTTCAGCCCAATATCACGGCATGTTAGATTCAACACAGCCTTGTATGAGGGCGTGTTAGATTCAACTCAGCCCAATAAAATGGCATGTAAGATTCGACTCAGCCTAATATCATGTCAAGTTACATTCAACTTAGCCTGAAATAATGGCATGTACGATTCGACTCAGCCTTAAATTAAGTTAAGTTTTTTTTTCAACTGAGCCTGATATTATGGCATGTTAGACTCGACTCAGCCTAATATTGTGTCAAGTAACATTCAACTTAGCCTGTTATTATGACATGTAAAATTCAAATAAGCCTGATATTATGTCAAGTAACAAGTGAGCCTGATATTATGGCATTTAAGATTCGACTTAGCCCAATGTCATGGCATGTAACATTTCATTGAGTCTGATATTAAGGCATGTAAGATTCAAATCAGCCTAACATTAAGGCATTCAAAAATGCAACTCGGCTTATTATAAAGGTATGTAAGATTCAACTCGGTCTTTTAATACGGTATGTTAGATTCAACTCGGCTAAAAGTTTAGACACGTAAGATTCAACTCGGCCTTTTATTAGTGTATGTTAAATACGACTTATAGTAATGCATTTCAAACTCATCTCGGCCTTTTATGAAGGTATTTAAAACTCAACTCGACCCATTACTAAAGCATGTCAGATTTGACTCGTATCAATATTGAGGATTGTAAGAATTATCTCATTTTGATATAAAGACATGAAATTTCAACTAAGAAAACAGTATGACACGTCAACTCAGCCTAATATTAAGGCATGTAAGATTCAACTAAGCTTACTTTTATTGCATTCAATAACATCTGCACATTTCGTCGAAAACCTTCGGAATTCCACATTACCATTGGAATAAGATGAAGTTAAAATGTTCCGTCTCTCAAAACAAAAGACTATCCAAGTAGTCCGAAAAATAAAATATTACACTTCGCGTGGTCGTTCGGTCGGAATGTCTATCAATCGACTTTTTTTGTCCGAAGTAAGACTCAAAAAGGCGGATAGACCTAAATGAGGGGAAGTTCAATGAGATATTTTCCTATGTTAATTTTCTAAAATGGTTTTTGATACTCGAATATTACTTGAAAGTATGATAATAGTTAGGATCATAAAACTTCACATATGGATTTATCTTATCAGTCAGATGTGTAGGCTACAAGAACCATATCTCTTTTCTCCTTCTCATATTTTGAGAGATTCTCCATCGAAGATTGCGAACCATTGCTCTAGTCTCCATATTCTTGAGTTTTTGTCCTTTGTTAAATCTATATTTTTTTCATATTTTAAAGGACCGAGACAAATAAGATAAAATTAAGTCATGTAGGCCTCAGAGATGACTACAGGAGAAAAAGATACAATTATAATATGACTTTCGTCACGGTGTTGAGATAACCCTGTTGAATATTTTTTGATATTACACGGGTGTCATTACACTAGTGGAATAACTATGCAAATAAGCTAAGAACGTATTGAAGCGTTATATTTTCGATTTGAAAATGACGTCATAATGTATTTGTTAACGACAAACTGGTTTCGCGGATTAACACCTAGATTCGTATCGCAAAGGTTTCGGTCATATTTGAGCTTTTAAATTGCCATATATTTTTTTAACTCGTCTTCTAAAATAGATAAAAACTCGACACAGACTCGTTTTTATCTTTTTAAAGATAACTCGTTTAATAAATTCTGTATTCAATGACCACTCATTTAATATCCTTTAATTACAATGGCTTATCCTCGATACAATACTCTCTTAGCTGGTAAAAAAACTATCTGATTAAGTAATACACGAAAAAAAATGTGATATAACTCTAACCTGACTTCTTTACGACATTTAGTTCTGTACACAAAGCACACCAACGTCGACAAAATGATCAACCCGACGACCCCAGACACGATTGCCATGATTTCTGTCAAACTTAACAGTTCCATTTCACCAGATAATCTCGCTCTACCAACCGTTGCAATGGCACCGGACATATCAGTCACATTGTTAGAATTTTCCATCGTAGTCGTGGTAACGGTCATTGTTGATACTAACATTGTCGAAACAGTCGTTGATTTTGGAGACGATGTAGTTGTAAAGTTCGGTCCTCGTTTCCTGCCTTTGTTTTTCCTTCTGTCAAAAGCCTTTTTAATTTTTCGAGCTATATCGTTGAAAATGCTCATGTTGTTAATTAAAATTAATCCAAAATTAAGAAAATAACAACATGAAAATAAAATAAAGAAATCACAATTTCCCTTCACAAGAAATGGAATCCCATTGTTAGGTTTTCTTTGAAATTTAAATTGCAGACTAAGGTTTTACAGCATAAATCCATCAAAAACAAAACGTCTAACCACGAGTATCCCAAAACAGAACCACTAAAGGCCATATTAGTACATCTATCGGTTGTATTACACATCACTCGATTTTGAGTCAGCATCGTAGGTTATGTTTTTATCCCTTTGTGCATCTATTTACGATTCAATCACGTTTGGATTGCTGTTTTGTGAATCGATGATTTGATTGTTTAATCATATCTTATATGTATTCAAGTGAATACTCGGGGTTAAAATTAAGTTCTTATGTAGTAATAAAACAAGTCGAATGGGCCAAATTCGATTTCGTGCTGATTTTTTATATTGTGGATCCGATCTTCAAGTTGGTCCATAAAAATCAACATTATTGAAATCCCTTAGATTGACAATATAATCGATCGGGTTTCAGCGATCCTGACTTTTTTGTTGTTGTTGTTCGTCTCTCTTAAATGATGCGTTACGCCGCTTTAAACAATCTTTGGGTTATATCGCGACGGCTGGAGCACCAATAATGGATTCATGGAATTTCTCACACCATTACTACCATTTCATCTTTTCCTAGCCGCCAGCTGCTAC
Organism: Fragum whitleyi; assembly: GCA_948146395.1. Classification (NCBI taxonomy): domain Eukaryota; kingdom Metazoa; phylum Mollusca; class Bivalvia; order Cardiida; family Cardiidae; genus Fragum; species Fragum whitleyi. Next base: position 1,336,818 of record OX411550.1, read on the forward strand.
CCAACATAGGTCTACAATTATCAACAAACTGGTGGGAAACAAAATTGTCGGAAAGAATGGCGCCGTCGGGGATCGAATCCAGAACCTCTAGATTGACAGTCCAACTCGCCGCAAACAACATTTTGACGGCGGCCTAAAATTTTTATCAATGTACTTATGCAATATAACTGACAATAATTCTAAATGTGTTTGAGCCTATTAATTTGGTAAATGAATTGTATTCAGTAATTTTGTCAATCATGTCGATCGTATTTTTTTTATAGTCTCTTCTTATGTTAGACGTAGTTTCAATTTAATTGCACGTGTGATCATTTCTGAGTTGCATCTCAAACTTCGATTGCATTATCGCAATTATTGCAAAGTTTAGAATATCGTGAAATTGACAACGTGAATGATTTTGGATTGATTTCGGAATGAAGTCGAATAAATGGATGAACCAGTTCTGTATGAATTTAGAGGGAGGTAATATGATATCGGTAATTATTATCGATGTTTAATCACCACCCTCAAAAAATATACGCACTTTTCTATTTTTGTGTCTTCAAGACCAATAAGACGCTTCAAAATCGATATAAAACCAAGAGGAAATCGTAGAATAATTTTGATCGATTTATATATATGGTCGATGCTCGTTTTGAACGATTTTGAATGATTTCAGAGTGTTTTGGGTGAGTGGGCGCTGAGTTGGTGATTAAGAAATAATTTTGATCGGAATAAGTGTCAATTTCACGATTAACTGTAGCACGTTTTATAATGGACAACTTAAATGTCGCATCTGGTGGCATTGTGCCCGATTTTTCATTTTTTTCTATTTCATCACATCCCAAAAGCGATTGCACATGAAATTTCAAACACGTGAACCCAGTAAACACATTTCGATCGTAAAATGTCTGTCAATAAAAGAAAAAGGACGACAGAAGTTGCTTTCGTTCTAAAAGGCAACTGCACCCCTTCACAATTTGACTTCTTCAAAGAAACACTAATCTTAGAATTATCAGCGTGGTTGGTTTGAAAACTAAACTAAGGAAGGGTTTTATCAATATCATATCTTTCATGAAGATTAATCTAGATAGCAAGTAAAGGATTTTGAAGTAAGCCGTTGTTCCGGACTTGAGAGTGTCAAACAAAAGTCGAATAATTAAGTGTATCCGGACATGAGAAAGTGTATATTACTTATATAGGTGACAATATTGGTACAACAAGAAAAATAGCGTACAATATCATTTAGTTTGTGGTATAAACCAAAATCAATACTAAGTTAGTGCAAAGTGGTTCTTTCAAACCATTTTGCGGTCTACATGTACAAAGATAAACTTAGACAGTCGAGGTGATAAGGCTCAAATACAAACCATGAAATAAACAGATCAATGGCGCGAGTCATAAAATAGATTGACAAATAAAAAAATCATTAATGAGATTACTGTTAATCTCCAATATTTCCGCCATTTAAATTTATATAATTTCTTAAAATGGGCGACTTTAATGTCGTAACTACAGCTTAAATTAGAAGTAATTAGGCTCAAATACACAATCATGAAATTAATAGATCGATGTTGTCAATCAAAAAATCGATTAATTAATTGTCTTTCGGATAAGACGTTAAACCAAGGTCCCATGAGACGGAGCTTTACACCGAGCATGTCAAAGAACCATGGCGGATCTCAGCAGTAGTTGCGTTATGTATCCTTGCACTATGCCTCGTAACAACTTACCGTCTTCTCTGGGCATGTGCTACCTTAGCGACGATGAATAAACGAAAATACACACTCATTTCGTCCGACAACGAGTAAAATTTCGATACTTCAGCTTCAATTAAAGGAGAGCCTTGTCGAAGTAAGAATGCCGTTATTGAATGTTTTCATTCTTAATAGTTCGTAAACAGATTGCCTTTATTAGACTCATTTTGAGACATATCGTCAGGTAACGCAAAAAAAATTCCATTGGTTATAAATTGATTCATTAAAACAAAATGCCAATTTGTCTCAAGATAAGTCCGTCACACAGCTTGATGAAAATTTGGGTTTAGAATAGAATTTTAGTAATTTTGAATGAATATCTTTTGGACAGGTTTTGTGTAGACAGACAGATGGATAAATGTTGTAGAAGTATATTAAAAACAAGAGATGTTTGTAGAATATATATGCCCTCCATTAGAGCAGGTCGATGGCCTTTTCATTGTCATTTAACAAAGGTCAATAATTCAATAATTAAAATATGATGAGTAGAGTAATGGTTCTTGCTCGCTTCTCAATGAGATCTCAACACTTGTGAAGCTTCATGATTCTATCATGCATACTTTTTTAGATATACTCCGGATAAAGGAAGCTCTAAGGACGGACCAAATTTCGAGTAAATCGGACATGAGATGAAAGAGTAATGCTCCGAATAAGGACAGACAGGCAGGCAGAAAAGTTTATTGAAAGATTTGTACACAGTACATCATATTTACAGATAGTGATGGGCAGATTAATCGATTATAATCGCTAATCAGTTGGTGTTGGCTTCTGATTGTAATAATCGACGAAGAGATTTCATAATCTGGTCCTAACACATAAATGAAAGAAATTATATTTAGTTTATTGAACTGACATCAGTTTGATGGCTCAGCATGAAACAGTTGTAACTGCCTATATGTTTATAGGCAGTTACAACTGTTTCATGTTGAGCCATGGAGTTGGTAGAAAAATCTGCAGGAGAGGTCGTGAGTTTTAACTAAACTTTCATGTTCAATTTTTCAAAGGAATGATACTGGGGGTGCTTCATTAATTTCTAAGAAAAACGATTGTACGATCGATCATTAGTTGATTTACTATTCCAACCAAAAACCGATTATCGATTGTGATTTGAAACCGATTGCCAAACACTAATAATTTCATTTATATATTATACATGGAAAAAATATAACATGCCTAATAAACAACGTGATCTACATCTGACATCCGGACAACCGGACATCACTGGTGATCAGTCTTTGACGGGAGTATAACAATATTCAGTAAAATTTTTTATTAAGCGACCACTTACGGGACAATCAAAAGGCGATCGTCAAAGAAAATGGTCGCTTAATACACATTTTTGTCTACAAATAAGAAATGTGTAAGTTTGATAGAATATGTATACTATTTGCGAATTCCTCAATAACCCTATGTTGTTAACACTCATTAGCGTTTACAACATAGAGTTAGTAAACGATAAGTTTTAGTCAAATATTTATCTACATTGTAAGAAAGTTTAATGTAAGAAGGGGATTTAGATGACGTTCGCATAATACAATTGGTCGCTTAATAGACGTGGTCGCTCGAACAAGATTTACTGTACTCTTATTTAAGAGGTAAACATCATCCAACATTGTGTCTTCTGGCACATTGTTGAGCTTCCTTTTACATCCTGATGTAGCGATGAATGAATAAATAAATAAATCAGAGGAAGCGTTGGCGCTGTATGCTGTTCCGGCTTTTTTATAGGGAGACTAATTAAAACTTATTTTTCCTATTCCTTTTTAGGAGAGTAAAATGTCATAACTACAACTTGGACAAAGCTGTAGTTACGATAGTTAAGGTTCATGTAAAGTGTTTAAGACCCAATTTTAAGGGCATTCATTTGCTAAGAAAAAGCAGTATGTCCAGGAATATTATATGTCAAAATGAAGCTATTTATAAGCACAAGCAGTTGAAAAATATTAAACTGTTATAGCTATAGCGGTATAGCCAAAACATTGTGGAAAAGGGTCATTTTGTACAGAACAAGCAACTGCATGACTGTTGGATATAATTGGCTCATATTTTAACAAAGTCTAGCCTAAAGTACCATCCAGGTAGTGCTACAACCATTGGTATAAAACTCGGCCCCAAAACGTAGTTATGCAAGCAATTTATTTTGACTTATTTTATAAACACATATGTCATATATGCCATTCTAATTTTTTAAACGTGTAGATCATTTTAGGGTATGGTGTGTTATCACAACATAAATAGACATTAATAGATTCACTGGTGTTTAACGATGTTACCGTAAAATGTTTGTCTATGATTTTGTATGTTGGTTTGCTATGATTCTGTATTGCAATTGAGCGGGAAAAAATGCCTTTCTTCGATTTGCACGGGATTGTGTCTCATACACGTTGCTTTCCTACAACTGAACGCATGGCTGACAATTTGGTAAGTTTTTCTTATTTTTAAATATCATCTTTTAATTTTTTCTGTGCCGATTTCATATCGATGAAAGGTGTATGTTTGTCTATGAGCGTGACTCTGTGGCGATGGTTTTTTGAAGATAGTGTGTTGGTTTCTTCAAGGCATTTATGAAACTTAATTGAAGTATTTGTGATATCTTTTATAAAAACACGATATGTTTTTTCAGGGAAATCGCGAATTTTCTGTCATTTATAATTGATCAAAATAGCCCGAGACTTGCTGTTTCGAACAATGAAAGATATAATTACATTAGTAAATCAATTTATGTAATTCCTTTGCAGGAAAATGTTAGATTTAGATTGGCAGATGAATTTGCGGAGAAGTTTGTTGGTGACCCGGGAAAGAGAAGGAAATCAAGAACAGGTATGTAGATGCTATTTTGTACCTATCTAAGAAATATTCTTGTGTCGTAAAAAACGCCTAGGAAGTTAATGAAGTTTGAAACCGGATTTACATATGAGTACACGTGTAAGCGGGTAAACAGTTCCAAAACGCTTCGCATAGTTTTTATCTTGAACGCATCTATAGATGGTTCATACAAAATGAAAGTATAAAGAAGCCTGCGTTAGATTTAATTTGGAAGCAAAGTATTTAATTATGCTATTTAAACGTAATTATATATTACTGAAAATTTTCGATTTTTATTTCATTACCCCTTCATGGTTTTAGGTTATATGTTCATGCATACAGCCTTACGACATTCCCATGAATATATAAATATACTTAGTTCCAAAAGAAAGTGTGCACTTTTGAATTTTAAATTTCTCTGAGATTACACAATTTATCGTCACGAAATGTCGTATGACTATCCCCAAGAGTATGTACAGACGCTATTTGAAAGCAAAAATCGTGAAATTAGCAAATATCTTCTGCTTAATTGAGACAATCAATTTTGGATGTTTTGCATGTGCATCTCGCTTCTGACGAGTGATTGGTCTGAAAATGCATTCATGTGAATCTTTGCGGCTTTCCTAAGAATAAAATTACATCTTCAATACAATTATGCGTGATGCAAAAGCGTGCTTTGACTACCAAAAAAGTCGTTGAACAAAATCGAACCTTCTCAGATTTAGAATGTCATTAAAATTGATCAGGCATTCATGTTCCAATAGAAATCGAGGTCATCATTCTATAAGACCTTTAATAAGCTAATTGAGATGACATAGAACGCCATAGCACCATTCAACGACGAGTAACTGGCCTAACAACGTAGCAATGTGTAACGTTGACGCACACGTAACGTCTGCATACAAATTAAGACTGTTGTTTGGAATTGGCTTGGAATGTCTTCTAAAACTCTATAATACAACATCAACACATAGCTCTTACCAAAGAAAAAAATTGTAAGGAGGTCAAATTTCAACAATATAGGTTCTGTCTGTGCGTATGCAGCATGCGATACATTATCCAAATCTGATTTGATTTTTAATTTCAAAAGGTCTTGACTTAAGTACGGTAGCAATATACTCCACAATTTCCATCCAACTTTGTAAAAATCAATAGAAATAGAAAAAGTGAAAGTGCTCACTTTCTTATGGGACTCAGTATATATTGAATCAAGGGGGGAAAATGCCCACTCACAATCGAATTTGGCGTCAATCAAGTTGATTTACAAAAGTGATAATCTTGTATTGGCAATGTGGAAATATGATTTTAATTCAAGAATGTTTTACATGTATTAGCCAGTTTAGAAACGTTCACACATAATTACTTGTGTTCTTCGACAAAATGCCTTCGTTTGAAGAATTGCAATATTTCTTCAACGTGTGTTAGTGGATGGCTTTTGACTCGCACTCATATTGTTATGGGATAACGAAAATGGCGTAAATACAGCTTTACTCGAGCTGTATTTACGACATTTAAGTCGCCAATCGAAAATATGTTTTCGATAAAGGAAAACGAAACTTCTTGACCATATTAAAAGATTCTTGATGATTTGTCTTAAATTCATTTACAGGAGGAATCCACGTTACTGAATGGGTCCTTCGATGACGAGGTCATTATTAAAGAAAGTTACCAGGATGGGATGACTGTGGAATAAAATCAAAGACAGGTACGCGCTATTTTGTATAATTGCTATCCTAAAATTCTAACGCGATTGCTTGAAAATTTTTGAAGACGAAACAGAAAACTTTCTAAAATCACAATGTAAACCTTATTGATAATGTGTTGCGTGCATTTGTTTATAGTCTAAAAAGGCATTTTCTGGCTTTCTCTCTCTCTCTCTCTCTCTCTCTCTCTCTCTCTCTCTCTCTCTCTCTCTCTCTCTCTCTCTCTCTCTCTCTCTCTCTCTCTCTCTCTCTCTCTCTCTCTCTCTGACACCTTCATTTGAAAATGGAGGATGTCAAGTGTAGAGATTATAATCAAAAACTAATTTCATTTTCGCGTGAGTCAATAAATAAAGTGTTTTGGAGGAGGAGTTATATGCACAAGGTAAATTCCGAGGACGGAGCCCGAGAAAGTTTGCTTTGTATATATCTCCTCCCCACTTTATTCATGGACACATCAACGTTAAAATGAGATAATGCCCACAATAAAACACGATCACGATTCTAAATACTTTTTTCAATCCCTTTTTTGAGAATAAAATAGTTTTATTACATTGTCTGCATGTAAAATTAATGAAAGACCAATGAAACTGACATTGGGATAATTGAAAGAAAAACGAAGCGCGTCACTTAGCACGTTACGTTATATGGCGTCAAAAGCATCAACGTTCTCGCTTAAGATGACGTTGAATATGATAAATAAGCGGAGCTTTCTGTGTACACAGTAAAACTCATGACATAAGAATTTTATTGCGAATGAAGCTCTAATCGATTTTTTATAAACAGGAGCAGTAAACAGGAGCAGTAAAAGAGGCTCTACAAGTGTGACGACTGCAGCCACTGTACCAAGGCGCCATCTTATCTGCATAGGCACAGGAGGCGCATTCACCAGAGTAGACGATTTCATTGTGAATTGTGCAGTAAGACATATGGTCAAAATTTCTTGAATAAACACGTACAAACCGTTCACCAAAAATTACATCTGTTATGCGACAAGTGTTCACAGACTTTTTATACAAAACAAGGTTTAGCTTGCCACACTGTGTCTGTCCACGATAGTGCAAAATCTTAGTAATGAGTCTTTTTTATGATAAAACCTATTACATTGGGCACGTAAACAAACATATAGGTATCAAACCATTTTCTTGTAGGAAATACAAAACCTGTAAGTATATTGGAATAAAAACGAATAAATTTATGTGCGCTAAATAGTGATATTACGTCTAGCAACGTCAATTCTCCTTATGACGTTACATTAAATACGCCAAAATGACGTTTCCAGCGGCGACGTCAAACAGAAACATTTGATATGGTGGCACAGTAAGAATGTAAAGATGTAGTTGTGACATTTCCATGTAGTATTTTTTTTGTAAAAGGCATTAGCCGAAATATCAAAAATATAGTATATTATTGTAAAGAATTAATTCTATTTTCTTAAAACTAAATGCAAATATAACTTGGTCTTCAAGATCATGTGCGGAAAAATGTACATAGGATTGTGCCGTCAGCTAAGATGTATGTTTACTTTTTTAACAGGCAAAATTTTCTTTTACAGCATTAATGTGACAAGCTGGACGGAACAAAACCAAGTCTTCGAAAAGTATCTAATGTGACTAGCCTTTACGACTTTCGAACTGACAGACTACAGCAAATACAGTTTCAGTTTCTGTCTAATTCTGTAAAAGAAAAGAAGAACTGCTTCCTAGAGTATTGTTTATATTACTTACGGAACCATAACTAAGAACTCAGGCGTAGACCGTAAGGCGACAAACTGTGTCTGTGCAATCAGAGCAAGTTAGAACAAAGAACAAAAACCAAAGACCTTTGATTTTGTTAAAGAAAAATGAGTTGAAACAAGTTGGCAAAATCTCACACAAAAGCCCGTTACAATGCTGGTTGTCAAAGTATGAAAAAAAACAACAACAAAAGAATAATTAGAAAATTAAGCTATGTAGAGTAACATTTTCTGTACACTTCAGTCCGTAATCATGAGAGGAACATAACTCCCAAGTTTCAAGTCAATCGGACATAAGGTGACAGAGTTATGCTCCGGAAAAAGGAGTGAATGCCACCCGTCCGTCGGACGTCGGTCGCCGGACGCCATAGGTGATCACGTATTGCTTTTGACAGAAGTACAACAATCGCAAGGCCGAAGAGAACCCTTAGGTTAAAGACATGTCGTTAAATCAGTTAAAAGGGGTCGCGGCCATCACACGATCAATGGTCAGCCCGTTTAGCTAGGTTGAGCACCAGACTTCAAAACCATTGAAGTTCGACGGCGTGGGTTCAAACCCGGGCTGGCACACTAACAAAACTAATTGTATTTCGGATGTGAGACGTTAAACCGAGGCCCCGTGAGACGGTGCTTTACACCGAGCACGTTAAAGAACCATGGTGGATCTCAGCAGTAGTTTCGTCATGTATCCTTGCACTATCCCCCATAACAACTAAACGTCTTCTGGGGGCGTCGCTCATATGGGCATGTGCTACGGTAGCGACGATAAATAAACGGAAATACAAACAAACAGACGATCAATGTACGGTGTTGAGCTTGGAAATCTTTACCGCATCATCCTATTGTAACCGCTGTCACCATAAGGGGACATGCGACGGTCGTCAGGTGTACAGTAGATCTAAGTGAATGATGCCATCGTCTCCAAAGGGGATGCCCAGTTACTATGCAGCCACATCAGCGAGTCTTGTGATAGGTTTGGAAATACTTCGAGTAAAGCACAATTTTGTGTTCACATTCGTCGTAAAAAACGTACAATATCAAATGTTCCGTACGATTTTTTTTTTCAAAATATTTCCCTACATCTTTATCCTAGTTAAATACAAGATTCTCAGAATAAAAACACATCTCTATGAAACTAACGAGGGTGTACTTTAATTTTGAAATTATATTTGTTGATTGATTATGAGCTGCAGTGACAGGTTAGTTTGACTTTTTTTTTAAATAATAGCCATTTGTTGTTTTACCAACTTTACTCACAAGGCAATAATATAGTTGTATCTTTTGATCATGTGTCGTTATTGTTAAACATATATTGACTAATTTCTAATGATGTGCCAACATAGTTAACGATTAGTTTCCAGATTTTTTCCCCTGACGTGTTACCATTTTTTATTTGTGGGAAAGTATTTTTATTAAAGAAAGTATTGATATAGATTAATTTTAATCGAAGATGATTGTGTCCTGATTTATAGATGTCGCAGTTGGTTCGAAATTGACAAAGAACTGAAAATTATTTCATACAAGCAATAACAGTATTTAGAGAATTGAATACTATTCAACCTGAAATGTTGAATCGTTATTCTTAATTGATACAACTACCTACGACCAACAGTCGATTATGTATATTTCTCGTATAAATTCGCGTTTTCATATGGTTTGGCTTCACATAAACTTTTGTAGATAATCACATATTAACCAACACACCAGCAATACTCTTCTTCAATTAACCAATATACCATCTTCAATTAACCATGTCTTTGAAAAAAATTAAATATTCACTAAAAATGATTTAACCGTGGACCATCATTGTTATTAGAGGCAAATACGAAGAACCCAATACAACTTCATCTGTAACAACCGACACTTGGCAAGAGTTTGCTTTTTTTGAAATCATATAGCTATTTAAAAGATTTTCTACATAAATGAATTTATTTCAAGTTTAACATTCATGATAAATGAAGATCAAGACAAAGAGGTAGCGCAAAGTGCAATGAAAACCGTTTACTTAGTCTAGGGTGATCCATTTTAAATTCATTCAATGCAATCTCCAAAATTACGAACATTCCGTACGACATGTGTATTGTTTACAAAAATTACCTATATAATCATAGCAAACCAACATACAAAATCATAGACAAACATTTTACGGTAACATCGTTAAACACCAGTGAGATTATATACCTGTAATGTTGTTTAGCATTATATATCAATTTTTATTTCACAGAATGGTACATATATAGATATATAGTAGATCATTGAATTAAAAAAAACTATAATTTGAAATAAATCGCAGAAAGTATTTCATAATATAATGGCGTGATGTTGCACCATACCTAACATCTATTTTGAAAACAGACCAAACCGGTTTGACATGTATGTTGACAAAATAAATGGAAATTGATTGTTTCAAAAGAGCCTTTTGAGACTGAGTTTTTTATCTAAGGTTGTAGCACTACCTGGATGGTACTTAAGACTGTACTTTGTTAAAATATGGGGCAATTTCATGCAACCGTCATGAAGTTGCTTGTTCTGTACAAAATGACCCTTTTCCACAATGTTTTGGCTATACCGCTATAGCTATGGTGGTCTTATGTTGCCTAACTGCTTGTGCTCACGAATAGCTTCATTTTGATATATAATATACCTGGACATACTGCTTTTTCTTGGCTAATGAAGTGCCCTAAATATTGGGTCTCAAACACTTTACATGAACCTTAACTCATATCCAAACAAAATTGTACTTTGATTTCCAGATTTTTATTCGATTTGCCAACTACATGTTTGTCGAAATTTCTAAAGGAGTCCGAAATCGACTCTCTGGATCCATGCATGACAGATTATGATATCCTGTGCCTGTTATTTTGAAACAACGATAACAAACACAGCACTTACTAATCGTCGAATCATACAACACTTGAAAAATATTAATATGAAATGCCAACTCGACGTGCGTAACATATATCTATGACAGAAATACCATATTCTTCCTACTGAACTCTCTTTAGAACTTTACAAAGCATTTGTTTACTTTACAAAACATTTGTTAAGCTTTGTATATGAGTCACTTATTAAATTGAATTCATGCTCACTATTTTAAAGCCAAGTTATACTCGAATTATAATGTTTTTTCTCCGAGAGAACAGTTTAAATTTGGGCCTGTGTGTAACAATTTCAACAATTTCGTATATGCGTGATATACAGACGTTGAGCTACATAGAAAACGACAAAATGCAATAAGTATATATGCTGACCACCTGAAGAGGCATTAAGACCATATCTATCTATAAAGCGCATACTGAAGACTCTGATCAGACTGTGCGGCTGCAGAGGCTGATCTGAGTCTTAACGTTGCGCACGTGTGAAATTGTTGGAAATGTCACGCACAGGCTCATTTGTTACATGGAATTGGGATCAACGCCATTTTCAACATGATTCCAGTCATATCTTGATGGCTGATGCAACGATCCATGGTCTCCTGTCGTTTCTCACACCAGTACAACCACAACATTCCATCCGAGTAACTAGCTGCCCATTCAACTCATGTTTACTCCTTATAATACGGCCATGAGTGGTAGAAAAAATACTCGTACCAATACGACTTTGGCAAATGTGGGATGGAAGTTGACCAAAAGCTGGTTCGAACTCATGATCCCTGGAGTGACATCCCTACTGTTGACTTAGCTTAGAAGGCTCAGCTATGACATCATAAATAAACCGATGTCTAATAAAAGAGGATGATAATGGTTTGCTACATGGGTGCCAACTTCGCATCTAAATATTTTTTTCTAAACAAGAGGACCATGATGCTCTTATATCGCGCATCTCATTGACTTTGACCACGGGGGCATCACATGAACAAGATCGGCATATGTCCACTTCTAAGGAGATAAATTGTAACTGATATCAGTGCCCTAGACTGTTTTTAGAGACAGTTTTGGTTGAAAGATTTGAAAGTTGGGATGCACACGGGCTGAACCCAAATATATGACGCCAGGAGCATATGAAACCCCTTCAATCAAATCTACTTGAAACTAAATACAAAAAATCCTAGGCTGGCTGTCATCTTGTTTCAAAGGAGTTGATTCAAGGCGGATTTTTTTCTTTACTTTTATGTAAAAGGGGATACACCCAGGTGGAGCACAAATTTGACACAAGATGAATGAGATTAAAAAACTTGGTACAGGTCCACTAGACAATGCTACATACCAAATGATATATCTGTCTGCCTTCTGGTTTCAGAGAAGAATAATTTTAAAGATTTCGCTCTTTGTTTCTATCTAAACAGGGAAACACTCCGCCGGAGCCTTAATTCGACCCAAAAAGCACAAGAGCTAACTCGGTAGAGACCCAACAGATGATAATGAAAAAATACCAAATATGAAGGTTGTCGGAGTTCTGATTTAAGAAATGAAGAATTTTAAAGATTTCGCCTTTAGTTTATTTGCGTAAAGTGATACGCCCGGATGGAGGCAAATTCTAACCCAAGGATCATGATATGAATGTTGATATAGATGTCCACTTTATGAAAGCACATACCAAATATGAAAGTTGTATGCCTTCTGGTTTCAGAGAAGTATTTTGTGTGTGTGTGGGGGGGGGGGGGGGTATTTTTATTTTTAATCTTATCCCCCTCGCCATTTTTATTGCCGTGACAACAAGAGTTAAGGGTGGATTTTAATCATTTGAACAAATTTAGTAGGGTATGAGTGTTTGACCAAAGGAATTGTTCTGCCAAGTTTCTGCATGGTTTAGGAGGAGAAGGTGTTTAAAGAAATTTTGCACGACGCACGACGCACGACGCATCACGGTCATTGGACGATCACAAAAGCTTTTCATTCAGCACTTCGTGTTCATGGGGTTAAAAAAGATATCACTATATTCAGCCACTACCAAAGTTTTTTGTTAGTATATGATCATAAAATAAAAAAGGGATATTTGTCCATTGCTTGTACGTTGGGCGAGTTAAATGAAAAAAGCGAAAAGAGAGAACAAATATACTTGTTACAAAAAATTCTTACGTTGACCATTTTTATATCTAAATGTATGTGCCTGGGACGCTCTCCTAACCCCTTAAAATCTATGGCATGATAGTGTTGATATTCACATGTTATTTGAAAGTATTTAAGGAAAAGCTATCTCTCTAAAGGCAGTCAAAGGTCAAGGGCAGGAATATTTTTCATAACTTCCATAAGGTCCCCTTTCCCGTGATACTTCACGGACCTGAACCATTTTAAAAAGGAACCGTTCCTTGTGTTGTTACAACATTCAGTAAAAGTTTGGAGCAAATCGGATTTAAACTGTGGACTCTGTCGCGACATCAAGGAAATATTAACAGACGGACGGGTAGACGGACGTTAAACATGCTAGCACTATAGCTTTTCTGACCTTCTATCAGCAGAGCAACAAAAAGGGATTATTGTTCTCTGAATATGTGTCACATATTCAAGTAGGCTACCCTAAACTTATTGATGGCTTATATCGAAATAGTTTTTAACTGCCAAATAATAAAAAAGCAGTTACAACTGCTTCACAATGAGCAATCGATATGTGCATATATCTGAACTTACAATAAACAAATATACTTGGGTTCTCTAAACAAGTACGAACAAAATAACCCCCAGTATAAAAACTTAAAATCCTGTTAAATGAAACTTAGCTTTTTTCATTTGATTTTGAAATAACCTGCAAATCTTATCAAAAAATATAGGGGACATAGGTTGTAAAAATGTTTTTGACACTCTTTTGTACATATTGACACACACAGTTTCGTGAAAACTTATTTATAAGGCCTAGACCTGTATATGAACAAATCTTTTTAAATAATTTCACATAACGGCTATTTTGTCGAATATTTTGGAGCTCAGCAAATCCGTGATCCATGCGACATATATAATAAAAGTAAAAACGACTGAAAAAAAATATGTTTCAAGAAGAGGTATTTTGTATGCCAACATGGAAATTATAAACTCCTAGGTACATGTATTTTCAAAAAGGTATTATACCTAAAATGTAGAAACGATGAGAAAAATCCATTCATGAATAAATCATAGGTATTTTGCAGTATTGGATAGGCATGCAGTTGGAATGACAAAAATACAGATTTATGGGAATTTACAACTATAGGGCCTTCATCATGTCTCGTTTGCGAGGCCCTTAGATGGACAAAGAAATGCCAGCTACTAGCATTAATTTCATTGTTAAGTGTTTGACTTTTAGTCAGTCTATATTCAGATACCATATAAGCACACAGGCGGCTAAGCCCCCTATTTTCACTTAAAAAATCACGTGATAGAATATGGCGGCGGGGGAGGTAACTCTTCCTTCTGGTTTCCGGGCTGAGAACTCGGATGTGAATTCATACTCTCCTCATAAGACGGAAGCCCGGTGATTGGTTTATTGATACTGTCCGTTTGATCCATGCCTGGATTAACAGTCCCTCTTTCTGTTGTTGGTAATCGCCTCGACTCCCGCAGAAAACTCTCCACTGTGTTTATAAATGAGGAACCATTGGCTCCGTGCATTGTCACTGAATAAATGATACTGGGTGAGTTTGGACCTCTCCAGCGCTGCCTGTGCTGACCAAGACGACTGAAAGAAAAAACTTTTATTTCTAGACAAGAAGAAGAAATTCATGCCAGTTAAGATACTGGAATATGCATAGCTCTTCTACAAAAACGAAATAAACTATTCAAGATATAAGGCCTATAATCACATGCCATTCCTAGGAAAATTACTTATCTTTATCTTATTTAGGCAAAAAATCACATACCATTTTTGAGAATAAATCTGGGATCATTCTTATCAATTTGTGACCCGTCACGCGAAAAAGGGACCATCTCGGTAGAGCGTAAAGTGTCGAGCCAAGTCAGTATGCGCGGTTTGCGCGGATTGACTTGGATCGAAACTTTTCGCATTTTACTTATTTTCTGAATCTGCACCGTCCAGTAAAAGAATTTTTAAAGTGTTCTCTGCGGTTGGGGTCTCTCTCATATGTTTATTTTACAGAGTTCCTAAATGGTCTCTTTTCGAGAGACGGATCACATTTTCTTAATTAGAAAGGAACACGGCCAAACAATTACTTACTATTTTCCAGCAAATATGGCGAACACGACTATGACCAACAGTATACCAATAATGGCGGCGAAGAACGCTGTGGCGGGGATCCCAGCTCCGTCGTCGTCTGTGTCGTCGTGGAGGGGAGGTCGTGATATGGCTGTCGTCGTCGAAATATTCATCCTTATAATGTCTGAAAACTTATTGAGATTAGTATGTGATAGTCTTTAGATTTAGATGATATCTGATCGAGGTTGGGAGAATTTATATCTATATTTATAAGACGTATGCGTACAATTTTATTTATCATGCAATTATTTAGATTAAAATTCCATCTAACATTTAAAATCAATGTAAAAAGCCGTTTAATTATGATCTTTAATATGCAAATTGGTTCTTAAGATAGACTTCCTGATATCATTTTATGTTATCAGACAGGATATATCAGGGCCCAAGGTTTTACATTTTTTCTCATTCTCAAACCAGAGTTTTCCCAAATTTCAAATTGAGATTAAAGATGTAATTCTGTAATGATAAAGTAACAAAAGTATTAGTTTAAACGATATTATTGCATAAAATGTGCGTTTTAGGGTCGTTTTGGGCATACGTTAACGGACAAAACCCGGGCATTTATCGGGAGAAAACGTGGATTAATCAGTAAGTTCACGCGCCGTTAACGCCCGGCTATTTTACTTAAATATTCTCGATCTGGGGTCTACACAGCTTGTAGATTTTAATGGTACTTATCTTTTTCTGCAACATTTATTGACCCCAAAAATAAAAATCAATGCATTTTGTAAATAATACGTCAAAGATTCAATTTCGACAAGTTTTCATATTGATGAGTAAAATGCATCTAACATATTTATGTTTAACGTTAATTTAGAGCGTAACTTAAGACGTTGATCTAATCTCCGCGTTAAATTTTGTGACGTCGTTTATTTACCAAGCACTGGCGGTATAAACAAAAGAGACGATGCAGTGCATGACACAGTTTAGCCGGCATTTTCGTAGGTTTATGGCTCCTGACGTTTTTTAAATGTTGAAATCAAGCCTCAGAAAATGAATAATATGATTATTCAATGTTAACCGAGGTGTCCTTATGATTTTCATTAGGAAACCTCGGTCGACATTGTGAAAGATCAACAGTTTCGAAATGTTGTGGGTCTACTACCTTAATTACTTTCCCCTAGTTGATGTTTTTATTTTTGTATTTGAACGTTTGCCCCTTATTGTAAGAAAAAGGTTACCATTACGTAATTTTTAAAAAAAGGTAAGTGATTTGAAAAAGGACAATGCGCAAATTTAGTAGATTTCTTCGAAATAAAAAGATGTATTGCAGATTTTGTATACCCCTTGTTTTCTATTCAGTCTTAGTATATCGCCAATGCTACACTTGATGATCTTAATATGACATTTGACCTACGATTGACTTTTTAATCAATAAACCTACTAAATGAATCATAGACCCATAATTGGTCAATGGGTTGATGGGTCATATTTTCATGCTTCTAAATATTTAAACAATACACTTTTATTATACCAACATATAATTTACAAAAATGTTTATTGGTCGCTTCATTAGTTAACCCTTCATTTTACATTTTGATGAATCCTGGCAATACCAAGTGACAAAAAATAGAGTCCTATAATGAAAGACAGAGGTGCGTTTTTTAGATTATGATTTTTAAGATATCTTAAGATTTTAAATCGAATTATCTCACGCGATACAGTTGACATTCCACGACGCAGTACGAGGTATCCCGACTAAAATGTTAAGATATCTTAAATTTCTCAATCCTAAAAAACACACCTCTGGTTTATAGAGAGATGTTCGGAAAGAGATCATGTGATTAGCGCACAAGGATTGAAATCAGCTCTGTGTTTAAGGTGGCATAATGGTGCAAACTGTTTGCCAATAAAGCTTGCGTGTCAAGCGGGTTAAAACTGGCAAACAGTTTGCTCCATTTTGTCATCCTGAACGCAGGGCAGTTAAAATCTTAGGGCAGTTACATCGGCCTTGCTGGGAAATCACCAAGTGATAAACAACCGAGAAAAATCTTATCTGTCCTGCGTTCAGGATAACAAAACGTGGCGAACTGTTAGCAAATTATACCCCGCTTTGCTTGTGCATTTGCGTGCAAAGCGGGTAAAATTTTACCTACCGTCTGTCATGTTTTGTTATCCTAAATGCAGGGTATAATGCAGGACAAAGACCTGCCTAAATGGCCCCACTTTGTAATTCAAGCTGTCTCACCAACTGAAACAAATCGAACATTTTTTTTTACTTGAACAAAATTCAAAGAATTTTAACTGTAACTTCAAATTATGTTGAAATTGAAAAATGTCTGCAGAATATTGTGCATTGAAAAAAGATAAGAAAATGACGGAAATCGCTTGAAACAAACAAATTCTCTTTTTTCTCGACCATTTTCCACTTCATTGCCTCCGTTGCATAAAATTCCGGTTTCGGAAGGATCAAAGTTACATAAATAGGCACAGAATATTTTAATTAATATTCAAATTTAAGTTTATTGTCAAATTATTGTCATTCAGACAGGGTCTTCCTGGATATAGGATGATCTGTAAATTCATCAGATAGCATTAAGATAGTGGACCCGTAATAGTTCCGTAACATTTCGAACATCAAAATCAAGATCTCGAAATAATGAACTTTTACAGTGTTAACCGAGGTTTCCTAATGATTTCCTAAACCCCTGTCAACATTGGGCCAACTTATTTCTCGCCCGAAAGGGTCCCGATTTTGATGTTTTTTCAGCCGGGCCACAATTTGAAACCCGGCCCTGCGTTCCGGCTGACAAGATGCTTCAATCTGTTTTCAAATTATACCCGTTTTTGCAAGCATGTGCACGCGCAAAGCGGGATATAATTAGAAAGCGGATTGTAGCATCTTGTCAACCGGAACAAAGGGCCGGGTTTCAAATTGTGGCCCGGCTGAAAAACAACCAAGTCGGGCCCCGCCTGGGGGGGAAATAAGTTGGCCCATAGTAAAAGATCTTGATGTCCGAAATGTTGCGGAACTATTACGGATCCATTATCTTAAAGAATACTTTCATCTTGTTGAAATAAATGCAATGTTATATAAGAACTTTAGTTGTACTGAGGTAGGTCAATATTCAAAATTTAACAGATCGAAATAAAATAAGCGAAAGCTTACAAAATAAGTATGGGCCAGATTATTTCTCGCCCTATCGGTCCCGATTTTGTTGTTTTTTGGCCGGACCACAATTAGAAACCAGCTCTATGTTCCGGCTGAAAAAATGTTGTCAACCGTTTTCAAATTATGCCCCGCTTTTCACGTGCACTTATTACCAAAGCGGGTATAATTTGAAAACGTCTTGTCAGCCTGAACACGGGGCTTGTTTCTAATTGTGGCCCGACTGAAAAACAACAAAAACAGGACCCGTTCGGGCCAGAAATAAGTTGGCCCAAATATAAGTGTATACTAAAAATGTTTTCTTTGATGAATACAAACAATTTTAGCCAATCGGTCATAATCCCTTTTATCCCATATACACTTTCTCAAAACACTTCTAGTGCATCTTTTTAGCGTTAGTCCTGTCCATTTACTCATAAGTCAGCTCGAAAAAAGGACCATATTAAGGAAGTTCAAATGAAAACTGGAATCAAAATATCATTAACCTTGAACTTGACAATAAGATTATCCTGATCTTTTCGGCTTAGCACAATAGCTCTTTCGAGTCTGATCAAGGCATTGATATAACTTAAATCTATAGAACAAACAAGTCTCTTACCTTGTATAAATGTTGGATTTTAGATCCTATTTCAATAATATCCAGTTAAAAATAATATATAAATACAATTTGTACCCGTCGAAGCGAAACCGTGTCACGATATTACAAAACCAAAAAATAAAGGTACAAGGCCTTCTAAAAATACCCAGGATATATATCGAACCGAGACATAATCATAACCCATTAACAGACGACAAAGGTTTAGACTGGTCTCATTTCAAAAGGTTGCAGACGACGAAACTCATTTGATAAGAATTTGCCTTAATTGAAATAAAACATTGTCAACACTTAAAAACTGATTTTTTTTATTTTTTTTTTTTTTTATTTTTTTTGTCTTTTCAATTCTTTTCTTGCGTGTGAGAACGGGTTCAGCGACAATTAGACTAACATTCATTAATTCTATCCGATGGATTATCGAGAAATAATGGTAAAATATCATTTGATAATTTCAACGCAAAACCGATGAAATGATCGCAAATCATACCCTGCTTTCGTTAATTTCACTCCATTTGACGTCATCTAGGCTGGGCCAATGAAAACGAATGACATAAGGATGTCGCAATGTAATCACGCTCATAACGAAGGGTTTTTCGGAAATTTGCTCTAAAATTCATCCTACGCCTGAAATTGTTTCACAGGCTGAAGCTCGTTGCTACTGTTTTTTCCCCCAAAACGCTCCCATGCTTTAACAAAAGCTTTAGGTGCACACATTAAGCCGCCTAGAAAGCTACATAGTAACAGATTGTCTACCTCTCTGAAGACAATTGTTTTTTGAGACCTTGTATATACTCACTCGCAATCGAAACGCACGGTCCACCTGATTTTTTCTCGTATATTTTTCTAATGCACCATAGCTTTAGACATGAATAAAATCAATCTATAAACAAGTTATGAAGGACCATTTGCTACATAAAAATATTAGACTAACGATAGCAGAAAACGATCGCACGCAGGTTTCCAAACCTATGACTTAAGCGAACAGCTAATGACAAATCTATTATCTGCGAAGTAGGTTCATAAAACATTTCCGTCGTTCGATTTATGGTAACGATAACAACTTACTCAGAATAATTTATTTGCTATCCATTCTGGGAACGGTTGCCTTAGTCCCGACAGTCGATACGATCATATGCTAAAGGTCTTTATAATATGACCTTCTTCGCGGGAGTGAAATAACCCCGTTGAATATTTTTGATATTACACGGGTGTTATTACACTAGTGGAATAACTATGCAAAAGAGCTCAGAGCGTAACCGCGAAAATGACGTCATAATGCATATATTGTGGCGTCAGTTTTAAACGGCGTTATAAAAATCGCGGAAAATTGAAACTTTGAATTTCAAGATTTTTGACGATTTTTCGCAAAAATTCGGGTCATATTATAAATAGGATATAAATATGTGCTCATAAAATACCGAATTTATTAAACTCGCCATCTTTAAACAGATAAAAATTCGGCGCAGCCTCGTTTTATCTGTTCATAGATGACTTGTTTAATAAATTCGGTATTTAACGACCACTCATTCAATACCCTCTGTTCAATTTTTAGGTCTATAGAGTATTCTTGACGCCCCTGACATAAACGTGCCGTTCGGGGTTCAAATCACTCGAAATCCCCAGTACTAAAGGTTATTTACGGTACTTTAAAGTTTCATACGGTTCCTAGTTAATCCCGTGTCATATTTTTGTTCACATCACTTCAATATTCAACTGTCTGAAAATTGTTTGGCGTAAGTTTTGGAGAAGGATTATGAATGGTAAAAAATATCGTTGATTCTAAACAAAAAGTCAATTCTTTTTGGCCAATTTTCTGGTTGATTTTGCAAAATATGTGGCCTCTTGAGTTTTGTTGTTGTTGTTGTTGTTGTTTTGAAGATTTGACCCCGTGACCTAGTATTTTACCCCAGTTGAACTATTAATAACTCGTCCAATATTGCACCAAGACAAACATTCTGACCAAATTTCAGGTTGGTCGGGGGGGGGGGGGGGGGGGGGGTAGCCTTTGGAGTGCCTAAAATGTTTCTCAAAGAATTGATCCCATGACCTACCTTTTGACCCCGGTCAAACCAATTTCCATCAATTTAGAGATTTCACAAAGACAATCAGTCTGACCAAATTTCATGTTGAACGGACAAAAGTATTGTCTCTAGGATGCATACAAGGCTTTTCTGGGGTGATATCCTGTGTCCTAGGTTTTGACCCAAGTTGACCGAATTTCGAATTCATCCGAGATTTCACCAAGACAATAATTCCGACCAAATTTCAGGTTGATCGGGCAAAACACGTTGCCTCTAGAGTTCATACAATCTTTTTCTGAGATTTCATCCCATAGCCTAGTTCTTCCACGACCCAATTTCGAACTTGTCCGAAATTTTATCAAGACAACAAGTCTGACCAAATTCAGATTGCTCGTGCAAAGAATAGCCTCTAGGATGCAAGGGTTTTTTTTTTTTTTTTTTAAATATTTTAATTTGCGACCCTTTTCATCTCGGTTGGTCTTATTTCGAACTATTTGATCAAGACAATCATGCTGGCCAAATTTCAGGTTGATCAGACAAAAAATCTGGCCGCTTGAGTGCATACAAGGTAAATGTCGACGACGCACGTCGCACGACGGACAACGGGCGATGGACATCCACGTTTCCACAATAACTCATCTTGAGCACATCGTGCACAGATGAGCTAAAATGCATAAAAATGAGCAATCCAAAATGACGTTTAAAGGGCTACAGCTACATGTATTTGTAATAGTTTATGTTAAGACATTTTCCTTTACATGTTGATAGACATTAAAAAGGGGGTCGTTTGAAAATTATCATTATGAATGACAGTGTGAAATTTTTTGGTGTTGCGTTTTCTTTGCGTTTTTGTATATGTACAATGTGCGCAGTGAAGACTCTTGTTAGAATGTGCGGATGCACAGGCTGTCCATAGTCTTTGCTTACGCACATTTCAAATTGTTGGAAATGTCAGGCAAAGTTTCATTATCTACAATCGATATAATCTGAATCAATTTCAATTAGATTAACTAGTAGGAGAGGTATAGACTACGATCAGCCTGTGCACATTTGAATATTTGCGTGTCATATGTAAAAAGGTGTACATATAATGCATGTAGATCGTTGAAGTTTTTCATTTATCTCATGTCTTACGATTCTTTTATATATAAATAGTATCTTATATCTATGTTTCACTTGTATCATTGCTTCACTTGCACCAATTTCATTATTATTGTACATATATGGAATCTTTAGACTGAGGAAATAAGAAATATATAGTGATTGAATGTACTTTGATTTGAATATAATTTTGCCAAGGTTTTATTCAGTCTTAACAAGGGCTAGAATTAGGCATATGTTCTGTGCTTCTACTTGAAAATTTATCATTAATCTATTAGGAAAGTTATACAAACTAAGATTGAAAAATGTTTCATGTTTTGCTTTTTAGTCCTTATCGAATTGCGTTTATATTTCATTACGACATATATTTTTGGTGTCATAAATTCTTGATAATTCTTACTTGTAGATAACTGGATTTACAGCTTTTTTTTGTATTCAATTTTCAACTTTCGACATTCAAGTTTAGAAGCGAAAAAATTATAAGTAATTAATGACTTAGCTTGACCAAAGATTTCACTATGCACACTACATTGTACGGTCACTTGAATGAACTATATTCAAATAAGAACTCATTCGAAAGTATGCTTTATAACTCCTCGCTTTATTTTAAACCTGATTTTGTAATATCATATTTTTTAAAAGGAAAATTACTTAAATATCTATGCTTTACCAGCTTTAAGTACTTTCAGTACTTTGATTGTAAATTGGTATCTGTCACGTGAACCCGTCGGCGTACCACCTACATTTATGAACAGATGTCCGTGAAACTTTTACAGAATATTCCCATATCTCCTTTGTTTGTAATAATTTGCCGCAGCATCACGGAAAAGGGACCATAGGCTGGTCCTACTGTCGACCCATAAAAAGGCTTCTTACAGGGGTCGACAGTAGCACCAGTATAAAGGGGCCACTACTTAGTAATATAATTTTTTCTTGTCAAAGCGACTTGTACTGTGGCTTTGACCAGTACTCTTATTATCGCTTTGCACAAACGACCCTTAGATATATAATTCGGATTTCTTTCCAAGAAAATTGTAAATCTATTACAAATGCGTCACATTGTAATAAACTGTAATAATACTGTGATAAATCGTTTTAAAACAAAACAGCATTGGGTCTACATTTCTTTTGTACTTTCAGCTATAGAATGGGATCCCTAGTACACAAAGATATTAACAGCATTGAAAATATTCAGCGAAGAGGAGCAAGATTTGTGGAACCCCCCCCCCCCCTTCTCCCCTTCCCCGATATTTCATGCTCAGTAATTGAGCCCATTTCCAGTATAACACAGATACGAAATCTAAAACATAATATATAGCAATCATTTCATATGTGGGCGTTTTGCCCAACTGATAAACTGGCAAATGCGTAAGGCGGTATACTAGAAAAATATCTAACCATAGTTCCCCTTTAACTTTTCAATCAGAGTCAGTTCGTGTATTTCCGTTTTGTAGATTATTTCTATCGACGGAAACTACCGATTACACTTCGGTCGATTAGTACCTGTGATAGGGTAAGTAACTCTTAATGACTGTTCAAAGTCGGTCAAACAGGTGTCTCAAATAGAATTTCTGCTATAACAGGGTCGTGAAGGAATCGGTGCTGTCAATTTGGACTTTAAATGCAGGTTAGTGATAAGCATGCTATAGAAATTTAACCTTGTATGGATCGGGATTGCTTTGAGACTGCGATAAGACTTGGACACTCGATAGTGTTTTGTCAAGATCATTAAAGGGACACCACATTTAGTTTTCAACCATTTTAAAGGGTGTCATAATGTGTCAATGTATATAAAAAAAAGAAATATATATATCAAGAAAGTTTCAAAATATGGAGATATTTGTATTGGAAAAGGGTTTGTCTGATTTTTAAACTAACAAAGTTCTTAGTAGCATATGACATTTAAGGCAGTGAAAGTTGCCAAGAATTATTCATATGAGATAGAAAATAATGTTGAACAAGGAATTTATTCTCTTTTTTGCATAGTATTTCTTAGCATTAATTCACAAGACATTTAAATATGAGATTTAGAATTTTTAACCCAACAACTTATTCAATTATAATAATAATTTCTTATTTTGAAAATGTTTTATTTGTAATTCTCTAATTAACTCTTCTGCTGTTTACAACAAAAATCTTCTCAGAAAGTCTCAATATACATATTTAGGGTATGTGACCAATGCACACAAGGTATTGACTAAACTAGCATGCACATAATTAGACATAGAGTATGATCTTGGCCTAGAATACACTGTCTCTTTTCTACCTAATTATTGTGGAAAAAGGTGAAAAAATCACTAAAAATCAAACATGGTTTTCATCAGGACCTGTTGTTATCAAGGAGGACATGTACGTTCTTTGGCTAACAGGTCCTTCAGGCTGGTGGAAAAACAATGTTAGTGTCAAACCCTGCAATTCATCTGGAAGAAAACTTCATTTCAGCATGACTAAGGTTAATAAGTAAAAATGTCACACTATGGGCTCAGATTGACCAAAAAGGTAAAGAGTAAAAAGTGTTTGAAGTATATACCTTGACAGATTATTGAGCTGATTTATCAGCTGGCAATAAAATACTCATAACTTTTGGCTCATGATAAAAGAGGCAATTTTTATTCAAAAGCTTAAATAAGATTAATTTGCTATTAAAATCCTATATGGTTTAAGTATCATTTTAATCTTTTTGACAAGATAATCCTGGTGACTTCCTACAATATAGGGTTTGGCTGATGAATAGCATTATGGTATGCATTGCACAGTGTTACCTAGAGTTTTACAATAGTTAAACAGTAGTAATTTTGTTGCTTACCTAATACCTTATTACATCACTGAAATTTAACCCATAACTAGATTATTTACACTGGATCAGTACAAATATATTAAAGAAGCTGCCACCATAGATCAGTTGGTTAGGCATAAGACTTTCAATCTGGAAGTCTTGGGTTCGATCTCCGGTGGGGGCAAATATCCTTTCCGACATTTGTCTCTCACCAATCATGGGTAGATAACCATAAAACTATGTGAGATAGCAGTCGGAGGAAAGGGTATAATGGTAGTACAGGTGAAAGAAATACCAGGAATCCATTGTTAGGTGCTCCGGCCGCCGCGATATATAACTGCAAAATTGTTGAGAGCGGCGTAAAATCCATTCAAACCAAACAAACAAACAAATATATTAACACTTCCCATGTTGTGAATCAAGATATACCATATTCCTCCCAATAAACTCTCTCAGGAGCTATACCTAACATGGTCAGGGAGCTTTTATTTAGTAGGCATTTTTGGATTTAAAAAAAAAGTAATTAAATTTATGTCTTTTAGGCTCATTTCCCTTTAATTCGAGGTGAATAACCTCTATGATTGCTTATAGGCAATTCATCTCAAAATTAGAAAAAAAGTCTCAAATAGGTCCTAAAAGTTAGGCATTTGAAGTGGGTTTTCTTAGTAAAAACAACGGAGATGCTCCTATAAGGGTGGGCCCTATTATTAAAGGAAATATGGTATCAAAAGATTTGGTAAACAGTATAGACAAAGATCAGCCATCACAGATGTTCAATCTTAGCAATGTGTAATATTAATAGCCTACACTGTTACTTTCTACTAAAATTTTGTGGGAAAACTAAAAAAAGGCCATAAATGCTAATACAATAATGTGGCAAGAATTGGCAGTTTGTTTGAAAAAGAATCTTAATTCAGCAGGATAAGTACTGACTATTGTTAAGGGAGACTACTCTCACCACTGTCCTGCATAGCTTCATTGGTTTATATACAATGTCTGACACCTGCGTCAGGGAAGTTCTTCTTTGGCTCAGTTGTCAGCGCATTGGAATTGTAAACCATTTATTTCAATATTACTTGTCTGAGTGGGATCCACTCCGGCTCACGTCGGATATTTTCAGCTATGCTTTGGTTGAGGACAGTTCGTTATGTAACACTATCAAGGGGCAGATCTGCAATATACTTCATCATACATGCACACAGTGATAAGTTAAAATTGTTTAAAACATATTATATAAAATTAATATAAGAAATAACTTGGTTAATTCTTTAGTAGTTGAAACAATGGTATTAAATGAATTTGCTTTTCGGTCTAGAAATTCTGACATTGTTTGTAAGAAACATACAAAATGACAAAATACCACATAATTATGCCAAAACTGGTAAGATTAAAATAAAGTCTAGACATCTGCTTCTTTCTTTCTTACTTTTGACATTTTGAACTACGGCATACATAATTTATTTTGGTCTTTTATTTTTTGCAGTATGATTAAGATGCCCTAATTAAATCACCGCTATTATAAAACAAAACAAAAAAGGCCAAATATGGACATTTACATACAACCATTTACATGGGCCTCCAACAGTCCATTTAATATATACAATCATCACAATATATTTGATATACAATAACTAAACAGACAGTATAAAACTATAGTTAGACTACCCTTTAAGCGAATTGGCCAATCAGAGAACAGTATTTCAAAAATATATATTACAGATACAACTCCGAGCCTTGCATTTACAGATATACGATGATAGTATGTCGTGCACGTGAATCTCGACAGATTTTGTGTGCCGCGTCATTTCAAAAAGATGAAGAGCATTTTATAAAAGCGCTTTTTCGTAAAAGACTTTTTACAGTCGCAAAAATGTAAAAGATCTGAAATAAGTAACGGAAATAGATGCATAAGTAATTTCAGCATAATTACACATATTTCCAGAAAAATCAAAGGGAGTTTTACTCATTTTCTATTGTTCAGAGGTTCAAGTAAAAAATACAGACAATGTTAGAAAAGCGTGGTCTAAGTCAGATAGAAAATCTAGTGCCGCGGTATATGGGAAATAGACACTGGCTGACGCTAGTGTCTTTTTTCCCATATACCACAGCACTTGTTTTCTATCCTATACATATGTAGATGTGGATTCAGTATGAAAATGTAGCAAAAGTAAGGTTGTCTTTCAAATAAAAGTATATCAAGGTCTAAACACAATACCATTGTAAGTGCCTATATATTTATAGGAACTTACAACAGTTTTGCTCTGACCCCTTGATTCTTTGTCGCGTCTTTCTGATGTTTCAGAAGTTTTGCTTTGTTTTATCTTCAACTTGGCAGTTGTTATATAGTTTGTATTTATTTGCAGTTGTAAAACAGGCCAGAGAATAGTGTAGATGTAAATATATTCATCTTCAAAATGACCTTTGAAGAAGGTAGGTAAACACAAATATTTCTCTGATTAAACATATCAATTTTGTGCTATTTTCAATACTGTTGAATGGCAGTTGGACCAGTCATTGAGATCAAGTTTAAACATAACCCACAAAAATTCAAAGCAATGAGATATATGAACATGTGTGCCACATTTCCAACGATTTGAAATGTGCCTGAGAGACAAAAGTTGAGCAGCATCGATTGCGAAATAGTGTAATAAGAAGCTTTGCTTGAATGTCTCTAGATACTTTGAGACCTTATCTATCTACAAAATGCAAGGTAAAGACTCTGAACAGAATATGCATATGCACAGACTGGCCAGACTCTGTGCTTTGTGCTCATTTGAAATTGTTGAAAATGACATGCACAGGCTCATATTTACAAGAACATGTACTTATTTACAAGTACATTGTATGATTTTTACCCTGGCAGGGTGGAGCCTAATTAACGGGGTTTAGGTAAATCAGTATTTTATGGCCCACAACAATAGATCAGGAGCATAATGTTTTTGGCCTGTCAATTTGTCTGTTTATTTATATGTCTGTAACTCTGTTTGTTGGAAGAGTATTGTTGCTAAATTCAGGAATATGGATCTTTCTTTCCATGCATTACCAGATGGAATCTTATTATTTTAAAGGCTTCAACATGATAAGGTTATGACTTCCGATTGATTTTACAAAAAAATTCAAAAATCACATATTCCCAATCTGTGAAAGGGCAGCTTTTACATTGGCCATAATTTTTTAATGGTAAGTGAAAGAGCCTTAATATTTCTCATGATGATTGATTGGGACAAGACCTTAAAGGTCAAATGTTAAGGTCATTTTTAGCTCCACTGGCCGAAGGCCGCCGAAGGCCAGCGAGCTATTGTCATGGCGGTGTGTCCGGCGTGCGTCCGTCCGTGCGTGCGTCCGTGCGTAAACTTTTTCTTTAAACATCTTCTCCTCCAAAACCTATGGGCGGATTTTGATGAAACTTGGTAGAAATGTTCCTCGGGTGACCCTCTTCTAAAATTGTTAAAGAAATTTTGATTGACCCCCAAATATGGGCGTGGCAGGGTGTGGCATTTTTTCACTTTGAAATCTTTAAAAATCTTCTCCTCCCAAACCTTTGGGCCAATTTCAATGAAACTTGGCATGGATGCTCCTGGGGTGACCCTTTACCTAAATTGTTAAAGAAATTTTGATTGACCCCCAAGTATGGGCGTGGCAGGGCGGGTCTTATTTTGAGCCCAAAATCTTTGAATGACATCTCCTCCTGAACCACTGGGCCGA
Source organism: Fragum whitleyi (assembly GCA_948146395.1). Taxonomy (NCBI): domain Eukaryota; kingdom Metazoa; phylum Mollusca; class Bivalvia; order Cardiida; family Cardiidae; genus Fragum; species Fragum whitleyi. The sequence continues at coordinate 1,365,223 of OX411550.1, forward strand.
TTTCAGCCAAACTTTACCAAAATGTTCCTGGGGTGACCCTTTACCTAAATTGTTCAAGAAATTTTGATTGACCCCCAAATATGGGTGTGGCAGGGCGGGGCTTATCTGAGCCCGAAATTTTTGAACGACATTTCCTGCTGAACCATTGGGCCTATTTCAATGAAACTTTACCAGAATGTTCCTTGGGAGACCCTTTCCAAAAGTTGCTCTCAAAATTTTGATTGGCCCATAAATATGGGTGTGGCAGGGTGGGGCTTATTTTGAGCCCCGAATTCTTTGAAGGACATCTCCTCCTGAATCAATGGGCTGATTTCAATGAAATTATACCAGAATGTTCCTTCTGTGACCCTTTTCAAAAATTGTAGGTCTTAAGAGAGTTCAAAGTGTTGTTTTTATTCAAAGAAAGATTCATTTAATGCAAGTCTAATGATGTTAAAGCCAGTGGAGCGATACAGGCCCTCTTGGGCCTCTTGTTCAATGTCAAATTTGTGAAAAATTAAAACTTTAACATTAGCCATATCTTTGGATTGGCAAGTAACATAGCCTCAAGTGATATTTCACACATGAGCATTTCTTGTAACAAACCCTCTCTGTGAATACTAAAGTCATGCTAATCTTTCATGGTAAAGGTCATTTTTTCAAAGTCACTATTTTTCAACATAAAAACTACTAAACGCTAAAATTCAATATAGAGGTCCTAAAGGGGCCCCAAAAAGTAAAAAAAATGAACTTCCTCAAATGTTGATCCTGTGAAATACATTTTTAGCTCGACTGGCCAAAAGGCCAGCGGGCTATTGTCATGGCGGGGTGTCCGTCGTCCGTGCGTGCGTCCGTAAACTTTTACTTTAAAAATCTTCTCCTCATAAAGTACTGGATGGATTCTAATCAAATTTCACAGAAATGTTCCTTGGGTGACCCTCTATCAGATTCATTCAAAGAATTTTAATTGGTTGAAAATCATGGCTGTAGTGGGCGTGTTTAATTTCCATATATGGTAATAAGTGACTTTTCTCAGAAACTAATTGATGGATATAAACCAAATTTCACTGGAATGATCATTGAGTGACCTTTTATCAGTCTACAATTTTTTTTTGTGATCAGATGAAAAATATTTATTTTATGGGCGGAGGTCATTTCTCTATATATCATAAAGTCGAAACTTTGAAAATCATTTTCTCAGAAACTAACCAATGGATATCAACCAATTTTCACTAGAATGATCCTTTAGTGATCCTATATCAGTCTACGAAATTTTTTTGTGATCAGATGAAAAATAATTATGTATTTTACGGGCGGAGTTCATTTCACTATATACAATGTATTATATAGTGGAAACTTTGAAAATCATTTTCTCAGAAACTAATCAATGGATATCAACCAAATTTCACTGGAATGATTCTTTAGTGATCCTTTATCATTTACAAAAAAAATATTGTGATCAGATGAAAAATATGTATTTTATGGGCAGAGGTTATTTCTCTATATGTTATTTAGTGAATACTATGAAAATCATTTTCTCACAATCTAATCGATGGATATCAACCAAATTTAAATGGAATGATTCTTTAGTGATCCTTTATCAGTCTACAAAAAAGTATTGTGATCATATGGAAAAATTGTCTTTCATGGGCAGAGGTCAATTCTTCAGATATGTTAAATGGTGGAATATCCAATAAAGGGAAAAAAACTTTCTCAAAGTTAAAACAGATGGATTTCAACCAAATATCATAGGAATTCTATTTCTGCGAAGTTAAAACAGTCTGCTATAGATATTTTTATTAGATGAACAGCATGTATTTTATTGGCAGAGGACATTTCAACATATAAGGTGATTATTTGATCACTCTTTGGATGATATTTTTCTAGACTTAAAAAATTTCAAGGTGTAAAGATTACAGATTAGAAGGAACAAAACCTTTGTTGAAATCCAAATGTAAAGCAACATTAGTTAAGCCTGAGAATACCCCCTGAGAATTTGTCAGTTTAGTTGAACAAAGGGTGACTGCACAAAGAGGACAATTGGTTTAAAATATGTTTACTGAGGTTTAGAGTGGGGTAGAAAGAGTTGAGTTGACTGCTATCAAAGACATTGGGCAGAATTATATAAATATATTGGATTGAATATTTAACGTTTTATCATCATTAGTTAGAATTTTGTTTTGATAACAAACAATTTTGTAAAGTAACATCCTTTTAGTAGTGTTTAATGAAAAGTGGAAAGATCTACAATCAAAATTTTGCAGACAAAGTACATTGTATAATGTGCAGTAACATTCTGTTAGTGTTGAAATTTATATTTTCGGATTTCAGCCAAATATCACCAATGGGTAGATAATTGTAAACCTATGTGAAATAGCAGTCGGAGGCTAGGAAAGGGTGTAATGGTAGTACAGGTCAAAGAAATACCAGGAATCCATTGTTAGGTGCTCGGGCCGCAGCGATATAACTGCGAGATTGTTGAAAGCGGCGTTAAACCCATTCAAACAAACAAACTCCTTTGGTAGTTTCTAGTCTTTTTCAATGCATCATATTGTTTAAACCTATTTAAATGGCTATGTCACGGAAATTTCTAAAATAACGGAAATTAAAAAGTCAACTCTGCCTTAAATTTACTAAAAGATTTATGTTTTTGGTAAGTAATCCATAATTTAAGCAGAAAACAAGTGAAGAATACATTACAAGTAGCTTGTAAACATTTGTTAGCGTGATAACGTATCAAATTTTCCGTTACTATCTCGAAATTTCCGTTACAAACATATGAAACTGTACTCCGCCGTCTTGCAAGCATTCTGAAATATGTACAGTATTGTATTTTGTATGATAATTAACTATTGATCAAAGATGATGAAAATTTTTGTCATCCCGTATATACAACTTGTCAAATGAAAGGCAAGTGATATTAAAGAGATAATCCGAATATTACCTTTTTGTTCTTGATAAAATAATATTATGTATCAAAATTATTATTAATAATATTGCAATTCAAAGTGTTGGTCTTTATCTATAGTTCTTAACATAAAAAAGTGCAATTCTATGAAGTTTATTATAAATACTTCACCGACAAAGTACATATAATTTCCGTTACCTGTTGGTCACGGAAATTTGATTTCATTTAGATAGCTGCAATTGATAAAATGAATTCTCATTTATTCTAGATGTATCTTATATTTGCGATATAGACGCCAATCATTTAAAATAGCAAAAAGCACAATCAGTAGTAGAAATACGAAACGCTCTATGAACATTTTGAAAACTTGTACCTCATCCTTTTTTGATTACCACAAAAAACGTCATTAAACAACAAACAACTATCATGCCTATGTACTAAACGCCGTCCAATAGAGGCATTCAAATGATATTACGGCATGTTATTGTGTATTTTTAAGGGGTACTTGTTTTTTGTGCAATTTTAATTCTTTATCAGAAATTTCGTAACGGAAATTTGAATTTTTGCCATATTCACCGTCATAGTCTTGATTATTTCAATCATACTTCTTGAAAATTGGATTAGATATTAATTATTCTTCATAATTAAGATTTGAAGACAAGAATGATATTGATTATTATTGCAGTTTAGTTTGGGTTATGCTTAACGGAAATTTCAATGTATTACTTTTTCGATGCCTAGCTGCAAAGTCGGGTCTTCAAACTATTTTTCATAATTGCAGAGCAAAGTTTTTAGACTTTTTCTCAAAGGCATATGTTCATACTAAGTATTTGTTATTGTTAGATATATTGCAATCAAAATTATTTTCTTTTATCGCACACACAATATTTTGTATCAGAAATGTTGTTGGTTTTGGAAAAAGTGGCGACAAGGAATTGACACTTGGCGAACCTACATTTGCAAGGAAATAAACAAGAAAGGAGTTATTTTTCAAAAAGAAGAATGTAAGATACAGCTTTAGAGCTCTTGAAAACGTGTGTGGTATATTCTAGAGGACAATAACCATGGTGTTCACCATGGCACTGTTGCGTGGCCACATAATTGAAATTTAAATTTTGGTTATACTTTCTAGTATATCTCTCATATAAACAGTCAGACTTTCGCCATTTTTTAAACACAGTAGTAAAATGGTGGCTATTTATGAACTATACACGAAAAGAGTGAAGGTAAGACTTATTTTTTCACAAAACAGCTGGCGACAGCGTTTGAACCTCTATATTGAATTTTAGCGTAAAAATAACATAATAATGTTTGATTGGTATGTGTTAGAGCCATCATATTTCAAATAACGATGGCTTGGGACAAGACTTTTCTATTGATACCAAGCTCTCGGTCATATGTCAAGGTCAAGGTAATTTTTCAAGTTTAAATTTGTGAATTATTATAATTATATCTTGTATACATCTTATATAACTGGAAAGGTTAAGTTGTTGGTGAGAAACCAAATGCTCATAACTTCAGCTTGTTCAAGTTTAAGCTATGAGGTTTAAGTAACCAAACAACAAAATGTGTTCACCTTTGCTAAGAATGTTGATCATTTGGGTATAAGGTTAGTTATCTACATGAATAACCAATAGCTGCCAAATAGTTTTTAAAAAAAAAAAATATATTGAAAAGTACACCTGCTTGATTACGTTACAGTGAAGACAAGCCTCCTCAGGTGTATGGTAACGCAGATAATATGGTAGTTTGATTTTTATACCCCCCACCTACGAAGTAGAGGGGGGTATATTGGTTTCACCATGTCTGTCTGTCTGTCCATCCGTCCGTCCTTCCGTTCATCCGTCCGTCCGTCCGTCTGTAGACCTTTTCGTTTCCGGACTCTAACTCAAGAACCAAGTGACCTACAATCATGAAACTTTATACAAATGTTGCTTATGACCCAAGGAAGTGCTCTATTGTTTTTGGGTCACATAGGTCAAAGGTCAAGGTCACGGTCAGCCTTTGTTCAATTTGCGTTTCCGGACTCTAACTCAAGAACCAAGTGACCTAGAATCATGAATCTTCATGCAAATGTTGCTTATGATCCAAGGAAGTGCCCTATAGTTTTTGGGTCATATAGGTTAAAGGTCAAGGTCACTGTCGGCCTTTGTTCAATTTGCGTTTCCGGACTCTAACTCAGGACCAGGGTCCTACAATCATGAAATTTCAAGCAAATGCTGCATATGACCTCGATATTTGTTACAAACACATCCTGCACTTATAGCACTTGCATTCTGACAAAGTTATTGTGGGGGGTATAAGTCCCCTCTGCGACAGTTCTAGTTCCTTGTGTTTTTGATTTTGAACATTTATTGATTCAGAGTGAGGCATGTATAGTTTATCAAAATGGGGTTTCAGTCTGGTAATAGGGTAGAATTTGCATCTGTCTAAAAATGCATCTGTCCATCTTGTCTTGGTATTCTAACCAAGCTAGGTAATATAGGTGTTACTAGAATTTTGAAATTTATACCCACTCAGAAGGCAACCAACATAAAGGATAAAGGCGATATGTGGACTGTGACAAAAGATTAATGTCCTCCATTCACTCCCCTATTCTTTTATTTGAGCATTGGTGAATAATCAAACATCATACTACAGCTTGAATAAGCTGTAGTTTTGATGTTATGGTAATTCATCAATGACATTTTTTTAGATTTATTTCAATTTTGCACTTGCATAATTTGCTTAATAGTAGGTATGCCCTTCAGGTAATATACAAATTCTTGTAATGAAATAAGAAAAAATCATTGCATAAATTTAAGATTTCTTGTGAAAAACACAATTGTATAAAAACTTGTATAAACCAGTAGAATTTGGCACATTTTTCTTGCAAAAAATATTTCAATGGATATTTTACATGATAATTTGACTAGATGCTTTTTGTAGATATCAACAAGTTCACCCATGGAGTTGGGGAGACTTTCAAAGAGGTGAAACAGCATGTAATATTGGCAGTAGAGCAGCACAGTCTACTGATAGCTCTTGGTCTCATGGCCATAACAACAGCTGTGTTGGTTATTGGAACTTTGTATGTTTGGTGCTTCCACCATCCTTCTAAAACAGAAAGGTCAAGGTCAGGTCAACAGAACAAGAAAAAGAAAACTGAAAATGGTCCAAAGGAAAATAATCATACAAATGAAGAAAAAAGTAAAGAAAAGGAAAATTCTGGGTCTGTTAATCCAGTAAATCATATTGAGCCAGATGTAGGTGTTGATAGTCCAGAAGTAGAAGAGGTTCAAGAACAAGAGCTTGATAATGAGAATGAGGATGAAACAAAAACTCCAGAAGTGAGAAAGAGAATTCCCAGTAATAATAGTGTAAATGTGAACAATAATGAAAGCCCAGGTTCAGGTAAATCTAAAATACCTGTCCGTAGATCAACAAGCAGAACAAAACAGTCCTGATACAGGGTTATTTGTGTTTGTGTGTTATGAAATGATTTTTCCTCTCCACTCAATTTTGTTTTAAAGAATCTCAGGAGCTCAAATGTTCATTCCCTATGCAACCCTGTATTGCTCATTTTGATTGTGGTGAAAGAAACAAAATATTACCGGTATTCCCCAATAAATGGTTGAGAGATGTTGTTCTTGCATTGTTCATCTATGTGTCCAACTCATTTGGAACATTGCTGTGACATTTCTGTGAACTGAAAAGTACCCCATGCAAGAGATAAGAAATTATGGTATTATGTCATGTTGATATAACGTAAATGAAGAGTTTTATGCTAGAATTGTTATGATAGATACTAAATACATGGTACTTATAATTTTGCTTGTCAAGTCACAAATTTGTCAAGATCATCAAACAAAGGAATTCCTTTCCCACAATTAGACACTATTTGGTTTTCAATCAACAACTTCTACCAATTAGATTTATCTTAGATTTTGTCATCCATAATTATTGCTTTGTTGTGTATAATATTAAACCTTGTCATGCTGAATAAAAAACATGGCAAAATTATAAATAAACCAAAGTGCTGAAAGCTCTGTTTTTCCTAATTGTGAGTCTGCATTTGGATTTGAAAATCTAATTTCATAAAATTTTCTAGTTTAAAAATGAAAATCAGGTTGTATGGACTAAGATCAGACTACACATATGTGTAGGCTGATGTTTGTCCATACCTCCTGCGAAACAGGAATAATCCCGGTACAGTATGACAAGGGTTAAATGATATGAACTATGACCTGTTGCAAAAAATGACCCTGTGAGACCTTGGTGAAATAAGCGTTTGAAACTTAGATATATTTGTTCCACTTGAGGTCATAAGTAGGTCGTTTTTCAAAATTATTTTATTGAAAGGTAGAAAGGTCAGTCTAGATTCAGGAAAAAAGCCACAAACAGATATGTTTGGCCTGTGAAGTGAGTGCAGTCTAACAAGGGTTGAGACTTTATATTAACTACCCAGAAGGCCCCTTTCACCTGATTCATCATATAGATGAACTTAACCTCACTAGTTTCATTTTGAATCATGTCTTCCTTTGTAAAACACAATGTCTTTCAAATAAAGATCTGTATCATTGTACTTATTACTGTTAGATTTACATAAGATCTGTATTTTTTGGCATGCTTCCTGGTATTAAAATAATCATGTCAATGAAATTACAAAATGACATAATTAAGACAGGCTTTCTGTGATAACCAGTCATATATATTGTTGACAAATAACATTTTAATATCTGAATAAGACATTAGAGGTTAAAGCCTAGTTTACTTTTGGCTTATGGAGCCCTGTAGGGCCCTTAGCTTGCCGTACCCCAAAATTCGTGCGGTGTCCTTGCTGCAGCCTGTGGTGTCCATGCGATCATCGCATGGTTTTACTGATGCCATGGTCCCTTGTGTTTTTGAATAAAAAAAGGTTATATAAGTTTTCAAAAATTGTAAGACCGCATGGAGATCTTGGCCTGTAGACACGTCATACAGGCATTGCACGTTCTCCATACAGAAATAGCACAGGGACCCTGCGATGTTTTCCTATAATTCTTTATCACATCATCCTACAGTCCCTGCATGGAGACCACATTGTAAATAGTTGACAAATCGCACGGTCTTCGTGAGGCCATGGCGTGATCACCTTGTGATCGCCGCAAGGGCACCTCAATGACACTCTTATGAAAACCAATGCGGACACTGCATGATTTTTTGAACACATACGCTGTAGAAAATAAAATCAGAGGATATCAAAAACATCTTTCATGAAATTGCAGACTGTGATATCGTACGGTGACTGTGGCAAATATAAACAAGGCTTAAGGGATAGGTTTAAGCATCAATCAATTTCTCTGTCTGCAAAGGAAAAAATTTGATTTTGCATTTGATCTTAAGTCTATTGAAATATTAAAAATAGATCATTTTAATGTGCCTTCATCAATAAGATTGAGGGAATATTGTTAATTGTTGTCAATCTGTCTGCCTGTCCATCTGCCTGTCGTTCTGTATGTCTAAAAAACTTTAAAAAAAAATTACATTACTAATCACTTCAAGGCTATTCAAGATACAATGCATATACATGTGTATTTGGTATGATGATATATGAGCAAGTGTGTGACATTTCCAACAATTTCAAAAGTACACCAAGCAAAGAGTCCGGCGAGTCACTGCATCTTCAAGGTCTGTCCAGAGTCTTAACTTTGCGCTTTTTAGTGATAAAAGGTCAGAAAAGTCTCTAGACAGACAGCATAATCTTCTAATATAATGTAACACTATGTGATTGGCTAGGCTGTTGGTTGTTTGCAGTCTCACAAATGTTTCAAATTGTTGGAAATGTCACGGTCAAGCTCATGTAAAATTGATGCTTATCCTCATATACCAAGGTCAAGGTCATACAACAAGGTCAAGGTTATCTGTCATGCTGAAACTTAAAAAATCGCTGTTTCAAGGCATTTGTGTTTTATTAACTTGTCTTGTTGATATCATGCTGCCTAATTTTATGTAAATGCTTGTATTTACTGGCCAGTTTTCATGCCTATGTATGTCATCCAGGAAATAAATTGATATTATAAGAATAATTCATGTTAAATGAATGAATTTCTATGCAATTATTATTTTATTATTTCATTGATTAAAATATTTAGAGCAGTCTGTTGCTCAGATGAAATATTGTAGATGTAATAGATAATAGATATTGAATGGGTGTTCATTAAATACCAAATTTATTAAACAAGGCATCTATAAAGAGATAAAAACGAAGCTTTGCAAAGTTTTTATCTGTTTAGATGTTGAGTTTAATAAGTTCGAACACTCATTCCATACCCTGTACTTGTACCAATTCAAGTGACTCTGCAAAACATAGCACTGTTTTCTAAATGACATCCGCAAATCCATTGTGATTTCATTTTCACAACCAAAATTTTATGTTGCTATCCGTTCTTAGCTCATTTGTATAGTTATTTCACTAGTGTAATGACACCTGTGTTATATCAAAAACTATGATTTGACGGGGCTATTTCACTCCCCAGACATAGATCATCTTACAAAATGAGTTGTTGATAACTAATCACTGTTTATCATAAATGCAATTTCAAGCATTTTACCATCTGCAATAGATGTTTAGTAAAAATAATTGACAAAAAACATGGTTAGGTGCACAAGCTTATAAGTTATAAAAGAAATACTGTTGAAAATTTGGGTTGACTAAAAAATACAAACATGCAGTCTAAAAAAGGGTTAATTTGAAATGACCCATTTATTTTGCAGCTTCCATTTTCAATGTTGGAATTAAGATCTGAAGATTATTGCTCAATTCCAGGTCAAAATACATTATTTTTTTAAAGTGTCTGTATTGATGGCTCAGCGCAAAACAGTTGTTACTGCCTGTATGTTCATAGGCAGTAAAAACTTTTTCTTACTGAGCCATCGATATGCATGTATATAGGCACTTACTATAGTGTTGTGCTAAGTCTATAAAATCATCATACCAATGACTTCAATGTCGTTTTTTGATGTCATAGCATATATTTTTGCATCTGCTTCTAAAGCCAAATTAACAAAAAAATATTAAGAATTATATGTATACAACTTACCCTGTCTCATGTAGGATTTGAAGGTATATCAGAAACACAATGTGATTCCTATGGTGGCATATTTTTGCCACTTTCCTCTAAATAGAAATCTTAATACCCTTCCCATTCACTACTTAAATTGAAGCTTTTTAGATGATGTTCTCAGAACCAAAATGATGGATATCAATCGAATTTCTCTATCGTGATCCTTGGGAACCTTTATCAGACAGCAAAAACATATTGTGATCAGAGAAAAAATGTCTTTTGTTAAAAGGTCATTTCTGTATATGTTATATTGTGGAAACTATGAAAATCATTTTCTCAGAACCTAATTGATGGATATCAACTAAATTTCAGTGGAATATTTCTTTGGTAACTCCTTATCTAACAGCTCAAATTTATTTTGACTCGATGAAAAATATGTGTAAAACAGACGTACGTCATTCTTCTATATGTTTTTCATCGATCTTGAATTTTTCTTTTCGGAAATATTTTTGCATGTGATTTATCATTGTTTTAGAAAAAAGAATAGGGTAAAATAACGTAAATACAATCGTCTAATCACAATTAGAGAATTTAGGCACGTGGAGCGAATCAGCTGCTCAAGCAGCTCTAGTTCATTGTATATTTTCCTTGATAAGATGTTTTTGAATTTTGTTTTCCATTTGTTATTTGCCATTTTTCAATCGACATATCATTATACATAATTATATTTTATCCAAGCCAATAAATTATTATAAATAATATCTGTCCTTGGTTTTGATTGTACGATGTTTTACATGCACACTGTCATTTGTTTGTCTGCACTCTGCAAATATTTGCAGAAAAGAATTGAACGGTTTTCAATATTTAGCTCTACTGGCCAAAGTCCAGAAGAGCTATAGCGCTGACGTGGTTCCGAAGGTATGTCTGTATGTTCATCCTTCTGTGTGTATACAATTTTTGTTTCCACAAATAAGTCCACAAATTTTATCAGATTTCTTGAAAATTTTCCTTCAAAAAACAAGCACTAAGAAAGCCCTTGTGGATTTCCACTCAAAATATTCTTGTTAACGAGATAAAGTATCGGTATGGTATTTTGTGAAACCTACATTTGTATGTTAACTATCACAAGAACATCGATCGAGGCAGATAACCCTGAAAATATTTTGTATGTATTTTAACCATTTTACATTTTTTTCAGCTCACCGTAGCACAATGTGCTCACGACGAGCTTTTGTGAGGATATTTTGACCGTCGTGCGTCAGAAGTTGTCATCAATTCTTCGAACATATTCTCCTCGGTAACCAGTGGACAAATCGCAACCAAATAATCAGAAATAATCTTTGGTCGAGTGACCCTACTTTAAACTTGTTTTGCAGAATTCTAATCGACCGAAAGACTAATGAGGTAGTTTAGGGCTGCTTTTGACCTTGAAATCTTTCCTGCTTTTGACCTTGAAATTTTTTAACTTCTTCTCTTGAACCAGACGGCCAATTTCACCCAAACTTAACAGAAATGTTTCGTGGGTGACCCTTCTCAAATCTTGTTTGCGAAACTCTGATTGGCTTCAAAATATTGGCGTGACAGAGCATGGATTTTTTGGGCTAATTTTATCCAAACTGGACAGAAATGTTCCGTGCGTAGTCCTTAAAAATGGTTTACGAAACATTTATTGACCACCTAATTTCGGTGTGGTAGGGTCGTTTTTGACCTCGAAGTCTTAAGACATCTTCTCCTGGGTCAATTCCATTCATATTTGACAGAAATGTTCCTTAGTCTTAGTTAGATGACCCTTCTCAAAATTTGTTTGCGACTTTGATTGACTCCAAAATATTGGCGTAGCAGAGTTTGGATTTCTTTAGCCCGATTTCCTTATACATCTCCCCATAAACCAGTGGGCCAATTTCATTCAAACCGGACAGAAATGTTTTGTTGGTAGCCCTTCTTAAAATGGTAAGCAAATTTTTATCCACCAAATTTTGGTATGATAGGGCTGCTTATGACCCTGAAATCTTAAGACATCTTGTCCTATATTTGACTGAAATTTTCCTTCAGTGACCCTTCTTAAAATTTGTTTCGCGAATTTCGATTGGCTTTGAAATATTGACGTGGCAGGACTGGGCTAGTTTTGACTCTGAAATCTTAAAACATCTGAATTGTGGGCCTATTTCACCCTCACTTGGCAACGATTTTTCTTGGATAACCCTTATCAATATCGTACATTAATTTTGATTGACCATCTCCAAATTTTGGCGTGGCAACACGGGGCTGATCTTGATTATGAAATCTGTAAACACCATTTATGAACTTTCTCTCAACATCGACCTTTAAAGAGTTTTGAAATCTCTTACATTCTGAATGATAAGTTTAAGGTAGTGGACCCGTAATAGTTCCGCAAAATTTCGAAACTAATAATCTTTCACAATGTTGACCACGGTTTCCTAATGAAAATCAATAGGAAACCTTGGTTAACATTGTTAAGATTATGACTTCCGAAACGTTGCGGAATTATTATGGGTCCACTACCTCAAGTCTTCCAGAGCCGCCGCACATGGCAGCACAATGGAATCCCAATCATTGGTGCTTGGTTCAATCACCCTAACGGCGGAACATATCCTTTCCGATAGTTGTTTTTCGTCAATGACTGAAAAGCAGATAAAAAGCGGCGTTAAATAAAACTAATTAAACTCATCTTCCGGTGTCGTCGTTTGGTACTCTAAACATCATGATTATAGTTTAAATCAATAAGTTGTATAGGTAGATTTTGAGCGGTGAGCCGTGAAATCTACTCATAACGGTTAAATTTTCGTGCTTTTCTTTCAAAATAGATAAAACAGACATAACAAAGATACAAATTACCTTTCAAATGAAACTTAGTGCTTGTTTTAGATCTTACGGTTTACTCATAGACCCATGGTAATGGACTCAACGCCTAGGTCAGAGCTCAGTTTTGAAAATACACCTATAGCTGTGACGTTTTTGTGTCCAAAACTACGACGAGTGTCATCTTAGTACAGACAGTTGAATTGAAATGTTTATCGTGCAGGGAAATCACTACATTATTGTACGGTTTCGCACATTCCTTTATTCATTCTTTAGACCACCTTATCTTTAATTGTAAAGAATAAATTTCATACTTCGTGATTTTGAATATGACAAAATGACAACGTTTTTTAAAGGCTTGAGCGCTTGAGAAGATACTTAAGATTTTGAAAAAAGGACCGTACGATGTTTGTAATGTACCACCGAATGTATATTGGTACAGTTAATAGCATCGTGATATGCACTCATTCCGATCAAAACCATTCTAAACCACTCACTCGACTAGCCATTCTCCATTCATTCTTCCAATTCAATCAATTCAATCAAAAACGCTCTAATACAACTGAAAAAGCCCAACAACTACAATCAAACCGACCCCCCCCCCCCCCAAAAAAAAAAAAAAAAAAAAAAAAAAAAAGAAAAAAAGAAAAGATTTCACTTACATGCTATTATTTTGAAGCGTTTTATTTGTTTGCGAAGACATGGAAATCCATTTGTAAAACTTGAACGAAATAAGCGATATTGCTTTACCTCCTTTTAATTTCCTTCAATAATCTCTTTCCCTTTTCATTCAATTCCATTCCTTATTATTCCAAATTCATTCACCTTATCAAGTTCACGATGTTCAAAACTGTATCATCTTTTCCGTCTGCGTTTGATAGTCTGTCCGTATGTTCGTACATCTGTACGCCCACATCTTGTAAGCGCAAGTCCCCACTGTATTTAAGCAGGAATTTAAAACTCTGAGAGGGATTTCTCATTACGGGGACCTTGAGCATACTGCTGAGCTTTAGTGGTATTCTGCCGTGTCACAGAAAAAAGGGGGGCCTTTATGTCAAATTTCTTGTGAACACACTGCGCCACCATCTTGTGCCAAGGGTTGCGAACGGTCTTCTTATACCTCGTTCTATCGAAGAAGCTATCGATTCAATACTCTTTGACTTGTGAAAATGTTTCACAACACAATAGGGGTAATAATGTGAAATTATACTGTGATGGCTTTTCTTGTTGACCTAAACAACTTATCTTGCTCGCGCGACCACGTCTATTAAGGGCCATTTTTTAAGGGACCGTTTTCAAAATCCCCTTCTTTGAATCAAAACATCTTCTAAAAAAAGTAGATAAAAATTCTTGTAATTAATCCTTTGTTGCTAGAACTAATAAGAGACTATTCTATCTCCATGAGACGATTCTTTTGAGTTTTAACAACATACATGTATGATAATTGAGAAAATCGCAATAACACCCATATTCAATTAGAATTATGTTTCTAATTTGTGACGCGAAACGGGACCATCTAGGAAGTGCGTAAAGTGTCGTCCCTAGTCAGACTGCGCGGGCTGCGCAGACTGACTAGGGTCGAAACTTTTCGCACATTACTTATTTTTGGAATCTAAGATAATCAATCAACCTACCCGTGAAAGAATTTTTGAAATTCGACGTCTTGTTGGCATGTTCTAGAAGTAATCTCTTTTTCAAATACTTATTTTACAGAGTTCCCAGATGGTCCCATTTCGCGTGAGGGATCACATTTGTAAAAGAAATAGTGTACTGAGCGACCATTCTCTTTAACGACCGCTCTTTGGTGGTCCCGTTAGTGGTCGCTTATTACAGGTTTTACTGTATAAGAAATAATACATCACGCTATTTTTCTCATCTCATTAATCCGTGAATCTACAAAAACAACAAAAAGGTAAATAAACGACCATGTTATAAAACAAGAGAGATAAGTATAGGTAAGAGGCGATAGCCTCTTACCTACTTAGCTACATTTGATTATATAACGGTTCTTATTCCGTATACCAAGGTGTTGACAAAATGTGACCCTATCATGGAGTTTGCACTCTTTGAAGTTCCCCATGAAAGTTCATTGTTGTGTATAGATTGTGGAATCCCCTTTTCTCTCATGACATACAGTAATAAATCTGAAATATGTTTCATTTTGAGTATCATTTACAGGAAACCATTTCTTATCATTGCCTTCCTCCCAATTCATTTTGTGACCAAATTGTCCGTATACATTTTTTCATTCTTCATCAAGTAAGCTTGTTTTCCCAAAAGTGCTGATCAAAACTGCTGCCAGACTGAAAAAAGGTTTCTTGAAGAAAATGTCATTTTTTGGTTCAAATAGCCAGTGTATGTTTACGTTTCTGGGGTTTACATAAACAATTGTTCTACGTTATTTGACCTTGCTAATTAATCTGTCACCTGCAAATAAGAAACAGGCTCTTAGTGATTTTTGATAAACTGGTTGATAAGAAGCAGAATGTAGCTAAATAACCTAAAACCAAAATTGATAGGATTTATCATTTGGTCAGGGTTGTACATTACTATCAGTGGTCATGATACCGTAAATGGAGCTCAAAGCCACACTGTTGTAAGGTCCTAGGCATCTACAATTATTTGCCGGTGTTTAGCCTTACATATCTAAGTGAAACTCTCTCGGCGTCAACCAAATTTTCTTTTTTAACCTAAACAATTGTTAAAATGTCATTTAAATACCATGCATGATTCGAGCACGGATGGACTTTATAACACTTCAAACACACGCTCATTTAAATACTACCTTTGAAAATGCGTTTTGAGAAAATAATTTTCATACACGATAACGTAATCTTTCCAACAATTTTGCATTGGCAACATGTAAAGACTCGGATCACTCTGTGCATTTGCGCAGTCTAATCATAGTCTTTACACATTGCTAGTTCTGTAGGTACGATATTTTGCTAGCCCATTGGGTAATATTACTTTTTAGGATGAAGCCCACCTGGCCCAGAAGAGAATTTTTAGATCATCATGTATAATTGCAAAATTGATGAAACTATGAAGACTCATATTCATTATCATGCAATAGGGTTTTAGTATGCCATCGACAAAATTGAGTCCCAAGGATCAATACTTAGACTCATAGTGGTCCTAACTAAAGGTTTCGACGTCCTTGAATTCTAGCTATCCTCATGTTTTGTGAAACTATTGATTTTTCCCTGGATTAAGTTACACAATGTATTTGATAGATTTGAACCTTAGGGATCCGCTTCAGAAAAAATCGAAGACTGTTTAAAAACAGTCTTCAATTCTTTTATGAAGTTGGTCCCCAGAGGGTATAAGGGAATCTCATCAGATAAATTAAGGAGTCCTAGCTGACTATTTAGGGGTTTTCGGACTCACAAAATCTGCGTCCCTTAAAAGCCTGGTGCAACTAGAATATCACGAGAGTTCATATATCTGAACAGTGCTTTTAAAGGAACCATCGCTTGTTACCAAACAGCGTTCTCCGTACGCATCAAAGGCAATCGCTCGTGGGTGTGGTAATCCATCCAATAATAGTCGAATACGCTGACCATCACTGGAAAGCTGATAAATATCACACGATCCGTTACCGCAGACGTATATACAACCATGGTTATCGGCTGCTATACCGACAGGCAGTTTCAAATATGGCAGTGTTTGTCTGAATCGCAGCTCGCCACTCTTCATCGAGAAGCCAATCACCGTGTTGTTGCATTCATCCGTAACGTAAACATCCGAGTTGAAGGGATTCGTTGAAACGTAACCGCTTGGTCTTGAAATCCTCGCTTTCTTGTCTTCGTTTATGTTAATGTCGCCGATTTTGTCACCAGATAAAGTCATTTTAATGATAGACGGTATGTCGTCTGTGGGAGTTTCACAGGCCAGAACGAGATCCTTGGTGTAGTAAGAGTAAGCTATTCCGTAACATTTACCCGGTGTCATGAACTGGTCTACTGGGGTGATACAATCACTGGTGGTGGACACCGTCATCACCTTCCTCTCTTCTGGTAGTGATACAGCCGCCATGGCTCCCGGTATAGACGTGATGTCCCAGGGCGCTGAACTCAGCTCTAGCTCACTCAATAACTCCCCTTCTGATGCGAAGAGTTTCAGTTTCTCATTGGCATTATCGACTAACAATAGCCTGTCATCCGGCATGAATGTCCCACCAGTCAGCTCAGCACAGCGTTCGTCAAACGCAGATGTTGCAGCGAAACGTGTTGTTGCTGTCGCTTTATTGTTTACAAACGGTGAAACATTTGTGGGAGTACGCTGTACTTTTAAACTGCCAATTTCATCCAGGGCTAATAGAACATGTTCGATTTCATAGTTTAACACGAAATCGTAATCAATTTCGTCAACGGTTTCAAAGTGTTTCTCAAGCACTGATTCGTATTTGTGTAGCTCTTTTTCCATTCTATGTGCAACGACAAAGAGCTCTGTATCCGTTCCGTGCTCAACTACAGCCTGCAAGATACCACTAGAACTATCCACGGCTTTCTGTAAGAGGTGGCATCTTCCTATTTGATCCTCGAGCAGTTCGATTACTTTTGCATGTGAAACATCGAAATCAGCTTTAAACATGGCTTCTAGTTCATCTAGCACCCTGTTGATATTAACCCTGGCTTCTTCAACTTGTTTCAAGACTCTAGATTTGTTTGCATTCAGCTTGTCTATATTACGTTTTCTATCAAGAATAACGCACTCTGTTTCTTCGTTACATTCTCTAAGCTTGTCTAATAGTTTAAATGCTTCTGCAGAATCGCGGATTTCACCTGACACTTTATCAATAGTAATAAGGTTATCACATGCTTTGTGTTCATCTTCAATGACACATTCCGCACAGACTACCTTATTACAGTCCACACAATACATCTCGATAGCCTTACCGTCGTGTTGATAGCATTTGTTGATTTCCTCGTGAGACTGAAATCCTTTTCTCTCCGCAACCTCAGATATCTTAACAACAGTATGTTTGGCTGTAGCTTTCAGTACTTGGTGGTGCTTCCCGCAGGATTCACAAAGAGCGTCGGCACATTCTACACACCATTTTTGTGCGTTCTTTGGCTCCTCCATTCTCTGACAAGGGCCACAACTGTAACTTTCGGGACTTTTTCTAGTCTGCTTCATTACGCTAAGGATCAGATGGTTAACAGGAAAAAGCAACGCCCATTGGTCCAGTTTCACCGTCTTTACAAGCTCCTTCGCAACCTGAACGTGACTCCTGCACACTGGACATGGAAACCCGTCCCCGGTCCAAATATACGGTTTAGTATCGAAGATGGATGCTGGAAGAGAGTCAAGTTTCTGGCATATTTCTGCGATGTTATTGATGTACCTCTGTAGACATGATTCACAGAACGTGTGTAGACATGGTAGGTATCTCGGCTTCTTGTATGTCTCCTGACAAATTGGGCACGTGATCATCGATTTCTGGGACATTTTACCGGAACCACGACCTATAATTACATAGAAGATGGATCTTACTGTTTACTGTAAGATCGACTGATCTGTTTTCTCGGAGAACAATAAAAGCTAAATTTTCATGTGTGATGAAGGGTTTGTTGTGAAATGAAAGATTTATAAATACTACACCAAAAAGAAACGATTATTCCATTTCTTCGATGCAAAATTAAGGCAAGATGTGAAGTTTCTTGCATAGATTTACTTACAGCCTGTCATTTCCATACAAACTTTAATTATTTTCACTGGTTTGGCGTTTAGATAACTATTTGATAATCTGCCCTTATTTCTAGATGAAATATAAAAAAAGCAAACGGACCGAAAACATATTTGAAAATAAAGTCGTTATTGTAATTTAATTTACGAAAGAATGTCTAATATGTGGATTCACAAATATTCGGTAGGTTGGTAAGCATTTCATTGTAATTTAATTTACGAAAGAATGTCTAATATGTGGATTCACAAATATTCGGTAGGTTGGTAAGCATTTCATTCGGACATGCAGCCGGATTGTCCTACGCCCAAACCATTTTCTCGTAGTCTTTCATATCACCGAGATTTGCGGGGAAAAATCAATGCCTAGCACCAAATGTTTGTTAAAAGGGTTGAAGAGTTAGTGGACTTATTTATGTTCAATTGCAATTGAACATAAATAAGGCCTTTAACTCTGCAACCCTCTTTGATGCGAAAATGGCCCTCTCCTGGAAGTGAGTAACGCATCAACAATTGAGGTGCAAGAGCTAGCGTGCCGCTCGCGAAGATTACAAAGAAGCCAGATCCTCGTGGTTTTCTCTATTTGTTTGGTTATTTAAATTCAAATTGAATCTATAAAACTGTCAAATAGTATATCAATAATTTACATACTTAAAAGTATTACAATTTACGACTGGCAAAATTTCAATTAAAATTAATTCGATTACTACATACCTTGTTAATTTAAACTGCCGATTGATCGGTTTTCGCAATTTCACATAAACGATTAACGGTCTTTAAGCAGAGACTTTAGGTTATATATTGAATAATACGCGGTTTTTAAAGCGTAAACTTCATATACAATAAGAAAACTGAGGTTCGATTTAACTCTTTTCAAAAGGTTTCATTGATTTCTACTTCTATAGGCAGAGATAGCTCTGATAACACTGTTTGCTTTTCACCCTTTCGATTATTTTCTTTAAAAATCGGAAACCCGGCTCTATGCATACAAGCCTCTATGTCTCCAAGCATCTTATGCAAATGTACCTAAAGAGAGTTTCGCTTGCAGGCGTCTGTTAACCTCAACTAAGCTCAGGGCTGCACAACATATCCGTGCTTGATTTCAATTGATAGATCGAGAGTTTCGCTTGCAGGCCTAGGTTCGATCCCCGACGGCGGCACTCATCCTTTCCGACTATTTGACTACCACCAATGGGTTAATAATCGTAGACCTATGTTTGATAGCAGCTGGAGGCTAGGAAAGGATGAAATGGTAGTCCTGATGTAAGAATTGCCAGGAATCTGTTGTTAGGTGCTCCAGACGCCGCGATATGACTGAAATGATTTTAAAAGCGGCATAAAACCCCATTCAAGCAAACAAATAGCTTGCAGGCGTCTATCAACCTCAACTAGATTCAGAATTGCAAGACGTCTCAGTGCTTAGTTCCAATTGATAGATTGGGGTTTATTGCCCCTTTTAAAATTATTGAAGTTATGTCTTAGAGGCTGGTTCGCCTACCCATGACTTCCTATTGTTTCTTACAACAATACGACAACAATATTTCTTCCGAGCCACCAGATGCTCATTCAACATACAGTAAGTAACATCGTGAAATTGACATTCATTTCAATCAAACTTCCTCTTATTATTATTATTTTCTTAATTCATTCTTGCACATAACATACATCGTCTACAACAATATATTCTAATAACACGTGAAAAAAGGCTCTCACATATACACACCACACACACACACAAACACACTCACACGCACACAGACATGTATACATGCACCATGATTATAAACATCGCTATTGTAGCTACGTTTATTCTAAATTGCACATTTAGCGCTCCGTTCATTCATACCAAACTCTCACTCAAAACATTCAAAAAACGCTCCAAAACCAGGTTACAGATAAGATCAACAACTACATTCAGAATGAATATAGCTAGCAAAACATCGCGATTTCACTGACATAATTGAAAGCATCTTAAGTTTTTGGTGCTTGAAGAAATAGGAACTGGTATTTCATATTTTTACGAAACACTTGGACAGATCGTAAAGCGCCGACCCTAGTCTGACAGCGCTGACCGCGCCGACTGACTAGGATCGAAACTTTTCGCACGCTACTTATTTTGTGAATCTAGAATAATCAATATAACTTCATGTGAGAGAATTTTTGAAATGCGACATCTAATTGGCCTGTTCTGGAACCAATCCCATTTTTAAATATCTATTTTACGGAGTTCCTAGATGGTCTATTTGCGCCTGACGCGTCTTAAATAATGAATTGTATCTACATAACTTTAAATGCAGGAACTGCAACAAGACAGGAATTGGATCTTCTTTTTCAACATCGGGGCTATTGATTGTAAATTCAAGAAATTATTTGTTCTATTGCGTAGAATTTAAAAGAGATTAAAGGCGAATTATAGTCGTAAATCAATACAAGAACATGGCGTATTCAGCCCCGCGTTGAGGGTAAAACCCATTCGGAACACCACTCGGCCAATCTCACGATCAACCTCGGATGAACATAGACGGACTATTTTTAAAAATTACGGGAAACCCTTGGAAAAACTCGATGACGTCAGTTTAAATGGC
Source organism: Fragum whitleyi (assembly GCA_948146395.1). Lineage (NCBI taxonomy): Eukaryota > Metazoa > Mollusca > Bivalvia > Cardiida > Cardiidae > Fragum > Fragum whitleyi. The sequence goes on from OX411550.1 coordinate 1,386,225, forward strand.
GTTAGCCCTCGAAACTTTGAGTGAAAACATTCGACGTCGTCAACGCTACTCGTTTAAGTCACCGACGTGAAACCATCGTATCCTTATATAAATATCTTAGGATTCTTAGATAACGACTAAAAAATCTTAATTTTTGAGAATGATTCGTCATTCTCAAAAATTAAGATTTTTCAGCCGTTATTTACTGTAAAAGCTATAAATCTACAGTGCTAGTTTTTCTTACACTGTTTCCGCCTAACAAAATGCACGATTTTGTATGATACCCATCCGCCTTACATACATCCGAGGTCTGTTGTAGTGTTTGACTGGGTTACTGCCCCTAGATCTATCGATACTAGAGACAGATATTTTACAAATTTTCGTAAGGTCATGTGACCCGGTAGTGACGTCATTTGATCAACGTTAGATGGAAGCTAGAAAATCGTAAAGCGTTTGGTAGCGGATTTGCGACATGCAGTTGATCGAAAAGCACGATAAATGCAGCGAAAAACAACAAATAATGAGTTGATTGTTTGTTTTTCTTTCGTATGTTTATCTCGTAAAGAGCATATTTATATAAGCAACAGAATTTCAGTCCTTCCATTTTAAATAATGCCGCCAAATTTCAACGGACATCGACATGCATGATGGGAAAATTCTTACGGTTTGTAATAACTTACTTGTCGTGAAACACACACATCCATTCTAAGATTTATACACTACCCGTTGTCTCTCACAGACATCGGGGTACCAGTTCATTGTAGTGTACGGAAATGGCCGAGTTATGTTCCGAATGGGGTAAAACCATCACGAAACCTTTTCCTAATCATACCCCGCTTTGCACGTGCACTCACGTGCAAAGCGGGATACCATCTTAAAAAGTTAGCAAGCCGCGTTTCATATCCCGGACTGGACAGAATTAAATCTCGGGTACACATGATGGGGGTCCAACCAAAAATGAAATTTTCTTATAATTGTTTCCAAGTTCGAGACTAAAATTTGGTATTAACTACTGCTAGAACAAAGCTGTAGATATGACATTTTCCTCGCCAACTCACCAAACGGTACTTTGATTTTCAGGCACTTTGATTTTGACCATGAACCTTTGGCCAACTTATTTCTGGTCCGAACGGACTCCGTTGTTTGTTGTTTTTCAGCCGGAAACCAAGCCTAAATTCTGGACGAAAAAACGGTTCAAGTTATACCCTGCTTGCGTGCAAAGCATGGTATAATTTGAATACGGCTTGCAGCATCTTTCAGCCTCAGTGAGCGCAGGGCTGCCCTGTGTTCAAGAAGTAAAAGCGTTTCGCGAGCGCTTTGAGATGATACCCCGCTTTGCACGTGCACATACGTGCAAAGCGATGTATCATTTCGAAAGCGCTTCGCTAACGTTTTCATCCTTAACGCAAGGCTGGTTTCTGATTGAAAAAAAAGGGACCCGAACGCCTCTGAAATAAATTGGCCCTTGATAACTAGGTGAAATCTTGACCCGGTCCGTTCTCACTGCTTCTTCGCATAACCTTTGTTAGGGCCTGGTCCCACTGCTAAACAGACACAAAACGTATGTCAAACGGACATTGCGGAAGATAGAATTTTTCTTCTAATCTCAGTCTCTTGATGAAAACCGATAATAATGGCAAAAATTTTGGAAAAAAAAAGAACGGAAAATATCGAACGCGCAAAGTAGCCTAATGTTGGTAGTCGGAATGTTGGTCCGGTGTTCATTAGAAGCTTTGCGGGTAATAGCGGATGACAGCTCAAAAGGGGATACCGGGAATAATTATGGCGTATTTGGATAGCAGAATGGGCGGATGCATAAAAGAATTGGACTTGTACAACACGCATGCTGAAAGGAAACAAAACCGTCGAATTCAACACGGACAAATCATTACGCGATTCAAACTCTTATACTTGAATACATCGTGAAATTGACTCCCATTCCAATCAAACTCATTCTAAATCGCTCTCACAGCACTCCAATCATTCTTTCAAAAAACTCACTCAAACCATTAAAAACGCTCTAAAATCACACCAAAACTGAGATAAGATCAACAACTACATTCCGAATTAGAATAGCTAGTAGAAATACACGATTTCACTGATTTAATTGAAATGATAAGCGTCTATAGACCTGCAAGTTTTCAAGTGAGTGATCAAAGGTCAATTTTACATTGAAAACAATAGGAGATAACGGTTTCTCGAACCTCACTCTTTCTTGCAGAATTATGATTGGGTCTTGAAGAAAAAGGAGGCATTTTTCTTGTATGCATATTTTATCTCAGGGGGGGGGGGGGGGCAATAAATATCGCTTATTGTGTTCACCCTGAGCAAAATTAGCGAAATTGGATTACCTCCCTTGAATTTCACTCAAAACTCCCTCGACCCACTCATTCAATTTCACTCCGAAATCATTCCAAAAAAGAATACGTACTTAGTGTATTGCGTGAAACTGAAATATCTAACTCTGTTGTGGGAATCGATAATTGTCTCGGCAGAGCCTCGACAATTATCAATCCGCCAAACCTCCTTATTTTATTATTATTATTATTATTATTATTATTATTATTATTATTATTATTATTATTATTATTATTATTATTATTATTATTTATTTTATTTTATTTTATTTTCGTACAAAATGCTTAGTACGTTTTATATATTTAGATGAACTAGCAGTGCTTAGAAGTCTCCTGGTTAAAAACAGTAGCTGAAGATGAGATGATTTATTGTCACTTTAAAATACGTTGAAATCAAACAAGAGCAAACTGTTGCTTGGAGCCAAATAAGTTCTTATCACTCATATTCGGTTATACACAGAGCTCACGAGTGCTAGCATTTGAAATCGTGATTCTGGGGTCAAACTCATTCCTAGGGGGTCAAAACAACAGAAAATGTAGAAAATTACAGGTTTCAGTGTGAATTGACCTTCTGTTGTAATAATCTTTAAATAAAAAATAATCAGAAGAATTCTAAATATATATATGAAAAATCATTTAAAATTTGAGTGATAAACCCCAGTTTTGATCCATAGAAGGGTCAAACACGAGCTCTGTATATAACTGAGGGACTTTGGTCCGTGCGGATAGCTTAACCAAAAAATTTATGGCATTTTTTTTAAACTCACGAATTACAAAGCTTTATTGGTATGATCAAGCAAATGCCTTTCATTCAACCCAAAATCGCGATACTTTAGGTATAAATTGCGTTTTCCCATTATCTTTCTACTTTCTCATTAAGAATGAAAACTTTTCGCGGCACAACAGAAAATTTTCTGAACAAATGTAAAATTCCATTTATCTTATCCTTCAAATAGATCTACATAGAAATGACCTTTTTAATGTTTTTTTAAATCTATTTCATGGAACTCCCTCTTCGTTGGCTTCTTTTACGTAAAAGATACATACAAAGATAACGTCTGGTGTCCCATCGTCAGCTTATCTTCCCCTCCCTCTTTTTAGTGTTCTACATGACGGATTGTGATTTTCAAACACCGTTTTAAAGGTCACGCTTCCGTTAATTGAAAGACCTATTCTGATTGGTTTAAAGTAACATTGAATAACTTCTACGCTTAATTTGACCAATTAAAATCGGCTTAATTTCCATTAATTAAGCTTCACTACAAACATCCGGGCATTAATCACAAATGGACGACATAGATGAAAATGATGACAGAAACGTACAAAATAAACACGAATTAAACGTTACGAAGGCACTGGCTAGTTTGTCTTCTGTCGCTTATGATGAAGGACATATTTCTACAACTGATAAAAGCGATGTCATAGCTTGTACACATCCATATACACCGGATAACAGCAGAAATCTGCCGGGTTTTAATCGCACACACGTGAAAAACATGCAGGTAGCTACAATATCGGACTCGCCATTTGAGCCACCAGAAGCTAAAAGACCGAAATTGTCTCCAATACAAACCAGCCCAGGGTTACCAGATCCATGTAGCAGCCCAGAAATTGGGAAAAGACGGCGCGTACAACATGACTACAGGCGTCTGTCTAGTTCTGGCTATCTTGATGATTATGAAACAAGTCGAGAGAGAAGATTTTCAAATGAATCTGATACATCATCTCCCAGTCCCAATAAAACCAAGAATGCAACATCTCCAGGCAGGGCCAAGATACCTGATAGTCCACCGGTACCACATCTTAAACTGACACTGAAAATACCAAAGCCAGATGTTGTGAATGGTAGTAGCCAAGGTATGTGAAATTAACCTTATTAGCATCCAAATCTCCTATTTGAAATAAATATGCAGTTCACGTACACGTAGTTCACGTAGATCCGAGGCCTTCATGCAAATTGCATAAGCTGCTTTAGCTTCTACGGCCCTTTTCTTTTTGTTTTCCCTGACGTTTTGTTTTTCCAGTTCCTCATATCGTTTGTCTTGTTTGGCATTAGTGTAACTACACTAATAATTGATAATTCTGAGCTTTCAAGCTGAGCTTTATTTTTGTCAAAAATTAGTTGACAATCATTATAAAAACAACACTGCATATTTACATGTTTGTTTAAAAGGTAAAAGACATGATATTATTTACAAAAACGCCCTAACTGCTAGATGTACAAGGTAGAGTGTTGCAACTGACTAATATTATTAGTTACTTGTAACAATCTGCTTCGAACTTATTTTTCGGTGTCCCTAAAATACGAAAAGGTGCAAAAAGGTGGTTAAAGGTGCTAAAAGGTGGTTAAAGGCGCGAAAAGGTGCTAAAAGGTGGGCGAAAAGGTGCTCAAAGGTGTTTACACAGTATTAGAACTATTGGTCCAGCTAAATTATCTGTTTTGGCATACCTTCCGTACCATTGACAATAGTTTCATATTTTTTCTTATGTCGATTTAAAGGGTAGTAAATTGCAGTGGATATGCTAATAAGAGATACCTGCCCGGAGATATATAGTTAGTGATTATATATATAGACAGAGTCAACCCAGTTTTCCTGAGTTCGATTCCTGGGAGCGGCTATCCATCTTGGTTCTTATATTGGCCCACACATTCGGTGCGAGTAGTGGGGAATTTTATAGGAAGCAGAATCGAGAGGGATTTATTAAGTTGATAGAACAAGTTTCCTCATCGATGTAAAATAAATAGGTTTAAAACAGTGATAGCCGCTCCCGGGAATCGAACTAGACTTTAAAAAACACATGTACATTAACCTCTGTATCGTTCTTGGTACATTTTTACATGTTCGATTTTCATTTTTCACAACCAAATTGTAAGGAAAAATAAGTGGGGTAAAATGAATGACAGTTATTTAGCTATTACAAAAAATGAAACTGTGCTTATAATTACCACTGGGTTTTTTTTCATAAAAAAGAGCTGAACTCCTTGGCTTAAAAATGTACATGTCAGGGATATTTCTGGCTCAGAATTTCAGGTGCGAAAAATCTCATCCAGTTGGAACTTATGAGAAATACTGAGTTTTCAATGGCAAATTGAACCAAATCCTTTGTAAGAAATATATTATGCTGTGAGATTTTTCTCTCATTTAGCCAATTTGAATGAGATATCTGGCAGAAATATGAGAGAATTTGCACAGATCTCGCCCAAAAATGATCCCTGACATGTATATAAAACAATCTCAATCCCATTTCTTTTCATTGGGGACAATTTGATAATTTCTTTTATTCATTGGGTTCCCCCTTCCCTTTCAAATACAAAATTACAAATTGCTTACATATACTGTTTATTCCATTTTAATGAGAGGCTTTTAAAGTGAACAACAAGCTTATGATCATTTTAATTGGAATTGATAATGGAAAATACCACCTGAAGCACAGTAATTGAATAAAATTTTATCATTTAAATAAAAATGACACAAATAACATGTTTTCAAAATTAAAATTAGAAAAATAGACAAAATAATGGCATGAAATACCCCAATATAAAAATGGGTAGTGAACCGTCTTAACAATATCAATCATGTGACAGTAGTAAAACGTCCAAAAGTGAAATTTCTAGATATTGAAACGTCCTTAGTAGGAAACGTCTCAATAGTGAAATGACTGACATTCATCATGTAAGATACATGTACTTTGATCCAAACTTCAGTACCACATCAAGAAGGGATTCCCGTGTTTTGTTTGAACCCCTTGTTTAGCCTTATCTCCTTGAGCCTTATCTTTTCATTTTTCATGGGGATTTCCCGGAAAAATATTTCTCATTCTTAAGCTTGAATAAGAGCTTTCCGTTACAAATCATTGGTCTACTATTGCGTACTACTCCAATTCAGCAACAAAACCAGGGGAATTCGCCATGAAGCTCTTCTTCTTGATCTTCAACATGCGGTTCTCCATCTGGATCTTGATATACGTCATTGAGGAATTCGTTCAGAAGATATTGCAACAGAGAAAAACACAATCCACCGAGGATAAAATGTTAAATGAATTGTAGTAAAATATTTTAATGGGAAATCGAAAAAGAGACGATGAGGAACACTTATTCCCCCCCCCCCCCCCCCCCCCCCAAAAAAAAAAAAAAACCGGAATTTCCCAAGATTGACTTTGCAAATTGACCTTGACCTTGCCAGATGCGACTGACCTTAATATAAAATTATTTATATCGAAGACAGCTGTAAAATTAATTTGACAGGGTAAGTTTCGGTAATATGGTTAAAACTTTAATATGAGCATCGAAATATGCGTTCTATTAAATGCAGACTGATCAGATTTAACTCAAAACCAAATTTGAGCATTGTAACCTTTTGTTAAGTTTCTGGTTAATTTTTTTACTATGACCATAGTGGAATGTCACTTTCTGGTCGTTTATTGTTTTTAGCTGGCAACATACCAAGTATTAGAACCCCTCGTTACTTTAAAAGTAAAAGGATAGAATTTATATGAATGTGTCTTGCTTGTTGGGTGAGTGGTTTGCGCGCTCGAAACGTAAACTGGTGATTGTTGGTTCGAACCCCACCGGAGACGGGTATTGTATTTGGGCAGGACACTTTATAAGCAGGGCCTGAGTCCACCGTAGAAACGGGAAGTAGTGGTTAACAAACCATTGCCTCTCTCTCTAAGTGCAGGATATGATCTGGAATGAGTTGGGACCAAAACGGAGATGACTCATTCGACCCTTTATCATGTTATCCTAGTGTTATCCTCGAGAAAAAAAATAATCAAAATAAATAAGAAAATCATGTGTTTAGTTCACAGGTTTAGGGCATAGGGTTAAAAACTTCGATATTGAACTTATTTAAATACCTTCCCTTATTGCTTCTTGTTATAAGAAAAAAATGCAAACAAACAGGCAGACGGATGTTGGCAAAATAACATGCCATAATCTTTCGATGCTGGAACACAAAAAGTTACTATTACGCATATGCATATTTAATGTTGGTACCTAGAGAACTTTCAACATTTAGTACATTTAGATGTGTTAATTTTTTATGGTAGTTATATTCTAAAATGATCAATTGGGTGAAACAATAATAGTGTGCACAAAACTCATACTTTCACCTTTAACCACCTCTTCGCCCACCTTTTAGCACCTTTTCGCATCTTTTAGCACCTTTTCGCGCCTTTTCGCACCTTTAACCACCTTTAAGCACCTTTAACCACCTTTTTGCACCTTTTCGTATTTTAGGGACACCCCTTATTTTTTGGATGCCATTGTTTGTTAAGCCTATTTTTAAAGGAGTTTACAGAAGGAGCAGTTACTACATCATTTGGAAGCTTATTCCAGTTATTTATTACCCTGTTGCTAAAGGAGTTTTTCTTTATTTCAGTCCTAGATCTTTTCTTGTATAATTTGAGGCTGTTTCCTCTGGTGTTTGTCAAATTACTAAAAGTAAATAGTTGTTTTGACGTCTTATCAATACCAGTTATTAGTTTGTAGGTTTCTATTAAATCAGCTCTATCCCTCCTATATTCTAGTGTTGGCAACCCTTGGTTTTTTTAACCTTTCAGTATAGCTCAAATGTTTTATAGACTTTACTAGTCTGGTGGCTCTCCTCTGGACATTTTCTACAGAGATTTTATCTTTCTTAAGTGTTGGTGACCATATTACTGAAGCATATTCTACATGGGGTCGGACCATTGACTTGTACAAATTCAAAAACATTTCTTGATTCATGAACGTAAATGATTTGCTAATAATGCCTAGATTTCTATTTGCTAAATTTATTTTGCTACTGATATGTTGGAAGTTGAGATTTTTATCAAAAATAACACCTAGATCTTTCTCATCCTCTACTTTCTGTATTTTTGTTACTGTACCATCTTTGTCCTTTACATAATAGTCATCTGCTTCAATGGTACCAATGTGTAGTGCTTTGCATTTTTGAGGATTAAAAACCATCTCCCACTTGTTGCACCAATCACACGCTTTGAAAATGTTGTCCTGGAGGTTGTTACCTTCAAAATTGTTATTAGTTTCTGTGTAGATCTTTGTATCATCTGCGAAGAGTTTGAGGGGGCTATCTATTTCTTCTGGCAAGTCATTTATAAAGATTAGAAAAAGGATGGGTCCGAGGACACTTCCCTGAGGCACTCCGCTCGTAACGTCTCCCCATGTTGAGAATTCATCATTGGTGGCCACCCTTTGTTTTCTGTTGCTAAGGAAGTCTTTAATCCAGTAATAAGTGTTATTCCTTATTCCCAAGTGCCATAACTTGGTGAGTAGTCTTTGGTGGGGGACCTTGTCAAATGCTGCTTTGAAGTCTAAATAGATTATGTCGATGTCGTTCTTGTTTTCAGTTGATGTAGTCCAGTCCTCTAAACATTCTAACAGTTGCGTAATGCAGGATCTACCTTTTCTGAACCCATGCTGGTCTGTATTAATAAGATTGTTGGTTTCAAGATGATTGACAATTTGGTTTCTGATGATCTTCTCTAATAGACGACAGCAAATGGAAGTTACACTTATTGGTCGATAGTTTTCTGATTTTTGCTTTGGTCCTTTCTTGTGAATCGGTGTGACGTTTGCCATTTTCCATTGGTCTGGTAGTTTACCTTCCTGCAGAGACTTGTTATAGATAGTTAGAAGAGGTTCCAGTAGTGTAGTTTTACAATGCAGTACAAATGTTGGATGTATACCATCAGGCCCTTGCGATTTAGTTGGGTTTATTTCATTAATAGCTTTTAGTAGGTCTTCTTTGGTAACTGTAATATCATCCATAACTATGTCACAGGTGTTTTTAGCTCACCTGAGCACGAAGTGCTCATGTGAGCTATTGTGATCACCTTTCGTCCGGCGTCCGTCCGTCGGTCGTCGGTCGTCGTCCGGCGTCCGTCAACAATTTCTTTAAACGACATCTCCTCCTAAACTACTGGGCCAATTAACACCAAATTTTACAGAAATGTTGCTTAGGTGGTCCCCTTCAAAAATAGCTAAAAGAATTGAAATCCATGAAAAACTCCGGTTGCTATGGCAACAAAAGGTGAAATTTTAAGAAAATCTTTAAAATTCTTCTTCTTCTCAACCAGTAGTCCTACAGACTTAAAACTTGGCATGAATGATCAGTTCATAGACCTGAATTAAAATAGCTAAAATCATATCTGTCGGGCTGCCAGGTGCGGAGCACAAGGGGGGAGGGGGTAGTACTTTGGGTAAATTTTGTAATCTTTAAGCTTCTTCTTCTTCGGAACCAGGAGCCTTATAGACTTGAAAATTGGCATGGATGATCAGCTCATAGACCTTAATAAAAATAGCTAAAATCATATCTGTCGGGCTGCCAGGTGCAGAGCACCAGGGGGGAGGGGGTAGTACTTTTGTGAAAATTTTGTAATCTTTAACCTTCTTCTTCTTCGGAACCAGGAGCCCTACAGACTTGAAAATTGGCATGGATGATCAGCTCATAGACCTTAATAAAAATAGCTAAAATCATATCTGTCGGGCTGCCAGGTGCGGAGCACCAGGGGGGAGAGGGTAGTACTTTTGTGAAAATTTTGTAATCTTTAACCTTCTTCTTCTTCTGAACAAGGAGCTTGACAGATTTGAATATTGGCATGAATAATCAGCATATGGACCTTTATAAAAATAGCTAAAATCATGACTGTAGATTCACCAGGTGCGGAGCACCAGGGGGGAGAGGGTAGTACTTTTGTGAAAATTTTGTAATCTTTAACCTTCTTCTTCTTCTGAACCAGGAGCCCTACAGACTTGAAAATTGGCATGGAGGATCAGCTCTTAGACCTTAATAAAAATAGCTAAAATCATGACTGTAGATTCACCAGGTGCGGAGCACCAGGGGGGAGGGGGTTGTACTTTTGTGAAATTTTGTAATCTTTAACCTGATTCTTCTTCTGAACCACAAGCCCTACAGACTTGAAAATTGGCATGGAGGATCAGCTCATAGACCTTAATAAAAATAGCTAAAATCATGACTGTAATGCCACCAGGTGCGGAGCACCAGAGGGGGAGGGGGGAGTACTTTTGTGAAAATTGTAACTTTAACCTTCATCTTTTAATGAACCAGGAGCCCTACAGACTTCAATATTGGCATGGATGAAAAGCATATTGATCTTAAATTAAATAGCTAAAATCATGAATGTAGGGTTACCAGATGCGGAGCATTAGGGGGGAGGGGGTAGTACTTTGGATCAATTTTGAAATCTTTAACCTTATTCTTCTCCTGGATCAGGAACCCTACAGACTTGAAAATTATCATGGGTGATCAATATATTGACCTTAATGAAATAGCTAAAATGATGACTGTAGGGTCACCAGGTGCTGAGTGTCTTGGGGAGGGGGTAGTACTTTGGATCATTTTTGAAATCTTTTAACTTCTTCTAATGAACCAGGAGTCCTACAGACTAGAAAATTGGTATGGATGATCAGCATATGGACATAAATTGAATTAGCTAAAATCATGACTGTTGATTAACCAGGTGCAGAGCATCTTGGGGGGAGGGGGGGAGTGCTTGGTTGAGAATTTTGAATCCCTACAGCCTTTATATTTGACATGGATTGATCAACTCATTAAAGAAAACTTTAAAAGTCTCAGACTCAGCCTTTATATCTGGCATAGATTAGCTGATCACAGACCTTTTATGAAAAAGCTTAGATAAATAATGACCAGGGGAGGAGCAGAGGGGAGGGGGGGGAAGGATTATTTCAAATGTTATCTGATTCAATAAGTGAAAATCTCTTTTTTCTGTGGTTGCATGGACATACTAAGCTAATGAACCTTTTATCTCAGGTGAGCGCACCCAGGGCCAACGGCCCTCTTGTTTTGGTTTAGGGATAGGGTAAGTTTCTTGTGTAAATATAGAAATAAACTGCTTGTTGAATTCGTCTGCTATCTTTTTGTTGTCTGTACAGGTTTCCCCCTGGATTTCTAAGGCTTTTACACCGGATATGACATTTGTCTTACTTCGCACATATTTCCAAAAAAGTTTTGGATTTTGCTTGATTTTTCGTACTCATATTTTTGTTCTGATGCAGCAGTTTGGTAACCTTATTCCTAGAAGTCTTGTAGTCTTCATAAGTTTTCAGGTTCTTACAATTTGTGTACCTGTGCCATTTTTAGCTCACCTGAGCACGAAGTGCTCAAGGTGAGCTTTTGTGGTCCCATGATGTCCGGCGTCCGTCGTGTGTCGTGTGTCGTTCGTCGTGCGTCGTGCGTCGTCAACATTTACCTTGTAGACACTCTAGAAGCCATATTTTTTGCTCAATCAACCTGAAAATCGGTCAGAATGATTGTCTTGATGAAATCTCGGTCAAGTTCGAAATTGGGTCAAGTGGGGTCAAAAATGAGGTCACAGGGTCAAATATTAGAAAAACCTTGTAGACACTCTAGAAGCCATATTTTTTGCTCAATCAACCTGAAAATTGGTCAGAATGATTGTCTTGATGAAATCTCGGACAAGTTCAAAATTGGGTCAAGTTGGGTCAAAAATGAGGTCACGAGGTCAAATATTAGAAAAACCTTGTTGACACTCTAGAAGCCATATTTTTTGCTCAATCAACCTGAAAATTGGTCAGAATGATTGTCTTGATGAAATCTTGGACAAGTTCCAAATTGGGTCAAGTTGGGTCAAAAATGAGGTCACGAGGTCAAATATTAGAAAAACCTTGTAGACACTCTAGAAGCCATATTTTTTGCTCAATCAACCTAAAAATTGGTCAGAATGATTGTCTTGATAAAATCTTGGACTAATTCAAAATTGGGTCAGGTGGGGTCAAAAATGAGGTCACGAGGTCAAATATTAGAAAAACCTTGTAGACACTCTAGAAGCCATATTTTTTGCTCAATCAATCTGAAAATTGGTCAGAATGATAGTCTTGATGAAGTCTAGGTAAAGTTTGAATTATGGTCAAATGGGAATAAGAATAAGGACACAGGTAGACACTCACTCTTTAAGCCATAATTCTGCTCAATCAACTTGAAAATTGGTCAGAATGACTTTCTTGATGAACTTGGGTCAAGTGGGGTCACAAACGAGGTCACAGGGTCAAATCTTAGAAAATCCTTGTAGACACTCTAGAGGCCATAAGTTTTGCCCTATCATCCAGAGAATTAGCCAGATTGAAATTGTCTTCAAACATCTGTCTGGTTTGAATTTGGGTCAAGTGTGGTTAAAAACTAGGTTAAGAGGTCAGATCTTAAGACTGTTAACTCAGGTGAGCGCTTTAGGGCCACTATGGCCCTCTTGTTTTCTTTTATCTTTTATTGCGGACATGGTTTTCTTATCGATGCTGAGGCTCTGGTTACCTGGAGACTTCTTAAAGTTGAAAAGATAATCAATCCTCAATCCTGAGGGACATCTACTCCTTCCCAATATTTCAATCTCCAGGGTTTGTGTTTGACCCATAAACCCAAGTCATGACTCACAGATTTTCTAAAATACTCCTTTTTGACCCCGACAAAGCTTGTCCTGTGCGTCCTGTTGATCTGTGAAAGTCTTAAGTAATGCTTCGAGTATAATGTGGCGAAGTGTGTTAAACAGCCATTATTCATATGTTTATTTTGCATGGCATGGTTTACAAACATATGTGCAAAGTGTTTACGGAAGAAGCTGTTTTATGGAAAAATCAAACTTGGTCATATTTGAAGTCAGATTCACTATAGCTGTAGTAGTGGCGTGATAAAAACGTTAGCAGCCAGCCAATCAGAATTGGTTATAAGTAGACTTTGTGGCCGAGTGTGACTTTCAATGGATGTAAATGGGTGAAAGTTAAAACAGCCCAAAATCAAAACGGCCCAGAGTCAAAACGGCCGGTATTTCGGTCGAAACGGCCCATGATTTGGTCAAAACGGCCCAAAGCAGATTTTCTATTTGGTCACAACATCCCAAATAGAAAAATATTATAACAAATAAAGAATAAAGAAAAAAATCTTTCAACAAAACTATTGTCTATTTTCATGTCAAGATTTTTTTGTTATTGGTTATATATCAAATCAGTTAGAAAAATGGTAAACTGTACCCCCAATTTTTGCAACCACTAACCAGCCTTCTTTGTGTTATATAGAGGGGGTACATGCATGCTGTAAAATACCCATTTCAGGGTCCAAAGAATCCACTCATCCGCTCGTATTTACGAGTAAGAAGTCCTGGAGGACGAGTTAAAATTCTAAGGCAGTCGTCCTCCCGAACGAGTGAAAAATGAATGGCATAACATCATTATGTCTAGTGTCAGGATAAAAAATAGAATAAATGCAAAAAAGGCGCTTTGAAAAAGTTCACGGTGATAAAAGTTTGCAACAACTTGAACTGTTAACAGTCATGTACTTTGATTTCTAAAAATTAAACTTCCGGTTTTCGAGTGATATAACCCGGTACCCGAACTTTGTAAATACAAAATCGATCTCACAATCAAGGAAAGTATCGAAAATAAAAATAAATTTTCCCCTGTTTTGTTCATATCTACTACTTCTTTTGTGGCAAATAGCCACAATCATTGAATTTTACCCGAAAAATCCATGGTATTGTATGTTTACAAATGAGATATATTCTACTTGTCCCGATCATTTTACCGGTATTTATTACCCGGAATTCAATGTTTAGAGGAATGTCGTAAAAATGTGTATTTTCGTTTCGTCTGCACTCCAAAAGGGACGATCATCTGGAGTCCAGATACAAATTTTTGTCTTCAACGATCCCAAGGCCTATTATAGGGCGAGTGACAGTCAAACCAGGACGAGTAACTTTTTCAAGTCACTTGCCCTGCAGGACGAGTGCCTTTTTCTGAATTCTTTGGACCCTGCATTTTTACCCCCAGATTGCAAAAGCAGTGGGAACACTGGTTAAGGCTGTTTTGACCAATTGTCAAAACTGGTTTTGGCCGTTTTGACCATATTACGGGCTGTTTTGACTCTTGGCCGTTTTGACTTTGGGCCGTTTTGACTGTAAACCAGGGGTTGAAAATTCCACTTGCCCGCTCGCATTTGCGAGTAGAAATTGCCGGAGGGCTAGTAGAATTTTGGGTGAGCTAGTCCGACGTTGCAAGTACAAATCTAGGCTTTCAATCATGCAAGGAAAAGCTGATCTTTAAACAAATGACCATTGCAATGTAGCATCGTAGTCGCAGTTAATATTTCCCAATTTCCAACAGCTTCTAAATTGCAGATTGTCTTTAAAAAAAATAAATGTTCCGACGATGAGAGTCGTAAACTGGATGAGCGAAATAAATTCAGTTACCGTTTTAAAGACAATCCGTTATATTTTTATATCCACTATATATGCAACTATTTAATGAGACTATCGTGTAAACACGAGAGAAAATTGTGTTGCTGTGAAAACAGAGCTACAGATAAATATAAGCCTTAAAGGGTTTTTACCCCCTAAATTTTTCAGTAATGCTGATTTATGAAAAACAATGCTGAAAATATAGGGGAAACATAAATTAAAGACGTTTGTAATCTTACCTTGTTTTAATATGGTCCAACATACAACAGTTATATATCACCTATACAGCTTTAATACTGGTCTCTTTAAAAAAAAAAACCCTCACTTTCTGTGGATTGTTCCAAATATTAAATTAACATTTTACAGTAAATAGTGTTTCACTTCCTGTGAACTTTAGCAAAAATAAAACTGAAACTGAATCTTAAATTTAAATGTCTAACTAGTCCAATGATTTTGAGGAGCAAGGCAATGGGGATTTCTCACAGGTTTTTAGTCTTGGTTTGTAGGCCTGTGTAAGTCTTGCCTTTCTCCTCCTCTTGTTTGCCAACCATTGTTTGATTGCCTTTGTTGGCTCATAATTTGATATGTCTTTCCCAGACATTTGTATTTGGATTAATACATCAAGGTTTTCAGCTTTGAGGGAGCTTCTAAATTTGCTCTTTAGTCTATTTTGAGTACTAAAGCTCCTCTCACATGCCACACTAGAGACACTTAAACATAAAGCGATTTTACACAACTTGGAAAATTCTGGAACCACCAGGGTTTTCGTTTGACCCTGGACCCCGGGTTTTGACGCGCGGAAATCGAAAATGATGCAATTTTGACTCTTGGAAATTAGAGCTGGTGCGTCATTTTGACTCTTTAAAAATAGCAGCTGTGAGTCAAGGGTTAAAAGAAGTGTGTCATATTATTGGAAAATAGTTAATTGGTGGTCTAATAACACCTAGCTTGATTGGCAATTAACACACTCCGGTGATCGGATATGCATCGGCGATCATAATTGACAGCCTTTTGACACCTGTGAAAATCAGTTCAAACCCCTTTGCTTTACCTCTGTTCATACTAAAATCAACCTATTATTGAATAATTTCACTTAAATTCAAACACTTTCCAAAAAGTAAGCCAGTAAACATCAAGAGGAGGATTTGTTGTGAATTGTTATGGGTTTTCGTGGTTGGACCCTATTTCTTTTATGAAAAAATAAAAATCTACAGAACCTTTTCCTAGCAATTGCAACTTCAAAATTCTTTCCACTTCATTGTACTTACGAAAACAAGCTATTAGTCTGAAATTAAGCTCTTAAGAAATTATTTGATGACTGTAACTTTTGGTGAACTATGTTGGTGATAAATCATTTATAAATTGATTATTTTCAGGCACCTTTCGAAAAATGACCTGTACCTAAATTAATCAGTTTCAATACAAATAAAATGATTTTTCCCCATTTTTTATAAATTTGAAAATTTTCTTTGGGGGGGTGGGGGGGTGGGGGGGGGGGGGGGGGTTAGACGCATGATTCGGTCAAAGTTTGACGCATGAGATTTTCATTTTGACTCTTGGAAATTTTGACTTAAGGGTCATTGACTCTTGGCTTTTGGATGCTAATGAAAACCCTGAACCACATTTGCATGAAACAGAATTATTCGCTTGCACAGACTTGCTATGTTTTTCTTGATGTAAGAACCCAGTATCATACCTTTGACCATAGGCCACTCCTGCACCAACCTTTCTTTACTGATCACTTTATCAACTACTGTTTGTTCCTCCCTATAATTTTCAATACTATCTCCTAGAACAGTTTTCACCAGCTTATCTTCTCCATAAAGCTTACAAATGGATTTAAGAGCCTCCTCATGCTCTGATTCATCTGTCGAGGATAAAATGGATGGCTCGAGTAAAACACTAAAGTGTCTAAAGATATCACCATCTTCTTGTCTAAATCTATGTTTAATATTTTTCTTAAGATTTGTAATGTATTTTTTCCTCAGTGACAGTAATGTAGATTCTGAATCTGACGAATATTTAGATAGTTTTTCACCATTCAAATATGCTGACTGAGATCCATCTTCATTCCTTATTTCTATAGAGTGCCTCATTCCACTCAATGCTGCACCATCCTTAGACTCTAGAAATTCTAATTTACCCATAACAGCTTCAATCAGAGGATTAATTTCACTGAAAGCGATTGATTCCTTCTGAAATTCTTTACTTAAAAAGGCAAGGACTTCATGTACATCCAGCATGAATGCAACAAGCATAGCTGTGTTATAATGTAAGAAATATTTCAATAGGCCTGATGCTGTAGCATTTTTTTCAGCAGCAAAGAAACTCAAGGTTGCTATCACAGAGCCATAACTTTCATACACAGCTTCCACAGCATTTTTAAGACCAAGCCATCGGATGCTATGAGGTTCTTTGATTGTCAAATTTGGTTCTTGAAGCATAGTTTGAATTTTTGTTAATTTCACAGTTCGATTACTAGAACCACTAATAAAATGGTAGAGAGCACTAAATTTTTCCCTGAATTTTTCTAAAGTTTGTTCTTTTTTAATAGAATCTGTCACTGCCAAATTTAGTCTATGGGCTATGCAGTGTGTTTGTAACACAAATGGAGAAAACTTAGATTTGATCTCAACACCTACACCAGTCTTTTTTCCCATCATTGTAGAGGCTCCGTCTGTGGCTAAAGAAACAATCTTTCTCATATCTAGTCCAAGTTTGGTTAGTGATTTTTTAAGTTCTGATACTATTGTGTGTGCCTTTCCATCATCTAATTCTACATTTGTTACAAAATTTAGTGACTGGTTCCCCATCTTTGACATAACGCACACACACTGAAAGATGCTTATGGATGGCTAAATCTGTACTCTCATCTATCATAATGGCAAAAAAATCACATTCTTTGATATCCTGAACAATTTCTCTTTGGAACATTTTGCTAATACACATTTGAATGTCTGTGATAGTATCCCAGCTTAAATTTTGATAATCAATTGTGGCCCCATTCAGCCTCTGTAGTTGTATCAAATTATTAATTTGGGATGAAGGTGTTTCTGAATTAGCAGCATAAAAAACTGTGCGAAACAAGTTTTTATCAGTCAAACTTACAGAAACTGAACTGTCATCTACATCGCAAGAATCTGACAAATGGACAGCTTCAGAGCAACAACTTCTAGACTCTTGATACTCGGCAAGCTGGTGTTCTTTGGATTCGCTATGACGTTTGATACTGTTGAATTGATAATCTCGGTCAAGATGCGCTGAACAATATTTTTTGGCACGTCCTCTTCAGACGGTTTAAAAAATTTGAACAGACTGGGTGTGTCTGCGACGTTTTTTCGTTTGGAAAGTCGCCCTGGTTTAGATGCCATTTTCATGTCAATATTTACGGAGAATACTTGGCCCCGCTTTAATGATTAATCAATTACCAAATACTTACAAACGACGGGAACCAGTTTAAGACACGCTCGATTAGTATCTTAGACAATTTATTTGGTCCCGCTTAAATGATTATTCGATTACCAAATACTTACAAAAAACGGGTACCAGTACAAGACGCGTTCGTTTAGTAGTTTGAATAAAGTTCCGGCGTCGCGCTATACGAAAAAACGCAATTGAATCACTCGAAATGCTGATTGTTTATTTGAAATGCGTTTTTTAACCCCCTGAATATTTTTCAAATGCGTTTTTATTGATTTTTAATGCGTTTTTACGCAAAAACGCACCTTATCTGTAGCTCTGGTGAAAACACAGATGACCTCGCCCAGTACAGGTGTTCGGCGGTCCTTTTGAAGTCGGGCCATTCTCCGAGAAATTTATACAGTGACGTCATATGAAAGATTGGTTTCAAAATAAATCTTATGATATTCTCACATCTTTACTACTCGGATATTTTGATAAGGATTATATTTTTTATTTGAAGTAAGTAATTTTCGTTAGTAAATTGTTTAGAAAAAGCGATTTTTATGCATGCATAATTAATCTAATTTCGGTAATGTACACTTACTGTGTTCAATCATATCTGCACCCTTTCAAAAGCCTTCAAATTCTTTGAGAAAGATGTTAGTGATGGTTTTAGAGATTTTCCTTTAGTAAAAAATTACAAAACAACAAATAACAAAATAAAAACACACACATTAAAAAGGGGAGCGGGTCGCATTTCAACGATCACCAATTATAATTTCAAAAAGCCGAGCGGGATGACATTGGTTGTTTAAAAGCGCAGCTAACACTTGGGCAAAGAAAGAAAAATATATCTATAGCAAAGAAGTTATTCCAGGTCAAAACTTGTTTATTTGTATTTTAATAATTTGTTTGTCCGCATTTAATCTCCCGATTGTTTCTAATATTCAATAAAATATGGTACTGGTTCAAACAATTTGTTTCTATTCGTGAGATTCAATGATAAGAGTGCCAATTATCCATCGGATTTTTCAAAGGCCAAAGAAGAAATGGTTTTGTGGTCCAGGTTGCTAATATCCCAAATTCCTTATTATCTGTGTTGCTCATTAAGATATTCTTCTGTACATGTTGAGAACACATAGATTACCCATCTCTTTAATATTGAATACAAAATAGCAAACCATGTCATATGAACATACCTTTCCACACAAGTCATATGAACAAACCTTTCCAAGCACACTGGGTGGAAAGTTCTGATTTCATTCAAGTACTGTCACAATGAGTTAAATTTATACCGGGATCATGAAAATTTCAACCAATTCAAATGACTAGTGTTCTTGTTATAAGACTAACCTACATTTTATTAATTTTGAAGGGCGAGCTCATTTAGTTTAAGGGCGAGTTGAAATTTATGGTTACTAGTCCTACAGGACTAGTTGGGTTTTTAAGATTTTTCAACCCCTGTAAACCATGTAAATTAGCTATTTCCCCGCAAAGTTTTCTTTTGAATTTTATGCATGAGATAATCACGTTTTCTGATAGGCATTGACGAAAGTGGTAATTCAGGGTTCCTACTGACTTTTTTCAGCCCCAATTTGAATCTTGTACCCCGAATTTTTGCCAGTAGCCTTCTTTGTTTCTTGTAAAAAGAGTACGAGTATGTTGTAAAGTGACTGTTTTCACCCCAAAATTTAAAAGTGGGTTCCAATAGGAAAATTGTCAAATCAGTGTCTGATTCATTTACCAAAAATTGCCGATTTTTACCGAAAATATTTGGGTCAGGGTGTCATTGACCCCTCAATTTCAGATCCTAACACAAGCCCTGCTCATAAGACATAGCTTGGTAAAAAATCATATTTCATCCAAAAAGAATTCAGGGTTGGGTATTTGAACATTCTAGTTGGGTTGATTCAGTTTATGTGGTTGATTGAATGCTCAATGTTTAACCATAAACATTGATCGTGTGAAGGATAATTAATTAAAAATCATTTGAAACAGATAATTACCTTCTTAGCTTGGCTGTATTTGGAGAAAACCAGGTGTATTCATCACCTTAGCAGTGCTTGCTTTGGAGTTTGTAAGACAAACTTTAACCTTTATGATATCTGTGTTGTTATCAAAGATATCTTCATGAATATTTGTGTGTGCTCACCATCATAAGAGATATCTAGATTATCAAGGGGGAATACGCTAAAGCATTTTTGTAAGAGTTATCCCATTTACTTAAAATGAAATGCATTATTCAGCACCTGTAGCCCAGCGTTGGCACCCATAGACAGTGCTCTTGTTTATTAGCTCCACTGGCTGAAAGCCACTGGGGCTATTGTCATGGCGTTGTGGCGTTGGCACCCATAGACAGTGCTCTTGTTTATTAGCTCCACTGGCTGAAAGCCACTGGGGCTATTGTCATGGCGTTGTGTCTGTCGTGCGTCCGTCCTTCCGTCCGCGCGTCCGGTCATAAACTTTTTCTTTAAAAATCTTCTCCTCAGAAACTACTGGATGGATTTCAACCAAACTTCACAGGAATGATCCTTAGGTGACCCTCTTTCAAAGTTGTTCAAGAAATTTTGATCCAATGAAAAACATGGATTAAATGGGCGTGGCTAATTTCCAAATATGGTAAAAAGTGAGTTTTCTCAGAGTCTAATGGATGGATACCAATTAAATTTTACATGAATGATGCTTGGGTGACCCTTTATCAGTCTACCAGAAATTATTGTGATTGGATGAAAAATATGTATTTTATGGGCGGAGGTCATTTCTCTATATGTTATATAGTGGAAACTTTGAAAATCATTTTCTCAGAATGTAACTGATGGATATCAACCAAATTTCACTGGAGTGATAATTGAGTGACCCTTTATCAGTCTACCAAAAATTATTGTGATTGGATGAAAATCATGTATTTTATGTGCGTAGGTCATTTCTCTATATGTTATATTGTGGAAACTTTCAAAATCATTTTCTCAGAATGTAAATGATGGATATCATCCAAACTTCACTGCAATGATCCTTGGGTGACCCTTTATCAGTCTACCAAAAATTATTGTGATCTGATGATAAATATGTATTTTAATGGGCAGAGGTCATTTCTCTATATGTTATTTAGTGAAAATTTTGAAAATCATTTTCTCAGATAGTAATAGATGGATATCAACCAAATTTTACTGGATTGATCCTTGGGTGACCCATTATCATGCAGCCAAAAATTATTGTCATTGGATGAAAGATAAGTATTTTATGGGCAGAGGTCATTTCTATAAATGTTATATAGTGGAAATTTTGAAAATCATTTCAACATCAGTAGACCCAAAATATCTTAAAATCTAGTCAAAACTAAGATTTGCTATTACAAGAATTTCAAGCCTGTGGAGCAACTCAAGCCATTCATAGCTTTCTAGTTTAATGATAATCTTAGTTTGGAAAATATAAATAACATGATTCTGAAAAATATATTTTAACCCTTGTCATGCTGAACCTAGAATATTTTTTTTATTTGCCAGGAGCTATAGACAAACATCAGGGTGCACATATGTGCAGTCTGATGTTAGTCTACACCACCTGTTTCTCACTTTCAAACAAGAGTTGTCAATATATTTAGTTTTTCAAATAAAAATTGAACTACAGTTGGTACTTTCAGTGCTTTTTGCCCTTTGATTTTGATGACAATTTTTAGCCAAAATTTATTCAGCATGACAAGGGTTACAAAAAACTTAAACAGTGTCTATTCTAGGAGGGGGGATTACGCATTTTAGCACATACTTTTGAAAAGTCCCCTCTGTTTTTGAAGATGATGGGGGATTTTTTTTTTTGAAAAGAGAAAGAGCAAAAGTTTACATCACTTAGAATGTTGACGATTTTCAACAAAATATCCCCCTACTAAGGGATTATTTTGGGATGGGCCGTAGCTTTTTATGCCCCCGATAGGGAGGCATAATAAATTTGACTTGTCCGTCCGTTCGTCTGTCCGTCCGTCTGTCCGTCCGTCCGTCATTCCGTCCAAAAACTTTAACATTGGCCATAACTTCCTTATTACTATCAAAGCGGTGTCGGGGGCATTGTCATCTTACAGTGACAGCTCTTGTTTAAGGACAAACTTTTTGTTTTAGACTAAATCTGATTACAGTTTTGGATGGGCCCCATATAATAATCTATTCAAATCTGATGCTTATTTTAATCTAGGATAGGTATTAAGGATTCTTCGGCCCACCACTTTTGCCTAATGAGGCCATCAATTTTGCAGATGGCCCATCAAAATCTTAGATTTTTACATGTAAATGAATGGGACATGGGCCATTGGCCCATTTCAATGGCCCATCATGAAATTGATCCAAAATTATCCCTGCTACTTTTCGAATCCTACACTGCTTATATGCCCAGGATGGGCTTAAAACCAGCAGGTGTGCAAAAGAATCAAATAGGTCAACCATTTTACAGTGTGAAAAATATAAAATAAACTTCTGCTAGTGGCATATAGCCTGTACTCAAAATTAAATTCAAAATGGTACAACATGCTGGGATAACACATTGACATTTTTTAGCTCAACTATTAGTAGAATAGGAGGGGGGGCTATTTCAGTGACCCGGGCTTTGGTGTCCGCGTTAGTGTAGGCCTGCATAGTGCTTTGTTACTGTTTTTATGTGCAACTGTGTAAAATATCTAATCTGTTTCTACTTAAGCTATTGCTCTGAAACTTTGCCCATACTTCTGTGACCATGATGTTAGCCAGGGTTCCCACCCGTCAGGGAAAAGTCAGGGAAAAATCGATTTTTGAAAAAGTCAGGGAAATGTCAGGGAATTTTGTTGAGTGTCAGGG
The DNA here is from genome assembly GCA_948146395.1 of Fragum whitleyi. NCBI lineage: Eukaryota > Metazoa > Mollusca > Bivalvia > Cardiida > Cardiidae > Fragum > Fragum whitleyi. The sequence continues at coordinate 1,409,005 of OX411550.1, forward strand.
AAATTTGGAAAATAAGACAAAAGTCAGGGAAATGTCAGGGAATTTTGAAAAGCCTGTCAGGGAATTTTTCATTTCAGGAGTATCTTACACAAAGGCAGTCTCTAAAGATTTTATCACCAAGTTCTTTACTGAAAGGTGTAATGTCTTATTAATTTTAGAGTAATGTCCCAAAGCTCCTTCATCTATCATTGTTTGTAATGTAGTTCAAGTTTTGAGGTTCAAAGAACCATGTTTAGAGTATTGATGAATTGATTGTACTTAATAAAATAACAAGATACTTTTACCTTCACTACGATGTGTAGGTAAGATGATATCATAATTTAAATTATTTAATTTTTGCACATCTTGAAATCTAATGGTATTGTTGTAATCAAGCTTCAATTCTTTCTGAAAATCTGTCTAATGGTGTCATTTATACTCAAAAGATATTGGTCAGATTTCCTATAGTGATTATGTTGCTGATATTAGGTTTGTTAGCTTCAGACTTGACCATCGTAATTGAAAATTTAAAAAAATCCTGTTTCTGTTGTCCTTGAATTTCTTAGATGATAATTACTTTCACTTCAACATGCCTTATTAGATAACATTATTATATTCTTTATAAAAACCAATTTGGTCAATGAAAGTATTCACTACATGACAGATTTTTTTTTTGTCTTACTTATTACATATTATTGCTCTTATTTTGATATAACTCGTACAGTTACAATTTATAATAATATCTCAATCATGTCAAAGGCTTTTGTTTAAACTTGTTTATATTTTACATCCATTGGGAAATATTGAGTGCCTCAACTTTTATCCACGACGTTTTCCTGGAAAATTCACCAGTACTTGTGTCAAATGTGTTGACTTAAATGTTATATAAAAACTAAAGGATGCAAAACCTCTCTGCCAAGGACGGCACTGTACCTCTCTGTCACAAACACCATCGGCTTTGACTTTTGATATATAATATGGGTACTTTTGCATTACACCTACTGGTATTTAAAGAGTTTGCTTTTGTATACAATGTATGTGTACTTTATGTATTATTTCTTTATGTACCAATAACACTTTAAGGTGGTATTATAAACTTTAAGGCCCTTGGCCTTTGTTGGTTTAAACCTATTTATTTTGCATCGATTGGGAAACAAGTTGTTACAACTTAGATAAATCCCTCTCAATCCTTTGCTTTGCTAAGATAAAGTTTCTTTTGTAGTGAAATTTCCTACACCATGACTTGAAGGTGTTCCAATAGAACATATTAACCATGTTTTAGGTTTTCTCTTTCATAGTATTGTTCTTTACTTTTGAGCTATAACAAAGTATGAGATTCCTACTACATAAACTGATTGTCTTGTACAAACCATACACCCTAAAGGCTTCCTATTTCTAGGGAGGGAGGAGAGAATCTCAGCCTCTCATAGGGCCTCTTTAATAAACATGCATGCCCTCATGCAACTAGTGAGTTTAGGACTGCTCATCTTTCGATCAAAAGTTTGACCCCTACAGCTTCTAACATTCTTTTTACAAGATCGAGTGTGTCTCACAAATTGGTGAATAATAACCTATATGGGATGTGCAGCTTATTGTTTCGGATAGGACAGCATATTTATAATGGCTAGAAATGACCATAAATGGTTAGATTTTGAGCCCTTGTGCTATATACGAATTAGTTTGGAAAGAGGCTTTTAAACCCTACACAAGCAAACTTGAATTAAGAAAATGTATTATAACTATTAACTCTATAGTGCTCAAGGTAGGGAGATTAAAAGGAATATTTCAAGAGCTATTTTACATAAATACATTTGAAGATCTAAAGCAAAATTGTAAATAAATAGAAATACGTGTGCCGAGACGTTCATTAAAATTAATGTCAGGGAAAATCACTTTCTTGTCAGGGAAATGTCAGGGAAAAGTCAGGGAATTTTGGAACTGTAGGAGCGTGGGAACCCTGTTAGCATCTAGACAAAGATTCATTATTCTGATATTAAATTTAGTTGAGTTTTAACCCTTTTCAGACTTGGAAATCTTGGTTAAGTTTTTACATGCCACTTAGTATATATCTGTAATATCTGTTTCTACTAAAGCTATTGTTTGGAAACTTTTTACATGCTTCTGTGACCATAATTTCAATATCTAGACAAAGATTCAGTACTCTTATTTTGAATTTAGGGGAATTTAACCAGTTTCAGAGTAAAAATTCTCGGTTAAGTTTTTCAGGGAAAAAGACTTACAGGGGCCCACTGTCTGCCCAGTCACCAATGACCCCTAGATTTTGGGCTGGGCCCCTAGATTTTTGGAGAAAATACCCATATCCCTTTTGTTAGATGTTGAATTTTGGCAACCTGGGCCCCCTAGTAAAAATAGTTAGTCTTTTCCCTGTTTTTATGTGCAACTTATTCATCAGCCTTGTAACTGTTTCTACTAAAGCTTTTGCTTTGAAACTTTGCACATGCTCCTTTAATCAAAATAGCAATCTCTTGACAAATATTCATTTCTCTGATATCTTATTTAGTAGAACTCTTCTCAGACTTAAGAAATCTTGGTTAAGTTTTATGTGAAACTGTTAAAAATTAGTTTTATCTCTGTTTCTACTTAAGCTATTGCTTGGAAACTTTGCACATGCTTCTGTGACCATAATTTCATCCTCTTGAAAATGATTCACAACTCTAAATTTATTATATAGTGGAATTTAAATCCTTTTTGGACTTAAAAATTCTTGGTTATTAAGTTTTTACATGCAACTGATGTATATTTTTGTGACAAAGACAAAGATGCATTTCTCTGATATTGAATTTAGTGGAATTTTAAGCTACAGAAATTCATGGTTGAGTTTTTACCTGCAACTTTTGTAAATCAATTATATCTCTGTTTCTACTTAAGCTGTGGCTTGGAAACTTGGCGCTTGCTTCTATGACCATCATATCATCCTCTAGACAAACATTTATTACTCTGACTTTCATTTAATGGCATTTTCCAATGTGGATATTGATTTACTGTTACTATCCAGGGCTAGGAATAGTTGAGCTTGCTGTCCTCCTTGGACCCTTGTTTTAATCTGAAATCACAGTCAAAGACTTACAAATATTGATTGCTGACCTAATGGATTTTGATTCCTGGGCAGATCCCTGGGTCTTGAGTTTATCTGAAAATTTCAATCTTCTGATCTATCAGAGCCACAGATAGGGGGGAGGGAGGTTATTTTCAATTTTAGATCAAGATATTTCAATAATTATTGCACAAACCCTATATTATTGGTACTCATTGGAATCACCTTATCAAGGTGATTCCAATGAGTATCAACAATGTAGGGTTTAATTGAGAAATATTAAGATTTTACTCTGGCTTTGAATACCCCCCTTATCTGCACATTTGCCTTCTAGTACAGTCATCCCATCATTGGCACAGCTTAACCAAAAGCTTTATCAATATCTTTACACCTATAAAGTATATCTACCGTATTTCTCCTATTGAGCTCTCCCAGGAGCAATACATAACATGGTCAGGGAACTTTTATTTAGTGTGCTTTTTCTGATTTTGAAAAATCATTAAAATTGATGTCTTTTATGCCCTTTTCCCTTTAATTCAAGGCTAATTTCCTCTAAACAATCATACAAATAATTGTTTAGAGGAAATTCATATCAAATTAAAGAAGAAGTCTAAAAACTTTCCTAAAATTTAGGCATTTGAAATGGGTTTTCTTAGATAAAAATGCAGGGGCGCTACTGTTAGGGAGGGCGCTAATATTAGAGGAATTATGGTAAATTTTATTTTCATTGTATTAAATTTTGTTCTCTTTTTTTCTAATTTTGTCAGCTGATGGTCATGATAAAGCTAGTGAAAAACATCACAAGAAACATAAAAAGTCGGGTGGTGAAGACGGAAAACATCGGCACCACCATCACCATCATCACAAACAGAAAAGTCACCACAAACATCATCATAAACATTCACATTCAAAGCATGATGATGATACACCAAGTAAAAAATCTGCAAAGGATCTGACACATAATGAGGAGGGGACCGTTGTTAATGGCAGCCTTGGGAAAGATAAGGAACAAAGTAAGAAAGCTATCAAAGATCAAATTACAGAAGGAACTGGAAAGGAAAATATGGACACTGATAAAAGTGATCAAAATGTTGTAAGTGAACAAACTCAGATAAGTTCTCTTATGCAGCAAAATGTTAATAACAATAATGCAAATCTTGTGAACAATGAAAGGGAAATCAAGAGTGAGAGTCCAGTTTTATATCTTCAGGAATCAAACAAAAGTGCTAACAATATTAAACATCAGGATTGTACTGAAGAAAAGACAAAAGTGAATGGCAAGAAAAGTGAAATTGTGAGCATGGATGATGTAGACTTGAAAGTAAAAGGCAATGAAGAGTCCACAATGACAGTTGTAGAGATTGTTAAAACAAGCAATGAAAAAAATGCTAAAAATGAGATAGTGGATAATGATGTTGAGATAAAAAATACAGAAGCTCGAGATAATAAAGAGGTGTTAGTTGATTCAAATGAAAAGAGCAGTGAAGACAATGTTGGTAAAAATATAAACATGCCAGTTGCAATAAATGATGAAAGTTCAGTGAAGATAAAATCTGAAATAAACTCAAATGATCAAGGCACACTAGCACTTTCAAGCAATATTTCTGTACAGAAGGTAAAAACTGGAAATGTCAAAACTGAAAATGAAACACCTAGATCTACTTCAAAACAGGGACAAAAAGTAAATGGAGAAAATAACACTGGTGCACTTATGCATAGTAAAAAAACACTGCCAAGCCATAACGATACAGTGTCTACTACTAAAACACACAAAGCACCCATTACAAACTTGACAGCTAATTCTACAATCAAGCATAATTCAACACAAAATAGACATGATCATCAGAAAGACAAAAACAATGTCAATCATTCTAATCACAAGAGTACAGAAAATAGAGAAAAATCTGTTAAAAGTGAGAGTGTTGCAAATGGGCATGACACATCTCTTGCTACATCACACAAAAGCCATCGGCATGGATCTAGTGACCACCATAGTCACAGCAATAAATCTTCCTCCGACAAATCAAAAACTCATAAGAAGAGGCGTATTGTGAACTGTGGAGTGCAAGTTAATCTGAATAAAAAGAAGACGGACACAAAATCCACTCAGGTCCCATCTGATCTCAGTCATGAATCTAAATTATCAGATAAAAAACTTCAACGTATTGCCTTTGTTCAACAAAGTATGTCATCTCATAAAGGGAAAACACCAACGAAAATCAACAAACAGGAAGAAAGTGCTATTAAAGTGGAAAAGGCTGATGAAGTGAATGTTCCAAAAGAGTTTTATGAGGACTATGAGACTGTGACAGAAGATAAGAAATTCTGGAAGGCAAGTGTTCCGTCTGTCACAAAGTACAAGTACAAGAGTTTGCTACATGTGGAACAATATTCTAACGGAGGAGGACTTGTTTGTCATGCATATCAGGATGAGGTTGAGATGCTAACAGATATTCAGAAGTATGAGTTTGCGAAAGAGTTCATGGACTTTGTTTACGGTGAGCCTGAAGAGGGTGTAGCAAACTGCTGTATGGGGATAGTTCATGGTGCAATCAGAGACATGCCTGATCTGGTGGAGTTTATGGCAGATAAATATCCAAACATGACTGTAAAGGCTGGGGTAATGGGTAAAAGTGACATTGAGACCATGGCAATGGAAAAATTTCGTGAACAAGTGCATAAATCATATGGAGCTGGAACATTTAGATGTGGTCCACTGTTACAGCTCAGTGTTGTAGGTACAGCCCAGGAAGAAGTGGGTGACTATTTCCCAGAAGTGTTGGATATGTTTGAGAAGGATCCCTTCCTGAATCTGGTGATGCCATGGGGAGAGTTGTCCTCTGTCAGAATGGCTTCAAGGAACCACAGTAATGATGGTCCTATACTATGGGTACGTCCTGGAGAGCAAATGATTCCAACAGCTGATATGCCAAAATCTCCATATAAAAGGAAAAGGTATACTTCTTTTCTGTTTTTCTAAATTCTTTTAAATATTGGAACTAATCTTATAGCTCATTCAGGTGTAATTGTCTATAAATTTAATGGGATAAGAATACGATTATATCAATTATGTTGTAAAATATCAATAGATTACTGTTTGCTTAAGCATGTACTGTGCTATAAAAATTCTGGGGGGACAAAACTGGTGGTAAAGAGTCAAAAACAGCAAATAATTTTAAATGAATCATCATGAACACTTTATTGCTATTGAAGATTCAATCATAAAAGTCTAATGAAAAAAAAAATGAAACAGTTTGTAATGGTGTATCACTCAAGAATAAGGGGTGAAAAGATCCCTTGATTATTTTTTTATAGACTGCAAGATTTCAGAGGATGAGCCATTTTTTGTTACAGAGGTATGAATGAGCTGAAGAACCTACAATATTTACCCCGTGCCTCGGAGCCCCGTGAGACGATGATTGAGGATCGAACCCGTTGTCATGCTGACCATGTTGGACATGGGTTTGACCGACACACCACTGCCGCTGTTGGAATGTTAAAGGCAGTCAATTGTGGGCAAGTGTAAGTAAAAAGATAATGTTTACTGTATTTTGATTAACCCCCCCCCCCACCCCCTCTCCCAAACTATGTTTTGGGGGTATATAGGAGTTAGCTTGTTGGTCAGTTGGTCTGTGCATAGCTTTATTTGTCCGGAAATTTTCTCAGCAACTAATGGGCAGATTTGAAACTTTGCAGATGTGATCAGTATCAGGCAGACATGTACAAGTGATATCCATTGACTTTTGAGTTTTGACAGAGTTATGGCCCTTTGATGGAATATGACTTTTCATTTTTGCCAAGAACTTCTAGGGAGGTATTAGTCTGCTTTACCATAGTCTAGTTTAATTTGTGATTCTCACAGGTAAAGGGAACATATGAAATATATAGCAAAGACATAAGATCATCTTAGATCAGTGATGATCACAATTCATTTAATGTATCATTTTACTTGCTAAACTGATTTCTGGTCTCAGTACTTCCACCCCTCTGCACGAGTCTGTCAATTTAAGTCCAATTTGTTGTAGATCCTGCACATTCCTCCATTTAGAAACGTTTTGATTCATTTTCTAAAGGCTTATTTCAGGAACATAACTTGCTTGCTATTACTTTTACCCTTTTTCTCACAAGCCTTAAATAAGTTTCCTGTGCTGTGATATTTTACCGGAGAAAATATTGTTGAAAAGGAGTGATTGCCTTCTTGGCAGAGATACATATAGAGGGGGTATTTTGGGTTTCAAATATCATTATTTCAATAACACTTGTGCAAATCCTATTTTGTGGGTACTCATTGGAATCGTCTCATAGAGACAATTAGAATGAATACCCACCAGTCTAATGTTTTAAAAAAAAGAAGAAGATTAAATGGGTTTCTCTATGTTTTATTTCAGACCTCTTGAAGACAGAATTGTTAAAGATGTGATTTGTTTTCATCCTGGTGACTTTATGCAACTTGTAGATAAACTACAGCTAGATTTACATGAGCCACCTGTCTCCCAGGTTTGTAGTATTATTATCTTTAAGTAATGTCTCCCAGGTTTGTAGTATTTTTATCTTAAAGAAATTACAGTAGATTATCATTTTGATTAACTCACTGCCATACCAGTGAAATTATCTAAAATTTATATCCCATTTTTGACCATTTCACACTATCTGACAGTATCTAAGGCTCTAAGCAGAGCCAAATAAGTGATGGCATCATGAATCTTGCGTAGCAATCATGTTCAAAATGAAACACTTTAAGAAAATTTGTCCTAACATTTTCATGTTTTGTCCCATTTTTTGCATTAAAGAAATAGAATTATTGTTTGTTTTTAGTATAAGATTGATAAATCTTTCATTTTGTGCACAACAAAAGCTATATTTTCACTGGTGACTCTGCCACTTGTGAAAATGTAGCTTTTGTTGTTCACTCAATGAAATATTATTCTATCTTACATGAAAATAAAAATCTAATCACAAACAAGTATGAATCCGCCTTGCGTATTCACATAGTGTTGTTAGGTTTTTAGTTTTATTCCTCGATGAAATTAATAAATATTATCTCCATCTGTATATTGAAATTCAGCATAATCTAACTCATTTCGATTTCAGTGTGTGGCTTGGGTTGAAGATGCAAAACTGAACTATTTACACAGAGAAGGGATTCGCTATGCAAGAATACGATTGAGGGACAATGATATCTACTTTATTCCCCGAAATGTGGTTCATCAGTTTAAAACTGTATCTGCCGTGTGTAGTGTGGCGTGGCATGTCAGACTGAAAAACTACTATCCAGAAATGAATAATGATCTGGAATTATTGGAAGAACATCGGCGCCTGGAGAAGGTGATGGCAGAAAGTAGAATCTACGAGAAAGAGGAGAGAATACGCAAAGAAAAGGAGAAAGAGGAGGCAGCTGCCCTAGCCAGAGAGAAGAAGCTAGAAAAACTGGCTAAGGCTAGAAATGACCTAGCTAAAGATGGCCCCATTGTGAGTGAAAAGAAAACGGCAAAAACTGATTCTATCAAAACTCCATCCAAAAGTGACTTTAGACATTCCTTAGTAAATTCTGGGAAGGAAGTAGAAGAGACAGATAGTTATAGTGGTTCTGAGAAAAAAGACTCTTTCCATGAGAAAGCTAATAATAGTGCTATTGTAGTTCAGGAAAGTGTTGATAAACTTGGACCTGTCAGTACAAACAAATTTGAAACTATCAGTAATCAAACACTACCTCCAACTTCAAGGGGAGATGTCACTCCGAAGAAACAAAACCTGTCTTCAACTGCAGCACACACAGACAAGTCACATAACTCAGGATCAAAACACAGAGAACGGCATCATTCAGGACACAAGTCTAGCGATAACAAGGTGAAGAAAAGCAGCCACAATAAAGATGTTACAGATGGAAATGGTAAAAAAGGTAAAGAACACAAGATTGAAAGACTCAAAGAACATAAATCTCACGACAACAAAGCAATGTCTCAAAAACCATCCCATTCATCATTATCTAAACCCAGTGAACAAGTCAACACAGATATACCCGGTCATTTAAAACCATTGTCGGATACGTTAGTGAATGAAACCAACCATCATAAAACAGTTAAACGCCCATTGTCTAGTGCTATTCAGGAATCTCAAACATCAATATCTTACTTTTCTAAATCAGATGAAGTTGAAAAAGCTCACACAAGTATAAACCCCGTACTTGAAAAAAATGGATCTGAAAAACCTGACATCTCTAAAGCGATGAACCAAGCTAAAGAACTTGTTGGTGACTCTAAGACCTCTGATATGCCAGCAAAACAAGAACAGGAAGTGAAAATAGGTGATAAAATTAAAGAAAGGGCACCTGTTGAACGGGATATCAAGAACAATTTTAGTGAAGGCAATAGGATTAAGGAACAAACCACATCTTTAGAGAAACCTAAAAGCCCGCCTGAAAACAAGGAAGAGCCCATGGACACAAATTAAGTCTTATTTTGCTGGTACTAAAAGACAGTGTAGACTTAGATCAGCCTGCATAGACATTCAGTCTGATCTTAGCCCACACTGCCCTCTTTATACTTAAATTTTGTGGGAAAAACTTAATCCAGGCAAGCTAAAATGTCTAATATTCTTGCATTCTGATTGGCTGAAAAGTTGCTTTATTCTAAAATGAAAACAATTTTGAGTATGCAGCTGTTTTGTGATTTTCTGCAAAAAGTAGTCCTGTAACAAAGCTTTTTTCGTAACTGATAAATTTTTACGTATTTGCTTCATGATATTAAATTAAAAGATATGAAGATTATATTTATTGATTTCATAGAGGTATGAAATTCAAAATCCAGTCTCACTCATGTATGAATCTGCTTTGCATATTCATACAGTGTGATTAGGTTTTTAGTTTCATATCTCTTTGAAATCAACAAATGCTCTCTTTATCTCTTAATTGAAACAAGACTCAAATTCAGCAGTATGTTTAACCCAGTCCAAATGTGGGTCTACAGTGATAATTAGTATAACAGATGAAGGGGGGTGTTTTAGATTTAATTTTCAAATATTTTGACTATTTTTATGTCCCTGCAACAACAGATCAGGTGCATATTGTTTTATTTGTGTCCATCCATCCGTCTGTCTGCAAAAATTTAACCTGCTAAAGAAACATTTTCCTATAATGTCAACACTATTCAAATTACATGTGTAGGGCATAAGCCAGGAGGGATTTTGTCCATACCCCACAAGTAACAATGCTTTTATTTGGCTAAAAGGTTTCTTCTAAGAATTCACATCCCAGAAGGTCAAATTCTGTGGTCAAGGTCAAATATGAAGGTCAAACTTGTAAGAAATGTATCGCTGTTTTGGGGGTCATTAATGTCATATTGTCTGGCCTGTTGGTGGAGTGAGTGGTTAACATGCTTGACTTGTAGTAGAATGATTATGTGTTCAAGTCCTATCAGAGGCGAGTTATGTCATTTGATACTTTACACAGAGTTCACTCGGCTGTAATAGTGGGTAACAGTGGTTAGAATCCCAAGGCCTCTCTCGAGTGCTTGGTACTATCTATGAAAAATAAGAGAGGGTGGGAACTCTATGGGAATATCATTTGTTTTGATATCTCTTAACTTCAGCTTGTTTAAGGTAGTAACTGAAGGTAAGAGATTTTGGAAGAGATCGACAATTTTATTAGGTTAACAAGATGTCATTAGGAATAAAACAAAACTTCCTAATCAGCTTCAGAAACTTATTAGTCCCCTACCGGCGAATGTCCGTCTGTCCGTCCGTCCTTCCGTCTGTCCGTCCGTCTGTCAGTCCGGATTTCAGTTTTCCGGACTTTTTTTCTTAACCCTTGGAGATATTTAGCTGATTTTTGGTATGTGAGTCCGCATCAATGAGTTACAGAACGAGTTTGAGTTTAGTTCCGGTCCATTGATTTTTGTGGAAGATACGGATGCTGGACTTAGAAATTACCAGGAAATTTCAGTTTTCCGGACTTTTTTTCTTAACCCTCTGAGATATTTAGCTGATTTTTGGTATGTGAGTCTGCATCAATGAGTTACAGAACAAGTTTGAGTTTGGTTCCGGTCCATTGATTTTTGTGGAAGAAACGGATGCTGGACTTAGAAAATTACCAGGGAATTTCAGTTTTTCGGACTTTTTTTCTTAACCCTTGGAGATATTGAACTGATATTTGGTATGTGAGTCTGCATCAATGAGTTACAGATCAAGTTTGAATTTTGTTCCGGTCCATTGATTTTTGTGGAAGATACGGATGCTGGACTTAGAAAAATACCAGGAAATTTCCAGATTTTTGTTTTTTATCCTCAGAGATATTGAGCTGATACATAAAATCTGATACAACTAATATTTTGGAGAGGTAGTTATACCTTTACCACCAAAAAAGATACTGCTCTAGGGATGTATTTATAAATCCGGTAGGGGACTTGGTATTGCCATGCAATACTTCCAAATGCTTGTTTTGTTTAAAGTTGTTTTCTAAATTGAGATATTCTTGCAGAACTTTTTGTTCTAATTTTTGAAACTTCTTTACCCAAAGTATTCAATATGTTTGTGTAGTGATGTTCATTGATACTTCAAGAGTAGGAAAAATAGGTATATCATTGGCGATTTGTTACAATGTTGAATCCAGAGGGGGGTTCAGGGGGTTCAAACAAATCCCGCTCTGAAGCCCAATATTTCATTTTAATGCAGAATTTAAATTAATCCTTAGAGCTGTGGTTCAGGACTGTAATATTCAAAATTTAGACAGACAGTATAGACTGAGATCAGCCTGCACAATTGTGCAGTCTGATCTTAGGATACACTGTCTGTCTTCTACTTGATATTTGTGGAAAAAATCTTGAGCAAACCTCACTGAAATGTCCAAAAACAGGAAATTTTAAATTCAGCAGGATAAAGGTTAGAATTGTGCATAATTAGGTGAATGTATCCCCCCCTGTGGATTTTCAAACCCACCTTATAGTAATCCTGGAAATGCCACTATGGTAGTAATATTAATATCAATACTGCAACCTAAATGAGGTTTATTTTCAACATTGAACTTGTCTATTGACAAAAGATTTAATACAAAGGTCAGAAAATGTTGGAAGTCAACTTAAAGATTAAAGTCTAAATGATTGATATGAAAGGTGAAACGATTTTTAGCTCCACTTTCAAAGGCCACAGGGGCTATTGTCATGGCGCTATGTTTGTTGTGCATCTGTGAGTCTGTGTGTCCAGTCATTAACTTTTTCTTTAAAAATCTCCTCAGAAACTACCAGACGAATTTTAAACATACTTCACAGGATTGATCCTTGGGTGACCCTCTTTCAAAGTTATATAAGGATTTTTGAAAAAATAAGGCTTTAACGGGCATGGCCACTTTCCATATCTGACGGATACCAACCAAATTTCACAAGAATGATCCTTGACTCTCTATTCAAAAGAATATTGTGATCAGATTCAAAATGAATTATTTTTATTGACGGGGGTCATTTCCTTATATGTTTTATAGTAGAAACTTTGAGAATCATTTTTTCAGAATTTAATCGATTTAATCTATGGATATTTCTCAAAACCTAATTGATGGATATCATTCATATGTCTTTGGAATATTCCTTGAATGACCCTTTATCCGTCTACAAAAAATTATTGTGATCGGATAAAAAATATGTCCAAATGAATCTAACTGATGGATATCAACCAAATCTTACTGGAATGATCCTTTGGTGACCTTTAATCAGATTGCACAAAATTATCGTGATTGGATAAAAAACATGTATTAAACAGACAGAGGTCATTTTTAGCTCGGCTGTTTTCGGAGAAAACCCGAGGTATTGCTATAGCCTTGGTGTCGTTGTCGTCGTCGTCGTCGTCGTGCGAAAACTTTGACATTTTGTGATAACTTTTGAATGGTAAGTGATAGGGCTTTCATATTCCACATGATGATTGCCTGGGACAAGACCTTTCTGTTGGTACCAAGTTCAAGGTCATCAGTCAAGTTCAAGGTCACTTTTCAAGGTCAAACTTATGAAAAAAATGCAAAAAATTTGACAAATTGCCATAACTTTTGAATGTTAAGTGATAGGGTCTTCATATTTCACATGATGATTGCCTGGGACAAGCACTTTCTGTTGGTACCAAATTCAAGGTCATCAGTTAAGGTCAAGGTCATTTTTCAAGGTCAAATTTGTATAAAAATGCAAAAACTTTGACATTTTGCAATTACTTTTGAATGGTTAGTGATAGGGTCTTTATATTTCACTTCATGATTGCCTTGGACAAGACCTTTCTGTTGGTACCAAGTTCAAGGTCATCTGTCAAGTTCAAGGTCATTTTTTAAGGTCAGACTTGTGAAAAAAATGCAAAATCTTTGACATATTGCAATTACTTTGAATGGAAAGTGATAGGGTCTTCATTTTTCACATGATGATTGCCTTGGACAAGCACTTTCTGTTGGTTCCGAGTTCAAGGTCACCAGTAAAGGTCAAGGTCATTTTTCAAGGTCAAATTTGTGAAAAAAATGCAAAAATCTGACATTTTTGTGATATCTCTGGTTCTACTGAAGGCATTAACATGAAACTTGGCACACTTATTCACCATCCAAATAACAACCTTTTTTTCAAGGGGGATAACTTTTGAAACATTTTCTGAAAATTATGCCCCTTTGTCTACTTATTTTTTTTTCACCATCCATTAGTTTTTTTACCATCCAGCACTTACAGCCGAGCGTAGGCACCTGTAGGCGGTGCTCTTGTTCTATATGTTATTCATCAATCTTGAATTTTTCTCTGCTGAAATATTTCAGTATGTGACACATATTAACGCTATGTACTGGAAATAAACATTTATTCATTCATTATCTTAAATTCTCATCTAATCATATCAGTAGATTCAGCCCTTGGAGCAAATATGCTTCTCAAGAAGCTCTATTGTAAAATGTATACAGTGATTGGTCAATTGTTGATAAAAGTCCTTTAGAATGAATGAATAGAACTTTGCAGAGTGTACTTGTGAAATTGTGATTTTGTAAAATGCTATTAATGCCCTGTTTGAAAGAATGTCTTTTCAAAAATTCATATAATTATCACTAATGGCTAATTCTAATGGCATCATGTACATGGTAAAAAGGCAAAGCATTTTAAAGTGTAGACAATTGGTTTGAATATGTAGTTAGTAAAATAGACTAAGATCAGCATTCACATATGTGACCCGTTGCGCGAAAAGAGACCATCCTGGAGTTCTCGAAAATGCATTATTGGAAAAGAGATTTGATCAAGCATAGGTCAACTAGTAGATGAATTTCTAAAATTCTGTCACTGGAAGGTAGATTGATCATTCTAGATTCAGAAAATAGGCACGGTGCAAAAAGTTCCGACCCTAGTCAGTCTGCAGTCCCCGCAGTCTGACTAGGGTTGACACTTTGCGCTCTACCCAGATGGTCCTTTTTTGCATGATGGCTCACATATGTGCAGGTTAATCTTAACCTATTTCCTACTTAATTATTGTGGGGCTGACTTGAACTTGATTGGTTGAGATGTCTAACAAATCAGCAATTTGTTTTAAAACAGAATTTGATTTATCCGGATAAGGGTTTAATGATAGTGTTTAATGATTCAGGGGTTGGCACCAACATTCTGTGAGTGTGGAGGCCATCAGACTCCCAACATATGAAATCATGTCCATATATTCAAACTTTTAAAATGGAGAGAACATTATTTAAAAAAGAAAATTATTTACTACAAGTAATTTCTTAATTTCTCCTTATCCACAATGTCCCCGCCCCCTCCTGGGAATAAACAAGAATTTTACTCCTGGATGCAAGCAAACAATATTTTTTGTAGTGAACTGATCTAGGGGTCAGCACAGTTCTATTGTAAGTGCCTATTAGTGTGTAGGCACTTACAATAGTGTTGCACTGACCCCTTCAAGATGTAATGTTTTGATAGAATCTTCAAGGGTTGAAAAGATAGCAGCTGGAGGCTAGGAAAGGATGTTGTGGTTGTACTGGTGAGAGAAATACCAGGAAGTGATTGTTAGGTGCTCCATAAAACTGAAAAAAATTGTTGAAATTGGTGTTAAACTCCATTCAATCAAGGGTTGAATGAAATTACTCTAGGCATTTGTTGTTGAAATATTCTCATTATGATCAAGGTTTCAAGGGAGTCTGATGGACTCCGAACTTGACCTTTAAAGGAGTCCGACCTGGAAAACATGGGGCTTGGACTTAAGGGCTTCCCCCTAGTGTGGAACCCTGTATTTTATGATGTGGATGACGTCGTGTTTTCTTCCTTAATCATAGTCCCCTTTTTTAAGCTGGGCAAGTCTGGAAATATGGCTTTTTGTAATTGGCTAATTAATTTGCAGGAAAAAATAAGACACTAAGTAATACTTCCATGAAATAGGTTTGATTGCTTCTATAACTAACTCTGAATTATTGATAGGGATAATCGTCTGATTAATAAGGAAAATTTCTGGTTGAAATATAAGATGAATAGATAGTTGTCAGGATTTTTTTCAGAAACTTGAGCTCTCTAGATTTAAAGTGAAGATAAATGACATTCTTAAGTTCAGTTTCAGTGTGATTGTGATAATGAATATATTGTTTTGAATAGAAATGTGACCTGTCACGTGAAAAGGGACCATCTGGGAACTCGGTATAATAAATATTTGAAAAGACATTGCTTTTAGTTCAGGTCTACCAGAGATTGCATCTGAATAATTATTTCACAGGAAGGTAGATTGACCATTCTAGATTCAGAAAATTGACAAAAAATGATATTTTTTCAGACCAGTCAGTCTATACAATGCACAATCTGACTAAGGTTCAAAATTATGGATGGACACTACATGGATGGTTCCTTTCATGTGACAGGTCACTAATAAGAATTTTTATTCAATTTTAGCTCGCTTGAGCAACTAGTTTAATGATAATTTTTGTGATCATTTACCACCTGTTATCCTTAATATTTACCAAAAAAACGATTTTGGGCGATGAAAATCTCATAACTACAGTAGTTATGAACAATTTTTTGCCCAACAATAATGTATACTGAGCGCAAAAAGTTTAGTCGTTCCGACTTCGATGAGATACATTTCTAGATATGATTCATTTTTCACAAAGAATTTGACATTAGTGAAGGTTTTAATCAATTTTCTTCCAGAATGCAATGATTTTGAATTGTCAGACGAAACTGGTTAGTTGTAATGGTATGATTCTCTACAGACCGGTAGAATGAAAAAGTTGCACAGTTTAAAAAACGGAGGTCCTTCTACTTTTAAGCACAAACAGAATAATTCTCGTCATCAATATCATTTTAGGGTATCTCGTCGCAATGAAAAATGAGTTTGCTAGAATATGGGGTGTTTCTGATGGCTTTACAGCATCATCTTTACACCCTACCCACCAAAATGAAACTATTGTTAAATGAGTGACAATTTCGTAAAATCGTAAAATGTTGTCTATAAGGAAAGAAAAAAAGGTAATCCCTGCTTCTTCTTGTCCCCAGAAATGGAGTTATTGTCCATTCCCGGCTAAGCGATCACTTACGTTCCGTGGACGGCAACGGGGAAGTTGATTTAACATGTTCACTGGTAGTTTCTTTTCAGTTGGTTTCCATTAATCAAATGCAAGAGATGAATGGTGAACAGAGTTGTTTTACCGATTGCAATCAATAGGGCTAATGAAAATATTCCGTTGCGCAACGTAACGTCATGACGTTCGGGTGCAATTTCATTGTCGTTAAACGAGGTCTGTGAAAGGAAAGAGGTCCATGTCATGTCAATATCTATTTGATACAAACCATTTGACAATAAAAACACTTGTGATAGAAACTAAAGTCAAGTTCAACATCTCCCTGAAATGTACACAGTATAAGATATGTCAATGCGTTGTCCGACTGATTTAACGTCGTCTCAAAAGTTTGCTCTTCTGCGAAGGATGCGTTACCTTTACGTGTTTAATGTTAACTTGGAATAAGAATAAACAAATGAGACAGAAAAGAAAATTAAGCCATTTTGCTTCACCCATACATCGACCGAGTACGTTAAATTCACGTAAACATCGCTACAGAAGTATGTATGCAAGAAAAATTAAAAACCTACGATCAAATGAAAGCAAGTTCGATGACAAGCATATTTCAAATTGAAACTTTCTTTTAGCTAAATTATTTACCTTCTTTGCGTCGTTATCAAAAGTGCCACTAAACTTTTTGCGTTCAGTATATATATATATATATATATATCGACAGCTCAGCACAAAACAGTTGTAACTGCCTATATGTTTAAAGGCAGTTACAACTGTTTCACGCTGAGCCATTGATATATTAGCCTGTTTGTGACATTTCTAACAATTTAACATTTGCGTCAAGCTTGCACAGACTGATTACTGATAACAGTCTTTACCTTACACTTTATAGATGGACAAAGCCTCAAAGTACCTTCAGACAGTCACATTATTTATATAATAACACTGTGTGTTTGGCATGGCTGCTGTATGTTTGCACCTGTGTCCTCAAGCATGTGTCAAAATGTTGGAATTGTCACATACAAGCTCCAAATTTATCTGGCATTGGATTTACATGTACCTTAACACTTTCCTGTTTTACAAAATTTTGGACCTGTCCAAATTCAAAGGTTTTGCAGAAGAAAATTTAAAGTAGATTACATTTGAAATGTAACCATTCTGTAGGGTAGAAAATAGTGTGGAAAAGAAGAAATTGCTTGTCAGAAGCAATTTCGTCTTTTTTATGCCCCCGTATCGAGAGATCGGGGGCATATTGTTTTACTCATGTCCGCCTGTCCGAAAACTTAACCCGAAAACTTAACCTTGCCAATATCTTCAAGCCTATTCAAGATACAAAGCTAATATTTGGCATGATGATAGATCTCAATGATCCGCATCCGCTGGTACCAAAGTCAAGGTCATGTGACAAGGTCAAGGTCATCTGTCAAGGTCAAACTTTGAAAAAAAATGCCCTTACGGGGGCATTCGTGTTTCACAAACACATCTTGTTCACAATGTTTTCTCAGTCATAAATTCGGCACGTAAAAGGCAGGGATTAAAAAGCAAAGGGTTAAAATATGTCTAGATGCCTGAGTCTAGATATATAATCTAACTGTGGCAAATTTTATGACTGCTATTTCAAACAAAAGTATTTACAATCTAGATACAGATGGCTGAACCTCACCATTTTTTGCCCCTGCATCTAGAGATCAGGTATATTGTGTCACTGTTGTCCGTCTGTCTGTCTGCAAAATTTAATAAAAAAAACTTAACCCTGCCAATTACTTACAGGCTATTCAAGATATGATGCTCATATTTGGTATGATAATAGATCTCAATGGTGGGCATCTACAGTTACCAAGGTCAAGGTCATGTGACAAGGTCTAGGTCACCTGTCTTTGTCATTTCGAGATTGCCCTAGTAATAAAACACTCACTTGAAACTTGTAAGATATGTTCACTATCAAAAGAGCAGTCCAGACTATGAAGGGGGATAACTTGTGCATTTTTTCTGAGAATAATTCTCTTTTAATGACTTGGATTTTTCATCCACTATAACAGCCGAATGTCAAGTAGCTTTGGGAGGTGTTTTTGTTCAGTGCATGAGCTTAGCATAACATTGGCTTAAATGCCTAGATTAATAAAATCACTTACGACAGTGAAGCATTAGTCTATTGTATATCTGGTTATAAGTTATTTTGCCAAAGTGTAAACTTCATTTAAGACACAATTTCCATGGTTTTCAGCTTTTCAACTTTTGAATTACTCTGAAAATTCTTTTAATGATGATTTTCAAAGCAAAAATAGTTCAAACAAGAATAGTAATTTTGTTGTTGGTGGTAACTACGAAATTCATTACATTTTGACATATTTGTAATTTGTTTCTCTATAAGCTTTCTTTTTGAAATGCAGTGGAATCCTTTCGATAGTAAGCCTGAAAAAAAACTTAACCCTTCTGCTGATCACAACAAATTCTCTTTTTTACACAAAACATTGACAGACAATATGATCTAAGATCAGTGTACACAAAAGTGCAGTCCAGTCTGCAGTGATTTGACTTTTTATATGCTTGTCGATAGTTGGGACACCGCCCATCCGGCAGGCAGCAACGTACATTTAGATGTCTGGAGCATAACTGCGTCAAGTCAGATTAACTTGAAATTTGGTCGTTATGTTCCTGTATTAATTACAGAGTGCAGTGCGTTGGAACTGTAACTCCACTTAGCCTATTTTATTAATTGCTCTTTGTTGTTCTTCAATCAGAAGTGTGATGGATGTATCTTATGACTCCAATGTCTCCAAATTTTGCATTTTGTTCAAGCAAAATGACCCTGAGCATGACGTTTTCAACACTTTAACATGAGCGTGAAGGGCTAACATTAACCAACCTTTACTGCCGCATAGTATAATTAGAAAAATGTCTGACTTTCTAAAGACACTTTTGGACCCTTTTTTTCTCCAAAGTGCAAAAGTGAAGACCCTGGTCAGACTGTGCAGATGCACAGGTTGGCCAGCGTCTTTGCTTAGCGCACATTTGAAATGGTTGGAAATGTAACACCCAGGCTCAAATTTCAATTGAGGAGGATAAAGGTTAAGCATTTAGAATTTTCTTTGTCAATTGCTCAGCGTGAAACAGTTGTTACTGCCTATATGTCTATAGGCAGTAACAACCTTTTTGTGCTGAGTCATCGATGTGTATTTGAATTTTCCAACTGGCTGTACACAAACATTTGTTTTAAAAAGAAACATTTCCTTTTAATATCAAATTCTGGTAAAATTCAGAACAAACGTTAACAAAGGGGTGCTGCAATTAAGTAGAGTCCACTGTATGCAGTTTGATATTACATCATGACTCCAGAAAGATACACACGATCATGTACGCATTTACATTGATGATTCTTTACTTGACCTGTTAAATGATTTGCTTTGTTTAAATGATCTGTACTTGTTGATGAATGAGATTTTAAATAAAACTTTGAATGAAAGCAAGTGAAATGAGTAGTCTTTCTGTGTGCTTTATTTCTACTTTTTAAGCTCACGTAAAGGGCAAACATAACTTTACCCACATTACTCACGAGTACTGGCATTTCGCAGCGTAATACAATAAAACTCTCTCTAAATAAATGATCATAACATCGTTACGACAGCTTTTTTCAAGCTGTAGTTACGATGTATTGGACATTTCATCAACGTTGAATCATTAAAATTGTCCTTTGAGACCCATTGCTCTGTCCAGCATTTCCCACACAAATGAGGGGGTTCATTTTGATTAAGGCAGTGGGTCCGTAATAGTTCCGCAATATTCCGGAACTCACGATCTTTCACAATGCTGACCGAGGTTTCCTTATGAAATCATTAGGAAACCTCTAAAATTTATCGAAACGATGCAGAACTATTACGGGTTCACTACCTTAAATCTTTTGTAACGCCCACATATATATACGTATTTACGGATGGTTGCCAATTCTCTGCGTATGAACTTTAAAAATCCTTGTTATCCCCATGAACCTGGTTCAGGATAACAAAAAAGTGCAAACTATTTGTCATTTTATCCAGTTTTGCACACTAGTGTATGTACAAAGCGGGTTGTAATTACCAAACAGTTTCGCCGTTTTGCCGTCCTTAATGCCGGGCAGGTTGGGCTACTATAATTGTCACCGTCCCGCATTCATCCGAATGGCGCCTGTCGTCCAGTTTCAAACGTGTGACCTCGTCAATTGGAGGCAATAACGGTGTCGACCACATGGACTAGTAACCAAAGCATCAGCCCTGCGTTCAGGATGAAAACGTTAACAAAGCGCTTTCGAATTGATACCTCGCTTTGCACGTATGTACACGTGCAAAGGGAGTTATCATCTCAAAGCAATAGTGAAATCACCCGGGGTAACCCGATGCATGGAAATAGGAGGATACCAGAAATTGGAGGTAAACAAAGAAAGACAGATGCAAAACAGATCTGCATTTCTTTATTGATTATTCCATTTAAAGGCAAGATCGGATGTGTTTACTTCTTTAGGCCGTTGTCCTCTGTAGCTAAGTAACGGTATGTCATCACTTTATAGTCATTCTTAAGCAAATA
The DNA here is from genome assembly GCA_948146395.1 of Fragum whitleyi. NCBI lineage: Eukaryota > Metazoa > Mollusca > Bivalvia > Cardiida > Cardiidae > Fragum > Fragum whitleyi. Next base: position 1,430,076 of record OX411550.1, read on the forward strand.
AACAGTGTGTCATATCTTAAAAGTTGAAATTGCGTATTTCTAGCATGGCGATGTAATTTTGCAGTCAAGTTTTGCCCATATTTAGAACATTTCTGATACACCTACAGATCAGTTATAAAATTTGGTCATTTTTCTTCATTATGCGCTGTCCTTTTTCACTCGTGTGTGAAAGTAAAACTTGTTTTTGTGTGAATAACGTCTCAATGTATGGTTTCTTTCGGATACTAAGAATTAAGAGTTACTTCAATAAATGATGCGGAGAGTTAAGAGGATTGATACTGGGAACTCGAATATTGAGTAAACTTGAATTGCTGATTGGGTGGAGGAAGGTGTAGATGACGATGTAATAAAGATTTGAAGAATCTTTAAACGTGCATTGGGTTAGAACTATTGTATTATTTCTATCACTTATAACAAATTAGGAGAAAGTTCTTTGAACAAATCCTGGTTTTGGGTAAATTAAGTAATAATTCTTTGCAATAGGTGCAATCAGATGAGATAAGTGGCCACTTTTTGACAAAAAGTATGTAAAGTGCAGCGTAAAATTAGTAGTTTGGTATTTCGGCCGAACAATGAAGTGCCGACTTATTTGAGCCTGTGCATAAGATGTCCACCTATTTCAAATATGTCCAAAGCAAAGACTCTGGCCAGCCTGTGCATCTGCACAGCCTGACCAGCCTTCACTAGTGCTTTGTAGATAGATAAGATCTTAACGTATCTGTAGATCACGAGGTAACTTTAAGAGTTTGTGGCTGTCTATGCCTTTCTATGCTTGAACCTCACCAACATTTCAAATTGTTGGAAATGTCACGCACAGGCTCATTTCTCGTGAAGGCAGATATGGTTGATATGGTTGAGTAAAGTCTCTATTGCTATACATGCACGCATTTCTTAAAATGTATAAGACAGACCGTCTTTTATATGATATGAGAAATTGTCTCAGTGAAAAATTTGCATGTCTTTTCTTGTAGGCATTTTACACATAGGCCAGCTTTTATAAAACTCTATTTACTCGTGTCAAAATGAAAATATTTCGATGACGTGAATTTCCAAAGCCTTAACATTATAATGGATTACTAGGTTTCAGAACATTCCGTGCAAGATGATTAAACAAAAATCCGACATGTTTTGTTGCAAAGTTTACATAAGGATTATTGTCATCGCCCCTTGAAATGGGAACAATCCCGGAAAAACGTTTTTCAACACGAAAATGGATTGTGCTCACACTTCTTAGATTATTGCATCTTAGACACGCTAGCAAGAGATAATCCGTTGGGTTAGGTCAAGTTGGGCCGCTTGTGACGCCTGTACGGCACGGAAACTTCGTCTGATAACGTCAATGGCGTAATTGGTATGTGATAACAAGGTGTCTGGGAAAATTCTCACTGGGGAATATGGACAATCAGTTAGCCGAAATATTGTAAGAAATCGCATTGGAGATCTCAGGGTCTCGAGATTGGTCAAGCCTCGATGTCCATAGAAGGCATTTTGCCTCTTCTTTCTTGAAGATAAATCTCAGCCGTTTATGTCCTTATCACCATCTTTTCCGTGCGTTTTTCGTAACCGTCTTTATAGACCTTATAATGTTAATGAATGAGCAGTTGCCCTTCCGGAATAGAGGAGTGGTGTTCTATCTAACCTTATGTGTAATTTGCAAAGTTCAATTAGCAATGGATAAGACGCTTCATGCTCCAGTCAATGTAGTCAAAACTGGTATTTTTCTGAATGAAGGATAAAACATTTTGAAGCTAGATATTTACTCTTTATCTTCTGTTTTAAAGGAAAATAGATCCTGCCTCTTCTGAAGTGCATTGGATTAGTTTTCAATATGATTGAATATTTTTTAATGTGAAATTCGCCGATTGTAAATAATTGTCCTTTCTTTATGACTGAGGCGATTTTTTATTCACGTCAAAATATTATCAGAGTGCAATAATACTTCATGGTGAAATAATCAGGAACATACTGTGAAAGTTTCATTTAAATCAACCCAGAAAATTAGCGCGATAATGTGCACATGACCATATGACATTCCGTTTAAAATTTAACGCAAATCCATCCATAAATGTAGAAGGGGTTGAACGAACAAGTTATTTACGTTTATACCCCCATTTATCCTCACATGCCGACAAACTGTGACAACATGCACCTAGCCGAACGATATCAAACATACTTTGACAGTTTTGACGCAAATCCATAAATAACTGACGGAGGTGATGTATTAATAAATTCACACAAAGGTCTCTTTTCTCTGACGCCACATCATCAGAAACATTCTGTGAAAGTTTCATGAAAATCCGTACGTAAATGAAAGAAGATGTTTTAAAATGAATAGACGTACAGACGAACCGAGACAAAATGATGCTACTTGACTGTTACCTTTTGTCGCGAATAAAAATAATTATTTAAAGATGCCCCTAAATGATTTATTTTATTTGGCAATACTATTGATGATAATTTGTAATAAGTTTTAAATAAAGTTTACTTACAATAATACTGTCGAATTGATAATACATGATTGATCATGTATTGACGACTATTAAACATTGATCAATATTTTGATTAAATTTTATTGTCAATTGCATTGTGGTGTATTTGTTGCTTTACACGGAGCACTCTTCTCTGGCAACACAAAGTCCCCTACCGGCCGAATAATAAATTTCATAAGTACTACATCCGTTTCTTACTCAAAAATTAGTGGACTGGATATAAACTGAAACTTGTTCTGTGACCCATTAAAATGCGAACATTTGTATCAAAAATATGCTTAGTACATACAAACGATTAGGAAAAAAAGTAACTTAAATTGCCATACAAAATATCTTTATAACTAAGTCGTAAAGTTAGCAGCATCGTCAAATTGACAAGGTGAATAATTTTGGAATGAAATTGAACCAGTAGGATGAATGGCTTTTCAGTGAAATATAAGGGCGACGCATTTAATTTCAATTATGCTAGTGAAATAGCATTTTTACTCTAGCTTAATTTATTTTGAATAAAGATGTTGATCTTATCTTTTTATTGATTTTGGAGCGTTTTTGAATGCTTTTGAGTGTATGCTTGGAATGAATGAGTGGAGTGCTGTGTGAGCGATTTAGAATGGTTTTGATTGAAATGAATGTCAATTTCACCATGTAACTAGTTGTACAAGCTTAAAAGAAGTACGATATAAAATGACTGCAACACGATTGTCGTCTAAGTTCATCACTATCATTAAATCAACTTACTCTTAACTTCCAACATCCTGCCTCATAGTACCCAGTATCATAAAATGTGACACTTCCCATTTTGATTTCCTCCAAACATTGATATTTTTCTACACATTTTACAGTAAAAAATATTTTCTTTGAGAATATACCGTATATTTTTAATGCAGTTTAAGTCTTTGAAATTTATGCATGATTTGTCAAAGATTCTGAGTATATTGTGTTGTTTGAATTAAATTTATCACGACTCTCTAAATTAAATTCAATCTTTTCATTTAAACATAAATGACATCTTTCATCTCTTATCATAATTACATCGTTTGATTACTTGGCTCAATGTTTGAAACTTTGCAGCATCCTGATTGTTTTGTTTTTTAATGAAAAATTGTTAAAAAAAACAGTCTTGTGCTACATCTGTCTTTCTTTGTTTACCTCCAATTTCTGGTATCCTCCTATTTCAATGCATCGGGTTACCCCGGGTGGAAATGTTTTTACATCCTGAACACAAGGCAGGTCTATTGGTCATTGAACACTGAAAAAATCACATAGGTAAGGGAGAATACAGTCAAAGCTTTAATTTTCTGGGATGTCCCTTGGGCCAAGCTGTACCAAGTTGTTAAATAATTTCATTCCATGGAGAACATGTAATTTGTTTGCTTTGGAAACTGAAAGTTAAGAAAGCATTTAAAATTCTTCTTTTGACAAACAATAAACACCAGGGGGGTATATTTTGCTTCATGACATCATGTGATGGTCCACTACAAATGTTATTACATTTAAGCCCCTGGTACATCCTTTTTAGATCACCTTAGCACATCGTGCTGAAGGTGAGCTTTTGTGATCATTGAATGTCCGTCGTGTGTTGTCCGGCCTCAACAATTTAAGTGTTTATACTCTAGAGGCCACAAATATGATCCAACCTTCATGAAACTTGGTCAGAATGTTGGTCAGGTCACAGAGATGAGCCCTATTGAAAATGGGAAGGATCCATTCCATATCACAGGAAAAGGAGCCTTATTGCCAATTTTCTTGTTTACACTAGAGACCACACATATGGCCCAATCTTCATGAAACTTTGTCCCAATGTTGGCCAAGTCACAAGGATGAACTTTTTTGAAAATGGGAAGGATCCATGTCATATCATGGGAAAAGGAGCCTTATTTACTATTTTCTTGTTTACACTCTAGAGGCCACAAGTTTGGCCCAATCTTCATGAAACTTAGACAGAATATTGGCCAAGTCACGAGGATGAAGCCTATTGAAAATGGGAAGGATCAATGCCATACCACTGGAAAAGGGGCCTTAATGACAATAATTTTGTTATAACAGTAGAGGCCACAAATGTGGCCCAATCTTCATGAAACTTGGTCTCACAAGTATGAACCCTATTGAAAATAGAAAGGATCCGTACTATATCACGGGAAAAGGAGCCTTATTGACAATTTTCTTGTTAATGCTTTAGGGGCCACAAATATGGCACAATCTTCATGAAACCAGGTCAGAATGTTGGCCAAGTCACAAGGATGAACCCTATTGAAAATGGGATGGATCCATGCCATATCACGGGAAAAGGAGCCTTATTGAGAAGTTTCTTTTTTACACTCTAGAGAACACACATTTGGCCCAATCTTCATGGAACTTGGTCCCGATGTTGGCCAAGTCACAAGGGTGAACTTTATTGAAAATTGGAAGGATCCATGCCATATCACGGGAAAGGGGGTCTAAACGACAACTTTCTGTTTTACACTAGAGGCCACATTTATTGCCCAAACTACATGGAACTTTGTTTTGTGTAGAAATTATCTCCTCTATGACATCTGCCTATTAAATTGATGTGATGTCTGAGGGATCAAAAAGACTCAGGTGAGCGATCTAGGATCATCTTTGTCCTCTTGTTTACATAGAAACAAGGAAGAAAATCTTTAAATGATTCCCTTGAAAAACCGTAATGCCCAGAGCTTACATATACATGTACTACATTACGCAAAATTTTGGGTCGGCCGATTTCGCCGCGATTAAAGACAGAAAATGTGCTGAAAGAACGGCTGTTAGGTACATTTAAATCCATTGCTTAAAATTTACATGGGCGCTTACAAAACAATTCTGTTAGACGGACAGCCCTGAGGACTATTCAAGAAAAAAATAATAATGATAGCATAACGATGACTGATAAATACTTATAGGATTTAAAAAAAACATCACTTATTCCAGCCAATTGGTCAGTGCTCCAGGTTCAGGACGTAGAAGACTTCTTAAGGTTCTGTAAATTGCTGTGATCTAATGAACAAGGAGGGCACATGAACTTAGTTTTTGTCTATTGAACAATCATGCGGTATTAAAACGATGAAATGACCTTACTTCATGTAACCTAACACCGTGCTCGACGTCGCTACGAGCGCACAGAGGATTTTAATAAAATTAAAATAAAAACAGTTTATATGTCAATACATTTGCTGACGATATGAAATAGCCGTTTTTAACGGGTACGCCACCAAAATCGTTTGTGTGTGATTTGGACATAAAATTGACTTGCGGAAGTTTATGTATCCCAATGTGATTTTGGTTACCTATGTGATTCCCGACCGCGAAGAAGGTCACTGAGATGTGCATGGGCATTGTTTTTCTCGAAATGAAATTATAAATGGATAAATAACAAAGATAAAACTATAATTCCCCTCATAATATTTCCTTTATAATGTTATAAATTACTGGCAACGGCAAAATTGCAATGCATTTCACAAACAAACGGACTATCGATGTGGCTTCAAATTAAAGAAAACGAATGACTTCATTGTATGATCGCAAAAAATGTGAAAATGGATCATTGCGAACGTTTAAAAATGGCTCCCGCTTTGCAAAGCAGGGACAATATCTCGAACTTTTTGCGAACGTTATAATTTTGTGCTGATGTTTGAGTTAAAAGTAAATCACTGACAATTTTATGTGAATTATAGCTTAAGTGTACGTGTTCTGTGATTCCAAGATGGTCCGTCTTTATGTGAGTACAATTTGCCAAAAAGTGTCCGCCGAGAACTCTCAAATCCCAGGATCAAGGTTACAGCCTCAGTATAGTGTTACAGCCTCGGGATGCTGTTGAGGTTAGACCAGGCCGGATTATCGTACCACCGGTCTCCATTCTCCCCTTTATATCGTGGGTACTCGGATAGAACCTCCTCCTCGACCGTGCTGCCAGGATACTGGTAGGCCTGTAGCATGGTCGGTGTCGGATACCTGTAGGTCACCGGTCCGGTCTCTCTGTAAACAACAAATAAGTCAAGAAATAGAATTATGCTACGAAAACATCATAAGTTTGTGATTTTTTGTTGGCTTTACTTACTTAATAAAAGTAATTTTACTTGATAATCATTTATATGAATTCCCCCAATTAGATTCTATGCAATCGGAAAACATATTAACAGATTTGATGTATTCAAAGCTATTATCATATGATAAATGCCAAGTGGGTTAGATAAAAATGTGTAATCATTGTTTTCCTGTTAGGTAGGACGTTTGCGCTAATTGGAATATTCCTTTTCGAAAGAAAATAAATTCTTTTTGCGCAATAGAATTAGAAGATATCATTCTCGCAAATATATTGCTTGCTCTACAGCCATACAATAACCTATAAAAAATCACATAACACGTCAAATCATGTGTCATTTCGCCAGAAGTCAGGATGAACAAAATTAGTGATATTTATTACCTCTCTTTATAACTATATGTACACAAGTTCTTTAAATAGCTTCTTATTTCTTTAAGAACCAATCGGACGCTTACAATTTCAATTATAGCCAGTGAAATTACATTTTTTTCTAGCTATATTTGTTTTGAATATAGTTGTAGATCTTATCTTTTTAGTTATTTTGGAGCGTTTTCGAATGGTTTGAGTGAATTTTTGGAATGAAGGAATGGAACGCTAAGTGAGCGATTTTGAATGCTTTCAATCGGAATGAGAGTCAACTCTATGATGTTTTTAACTAAATATCATTGTCACCACTTCACTTAATCAATGGGTTTAATGCTGCTTTTAGGATTAAAAACGTTTGCGAACGTTTAGAAATGGTACCACGCTTTGCACGTGAGTACACGTGCAAAGCGGGATACAATTTCTATAACGCTTTTATCTAGAACACGGGACAATATTTACCTATAGACAATCTGAGGCTCGGTTTGGTAGTACGGGTAAGGCCCATAGTACTCTTGTACGAGAGTGGGTGGGGTTCTCTTACTGGGCTCTGAGAAAATCTCCTCGGTGTCGGACCGAGAAACAGACGATTTCCCATTGCTGCCACAGATACCTTAAAGGAGAAAATCGCTATTTGTTTACCCCCATAAATATAAGCGGATCCAGAGGTACGAATTTTTTAGAGGCTTAATAAAAATCTTATTCTTATTTTAAGTAGGATATCGAGTTTAAGTCCATAGAATGGCAATTTCATTAAATTCTACCTCTATAAATTGTCTTGTTGTTTTCTGTTTATAGATGACTCATTTGAAATGTACAGTATTTTGTTTGTTTGTTTGTTTTTTGTTTGTTTGTTTGTTTGAATGAGGTTTTACGCCGCTTTCAAAAATCTTTGTTATATCGCGGCGGCTGGAGCACCTAACAATGGATTCTTAGTATTTCTCACACCAGTTCTACCATTGCATCCTTTCCTAGACTCCAGCTGCTACATAGGTCTACGATTATCGACCAATTGGTGGGAGACGCAAAGTTAGACATGCGGTATTTCATGACCTCTCATTCAAGATCCGCTATGTAATTTTCATTTAATGATTATCAAAAATAAATATTTTTTAGAATAAATAAATAATCTAATCTGTACTTACCGATCAGGTAAATCAACAAAATGGCTGTTACAACAGCAGCGAACCCTCCCAGGCCAACAAGGACAACAGAATATGGCACGTGGAGTGTTGCGTCATGAGGGACGTCATCATTGATCGTGTCGTCAATATCTAGATGCATATCAGCAACCATACCGACAGGAATCCATATAAGAAGACCTGATGAATAAAATCAAACGATATTACCGATTTTACCCAGCTGTTTCAACTTCAAAGCTGTGTGCCGATGACACCAAGCCCTACCGACAAGTTTTATCTGAAAAAATAAGGTATTGCTGGACGACCTTAACGCTTTTTCAGTTACGTCTAAATTCTGGCTTTTAAACTTCAATGCTTCTAAGAGTGTTGTTATGAAGATTTGAGCTTCCATCAATTCCATATACACTCACAGTGCTTCCAACCTGGAAGAAGTTAGTGAACAAAAAGATCTTGGTGTCATCATTTCTAATGACCTTTTGCCTCGAAAGCACATTCTCGATATTACTAAAAAGCCAACCAAAGAATTGGATTGATCTCCTGAGCAAGTTTGAGATAGAGCCAAAACTGTGACCTCTGGAGCAAACATAAGATTTGACCTTTTGATCCTTTTTCGGACCTTATTTTTGACTCCTTATAGACCCAAATATATTATCTTTGAATTATTTTGATATGGCATGACTTACGGATAATATCTGCGAAATTTGGTCAAATACTTAGGCCTATCAGTAGTTTCAGAGGAAAATATTTCCTTAAGATTTGACATTTTGATCCCCTTTCTTGACCCCATGTTGACCCCGGTTCAAAATCTTCGAAGTATTTTGAAAACGCATAACCAAAGGAAGAGTCATATCTTTGAAGTTTGGTTAAATTCTATCCAGTATTTTCAGAGGATAAGATCTTTTCAGAATTCTTTTACGCAAGGACAGATGGGCGGTTTGACAGACTGATGACGGACATTCATCGGTCACAATAGCTCACCTTGAGCGCTTTACGCTCAGGTCAGCTAAAAATTTACGTCTGGATGTTTGTGCGCTTTCCAGTTTACAGAGTCCGAGCGATGTTCCGAATGGTTTGTGCGGTCTGATCTTTATCATCCCTGTAAATGCGATTGTGCTCGGTCCTACCGCTACCTGTCAAAAGCGAGAGTATGTAACAAGGGCAGAATTGATGTTTTTCATTGCATTAGTTTCAGTAATCTCTTGATGTCTAAAAATAAACAAATAAATAAAATCAAAACGGGTACTAGAAGTCCCGAGGTGCGTGCGATACAGTTGGATTATTTTAGTCGTTAAATGAAAATCTTAAGCATTCTAAATCAGGAAACGAAGCTTGCTTGGCATTGTAGTCTTGATGACGACGATTGTTTTCACTCAAATTATCGAAAATCGTTCATATGACGTCTTAAAAGTCTTCTAAATTAAGTGGAATTTATCATCTCGCTCTGACGAACGCACATCTGGTTACTTAATTACGGAATTGATAAAATCTAAGATTTTTGGTGGTTTTACCTGCTATTACCCAGGCAACGAATGCCGATGTTGCTATGATACGGTAGACTTTGGGTCGTAGTAGACAACAGACGAGCACCAGGACCAGGATCCAACCAACAAAGGCAGCAATGACCACAATCGTCATAAGGACCCGCCAGGCAGTCCATTCCTCCTTGTCTTGGATCAAACCTTCCACCCAGGAATAGTGATAGTTGAAGTCTGATAAAAATAAATATTGGAAAAAAATGACTAATTGAGCCTTGGGCCCGTTTTACTAAACATCTTACGAAAATGAATAATCGTAAATCAAATACACAAATCGTATCTGATGTTTTCAATCATTATCGGATTCTGGCTTGCAATATCTCATTGGAGTCGTCTTTAGAAGACGATTAAAATGAGATGATGCATGGCACAATTCCATATTTAGTTACTACTGTAGAAGCAACTTTAATTTTTAACTAATGAAAATATTATAGTAAGACATTTGGTTAAACAGGCCCCGGGTTCGAACAATTTCGTATGTGCGTAATGGACAGACTGGGCATTTTAATAATTTTAAAACAAAACTCAATGCTTTTTGCGTTTTGTCATCACATGATGAAATGCACTAAATATTTTCATAGACGATCGGAATACAATGTATATAAAATAAATTTGCTTTTCTTCAAGCGCATTGACAAACGTATCAGAGGCCAAACAACCCAAAATATTAACCCAGAATTATTACAATTACATCCGTGGCATTGTTCAGTCAACGGAAAAGTCTGTTCGATATCCCGAATGCAATTGATCTGTTGCAGTTTACGGGAATGGCTGAGTATTGTTCCGAAACATTTGGACATCGCTCGGATTTTTCCGTAAACTGGAAAGTCTATTCCGTAGAATCGCCGATTGTTCCCGATTGGTTCCGAATGACACCCGAGGCACTTTTCATCTAACGGAAAAGTCCGAGCGATGTTCTCAATGTACTTACTGGTCGAGTTATATGCAGTTTCGATACATTCATTTGGTAATTGATCTCCTTCACATGCCTCACAGGTCTTCAGTTCTTGTGGACAATGAATGTCATAGTACAGCGACCTGAATAGGATATGGTTAGAAACAACGTGAGATCGACAAGTTGAATGATTTTAGAATTACATTGTGTATTTTGGAATGAGTGTGTAGAGTGATTTTTGAATGGAATTGACTTGGGGGTAATACAATATCGCTAATTTCGTCCGAATTGGACGAAATTATCGATATTTTATTACCTCCCTTTACAGGAAATTCTTTTTTTCTATGAAGATTTGTATGTCTTCGCAGACTCTTCCGAATCGATTTCAACTAATGAAAACAAAAGAGACATTTTTTAGGGTTGAATGAAGGTGTGAAGTACTAAAGACGATTAGACTGAGTTTTTTACGAATGTGGAGTGGAGTATTCCTGAATGATTCAAGTGGGTAATCTGAATGAATGGATAGAGCGTGCAATCTGACTGATAAAGAATGCTCTTAGTGAATGCCGGTAAAGAATACTTTTATAAATTACCTGTTTAAAGATGAAACAGTATATTCGCTTGCTGCAAGATCCTCTTGGAAAGTCACCACCAACCATCCAGGGGTTGCGAACCCGACCCAGATTAGCAGCAACGCCACAGTGGCGATAAACATTATCACTAAATGGTAACAGAATAATCCATCCATCTTAGATGATGTTTAACGATTCCGACAATTGTCCACAGATTGTAAAAGACTATCCAGACATTTGATGTTTTCTTTTTCGAAAATCGTTTCGAAAATTTTGCACTAAGTCAATTGGTGAATCTGGGCGATGTTATCAAAATTGAAATGCATCGGTGATTTCTAGGCGGGGAGACACAGGGGGACAATAAGGTCGTCTTGATGATTCAGGCTCAGCAGTGGTACTATGTTAGCCAAAGCCCTTGTTTACAATATGACCAGCCTTGCGTTCAGGATGACAAAACGGTGCATACAGTTTTCCAATTATGCCACGCTTTGCACGTGTACTTCCGTGCAAAGCGGGAAATAATTGGAAAACTGTTTGCACTGTTTTGTCAACCTGAACGCATCGGAGTAATTCTTTAATGTTTTCGGGTATTATCGAGAAATAACGGTAGATTATCAATGGATAATCTAATCGCAAACCAGTAAAAATACCCAGGGACCCTAAATATGCAATGAAAAACCAAATAGTTCATGATGCCCCTGCTCTTGTTCGTTGCATCCCATTTGACGTTGTCTCATCGGAGCCAAATACACAAATGCAACAAGCCCTGCGTTCAGGGTGACAAAACGATGAAAAAAGATTTCAAATTTTCCCTCACTTTGCACGTGCAGGTGTGAAATAATGTGCTATAAGGTAGTGAACCCGTAATAGTTCCGCAACAGTTGAGAACTCGTGATCTTTCTCACTATTAAGCGATGTTTCCTTACTTCGGTTAACACTGTTAACGTCCATGACTTCCGAAACGTTACGGAACTATAGCGGGTCTACTACCTTAAAGTAAAAATAAAAATATGTCTCATTTTTACAGTAAAGAAAATATTTTTTGTTTGTTTATTTATTTGTTTGGGATTTTTTGTTCGTTTTGTAAGATCGACTATTCTTTAATTTCGTGGTCATCTAAAGCTATATTTTAGATCGTGGCGAACAATTTCACTTGTTTGCGAGGCGTAAATATTAAATAGCCTAGACGATTACATAGTGTGATATAAATATTTGATGGCCGCTCGAAGAGTTTTTTGTTTGAAGGATTTGAATTGTCGCGCCGCTTTTAACAATCTTTCTGTTATATTGGGGCGGCTAGAGCACCTAAGAAGTTCAATGTATTCCTAGTATTACACACACCAGTTCTACAATTACAAACTTTTCTAGCCTCAAGCTGCTATCCCACATA